>CM053559.1:52084093-52251461 GCA_028646485.1 Cryptoprocta ferox | reverse complement strand
CATTAAATCCTATCAAGTGCCTGCTTCCAGAAGGTAAAGGACTTTACTTAGGAATGCATGGGGTGGGGGGGGGGGAATGGCACTTGTCTGAATGGAGTAAGTGCTCAAAACACAGGAGGTATTATGAGTATTAATGAGCACACAGCTTAGTGGAGAAACTTCCCCCTCTTGGCTTCGTTAGCCAATCTGCCTGTTTTCTTCATTTTTTAGTAAGCAGGAAAAAAATTGGTTTGCAGTGATGATTGTCAAAAGAATCCAATAAGAGAGCAAATTACTTTCTCTTCTTATGTGCCAGAAATGAGAAACACCTTGCCCTTGCCTGGCCTCAAGGGGACCATTATGTGGTCTATTTCTTTTTCTCAACCATCATAATAATTGTGTAAGAAGACTGACCATTCTATGTCACATCCCCACTCCTTGGATTGACCTAAACCATGTAATCAACCAGTTCTTGAATCAAATATTCTAGCATTATGGACATGTTCTGAGCCTCAAAATATGGTCTTTGCAAATTGTGTGGACTGAAATTTCTGTATGTAGAGAAACACAGGAAGATGTTCATATCCAGTTGCAATGTTTCCACCATGAGCAAACCAGTAAAACTTTGTATATCTCTCTGCAATTATAAAATATCTCTGTCTAGCTACAAAACGCATTAATGTTCCTTTTGATCAACTCAAGATTCCAACTTATTTTCTCAGTCAGCTAGAGAATTCTCTAAGGTCTCAGTACTAAGTGTAGGTGTGCCTCTTAACAACATATTTCTTTTTCTTTTTTTTTATCTTTTGATACTATGAAGCCGTCCATATTTCCCTTTTTGCAATGGCCACAAGGAAGCTCAAGCTCAAATTTGTAGCCTGATGCTGGTAGCAAAGTATATGGCCTACATTCACTAGCAAAATGTAAGGTCTACATCTTATACCTAATTTTACCCTTGGTGTTGCATAATTTTTAAATCTCATTTGCTTTTGTTTTTACTCTTTATGTAATTCTATAAGCTACCACAAATCAAACTTAAATAAAATCCAAACTCTTTATTATGGCCAAAAAAAGGCAACCTCTCTCTCATTTTGCCCCTGATCATCTCTCTAAATACATCTGCCATCACTCTTCTCCCTTTTCACACTGGCATCCCCGCTGTTCCTTGCACTCACCAAGCACTTTCCTATCTCACCTTCTGTTCCTTCTTCCTGCCATGCTCTTCCCCTCCAAGCTTCACCCTTTCTTTTCCCTCTGCCTCAGTGTCACCTCTTCAGAAAGGCTGCTCCTGGCCACCGTGTCTAAAGCAGCGTTGTCATCTATTCCTGTCGCCTCCTACCCTGTGTTACTTATTTTAGAACATTTATCATAACCTAACTTTATGGAACATTTTAAACCAGTGGCCTGAGGGAGAGTGGTTATGAACGCAGATCTCGAGAACCACACTGGGTTCATATTCCAACTTTACCACTTTCCAGTTGTGTGGCCTTGGCCAAGGTATTTCACCTCTCTGTGCTTCAGTTTTTTCATCTATAAATGAAAAGCATACAAAATAGTGCAAAGAGCAGCTGTTAGGTATTTCATTTGTACATAGATCAATTAAATAAATACTATTTGTCATCTAATCCTCACTTTATCTGTCTTATGCATCACTATGTTCTTAAAGAACAGTGCCTGACATATAGTTGGTGCTTAATCTGTTGAATAAATTCCCTGTTGGAATAAGGCAAAGGTGTTAAAAATTAAATAAACACATCTTAAACCTGGGGTTAAAGAGAAAGAGTACTGGGGTAAGACTTGGAAGGCCAAGATTTCACTTCTTGCTTTGCCACTTGAAAGCTAGTCGATTTTAGGTAAAGTAGTTAAAATCTGCCAAGTCAACTAAACAGTAAGACAAGTCTGCTCTGTTCCAGAGGTATGGGGAAAGTAAATAAGCCTGCACTTGCTCCATAAATGAGGGCTATCTAATGTTCCCCAAGGAGAAAGGGACATTGGGTTTATTAAATACTTCTATGTGGTGAGTTCTGAAATAAGCTTTAGGAATATAAAGACAGAAGACTTAAAAAAATTATTTGTTAATGTTTATTTATTTTAGAGAAAGAGAGAGCATGAGCAGGGGAGAGACAGAGAGAGAACAAGACAGAGGACCCAAGTAGGCTCTGTGCTGTCAACACAAAGCCCAATGTGGAGTTTGAACCTATGAACCGTGGGATCATGACCTGAGCTGAAGTTGGACGCTCAACCGACTGAGCCACCCAGGCACCCCAGAGACGAAAGACTTTTTATTTCTTATTTTTAAATTCTTTTTGGTCAGCTCTAAGGGAACTGACAAAATCACAGGGAAAAAAGAAAAGTAATTAATTACAATAGAGTGATGAGTGCCCTGGTTGGGGTAAGTTTTGGAAGCACTAAAGACAGGCACCTATAGATGTGAGCTTCACACTCAAACTTGGAGGGTCAAATGGAATTGTCTGTGTGAGAAGAGTGGTCAAAGGATCTTGTATTAACCTCATATCACACTAGAGAAATGGCTGCCCACGATATACCATGTGAGGGGCTGCCTTTGGGCACCTCCTCTCCCCCCAAGATAAGAAGCATTCCCAAAATATCTACTACTGTGGCAGAATCCTGGGAACTTACTCCTGGAGGCTTCTCGTCATTGCGCCCTGAGGATTCTTACTGCCTTTAATCCTCCTCCCTTCTAATCCCTTCTTATCTCCCCCAGATAAAGGAAGAATATAACTGAACATACCCCCACTGGGTTTGTCACATAGCTGGCTAATGTGTTGGGCCAGTCACACATTCTTTCAGTCCAATCTACTATCGAGTACTGAGACAATCAATTTCTTAGGTAATAAAATTAATCTCTTAGCAAGCAGATGAGTCTGCATTATCTATAACACAACTGTGCCAAGGCATTTCAAAAAATCTACAAAGCAATGATGAAGTATCTACTCATTATAGGTTAATAAACTGATAGTATCAGACATTTATTCATTTTCATATGAATGTAGTAGCTACCCGTTATCATGATTTATTCCCCAAATTTAGTCTTGTGTGCTTAAATTGAGAAGTTACAACATAAAAGGTTTATCTTTATAGCTGTCACTGGTGTCATATTTATATACATGCTACATTCACCAACACTTTAACAACTGAGTAGCAATATAAATTGAATAACTTTAAAGACTATATATGTTTCCCTCTGGTACAAGTGTACATTCATTTATGTTACAAAATCATTTCTTTAAAGGACTGGCTGTAGCAGAATGGAATCCAAATGGGTTCAACTATTGCTCCTTTTTTTTTCCCTACTCAAAGCACACAAAATATCACTTTAGTTTCCTTTCTTTTTACTGTAAAAATAACATTAAATGGAAAGGAGTGGCAGATGAAAGCACAAGCATAATAAGTTGATAGTTTGAGAGTTAACTTTTTACTTACTTTTGCCAGATTGCTTTTCACATGTTAATATTTCTCTACATTTTTTGAAGACTAAGGCCCTAATAATCATTGTTTAGTGAGACTCCAAAGTCAGATGGACTTAGATTTTAAACAGCTGTGTGTCTTCTGAAAGTCATTGAATCTTCTAAACCTCAGTTTTTTCATCTAATAAGGGAGATTATATGACATATTATATATTATATACATGTATACTATATAATAAGGGAGATACACATACAACATGCATATGTTGTAAGGATCCATGAAATAGTGTATATAAAGCATTAGCATTTAGAGTGCCAGCCAAATAGTAAGTACTTAGTAAGTCCTAGTCTGTATTATAATAATTGCTATTATGTAAAAAGTTGGGCAAAAAGATTCCAAATCAAGCTTTTCACATTTTCCTTACAAGTTCTTTAAAAAAAAAAAAAAAAAAAACCTTTGAGTAAATTCAGCAGTTAGTTTTATTCTTTTTCTAACCCTCAGATGAACTAAAAGAGAGTTGGAGTCCCTAGAAGTTGCTTCCGTGTAATTTCAGTCTATGTGAAGGTGTAAACGTTAACATTAAAGATGGGAGGTCTGTATGGGCATTTCTGGTCACTATCTCTACAGGAAATTTAGCCTTCTTGTCTAAGATCACAGAATGAGAGGCAGAGAAGAGACTAGAATGGAGGTCCTTTCACTCCTGAGTTAATTTCTTTCATTATCAATTTTCAAATGGCTATTGAATTAAACTCAGTTAATACGAAGCTCATTTAATAATGAACACAGGGTCCTAAAAATAGGATCTATTATTAGGATCCTAATCATAGGATCTATTTTAATAATAGGGTCCATTATTAGGATCCTAATAATAGGATTTGGATTCATATACAGAGAAAACTCTCTTGAAGTTGAACATGTAGTCCTGCTACATTATATATGTTAATACACGTTATATAGCATCGACACCTAACAGCTGACTTGCTATAGTATACAACATTTTATATCCTTTTTGAATTCCCTGTAAAATTTGAATATTCTATTTTCTGATAAGGTTAAACCCCTCCTACTCTTGCCTCCTTCCAAAAAAATGGGGAAAAATAGAGACAAAACAGATGGATACATTTTGGTTCATTCAAGGAATTCAGATAAAAGTAGTTGTTAATTCCTAATAAATCAAGAATTTTGTCCTTTTATTTTCAAATAATCTTTAACCCCTCCAGTTGACACTGCATTTCCTTTGCAATGTTATTTATTGCATGTAGCTAGGCTACTTTGGAGAACAAAATAGAAAACTATGTGAAGCATGCTTAGAATACCAGCTGACATGTGACCAGTTCTTACAGAGTGGAGGCTGTGTCCGTGGTATGTTAGTGGCTCTCAGCATTATGTCCCCTTTGTTTCCTGTGGCTGATATAAGCCTGGAGAGTGTACTTGAAGATTTTATTTGCATTAGACTTCCTTTTCTATCTCATAGAATAACGAGATCTTCTTAGAGAAAGCTGAGAAAGAAGAAAGGATTCTGAGGAAGAAGGGTGTCCTGACTCCTAAGAGGACCTCCTGTCTATTTGCAGAACGAAAATTGGACCCACTATGTACAGGCCGAAAGTCTCAGGCAGCACACAGCACCGGTAGAGCTTCCGAGAAACCTGGGCCAGTCATGCCCCCTTCATTGTCTCTTAGTTTTTGCATCTAAGGAATGAAACCAATGCTATCTGCCCTACCTTTCAGGACTGAAATACGCAATATACCTTGTGCACAGAAGAAAGCAATTATTATCACGAGTAGTGGTGTCATAACAATAAGTCACAGATCAAAACCAGTATGTAAGGGAATGTCTCCAGAGCAGCAGAAGAAATGCAGTTCTCAGAGGCCATCAAAGGTGAAGAGTAGTATGTGCTCAAAATACGGAGAAGAGTGGGGAGGGTTTGGAGGCTAGAGTGCTGTTGGCACCATCTTCATCAGTCCACAAAGTCATTGTCAGGCAAACACTGGAGAGCTCTTGATGAGAGAAGCCACGCACTATATCTACAAGACTAGACTGTAATGGGAGAGCATGATATATATTCTTCCAACAAAAATGGACACCTGCATCATCGTGTCTCCCTTTGCATCCATTCTGTGATATGGCAAAGGAGTGATTAAGCCCCAGTGTCTGCTTATGACTTGAGGTCTTTAGGGTCTCCATTTTAACACGCATGATCTCAAGTGTAACCCCAGGGGGAACATCTTAAAGTGCAGTGTTCCCCTCTCCAAGAACATTTGGAGTCCAAATAAACAATTGTGAACGAGATAAAAACATTGGGTGAATCCAAAGTAAAGGAAGAGAGCCTTTTTCTAGATGGTCTAGATAGAAATACACACTATATTTTTAAATAAGATTTATTAGGCTTCTCTCATCACAATACCTCTGCTACAAGCAGATTTCACATCAACAAATCCTGATACACAGGAAGAGAACCTGAAGTCAAATTGATGTTTCTAGCCCTAAAGCAAAAACTCTTAAAAAGCACACACACGTTTATTCAACATTTGACAAAATCATACTCATGATGTGCCGGGCATCATGCACCCAGCAGACTCCTCTTTCTTGGATCTCAAATCTACCAAGACTGCTTCACAGGTAGTTACACCAACAAGACAGTAGAGGTGAGAGGAAAAGGAGATGGAGAGGTATACCCTGCCTGTCACAGAGCAGGAAGCTCAAGCTAGGTGGAATCAGGAATTTTGCAAAGAGACACGGTATTTTCTTGTGTACCTGCTGTTATTGAGCCAGACCTGCATGTAGCTGAACATTTAAAATGTGAGCTCACGCCCGTATCTCTCAGCACTTCATGCACCAGTTTGGCACAAAATGAACCCGAAGCCCAACAGTGAATGAATGCATTAGAACTTGGGTGGTGAGCCGCAGGGTCCCTCCGAGCTTCCCAAGCAGCTTTTCAAAGATCTGTAATTTCGCAAAGCTAAAACCTCTTACTTTCTCTGAAGATGCTTCTTCCTTCATTTTTAAAAATTGTGGTAAACTGTTACATAACACAAAATTTACCATTTTAACCATTTTTAAATGTACAGTTCGGTGGCATGAAGCACATTCATGCTGTTGTGTAACCATCACCACCATCTGTCTCTTGAAATTTTTATCATCCCAAACTGAAACTCTGTACCTGTTAGATAATAACTCCGTATCTCCCATCATTCTAAAATCCATTCACATTGTAGGGGTACCTGGGTGGCTCAGGAGGTTAAGCATCCAACTCTTGGTTTTAGCTCAGGTCATGATCTCACGGTTCATGAGTTCGAGCCCCACATCAGGGTCTGGACTGGCAGTGCCGAGCCTGCTTGGGATTCTTTCTCTCCCCATCTCTCATGGCCCCTCCCCCACTCGCCCTGTCTCTCTCTCTCTCTCAAACCAAATAAATGAACGTAACAAAAATCCATTCATATTGTAAATGATGTTTTTCAGTATTTTTTTATAAATTACACCTAATGTTAGATATAATTTTGATTCCCAATTGCTCCCCTATATTATTGTCAAAAAAACAAACAAAAAACATATTCTGATGCCCTTATGTGCTGCTGCATGAGATGCTGAAGAAGGCCTCTGGAATTTTTATTTTTCATTACAGGACTGAGTCTTCACCAGATACATTAAAACACAAAACTAGAGTGGGTGACAGTACTTGAATCCTGCTTCCTGTTACTACTGAGTGGTTTCTAAAAGGGATAGAGTGTAGCTAATTGTGATTAGTGCCTACGTCAGTATATATCATGTCTTAGACTCTCCTGCCCAGCAGCGGGGCATGGATCTCAGAGGCCTGGGCTGGAAAAGATGCCAAAAATATCTAGCACCACTCCTACACCTACACTTATTTTTCCACCCTTTATTCCTCCAAACTCCAACATTCCAGACACCCCTATTTTCCTTAAGATCGATTCTCTCACAACCCTTCCCTCACCAGAATATTTTCCACTGTAACTCGGTTATTTCCATATAGTCCAGTATTCAAAATGACTGCCTTGTACATTCTCACCATGCACTGAATTAGCCCTGCTTTGATTCCCTTAAAAAGCTTTAAAACTATTATAATAGATTAAATGTACAATTTGAATCAGTGTAACTTTAGGAACTGTCTCCTGGTCAAAATGAGATTTTCCATTTTAGTTGACAGTGAACTAATCATGTCTTCACTTGTTACCTCATTAATACTTACAAGCATTTATTAGATGCCATCTATGTGTCTGTTGCTATGCCAGGCACAGGAGATCCAAAGATGCTTAAGTTACAATCCAGTGTAAAGACAAAAAGAAACATCTAGCCAAAGCCCAGCATAGCTCCGTGGAAGATGTGCTTTGCAGAAAACAAAATGCAGTGGGAGCCAATAGAAAGAGTGACATGCCATCGCAGGGTTCACAGAGGATGTGACCCTTGAATTGATCCCTGAACAAGAAAGAGAGAATTACTTGAGAGACAAGGGAGGGAAGGTGTTCCATGCAGAAGAGCAGCCTGTTTACAGACATGGAATCTTCCTGGTGGTCACAGGGGGATGGAGGAAGGGAAGATAGGAACAATTGAACTTGCTAGTTTGAGAGACTAGGTAGATAGTGACTGTGTTCATTGTTACCTTACTGCAAATAACATCTTCAGTTTTAATAGTGGTTTAAAATGAGCTTTCACATACTTCTGTCATTTTCAATAAACCTCAGTGAAATATTGTCTTGAGTCCAAGTTACAGAGATATGTGACTGTAGTGACTGATATCGTCACTTTGTAGAACCACTAATGTATGACTTTTATACCAACTTTTTATTCTGAAAAATTTCAAAGCTATAGAACTTTTGAAAGAATAGGACAATGAACAACTGTATACCCCTTGTTTAGGTTCAACTACTTTGTTTAGATTCATCAACATTTTGCCACATTCTTTTTTTTTCTCTGTCTCTGTCATTACTGAGCCACTTGAAAGTGAGTTGCACTTATTAAGATACTTCAACCCTAAATGCATCTTTTTAGAGCAAGGACTTTTCCCTACATAACCACAGAATCATTATTGTTGGATTTTGTTTTTGTTTCTCATGATTATATTCAAGTTAACCATTTTTGGTAAGAATAATGTTATATACTTCCCCACCATATCAGGAGGCATAATGACCATTTTGCTTATTATCAATGATGCTAATTTGGACCACTTGGTTAGTTGATATCCTTCTATTCTCTCCATTGTAACTCATAAGTAATCGGTATGACAATAATTTGAGACCATGCATCTGTTGATGACCCTTGCCTATCAATAATTATACTGGTAGGCCTTAGTTTTAAATTAATTATAGCTCCTCCATTCCAGAATTTAAGGTCAGATATAATTTTTTGCTGTTGTTGTTTGTTGTCTAAAGATTTGAGACCAAAGAAGATCATCCAATTCTATAAAAATATTTCTCATGAAATAGAGCACATGTTAGGAAAATGGCCAAAAAACAATTTACAGCTTTATTTTATAAATCAACATGTATTTTTTAAAATGCATAACTCTTGCACAAGATTTAATATTGTCCATGATGTTCGGCTTTTGTAGTTTGTGGAAAAAACACTGTAATATGTCATTTAACATCATAAAGGAATCTCCTATCTGTCCACTGATAACTCATTGGCAATACACCACAGCTGTTAAGAGGCAGCTCAGGAAAGAAAGAAAAAAAACTCACAAGCCAACCATCTGACTTTAATTAGGAAAGAGAATAGTCCCCAAATGTACAAGGATGAGGTCTTTTGCAGGTCGAAGTATTATAGTGGAACTTGAAAAGAGGTAATATAATGGCCCTATATGTGAAGGTTAGCTCATGCTTTACAGGATTTATAATATGGAGACACAGTCCCCACCCTTTCCTGAAAACAAGTCAACCTTTGCTATAGCTACAGTAAACACTCATCTAGGCCCAAAAATCCATGCTTTCTAATTACTAAGGCCTATCAGATATCAGGGCAGAGACAACATTAACCTAAATGAGGAAGGCTGGCTAGAATAGGTTCTGGGGGTGAAGAAGATCAGGATTTCAGTTTGGGGCAGAATACATTTGAGACATCCATTAGACATCCAAGTGGAGATACAGAGTTGAGAGTTAGGTATATGAGTTGATGCTTAATGGAATGGTCAAGGCTGGAGGCGTACATTTGAGAATCATTTGAGGATGATGTTACTTAAGACCATGGAACTGGAAGAGAATAAGCAAGGGGGTGAGTATAGAGAGAGGAGAAGAGATTAAGTGATCTATGGACCAAGCCAGGGATATTTCAATGCCATGAGGTGAAGGAGCAAAAGAAGAACTAGGAGACTGAGATGGAACCGCCAACAGGATTGAAGGAAAGTGAAGTGTGTAGTGTCTTAGAGAACAAGGGAAGAAATCACTTCCATGAAGAGGGAGCAATTAACTGTGATAAATATTACTGATAGTCATGTTCAGTGGGGAGCAAGATTTGGATTTAGCAACATGGACGTCATTGCTGATACTGACAAGCACAGGTTTGGTGGGGTGGCAGAGTTCAAATCCCAACGAATAGGTTTAAGTGAGAAGAGGAGAGGAAAAGGAAGCCCTGGGAATGGATGTCTTCCAAGGACTTTTGCTGTAAGGTGTGTGTTTGTGGGGGGTGGGGAAGCACCAAAGAAAAGGGGTAGTGCTTACAGGAAAAAAAATGCAAGATAATTTTGTGTGTTGTTTTTAAGATGAGAAAGATAACAGTATGGTTGTGTGCTGGTGGAAACAAATTATGGGAGGGGGAAGCTGTTGATATAGGAGAAGGCAGTGAGAATTGCTGAAGCAAAGCCTTTGAGTTAGAAATGAAGGGGAGGGGCAGCAGTGTATACAGCCCAGACCCTGGTAGGTAGGAAGATGTTGTTGTGGGAGTTTGTGGAACTTATTTTCTGAATGTTTCCATTTTGTGCTCCAGTGAAGTGGAAAGCAAGGTCATCAGCTAAGAGTGAAGAGAGAGGAAAAGGTGTTAGAGATTTGAGGGGCTATGAATTTGTGAAGTGGTTATCTATGAGGGAAGGAAATGTCAATCAATTTCCAAAATTAGAGATAATACAAACAGTAGTCTCTAGTCATAATGCAATAAAACTGGAATTTAGCAATAAAAACAAAAAGTTCCTACTCCCTGGATATTAATAATTCTTTCTTAAGTAATTTGGGTGTAGGTAAAAAGCAAAACTAAAACTATTAAATATTCTGAAAATAAAGACAATGAAAAGACTATCTGCAAAGTTTGCCGCGATGGTCAAGTGGGATTTATTTAAAAAAATGGAAGGAGGATTCAAGTTTGGGGTATTTATTGACCTATTCACCTTATTAATAGATTAAAGGAGGAAACTCATATAATTGATCCCATAGATATTGAAAAAAATATGATTTTATAAATTAAGCATCCATTCAAATTTCATTTTTAATAAATTCAATACAAGCATTTCAATTTTGCTACTGTTATGTGAGATTATTCTGGGGATACTAGCCTATGCAATTACATGAGATAAAGAAATTGGAGCTATAAAAAGAAAGTAAAATTATCATTATGATTACCATTATAGGCTTGCATATCTGGAAAAATTAAATGTACCTATTGAAAACCCATTGCAAACAATAAATGGAAACCACTATAATGGCTAGACTTAACATAGAGAATTTAAAAAATAAAACTTTAAAAACAAGCAACAGGCAGATAGGAGATGTAATAAAAGATCTCACGTATAGTAGTAACCAGTGTAAAATATTTTAAAAAAACTTTGAAAGATACTTATGAAGATAACTTTAAAATGTTCGTGAGTGAGACAAAAGATTTCAATAAGTGGAAAGGCAACAAGAGTCTCAATATCATTAATATATTAATTTTAAGTTGGTTCATACATGTAATAGATTACAATTAAAATATTAATAGTTTTTGATAAGACAAGCTGATTCCAAAGTTTATGATTTAATATCTAGGATAATTATGAAAAATTTCTGAGAAAAAAATAGTAATAGAGTAGAGCCATACTATCAGACAAAATATCAGATATTATACAGCTACAATAATTAGATAGATAATAATAGAATAGATTGTAGTTTATAGAAATAGAAAATTAATGTAAAAAATAGAAAGCCTAACAGTTTAAAATACATATAGAAATTAAGAATAGATACATATAGGATACATAGGCACCAATAGGAATTCATGATATGATTAGGGTGTCATTTGAAAGCATTGAGAGACAGATAGATTATATAATAAATAATGTTTGAATAACTGGGTATTATTGTAGAAAAAAATTAAGGTCAATCCATATCTCACTTCTCACACCAGAATAAATTCCAAATGACAATGACAGAGTTAAATGTCAAGAAAGATAAACACATGAAAGTCCTAAACATTTGCTTACATATACACTAAAATAACTTTGGAGAGATACTTAAGAAACCCATAGCATTCAATTATATAATACAGTGTTATCAACTGTAGTCAAGATGTTTTACATCTGATCCTCAGAACTTATTCATCTTATAGCTGAAAGACTGTACCCTTTTCCCAATCTCTCCCTATTTTCCCCAACCCCTTGACCGTTGCAACCACTTTTCTACTCTGCTTCTATGACTTTGACTTTTTAGTTGATTCCACATACAAGCGATAACTGTGTAGTATTTGTCTTTGTCTGGCTTATTTCACTTAGCATTATACCCTCAAAGTCTAACCATATTGCCACAGATGGCAGGATTTCCTTCTTTCTTATGACTAAATAATATTTATTATGTATATGTACCAAGTTCTCTGCATCCATTCATCCACTGAGAAACACAGGTTGCTTCCATATCTTGTATATTGTGACGAATGCTGCAAAGAACATGGGAATGCAAATATCTCTTCAATATCCTGTTTTTATTTCCTTTGGATATATACCTATAAATGGGATTACTGGATCTAATGGTAGTTCTATTTTTAATATTTTGAGGTACCTTCATATTGTTTTCCATAGTGGCTATGCCAATTTACAGTCCCACCCACAGTCTACAGGGTTCCCATTTCTCCACATCCATCTCAACACTTGTTCTCTCTTGTCTCTTTGTTGATAGCCATTTAAACATGTGTGAAGTGATACCTCATTGTAGTTTTGATTTGCATTTCACTGTTTAGTGACATTGAGTACCTTTTAATGTACCTGTGGTCATTTGTATGTCTTCTTTGGAAAAATGTTTATTCAGTTCCTCTACCCCTCCTTTTTTATTTTAGAGAGAGAATGTGAGGGACAGTGGTGGAGGGAGAGAGAGAGAGATAGAGAGAGAGAGAGAGATAGATAGAGAGAGAGAGAGAGAGAGAGAGAGAGAGAGAGAGAGAGAGAGAATCTTAAGCTGAGCATGGAGCCTGATGTGCGGCTTGATCCCATGACCCTGGAATCACAACCTAAGCTGAAATTAAGAGTCAGACGCTCAACTGACTGAGCCACCCAGGTGTCCCTGTTTTTGTTTTTACTTTAGTTTAGGGGAGAGTTTCATAAAGAGACCTTTTTCCCTTAGTCACTTTATTTTTTTTAACTTTTTATTTTTTTATTAATTTTTTTTATTCCAGTGTAATTAACACATGGTGTTATGTTAGTGTTAAGTATACAATATATACAATATATAGAACAAAAATTCTATATATTACTCAGTGCTCATTGCACTAAGTATACTCTTTTTTTTCTGTTTGTAAAACTATTTTTACATATATTTATATTTATATACATTTACATATATTTATGTCTACAAATGTGTATACATAAATATATATTTAAATATATTTAAATATATTTATATTTACATATAAATAATACATGTATTATTTAGATATATACACAGGTATGTGCATTAGGTGACAGTGTAAAATGTATTTCTTTTTTTAAAATTTTGATTCAAGTTAGTTAACACAGTATAGTATTGGTTTTAGAAGAGAATTTAGTGATTCATCACTTAGATATAACACCCAGTGCTCATCCCAACAAGCGCATTCTTTAATGCCCATCACTCACTTGACCCATCCCCGCATCCACCTCCTCTCCAGTTTGTTCTCTATATTTAAGAGTCTTTTATGATTTGCCTCCCTCTCTTTTTTTTAATCTTATTTTTCCTTCCCTTCCCTTATGTTCATCTGTTTTGTTTCTTAAATTCTACCCATGAATGAAATCATATGATGTTTGTCTTTTTCTAACTGATTTATTTCACTTAGCATAATACACCCTTTTTCCATCCACATTGTTGCAAATGGTAAGATTTCATTCTTTTTGATCACTGAAAAATATTCCATTGTATACATATACCACATCTTCTTTATTCATCAGTGAATGGACATTTGGGCTCTTTCCATGATTTGACTATTGTTGATAATGCTGCTATAAACATTGGTGTGCATGTGCCCCTTTCAAGTCAGCATTTTTGGATCTTTTGGATAAATACTTAGTGGTGCAATTGCTGGATCATAGGGTAGTTCTATTTTTAGTTTTTTGAGGAACCTCTATACTGTTCTTCAGAGTGGCTACACCAGTTTGCATTCCCACCAAAAGTGCAAAAGTGTTCCTCTTTCTTTGCAACCTCACCAACATCTGTTGTTTCCTGAGTTGTTAATAGCCATTCTGACAGGTATTAGGTGGTATCTCATTGTGGTTTTGATTTGTATTTCCCTGATGATGAGTGATGTTGAGCATCTTTTCATATATCTGTTAGCCATCTGGATGTCTTCTTTGGAAAAGTATCTATTCATGTCCTCTGCCCATTTATTCACTGGGTTATTTGGTTTTGGGGTGTTGAGTTTGATAAATTCTCTATAGATTTTGGATACTAATCCTTTATCCAATATGTCATTTGCAAATATCTTCTCTCATTCCATCAGTTGCCTTTTAGTTTTGTTGATTGTTTCCTCTATTGTGCAGAAATCTTTTATCTTGATAAAGTCCCAGTAGTTCATTTTGCTTTTGTTTCCCTTGGCTCTGGAGACAGGTCTAGTAAGAAGTTGAGATCAAAGAGGTTGCTGCCTGTGTTCTCCTCTAGGATTTTGATGGTTTATTGTCTTACATGTAGGTCTTTAATCTATTTTGAATTTATTTTTGTGTACGGTGTAAGAAATTGGACCAGTTTCATTCTTGTGCATGTCACCATCCAGTTTTCTCAACACCATTTGCTGAAGAGACCGTCTTTGTTCCATTGGATATTCTTTCCTCCTTTGTTGAAGATTGACCATACATTTGTGGGTGCAGTTCTGGGTTCTTGAATCTGTTCCATTGATCTGTGTGTCTGTTTTTGTGGCCTTAAGTGGACTCTTAACCCCCTTCACCTATTTTACCCATTCCCCTACCCACCTCCATTCTGGCAACTGCCAGTTTGTTCTCTATATTTAACAGTCTGGGGTTTTTTTTTTTTTGTTTGTTTGTCTCTTTTTTCTTTGCTTATTTAATTTCTCAAATTCCACAAATAAGTGGAATCATATGGTATTTGTCTTTCTCTGACTGATGTATTTCACTTAGCGTTATACCTTCTAGATCCATCCATGTTGTTGCAAATGGCAAGATCCCATTCTTGTTTATGGCTGAGTACTATTCCTGTGTGTGTGTGTGTGTGTGTGTGTGTGTGTGTGTGTACCTCACATCTTTTTATTTACTCATCTATGAATGGATACTTTGGTTGCTTCCATAGCTTGGCTATTGTAAATAATGTTGCAATAAACATAGGGATCCATATATTATTTTCAATTTCCTTGGGTAAATACCTATTAGTAGAATTACTGGATCATATGATATTTCTATTTTTAAAGTTTAGAGGAAACTCCATACTGTTTGCATCAGTTTGCATTTCCACCATCAGTGCTTGGTGGCTCCCTTTTCTCCGCATCCTCACTAACACTGGTTATTTCTTGTCTTTTCGATTCTAACCATTCTGACAGGTGCAAGATGATATCTCATTGTTGTTTTGATTTGCATTTCCCTGATGGTGAGTGATGTTGAGCAATTTTTCATGTGTCTGCTGGCCATCTGTATATCTTCTTTGGAGAAACATCTATTCAGGCCCTCTGCTCATTTTTAATCAGATTATTTGGGTGTTCTTGGTGTTCAGGTATAGGAGTTCTTTATATATTTTGGATATTAACTTCTTATTGGATATATCATTTCTTCTTCCCGAATATCTTCTCCCATCCCATAGGGTGCCTTTTCATTTGTTGGTTGTTTCCTTTGCTCACAGGCCTCATTCTGGACAGAGGACATACCTGTGGCATATCTGTTCTCTTTCTAATTTTCTTTTTGCCTTGATCTTCTCTTGTCTCCTCTGTGGACTAAAGGTCTCCCTCCCCCATGAGACTCAGCTTGAGCACTTAATACACATCAGGCACTGTGCTCAGAGTCTTCATGGATGCTTGAGAGGGACTGAGGAATGCCTTCAAGGATGGTTCTGAGTGGGGAGGAGTACAGGCCCTGGGCCATCAGGAGCTGGGTCTTGTACGCAGCTGGGTCTTGTCAGCCATCTTGCTCTCAGATTTCTCATCTGCAAGTTGGGAACAGGCATAAAGGACAGGAAAACAAACTGTCACATGAAAGGTAGTTATTGTTCTTTGATGTGAATCAAAAAGTATTGTTTTCCGCTCTGTTTTTCTTTATCTTTTAGTTTCTCTAACTTTACTCTCCTTTTACCTTTTCCATCTAACTTTCTCATTTCCCACACAGACCTTCCCCTTCTCTTCTCAAAGCTAAGGACGGCAGCTTGCCACTTTTTGTCCCAAGAGGCTATCCCCTGCTAACTTGGCCACCTCTCCTGAAGCAGCTTTGATTCTAGTCTTGAGCCTTTTAATGGGAAAGGGGTTTTTGTGCAAGTCATTTCTGGCTGCCTGGTTTGACTGCAGGCAGGAAATGCAGGTCTGCCGTGCACTGAAGGAAAAAGATCCATATGTGGCCACCAAGCCACATACATCATCTCAAAATTTAAGAACTGAGGCCCAAGCATGCTCTGAATCAGTGATGCCTCTCAGTCTGGCCAGATTTTTTAAAGTCTTTAAGTTTCACCCTTAATAGAAATAAACTTCACAGCCATGTGACCCACAAGAATAATTTCCAGTCTTTGGAAAATTATTCTCTACTATTTGATAGCTGGTGTGGTGAAAGTGATATTATACCTACCCACTAATTCTAATACTCAGAGTATAGGAGGGCAATTTATTTTATATTTATGCTTTCTTTTATGAGTCTGATTGAAATAAAATGCTGGCTGGAGGTACATTAGAGTTCTCTGAACAGAGTCTCAACAGAATTGGGAGGAATATAAGCTGGTTGTTCTGAGCAGAGATTCCAAGTATAACGGTTCTGTTTGTTCTTCCAGAGATACTTTTTTTTTTTGTGGTTTGTTTTTGGTTCTCTTCCAATTTACATGTTTACCAAAATCCCAAGGAAAGAAAAAAAAAACCATTAAGATTTTTTCTATAATCCATTTAAGTCAAAAATGGAGAAGAGAGAGAAAAATTTGTAGCTTTCAAACACCATTAGTTTGCTAATGATAGCTTTCATCCTATGACAGTTCTCAGACTGATAAGATGCTCTAAACATCCACCACGAAGGAAGAGGGCCATTTATAGGCCCCCGCTCTGTCTCTGCAGCTTGCACATGTTTTCAAACATAATTTCATGCCTGCTTTCTGACAGCTCATTAAACAAAGGCCTCTTGGTGCCTATATTGCCCGTCTCCCCGCTGAGAGTGTAACATATTTACGGCCTTTGCAGATTGCTGGCTGCTGGCGCCTTCTCTTCCCCGTGGCCTGCCTGCCAACTGCTTATCAGTCTCCCCCAAAGGTGACATCCTCCTCGTTTGTTTAGGTAGCGATGGTCCCGTGTTTGACCCTCGGAGGCCAGCAGCAGCGTGATTAGGAGCGGCTCCTGCACCAGCTAGATAAAGGCAATCACGCTGGCGGAGACAGCGAGGGGCTGCTCAGGGGAGCCTCCCCAGGCTGAGTGCTCCCATTCAGGAACACGCTGGCAGTTCGTTAGTTCGACAGCTGGCAATGTGCAGACCTTGTGGGATTTCTGCCTCAGAGAAAGCAAACAAGGGTTCGGGAGTGTTGAGGAGCTATCTGGGGCTGTGTACAAGGATGATCAGAGGCGATTGCTCCTAATTACCTGCCTCTCGACTGCCATTAAACCATCATTACACATCCAAGCCCATAAAAGCCCCTATGAATGCAGCACCTTATACTTAATTTTTATCCTTTTCTCTGGCTTTTGCCAAAAGCGTTTTGCTGGGGTACTGGGAGGACAGATGAAGACATCTTGGATGCAATGAGAGGCTGCAGGCTGCATCCATCTGCCATTTCAGGATCTGACAAAACTGGTAACAGGTTTCTGCCACTGCTGTGTCCTGGGGGGATGATGCATCATTTCCAATGAATAGGAATGGAGAGAGAACAGGAAGGGGAAGAGGCAAAGGAGGGAAGCGGGGAAGGGGGGAGAGCAAGACTTCTTTCTTCCCAGCCAGGTGCCCGTGAATTCACCTCTTAGCTGTTGTGGGTTAATGGCCAGGCTCCAGCGACAGGGATTTGTCAAAGCCTCAGATGACCCTGGCCTAGAAATGCTGTATTGTGCCTCTGGGATCTGACTGGTGGCAAAATAGGAACAAGATTTTGGTGTGACTGCGTTCATCTTCATGGCAGATGATGACAATGGCCACCACTTTTAAAGCTCCTCCTGTGAACGAGAAGCACGTCAAGCATTTTCTTACAGGATGTCATCTCAGGCCAGGCAACACCTTTCAGGTAGGGAACGTTAAACCTATTGTGCCAAGGATAAAATGGAGCCTCGGGGAGACTGGAAGGCTCCACCAACTCCCCAGCTAGTCAGCGATGGAAGCCAGGTCTGTTGGTTCTGGAGTCCCCACTTAACCTCCCAGCTGCTGCTGATCCATGACTACACTGGCACACCACTTCAGAATGAGTTGTTGCTAAGTCTGTTTCCCCTGTGGAAGTTCTCAAACCCCAGGTGTGTGTGCTTCTGCCGGAGAGGTGGTGAATCGTGGAGACTCCAGCATTCTGCGTGAGAGGCTCCCAGGCAAGGGATGGATGAGCGATCTTCTGGTTTTCATTTTTCAGAAGCACCGCGGCTGATTCCATACAGGGTGTCTTCAGGATACACTTTGAGAAAACATTTCCTGACCTAGGAGCTCCCTGGGGACAGAGCAGTCTTATTTACCCGTTCTTCTATACCCCACAGAGTTAGTAGGTGCTCAGTAAGTGCTGTAAAGTCAGAGGAATGGTTCTGTTTGATTTTACTCCTCTGTATCTTGTTTTAAATTGTATTGAAAACTTCCATATAGTTTAATCCTCTTGGGAGGATGCGGGGTATACATCTACCAGTAAAATTTATGTTTCCAACATGCCCTTAGTACTGATGAGGTGATATCTTTTATAGTCATTCATACCTCCTCCTGACATGCAGGCGGCTGACCTCAAACCTTACTGTTTTACTAAATACTTACAATAGAATTATCACTGCTTAGAAAGCATCCCTGTGTGCACATTTGTTAGCTGATATATAGATAAGCCTGAGTACCTATTACATATAAAAATTATTTGCTACATTACTTACAAATAATTTGAACTATAACTTGTTTTCTGGGCATGGTCTATAGCTTTGTGTGTACTATAGTTTCTGTGAATTGATCTATGTGGATTGTGCATCTTAATTCTTTATGCATGGTATTTTTGATAAATCCTGACTTGGAAAATAGGTACCACTATCTCCATTTCATGGATGAGGAAAGTGAGTCTCAGAGAAGTTAAGTGACTCTCCCAAGATGGCATAGGTAGCAGAGGCAAGATTTTAACAAGCTCTGTAGGAATCTAAAATAAAACACTATTTCTATTTTACTATGTTGCATAAAGAACAAACTGATAATTTCAAAACTGAATTTTAAAAATGCTGGAAGGAAGTAATGGTAATTATTAATGGTGGCTGCCTTTGGGAGATGGGATTTTGATTCCTTACACTTTTCTGTATTTTCTAAATTGTATAACTTTTATAACTGCGGGAAAGCAGAAACACACACACACACACCTCCGGGAAGCAAACTATCTGAATAAACTTAATTATTATTAATTTATCATGAGATTTTTGTTTTGTTCCTTTGAATATATGTGTTTTTTATTAAAAAACAACAGCAACAACATTGCAAATAGTAAGGCACGGTAGGATTTTCTCTTAATTAAAAATATTCCCTGGGACCCTGGGTGGCTCCATCGGTCAAGTGGGTGGCTCTTGATTTTGGTTCAGGTTATGAACTCATCATGGTTCATGGGATCAAGCCCTGTGTCAGGCTCTGCACTGACAGCATGAAACCTGTTTGGGATTCTCTCTCTCCTTCTCTCTCTGCCCCTCCCTGACTTGTTCTCTCTCTCTCTCCCTCTCTCTCTCAAAATAAATAAATAAACTTAAAAAAAATCCCACCACAATGAAACTAGATTATCGCCAGTAGAAGAATTCTTGGTTTGCTTCCCAGCAACAGAAAACAGAACAACATTTGCTATAACTTGAAACCCACCATTTTCAGTGGTTACCATTGCCTGATGTTTACAACTGAGCTGAGGATGGTGTGAAGGGTCTTATGTCTTTTTCAGCACTCTGCAAGTTCACAAAGGACTTTCTCACCCGTCATTTCCTCTTGGGTTCAATAATCATCAATTCTATACACCCCCATGCACCAGGCACTGTGCACAGTGATTTCTTGAACATTAATTACAAAAGCTGAACCCGAGTCCCAGCAGCCTTAGAAGGTGAGCTGGGTGTGTTCTAATACCTCTTTCACCAGGAAGGACACTGAAGGGCAAAGACGTACTTAGAGGTAAGTGATGTGCTGAGGGGCTCGCAGTTGGCGGGCAAGGCCACGAGTGCTCCAGTGTAAGCTATCCAGCTGGAAACTCAGAGTCTTTGAACTGCACCACCTATTGGAGCTTCTTAGGGTCAGATCTGTTCTTGAGCAAGATGTAATAAAGGTTATGCTGGATCTTTTGATATCTTTTCAACTTTTGTGTTTCAGAACACATTTTTCACTCTCTCACTTGCCCAGGGCTTCCTGTACCATCTTAGGCACCCTCCAACCATGCCACAGGTGATATCACAGGACCCAGTCCTGGCCCTCCTCCTTTCTCACCCCCTCTCTGCCTCCCAGTCAAACCTAGAGAACTTGTTTTCCATTTGCTCAGAAAACAAATGAGTTAGTCTGTGATAATGCATGCTGAGGACTCCTCGGCAGGATTCTTGCTCTCTCAAAGCAAAGACATTTATGAATGTTGTGCCTTTCCCCAAAGGAGTTCCCCGGTGGTGAAATAATTAGATAATATAGGGGGTCAGTGGGGAGAAAAATGAAAAGGAAAAAGTACCACAGATAAGCAGTGGGAGAAAAACATAGGAAAGCATCATTTCATCTGAGAGAAATACTTGTCAGTGGATGTCCACTGTTATAACTCCTAGAGAGTCATTTGGTCAGGGATAACAAAAATCTTTAAAAAATTCATAACCTCTGACTTAGTAAATCCAGTTCTGAGAATGCGTCCTAAGGAATAAATCTAAATATAGAAAGAGCTTTGGACATGAAGAAATTCACCACAGTTACCTATGATATAGAAAAATGGCAAAAAGGATATTGATTATGTAAATTATGACACAATGGAATAAACTCATTACAAATGTCTGCAAAATATTCTGAAAGAAAATGAAAAATTTCTATGTGATAAGATAAAATGAAGACAATAGAATATAATTTAAATAAGCATTGTGACAATCTTGTCCAAAATGTTAGGAAGATAGTTATCTAAAGTAATTTTGTGTAGAAATTGCTATTATAGGTAATGTTTTTCTTATTTTCCAAGTTTTCTTAAATAAATAAGTCAGTGTTCCAAAGGAAAAAAAATTAAACTTATTTGGAAATATTATTTTACTCAATACTGGATTTTACTTAATTCAGGTAATATAAAAGTGTCTGTATCCAAGAGTGATTTAAGAAACAAACATACTCTGCAACTGTGCAGAAAAGAGTTAATACAGCAGGTCTCATTGTGATCCTTGTGATAGGTCTGCTTAAAAGGTTGGCCCTTGGATGGTGTCTGGGAACTTAGATTCCAGAAAGGCCCCTATGGATTTGGGCTGCTGTAATAAAAGGCCAGAGACTGGGTGGCCTGTAAACAAACATTTACTTCTCACAGTTCTGGAAGCTGGAAGTCCAAGATCATAGAAGCAGTGGAGTGGGTGTCTGGTGAGAAACTGCTTCCTACATGGCCCTCTTTCCACTGTACCTCACATGGCCAAAGGAGCAAGGAATCTCTTGGGTCACTTTCATAAGGGCACTAATTCCATTCATGAGGGCTCCACCCTCATGACCTAAGCACCTCCCAAAGTACCTTCCTCCAAATACCATCCCATTGGACATTAGATTTCAGTGTGTAAATTTGGGAGGGATATATTCAAGTCCATAGCATTCCCCACCACCATTAAATAAGAGTGGTTCACTATGCTTAAACTATTTGGATAAACCATATGATTTATGTTAAACACCTGCTTTCCCTCTGGGAGGGTAGAATTTGGGTATGGACCAGGCAGAGGCTGGTGAGCAAGCCCCAGTAAAAACTCTGGGTATTGAGACTCCAACAAGCTTCCCAGATTGATGGCATTCTACATCTGTTGTCATAACCCATTGCTGGGGAAATTAAATGCATCCTGTCTGACTCCTCTGGGAAAGGACCTTAGAAGCTTATGCCGGATTTCTCTGGACTTTACCCATGTGCCTTTTTCCTTTGTTGATTGTGTTTGGTTTCTTTTAACTGTAATAAATCATATCTGTGAGTATGACTACATGCTGAGTCCTGCGAATCCTCTGAGTGAATCATGGACCCTGGGGGGTGGCCTTGGGACCTCTCAACGTAATCATCACTATTACGTAGCTCTAAAAAGATCACTTTCTTCCCATTTTCATCCTTAATAATTTAGTTATATATAAACCATAGAATGGTGCTTTTCCAAAATATATTGAACCCACAAAATTTTAGTGCCAGGAAAGAGAACCATGTCATACTTTTGCTTTACAGATGAGAAAACAAAGCTAAGAGCAAGGACAGTGCCACATCCAAATCAGCATCAAAACCAGACTCCTGACTCCAGTTCTTCTATAACACTCCACCCCCTTTCACAGATTGTTTTCCTATGAACAGGAGACCACAAGACACGTGGGGAAAAGATAAACAAGTGCAACAATATAACGTAGAGTCGGTAAAGAATGATATTATATTGGGTGTAAATCAGCTAGTGATGGTAAAATGGGATTTCCTTCATTATTTATAAGCAGTGAATAAATAGCTGGTGATAGAAAAGAAAGCACACACAGTATGGTCTCAGGCTATAGACTCAGGTACTTGAAGTAAGGAAATACTTAAAAGATGTGAACCCTAGAATGAAAACTCGACCAGCTTGTTCTGCATTTTTTAGACTGGTTGTTAGTTCAAGCCATTGAAAATGAATTTTTGTTGGAAATGCACATGTCCAATCAAGGTTGACTACAATAAAAATGAATATTTTCATGCTCATTTCAAGTATGCCATACCTTCCTGGCTTACTTCCTGAGGGGGAAATGGGAAGGGTCGTAGGGAGTGAGAATCTTTAAAATTGGGGAAATTTCAATTAAATATCTGTTTCTTATGCTTCAAAGATTTTATTCATAAATTTAGAAATCTGTTAATTCATGCTTATCGCTTAAAACCTAAAGACAGAATATTGTTCTTAAAGATCTACCCCGCACTTATCATAATCCTATTCATTCAAAGGGTAAGACCATCTCTGGGTCTCTTCTGTTGGTGAATACCGGTAGCAGTGATGAAAAGATGATCCAATAATAATTTCACAGAGAAAATAGACCCCCACCACCATGCTCTAAGTCCTATAGCCACATCTCTCCAAGGAAGAACACATTGGGGGAAATAAAGAACAGAATTAGCACTTACCTACATAGAATCAGAAATAAGTAATTGCTTACTACTTCCCCTCTTCTTATACTTTCCTGTTTTCTCCCTACTGGGTTCAATAGTGGAAAAGACTAACTTCTCATAGTCCTGGAGTAACAGGAGAGGATTCCACACTGACCTCAAAGAACATCTGATGAAAAAATGATCCCTTTTGATCTCTAGGGAGATTTTTTTTAATGTTTATTTATTTATTTTGAGAGACAGAGTAAGCAGGGGAGGGGCAGAAAGAGAGGGAGAGAGAGAATACTAAGCAGGCTTGACACACGCAGCTCAGGGCCTGATGTGGGGCTCAAACTCACATACCCATGAAATCATGACCTGAGCCAAAATCAGTTGCTTAACTGACTGAGGCACCCAAGCACCCCTCTAGGGAGATTTTAAAATATTATAAGTCAACATTTTATTAGTTCACTTGTATATCACATTTCTTTGACGCTTGGCATTTGTTTTGTCATTGGCTTATTATAAATGAACTTCTGGAATGCAATTCTGCCTTGTGTCCATAAGAAAAGAAAGTTCTTGGATGGCCTTGCAGTTTTTACATTTTTCTTTCTTCCTTTCTTCCTTCCTTTCTTTCTTTTCTTTCTTCCTTCCTTCCTTCCTTTCTTTTCTTTCTTTCCTTCTTTCTTTCTTTCTCTTTCTTTCTTTCTTTCTCTTTCTTTCTTTTCTTTCTTTCTTTCTTTCTTTCTTTTTCTTTCTTTCTTTGTTTCTTTCTTTCTTTCTTTCTCTCTTTCTCTCTCTCTCTCTCTCTCTATCTCTTTCTCTCTTTCTCTCTTTCTTTCTTTTTACTTTTGTCCCAATTCTTAAGACAATCTAAGAATTCCTCTCATTGAAAAGGTCTTACCAAAATCCACTTCTCTTTTTTAAATTTTTTAAATTTTGCATTTTTTAAAGTCTATTTAATTTATTTATTTTTGAAAGACAGAGAGAGAGAGAGAGAGAGAGAGAGAGAGAGAGAGAGAGAGAGAGAGAAAGTGGGGAAAGGGCAGAGAGAGAGGAAGGGTGAGAAAATCCCAAGCAGGCTTGGCATAGTCAGTGCACAGCCTGATGCAGGGCTTGAACTCACAAACCGCAAGATCATGACCTGAGCTGACATTGGACTCTCAACTGACTGAGCCACCCAGGTGCCCCAAAATCCACTTCTTTTAAATAAATTTTTTAAATGATGCAAGTGGTATCTATCCTTGCTCAGGGTTAAATTTTACTATATTTATTTGATGGGAAAGGTTAGGGTAGTTTATTGTCCTGGGTCAGGTTTCCTGGAGACACCTTCAGACTCTGAGGCAGAGATCTGCATGCAGGAAATTCACTGGGGAATGAAATTGAGAAGAACATATATAAGGTAGCAGGATGGAGCAGAGGGAGAGGCTGAACTGAAAGCAGTTGCAACAGAAGGCCTCAGCTGATCCCACTGGGATCGCTGGAGCTGAGATGGCCCTGTAGAGTTGTCACAAATCCAAGGCAAAGGGCTAGGTCTTTGTATCCCCGCATCAATCAGTCTTTGGACTCTGGCTACCTCTGGGAAGAGGGAAACACGGCTTCCTCTGGCAGAGGGCAATTCCCAGAAATAATCACAGCTATGAGCCTTCAGCAGCCAGCCCTCCTGTCAGCTGAGACAATGAGTATCTCAGTCCAGAACGGAATCTGAGCAGGTAGACTACATTTGTGTTCTGTTATATCTTTATAATATGTGTGCACATTCCAAAGAGGAAATCACTGGACATCCCTTTATTCAATATTGTACTGGTTCTTCACTCTCAGTCCTCAGAGTTAGATGTGCAAGAAATATATTATCTATGATGTTACCTAATTTCAATTCCCAGCCTCCATCCTGCCAGGATATATTGGAAAGGTAGCATGAGTTATTCTTGGGACTTTCTTTTCAAGTCAGGGCTATTTCTAGGTTCTATTGTCATAAATAGGGTCAAGACTTCGACCAAGGAAGAAAATGGGAGATGGTTATTTAAAACAAGGCCATCTGGTTGACCCTGCGAAGACCATGGGCTCCTTTAACTTGGTACCTTCAAAGCCATGCTTGTGAGACATCAAACCTATGGTCCTCTTTCCCAAGCCATTTCTTCCAGAGACTTGCTCCCTCCCCTAAATGCTGCCAGAAAGAAGAGCCCTCTTCCTCACTGCCCCAGACCCAGGGACATCTTTCCTTTCTGTGGCCCTAGGGAATATTTTTCTGACTCAGGAGAAGCCCGAATCTACCTACTATATTTACAAGGCATTCCACTGTTTCCCACAAAACCCGATTCCCTCGATTCTTCCACAAACACCAAAATCTTTTCTAGAAGCAAGGAGGGCTTAATTTTCAAACCCTCTTCGAAGAAAACATTCACAGTCTACCTTTCTCAGGAATCAAAGAAAGGAAGAAAGGCAAAAACAGTTCAGTTCCCATAGTAAAACAGTTTGAGGATTAATTTTTTGCCAAATCACTTAGAGAGCTCTCATTTGCTGCGTTTTCTGGCTACAAGAAAAGAGTAATGTAGTTTTCAATAGTCATGACCAATTGGGTTTTACATACAAGACAATTTCAAGAACGGTTGTCCAAAATGACTCTTAAGTTGAAAGGTTACCTCTTTGAGGCTGAGTTTGAATATAAACACATTGAAACATTTTCTTTTAAATGTATCCAAATTTTAGGCTGGTATTTCTCTCCAACCTAGCCTGTGTATTGTAATGATTGCTGTTAGCAAGCATTTTGAACTTAAAACCCTAGTTCTGACACACTGGCAATGTAATCAGCTCCAGGCAGTCCCCAATCTTTGAATCTGTTGCTTGGCAAAAGATTGTTTGCACATCTGTTTTTATTAGAATATATGTTTCAAGTGTCACAAAACAATAGCATAAATTGTCGGGGGGGTGGTGAGAGGAAGATTTTGAGTTCTTTATGGCAGGGATAGTTTCTTTCTCCCTGTTCATAGAATTTATTGTTTAATGTTTATACTATAAAACTAGTACATGCTCAATGATGAAAAACTCAGGAAAAAAAAGGAAACAACATTTTGTCTGTAATTTCACCACTGCTAAAATTAGGTATATGTCCTAATATTTTTTCTATGATTAGGAATATGTATTCTTTTTAAAAAAAAACAGTTTGAAGTTGAAAATCTGAGTGACAATATTCGTATCAATGGTAAAAGGCAGGCAGCATCTTTTTTTAAAAAAATTTAATGTTTATTTATTTTTAGAGAGAGAGACAGAGAGACAGAGTGCAAGTGGAGGTGGGGCAGAGAGAGGGGGAAACACAGGATCTGAAGCAGGCTCCAGGCTCTGAGCTGTCAGCACAGAGCCCAAAGCGAGGCTCGAACTCACGAACTGCAACATCAAGACCTGAGCCAAAGTCAGATGCTCAACTGACCGAGCCACCCAGGTGCCCCTGAAAGACAGCATCTTAACACCGACCTCCACGTTGCTTGTTAAGAGATGTTTATTAACCCCCAAAGAATCCTCCACTGATCTACTTTCAAGTAATATAATATCACAAACTAGACTTATCACCTTTAGCCCCTATCTGTCTACAAACTAACTCTTTCATTCAACTGGACTTGCAGTTTCAGCCTTCTTTCTGTCTGCCCCCCATTCTTGCCCCCCACCCACCCACCAGTCCCAGTCCAGTCAGGTGCCGGGCCTGTTGGCCTCACTTCCAAGCTCCTTCATGCAGCAGCCCTTTCTCTCCACGCTTTCTGTCACTGCCCTAAGGTAGCTGTCACTCAACACCACCAAGATGTGCAATGTTCTTCTTCCAGGCCTTCTGGACTCCTTCCTTTGCTACTTCTACCTGCCCTACACACCGACAATAGTGATCTTCCTGAAACACAACCCAGACCATGTCGCTACTGCCAGCAGAATGAAGTCCAAATGCTCAGGCCCCTGTGCACCTATCAGCCTCATCTTCTACCACCCCTGACTTCATACACACTGTGCCACAACCACACATATCTATTCTCTGCTCCCTCTGCACCCCTCAAGCTTTCCTTGGTCACGGCTATTGATCTTTGTGTCTTGTCAGTCTGAGTACTGTTTCCCTCTCAGCCCCTTCACAGATGCATTTGTGTCTAACAAATATTTACATAATGCCTGCGATATGCCATGTGTGTGCTGTTCTCATCAGTGTCTCCGTATTAACTCATTTAACCCCCATACTAACTGTAATAGGTAATTACTATTATTATCCCCATTTTAAAGATGGGAAAGCTGAATTGTAGAGTAAAGCTTTCTACTGCCTGCTCAAATGCTACCCACATTTTAAGCCTCAAATTAAATGGCATTATCCATAAAGCATTCCCTATTGTCCCGAAATGGAATAACAAGAATAATGAAGTGAAAGAAGAGGATGCAAAGGAGCAGGAGGAGAAAAATAATTTAGTGGTGATTATTGCCAAACTTTCTGCTTAGTATTTAAATTGAATAGAATGTCTTAATCCTTCCCACAAGACTATGAGTTAAGTACTATTATCCTAACTTCTCAGATGAGGAAACCAAGGCTCAGAGAGGTTAAATGTCTTCTCCAAAGTCAAAATGGCAGAGCAGAGCAATGTCCCTGCACTGGGAATTCCTATCAGTCCCCACCACATGATGATTTGTATATAGTGTACATATTATCCTATATATGCTGTGTGCGTGTGTGTATACATATCTCCCTGTGCTAGATGGCATTATTATTCCCAGTTATTTGCTGCCCTCCCTGCAAGAGGATCAGACATCCCAGCCTGTGGCCATATGACTTGCAGTGAGGGCCTCTCTGAGAGAGAACATTCACATTTCCCATCAGACTTTGCCACATGACTTGCTTTGGTCCACGAGATGGGAACATAACCTTTCATGGCCATTGCATGCCTTTTCTTTCCCTGTTTCATTCCCCTTTTCCCTCTGACATGTAAATGATGTCATGCTCTGGAGAGAGGCTGCTCCTTCAGTCTGAGTCCCAGAATGAAGCAAATACACCAGCCAATCTGCAAGTGATGTGAGCATGAATGATAAAACTTCTTTGTAAGCCATTGATCTGGGGACTGTTTGTTACAATAGCATAACATATAGAAAGCTGACTGATAAACTCCTCTTTCAGACAATAAGCATTTTGAGGGCAAGATGTTTGATTCGTTTTTGTGCCCTCCTGTTCCACTCCCCATCTACCCATCCATACCCCATGGAAACCTTCATCTGGAAGGCCCTCCACAAATATTGGTTGAATAAATAAATACAAATGACTGTAATAAATAAATAAGTGAAATAAGATAATACAGGGATAAGAATATAAAGCCAAATGCTTCCTTCCCGCCTTTCTTTCCTGCCTTCTTTCCTCCCTCCCATTTTCTTCTCTCTGCTCTCTCTGTTTCATTCCCAAATAGGCAACCTGCAACTGTGCCACACTTTTTATTTAACAGGTGGAGCTGGTCTCCAATCTAGGTTGTATATCTAGGCAGAAAGCATTTCAATTTTGACTCTAGATTTACATCACTATCAATGGCTCAGTGAGAGAATATTCTTGCCCAGACATGGACTGTGTGGCCAAACATTTGGTGGCAGTACTGGGATTCAGAGATTGATATCTGGAATTTCTGGGAGGCTGTGTCTTCTTTGTAAGAATTTCTAGCTAAATCAGTACTTTATGAAACTTGGCCACTCTCAGTTGTTCCATGATTCAGACAAATCTGAGGTGGTTCTCCAGGAGGAGCTATGGAGATTTAAATCCAATCCCAAAGCCACATAAATGTGTGAATCACTTCTGAAATTGTGACTTGTTGGACAAAAGCAAATAAACAGCAACAACAAAATAGCTCTCTAGTTATTCGACATTCTTAGCTGAGGGTGTAGGGAAATCAGGTGTCAGTGATTAACAGATTTATCCACACATTCACTGGACTGGCCTGATAGATATGAGGAAGGAAAGATATTCAGAGTTTCTTTTAATTTTCCTTCACTTCCCAGTTCAAAGCCCTGGAGGTTCTGCGACCTCAGTAAGAAAAGTAATCTTATGAAGTTGGAGGTAAATAAGTAAATTGTCTCAGAGCCCTTTAATTATTAAAACTCCCATGATCCAAAGTATCAAATATACAAAACGTTTCAACAAACTTCTACCACCTTGCTATATAAAGGTTTAAAAACAATTTTTTGTGTGTGTGATACTCTCTTGGCTTCTACTTCTGACAAATATCCCTAAAATTAGCCACGATGAGGGCCAAATGGAAGAAGATTAGCAATCTTTATCACTTTCTCTATTTTATAGAATTATCCCGGCTTACAAAGTTCACAGCAGAGATTCTACTAATGAATGAAGAAGTGAAAGATAGTACACAAACTTTTCCTTGGACTTCACTAAGTCTTTTAAAACCTGTTCTTCCCCTTTGAACTAGAAAATACCCAATATGTTCCAAGTGAATTTACTTTTTGCCACATTTAGACCAAACTTCTCAGATGTTTTATAGGCCTTATAAGTACAGGTAAGATTTTTCCTAAAATTCTCAGGCAGTTCAGTTGGGCAGCGTTTGACTCACCGATCACAGAATGATGCCTCTATTCATTCAGTAAATGGTGGCTTCTCCCCTTTGTTCTGAGAAATTTTATAGCAGCTATTTATTGTTGCTATTATTATTATTATTATTATTATTACTATTAGGCACCAAATAGAGAGCCCTTGATCATTAAGTGCCTATATTTTTTAACATTACGGGTTTCTTTTTAATGCTGTCTGTTTAATTTGTTTTCCCCATTTTTCATGGTTCCTCTCTCTATTCAAGCCAGGTTTGGGTTTACAGTCAGCAAGTGGTGACATCTTATGTCTCAACCATAGCTGACCCTCTTCACCAACACTCAGCCAGTGTGCCTGGAATGAACCTTTTCAAGCACCGTATTGTTCATTCCAATTCTGCGTCTGCTCTGGGAGTTTCTCCTCATGTATTCTGAGCTCAGCCACACCAAAGCTGACAGAAATGCCAAAAGAAGACCTCTTTCCACTGTTCTTCCACTAACAAAGGCCGGGCCCCACCAGTTAGGGATGCCTTCATCCTCGCTATACAGAGACATATGGAGGCAGAGCTACGATGGCAAGCTGGCATCACATCTGTCCAGCAAGACTTTGATTATAGAAAGAGGGCTTGGCTCTATCAAGATATTCACTTGGCACTTTTCATCTTCATTCAAATGCCTTTGGAGGCAGAGGGAGAAACGCTGAGCCAACCCCGAATAATAAAATGGTAATAAAAATGAGAATCATTATCATTGGCGTCTCTGGATTTGATTCTCTGAGAAGAGAATGCATAGGAAGTGCCTTTGAGGAAGAGCCAACATTCCAAGCTCTACCTTTCTCCTCCTCCCACCACCCCCCTTGTTGATTCTTTGATGTTCAAGGGGAAAATCCTTTATAGGGGCCAGATCCTCACCCATCGCATTCCCCCAAACCTTTATAATAAGTGCAAGCCCTTCTTCCATTTGTGTGGTGCTCTGGGCTTACAAACTGCTCCCACGTCCTTGGCCCCACCTCTGCAGCGTGCTCAAGAGAAAGACAACTCTGTGTTCTTAGGATGCATATTCAGCCTTGCCATCTTGCCTAAGGTTAAGCAAGTGCATGGTCCCAACCAACCTTGTGTAACTTGGAATTTCCTTAGCAGCCTCTGGGGACAGTGACCTATCTCTCATCCAGGTTTCTCTGACCTGACAGCTTGACTGCCAAATTACGGTAGAGGCAGGGAGAATCCTCAAGGCTAAAGGAACAAGCCACATGTGCCGGGGCAGGGGTCTCTCCTCCATGGCTTCTGTGTTTTGCACACCTGTTGGCTCATGTTTCCGACGGCAGTTGACATCTGCTGACCTAGAGGCTACCTGAGCCTGGAAAGAGAGGGGGCTGAAGTCTCTCCATTTCTAGGTATAGGTTTCAACATCTGTAACCCATAAGCAACAAGGAGTAGCAGGATCTGGGCCTGATGGTTCCAGCAGTCCCTTCTGCTTCCCTGGGATCTGGTCTCTTGGGCAGTTCTTTCAGGACATTCTTTTTTATGGAAAACCAAATCTCATACATAGAAAAAAAAAAGAGTACAAAGTTGTATACAAAGAAAGAAAGTACACCTCCCTTCCACCCCAAGCTTCCCATGTCTCTTGCCAGAAGTTACAACTGTTACTGGCTTCTCATGTATCCTTTCAGGGCTATTCTATACATATACAAGAAAAGAAAAGAAAAGAAAAGAAAACTATATATATATATATATGTGTATATATATGTATAAATGTGTATATATATGTATATGTGTGTATACACACATATACATATATATAAACTAGAAGTTCTTAATAGAAATAAATAATCAAGCTGTATCAATATAAAACCAGAAAAGAGAGAGTGTGAGATAATTCAGCATCATTCAGAAGCCATCCATGGGCCAAATTCTTCATTAGCTCTAAGACACTCACATATTAAAGCTTTTGAAATTATAAATTCAATATAGATTATGCACTTTTTTGTGTGTGCTAAGCTTAACAGTCAAAATGAATAAGCTTGCTTTATCAGTGTAATTCCTTCCTTCCAAGAAAGCTCTTACATGGAATTAACCAACTTTTAAAACTTTACAGGGACGCCTGGGTGGCTGAGTCAGTTGAGTGTCCGACTCTTGGTTTTGGCTCAGGTCATGATCTCATGGCTTCGTGGGTTTGAGCCCTGTGCTGGGGGTCTGTGCTGGCAGAGCCTGCTTGGGATTCTCTCTCTCTTCTCTTTCTCTGCCCCTCCCCCACTCACACTGTCTCTGTCTCTCTCAAAATAAATAACTAAACTTAAAATAAAAAACTTTACAGATAATTTAATCTGAGAACTTAGTGGCTTCTTGTAACTTTGTTGTTGAACCTTTACTTAGAAAATGACTCTTTTGGGGACACCTGGTTGGCTCAGTCAGTGAAGCATCAGACTTCAGCTTAGATCATGACCTCACAGTTCACCAATTAAAGCCCCACATTGAGCTCTGTGCTGACAGCTAGAGACTGGAGCCTTCTTCAGATTCTGTGTCTGTCTCCCTCTCCCTTTCCTCCTCCCCTGCTCATGCTCTGTCTCTCTCTCTCTCTCTCAAAAATAAATAAAAACATTAAAAAATTTTTTAAAGAAAATGACTCTCTTTTTACACAGAGTAGGACTGTTATTGAGAAGCCCCCCTTTTAGCCTCATGTAAGTACTCTAGTTTCCTTTTATCTAGCCAGGTTCTCTAGGAACTCCTACAGTCATCGGCTTTGTGGGTTACTTCCATCCCCTGGAAAATACCCTTAGGCCAGGCAAACACTTGAAAATACTAAGTCCTGACACTAACAGCTAATGTTCACTTAGAACTTCCCTGTGCGAGGCATTATCCAAAAATTTCACATGCATATGTATGTGCTCTCTCACCCCATGAGGCAGTATGTCTAGTAGCCATATTTTACAGATGAAGAAAATAGACCTTAGAGAAGTTAAGTAACTGGCCCAAGATCAAAGTATTGCTCTACTAAGTGGCACACAGAACATGTTTTGGTTCCACAGCCTCCACTCTTAACCCCTTGGATCACTAGAGATTCAAGTGAATCTTGATTCCCATTCACTGTGTTCACTAACCTCACCAACAATCTCACGTATTAATGTACACCATTCACCGTGCAAGAAAAGCTTTCCTTTCTCTTCCAGCAAGGCTGCTCTGACCTGGCTCCAGGACTCCAAGGCAGGCAATCCCCTGACACCTGTTCTTAGGCCTTGACAGATGTCTCTGGATATGAATGTGCACGCTTGTCATCTTTGTGCTGTTTTTATTATTTATTATTATAACTGTTATTTGTATGAGGTTGAAGGACCTTTCACCCTTGTGGACTGACTGGCTTGGATACCAAACCCATCTTGGTGAATTGGTGCCAACAGAGAGGTGTGTCCTGTTATATGAAGGTTAGCCCAGTGTCAAGATGAGAGGTGAACTCCACTGCAGACCTCTTTTATTGCTATGGAGGGAACGGTACTTTGGAAATCAAGATAAGATATTTCATCCTAGTTTAGGAAGAGAAAGGGATAATTCTGGAATGTGAACTGAACACAGCCAGTGGATTGTGAACAAATGCTGTGTCTGTCTCATTAGTATTCCCAGCATGGGCTGTGCTACCAGGCATCCTGACATTACATTCTTACCTGGGGACTCCTGCTCTTGCATCCCAGAGGATCTTTACCTTTTGAGGAAATACAGCTCGAATGGTCTCCAGGCATGTTCCAGAATTGCCCTGGCTGCTGAGGTGTGACATTGAGGATGCCTATTTCCATGGAACCCTGCCATTTCTGAGGACCACTGGGCAATGACTTTTACCTTCCAATCACTCTTGCTGTTTAATATTCACCATGCTGCCCCCTGCAATGAAAACACAACAGACATGATGCCTCTCCAAGAACAGGGGAGGCCAGCAAGCACTACTACATCATACAGCCCTCTAAGGATCACATGTACCCACTGACAAATGAGATCACAAACAGCAGTGTGGGTTGAAACTGATTTCTGGGTGAATGACTTTATCAAAACAAGGGCCTCAAGCCAACGAAAATCAGGTTTCAGAGATGGCATGCAGCACAGGAAAGCAGGCAGAGAACCCAAACAGGCCATCCAATTCTCCTGTTCCCTCCCCATGCACATCACCAACCCTTCCTTTCAGTCTTCCCTTGGTGGCCCAGGAGGGTGAGCATTCCCTTCTGAGACTGAAACACAGATGAGTTAGAATCTCTGCTGAAGCGGCACTGTGAATTTGGCACCACTTTGGAGAAACACCCCAAACGAGAGGGCCAAGTGCATCTGACACACAAAGAAAGGTCAGGGACAATGAAAAGAGGTTGGAGGCTGCACATGTCTCCTAGCCAGTGGCTTTGTTCTCAACCTCAGACTCTGCTCCAAAGCTGCATTTGTTTACGATATGCTTCTCAGTTTAGTAATCCACCATTCTTTTAGTCTGAGATAAGCATGTGAGTGTAGGTGAAGGTGTAAGTAAAGGTGCAAATGTAGGAAAAAGTGGAGGTGTGAGCATACCATTTTCTTTTGATGCCATTACAAGGGAAATACTGCTAGTCAGCTCTGGTCTGTTGAATGGATGACCATTACATGGAGAGTGGCTCTATCATACACAATACCCTTTTTGGATCCAAAGAGTCTTTCTCGTCCTTGCTTATCTTCCTCTTGAATTGTTTCCTCTTGACACTATTGCAAGTCTAGATCTGAATGTTCCTGTTTTCTTTGGTTATAGCTTCCTTCCGGCTCCTTAACTTTTGGGTTGCTAATATTTCCAGAAAAAAAAGCCAGTTGCATTAATGGAATGTAGCATAAATGAAAACAACAATAGCTGGTTGGTGTGTTTTCCTATCTGCCAAGAAACAAAAGTGCCTGTGGTTTTCAGAGACGCTGCATATTAGACGCAAGAAACAAGTGTCTGGTCTTTCTCCAAAAGAGGTTGCCTTGAACACACTTGCCCCATCATTAAACCAGAGAGGTCTGTTTTCTTACAGTGAGGGCGTTTGCTCTTTCAATTGCATTTTCTGCCACAGTCATGATCTCTTGTTTATGCACAGGGGTCTTTTGTTAGGAAAAAGGAAAGTGGGTTAATAGAGGGTTCTCAAATTCTTTTCTTATGTGCTTTATGTCCCTATGGGATAACGTTCATGGTTTCTACAATAAAAGTAGCACGGACTTTAGGTTTCCTGGCTCAGATAAATATCTTTTAATCACTTTCAAGTTGAAGTAAAAGGAGCATGACAATGTAAAACTTTGGAACACTTTGATTCCTACAAAGAGAACTTGAGGATGTGCTGTAGATACATGTGTAAATCATCTTGAGAGCATTAGAAGGATCCCTGATTCCAATATTGCTTTCAGGATCCCCTGATCAAAATAGACCCTACTCATTGCAGTTAATATCCGTGTCGGTCAGGTACTCTGTGCACAGGCTGCAAGGCACCTTTTCAACTTCAGCTTTTGCCTCCAGAGCTGAACTGTGTCTTTATGAGACACATTGTCGCTTAGCAGGTTGAAGACAGATTCCAAGTATAAGTGGGCTGGATCCCCGCCGAGCAGTAGGCAAGACCCCGAGTTGACAAAGTCTTCAAGTCTGTCTGCAGTGTCCCCTTTCCCACTTTGGGGAGAAGGAAGGCTAGGTTGAGGAATGTGCCCCAGGAGGACTCAATGGGGATGGTCAAAAATATGCACACCCGGTCAGATCTGCAGATGTGGTAGATTATGTCCTTTAAGAGAAAGACAAGGAGCTGATTATGGTGGAGGGTGAGATGTCTGGCTCCCACTTGGTCCTTTGGCTCTGAAGTGAGTGAGAATAACATGCCATAACAACTTTGGATTCATCTTGCTTTGGGGACCAGAATGCCCAATGCACCGGATGATGGTGGTGGTTTTTGTTTTTTTTTCCAGGGCAATTGCTTTGCAGATTCCACTCAGTTTTCATCTTATGTTTCAAAATTCAGCTCTTATTAATTGCAGCAGTATCATGAAAAGACTAGCTATTCCTACCCATTGGCTTTTTCAACTCAATAATAAAGAAAATGAAGAGAAACCTAGGACATCTAAGAAAAAAGTTCCTCAATCTCTGCTTTTAGAGGCAGAGCATGGAGAGTTGTTTGTAGCTATTCTCTGCTGGATCCTTTTAAAGAAATAGCTATTTTCCAGCACATGATTGAGAAGCAAAGTGTCAAATTATCACCGCTCATCTGCTTGCTGCTCCTGATTTCTTGCTGAACCCCAAAACTACATCCACACAGAAACCTTCTCCTCAGGGACTTTCCCGATATTGGTGTTGATTTTGAGTTCTATTTGGTTTTGTCCCACAAAGAAATGATTGGTTTTAGTTTTGTCTTTGTTGGTTTATTTTCAAACTTCTCCTCAAAGCAGTACTTATTGTATTATTAGGTTGATGAAGCTACCATTGTTCTTTTCCTTTTCTAAGTAATAACCTTGCTCTCTCCCTGAGATAAATCCCTCCATCTTGGACGTCAGAGTTAATCCAATCTCGTCCATTATGATTTTCTTTTAAGAGCATTAAACTTTTCTACATGGATGCAATTAGGACTCCTTGTTACTTTAGAGGCTCAAGTAGTCACCTTTATCAGAAATATTGACTCAATCCTCTCTGAAGATCTCACCTTTTTGAAACACGCTATAACTGACATTGATTTCTAAAAAATTCCCATGGACTCATGAGCTGGACCTAGACATCGATTTCAGAAGATGGAGCTATATTTTCTCAGTAACAGCATTTTGCTTTCTTCTTGTGATGTAATGTGGCCCTCATATTCCTAATGCAAACTTATGAACTTTGCACTGCTGAATTGATGCTATAAAGACAAAATAATTTTCACACCCAAGGCCGTGTGTGTGTGTGATTTCAACAGCCTTGTGCAGAATATTGCAACCAACCATTTTTCTTCATATCAGCCACTGGAACAAAGTTATGAGTGAGCAATGTTGCTATTATATAGAGCCACTGATGGCCAAGCCAAATGCTGTGTGATTTCTCTTCTGGAAATTGTTTGCTATCTCTGCCTCGTATGCATCCAAGCACTAAAAATATCATTTTGACCTCAGTCTCAGGCTGCCCTGTCACCAGTTCCATGTTCCAAGACTTCCAAGGGAAATCAAACCATCCCAAACATGGGTCACATCTATTTTGAATCACCAGGCATGTATGATCCAGGTATTTATCTGACTCTTTATTTTCCTCCTCTTAATTAAAAACTCTTGGAAAGTAATTTATTGGCATTTTAAATGCACTGCCCTGTTTGCCCAAAGATGCAATTTATAAAATTACTATCTACCAGCAGTCACCACAGCAATAACCAGGTGCCTCTCGGGAATGCTTGTTTATTTTAAATGAGACGGCTTGACCTTTTTTATTTTTAACTTCACAAGGGGAAATTTAGCATTTGTACTTTTTGTTTGGGGCTCTAATCACTGGAAAAAACTCGAGAAAAGAAAACAGAGCCCACAGGAATGAGGAACAATTTACAATTAAACCCATGAAGATGAAAGGGAGAGAACAAGGAGGGAATTAATGACTTACCAAGAGTTCAGCCTGACCTGCTCCCCAGTTTTGCTGACTTCCTGACAAAACGTAATGTCACTTTAACCCACTGCATGCTGCCCTAGAACTGGCACCTGGTCTCAATCTGGCCACTAGTATGGGTCTTAAGATTTTCTTTTTGTATCTCTGAGAAGTAGACGAAGAGAAATTCTGGGAATTCAAACTTATTTTTCCTGCCTGGTTTTTTTTAACCTTGCTCCCTGCATCCTATTTGTGCATAATGATTAAAAAATTTTTTTAATGTTTATTTATTTTTGACAGAGAGAGAGAGAGAGAGAGAGAGAGACAGTGTGAGCAGGGGAGGGTCAGACAGAGAGGGAGACACAGAATCTGAAGCAGGCTCCAGGCTCTGAGCTGTCAGCACAGAGCCCAACGTGGGGCTTGAACTCACTGACCGCGAGATCATGACCTGAGCCAAAGTCGGACGCTTAACCGACTGAGCCACCCAGGCGTCCCTAAAAAAATTTTTTTTAACCAAATCCTTTTAGATGAAATTCAAAGGCATTTCCTCACATTTTTCTTCATTGCTTTGCACATTCATTTATTTCATTTATTCTTTCCATGGGCCATTAATCAGCTCCAAACTAGACATTATGCTAGGGGGTTGGGGAAAATGGAGGCATAGCAAAGTGAATTAGCAACATTGTTGCCTTCTAAGACATTAGAATTTAGAAGTGGAGATGGTTATTGTTCACAATAACCATAAATGAAATGTAAAGTATGTTGGGTTCGGTGAAAGTTTATGCACAAAATTCCATGGAACTTCTGAGAAGTTACAATCTATCCTTGGTAAGAAGCTTAAAAAAGACTTTAAGAGGACTTAACCTTGGAATTTGCTTGGCAAGATGAAATCATTTCCAAGAAACAGAGGGTGAGCTAATGGAAAGCAGTGAGTAGGAAAGTAGGAAGAAGAGAGCACAGTAGTCGAGGGGAGGGGACCTTCCAGTTTCACATAAAGCTTCGGAGGGTTGGAGAAGCAGGCTGCGGGATGGTTATGCAATGAGTGCCACTCTGAGGTGTCTGAAGTGGGGACCTCGTAATGGAGAATCTCTCTTTTCAACGCCTTAGGAATTCCATTGATAATCACAGACTTCTAGAGTTGAAGGGGATGTTAGAAATCTAGGCCAGTCCACACACTTTACAGATAAGGAACCTGAGGTCCAGACAGATTAAATTAACCTGTCAGGGATCACACAGTCACCCAGACGCAGAGCCTGGACCAGAACTCTTTGGAGTCAGCTTTCTTGTATTGCTAGGAGGCCATAGAACTCAGTAAAAAGGAGGTAATAGTCTGGGAAGGCAAGAGTAGAAGACAAATAAAACCACACAGCGTGTTTACTGCGGATTCGGGCTGTTTTCTCAGGAGAGTAGAACTACCAGCTGGACATGCACTGGTAGGAAGGAATTAGAGTTAAGGAAGGGCCCAAGGGGCGCCAGACTAGAAGAGAGGACTCAGTACAAGGAACCTAACCATCTTACCCTAAAGTGGTCAGTCACCCTACACAGAGAGCTCCTGGAAGTCTTCCTTTTGACTTATTCTTAATTAAGAATGCACAACCAAAGAATACAAGCTTTTGAGGAAAGTCTGTAATACCTCAGAGAATATTTAAGATAAGCCAAGAGGAAAACAGGATTCCAGAGGATTTAGAGAAAAGAGACACCACTACCTCTTAGTCCTAGAAGATGTGAGCAGACACATAACTTCTAGTAATTTACCACGGCAGTTACCAGTACACAGGAACACACATTCAAATGTAGTGTCCATTTTGGCAGAGCAGATAGAATTTTGTTATGCAAAGATTAGGCGGTGAAGGAAAAGAAATTCCAGTTAAGTTGGATCTAAACTTCAAAGTTTGATTGGGACCCTGTCTTCAAAATAAAACTAAATATTGTGAAATGTAAGTTTATTGTATTTACCAAATTTTGTCTTACAATTGTTACTAGTTTTGAGAACAGATGAAGAATTAGTCAATTGTAACCTTTTTTTATTTTTTCTGAGAAAGAGAGAGAAGTATACTTTTTCCATATGGTTCCTTGAGTTATACTCTACTTTCCCAGTGTGATCATTAACAGATCATTTTTGCAGAAACATTTGGGACTGTCTGTTCTCTCAAAGGTCTCTCTTAATCCTTGGATATCAAACAATTCTCTATTAGAGCTACTATCCCGCTCTCTTCTACAATTGTTAACTTAAAAGAAATATTTTACAGACCCTTTTTGGTCAAAGGCCTCCCAAAGGTGCAGTTTTGTGTCACCACTTTGTAAACTCCGCTGTCTTTGCTTGAGTTACAGTTTTGTAATTTATTTGCATTGTAGTCATATCATTGGACTTAGATTATTCACGGGGCAAATTGATGTCACTTAGTGAGTTTATTTCAAGTGCACAGAGGTTCCTTCTCCCCATCCATACCCTTTTGGGTTTTGGAAGAGCATAGGCCAGTTTATGCTCTGAAACGAAAATGCTAGTTGAAAGCCTGATCATGCTCACCAAAAAATACCCATACACAGGTTAAAACTCTTATGTCTTTCATGTGATTAAATTTGGGAGGAAATGTGTTGCCACTACCACGTTACCAGTTATGGCACCATGACTCCCGTGACTTCTGAAGTCACACTAGCAAGGTTAATTATAAAACCTATAATGTGATGCTATAATTTATATGGTGACACCTTTGGTAAGGACCATAATCAGCTTACATGGAGGATGTGGGTCCATTGAGAGCTGAGAAGTGGCTGGGTGGGTTCATGGGTCCACAAATTATACTCCTTTTGCTGCTATAATAAATCCAGTTATAAATTCTGTAAAGGGTATGACTTTAGGTTAATGACTACAGAGGGATGTGGTTGGATATCAGTGATGGTGGAAGATTCTGTGTCCAACTGTGATGGTTAAGTTCATGTGTCAAGTTGATGGCCACAAGTTGCCCTTATATTTGGTCAACCATTATTCTGGGTGTGTTTGTGAGGGTGTTTCTGGATGAGATTTGAATTGGTAGCCTGCGTAGAACAAATTGCCCTCCCTAATGTGGGTGGGCCTCATCCAATCAGTAGAAGGCCTGAATTGAACAACAAGATTGAGTAAGAGGGATCTCCTCCTGCCTGACTGCCTACAGCTGGGACATCATTTTTTTCCCCTGCCTTCAGACTCAAACTGAAACATCAGTTCTTCCTGGGTTCTCAAGCCTACCAGCCTTCAGATAGGAACTTACATCATTAGCTCTTCTGGTTCCCAGGCCTTCAAACCCAGGCAGCTTTCCAGCCTACCAACTGAAGTTCCTGGGACTTGTCATCCTCCATATATACATAAGGGAGTGGCACCTGTATCAGATATTTCTGGTTCAAATCTTGTCTCTGCCACATACTAGCCATGACACATTTAACTTCCATGTGCATCAGTTTCCTCACCTGAAAATGGAGAAAATAATAAAACCCACCCCATACGGTTTTTCTAAGGATTTAATAAATGAAAACATTTAAAGGGTACATGGCATATAGTACCACCTTTGATGTGTCAAATGTCACCTTTGATCTCAGGGATACACACAGATGATGAATCCTGTATTTATGATTTTGGATTTTGTGTCTCCTGGATGAGGTTTTGAGATGTGGCCCATGTAGTCTTTACATCTTGTCCCTGCCCTTTGTGACCTTTCCCTTGTTTTCCCATATCTTAATTACAATCATTCCTGTAAATATTTATATCTCTGGGCTGACATTGTCATCCTGACCAACAGAATCCATCTCTGAGATCTCTGCACTCAGAATCTCAGGAAATATTAGAACTAGAAAGTGAAGAGCATCTACTGCAAACAAATTTAAATTTCTTCTCCTTTATGAAGATAATGAAAAGTTATACATGCTCTTGGTAGTAAAATTTGGAAAGCAGAGAAAAATCATCTTTCTTGAGTTTGCTTGGTAGTAAGTCGGTTCATTCTTTGCACTCCCATAGAAATTTTTTATACTTCTCTTTTATAACATTTGATGGTGTGTGTTTTTCACCCATCTTCCCAAGACAAGGAAAAGGCCCGCCTTCCATGCATCAATGGATGGCCTGTCCACCACTTCACTCATAAATAGATGTATGACTAAGTTACTGACTAATTATATGAAGCGTTAAGTGGGTAAGTGGAAGAAGGGAGGAAGGAAGGAAGGACTAAGACAAATAAGTATTTTCCTCACAGCCTTATCCTATGGGTACCAGATCACCTAAGACTGGAATGAAAGCCCTACTTCTAACAGGCTGTATTATATATATACATATTTTTATGCCTTACATTGAAAATTAAGCAGTTGGTAATGACCCATTTCATTTTTATGAATGTGTAAATTAGGACAATAAAATCTGAAATTAAATTCACAGACCAGCTTCAACTCTGCCATCTCCAGTTTTCCTTGCTATGTCCTTTCCAGGATACTCAGCTCAGAATTTTAGTTCAGTATATTTTAAAATTTCCTGGGTTATCTTTTTCCCTGTATTAACCTTTTTGCTATCTCCAATTGTTCCTTTTAGACATGACTGAGTGATCTCAGGTTAGATGTAGTAAGTAAAAGAGTAGATTCACAAAGGTGGGCACTGAGGAGCCTTAGGTAGTAGAACTTACAATACTCCCTATCTGTGGCTTTCTTAGGAATTTAATCATAAATAACTCAAATATAATAAAGCACATTGAAAAGCGACATGCATCCTGGACCCCATCAAGCTTCTGCATCCATTAGTAATTTGTAGAAAATAGAGAGGACAGAGAAATGTGGTGGTGCATAGGCGGCAAAATCACAAGTGCTGGAAATTCTAGAAGGCAAAGACTAGTTCCTTCAAAAAATAAAGACAGAGAGAGTGTGAGGTGTGGGGATATAAGGGTAATCTATTGATAAGAGGCACATCAAGTCAACCCAAGATGTGGGCCTTGTTTGGATCTTGATTCAGGCAAAATCATGGTTAAAATAAAGGGACATTTGTGAGATAACTGAACAATGTATATTAACAAATTATTATCAGTTTTTAAAAGGTGAGATAATGATATTATGGTTATATATTTTTAAGTGTTCTTATCTTTTACAGGTATACACTAAAGTATTTCTGAGTAAAATATTGTAATTTTTCAGATTCAAAATAATACAGAAGGGAGTTTTACCTCTAGCCATGATGGAGTACCAGGGGCCAGATTTACCATTTTCCTAAAACCCCCTCTCTTCCAAAAAAGACAAAATACATGGAATAATGGTTTTTAAAGTCGTGGACAAAGGACAGTCTTCCCTGAGAGAAGGGGGAAAATAGGTGAGTCCTATATTGCAATGGCTCCCTGAATTTAAAAAGTCTCTAGATGATGGTACAGGAAAGATGTAATTCCCCAAAAATCCAAAGGACTCCCTGAGTTGAAGAGATAAAGCAGAGACGTCAAGGATGGAATTCTTGGCAGGACAGAATACTGGAAATGAGAGAGCTACACAGAAAAAAAATCTCAGAGCTATGTGGAGAGACACCCATGAGCATTCAATAGAGAACAGGTCAGGGCATGCATGTGAAGAAAGTAGCTGAGGCCGGAGAAAGAACTATCCAAAAGGGTCAGAGGGAATGGTGCCCAGGTCTCACACAAGGCTGGGAATAGCGCCTGCTCTCACCAAGTAGCCAAAAGAACCTACAAGTCCAGAGGCATGCGGTTGAAAATTCAGGAGGATCTGGCCTCAGTAATGGGGGATAATTAGACCTAGACTGAGCATTGCTCTGAATTTACTCAATAAATCATAAAAGCAAGATCCAAAAGGATCAAGTTGTTTCCAAGTAACTTAATTGCATCCCCAGAACTGTTCAAGAGCTTGTGAGAATACAAAAATGTCCTCTGCCCAACAAGGTAACATTTATAATGTCTGGCATCCAATAAAAAATTACCCAGTATGCAAAAAGTAGGAAAACTCTATCCATAATGAAGAGGATAATCAATCAATGGAAACTGACAGAGAACTAGCAAAGAGTTTAGAAATAGCAGATAAGGACATTAAAAGTTATAATAACTGTATTTCAGATGTTCCAATGCAGTGGCTAGAAGGGCTATACTAATATCAGAAAAAAAAAATAGAGTATAAGACAAAAAATTACTAGAAACAAAGAGGGACATTCTATAATGGTAAAAGGGTCAAGTCATCCAGAATATGAAACAATTTATACATATATTCACCTATTACCAAAGCCTGAAAATACAAGAAGCAAAAACTGGCAGAATTAATGGTATAAATAAACAATTCAATAATAATAGTAGGAGATGTCAATACCCCACTCTCAATAATGGATAAAACAACTACAAAATTAGCAAGTAAGTAAAAGATTAGAAAACACTAGCTACCAACATGACCCAACTTATTATACAGAACAATCCACCCAACAACAGCAAAATATGCATTCATTTTAAATGCACATGGAACATTTACCAAGATAGTCCATAATGTGAGCCATAAAACAGGTTTTAATAAATTTTAAAGATTTCTAGTTATATGAATTTTTTTTTCTCTGACCACAGTAAAATTATATTAGAAATTATAACAGAAAGCTATCAGGGACATCCTCAAATATTTGCAGATCAAATAACATACTTCTAAGTAACCATGAGTCATAAAATAAATCAAAACAGAATTTACAAACTTTTTTCAAATGAATGAAAATAAAAATACAACATATCAGAATTTGTGGGAAGCAGCACTTATAGAAAAATGTAACAATACTTGCCTAAGTAGCAAAGATGAGAAGTCTCCCATCAATTACCTTAGCTTTTACCTTAAGAAACTAAAAAAGGAAGAGCAAATTAAATCAAAGTAATCAGAACAAAGGAAATAATTAAGGTCAAAGTGGAAATCAATTAAGAATAATAAAGAAAATCAATGAAAAAAAACCCTGGTTCTTTGAGAAGATCAATAAAGCTGTAAAATTCTAGCTAGACTGATAAATTACCAATATCAGGAATGAGAAAGGTGACAATATTACAGGCTCTACAGATATTAAAATGATAACAAGGGAATATAATACCAACAAACATATAAACTTGGCAACTTACCTAAAATGGACAAATTCTTTGAGAGACACAAAAGATCAAGGCTCATTCAAGGGAAAAAAATAGTTAAATTGAATAAGCCATATCTATTAAAGAAATTAAGTTTGTAGTTAAAATTGTTTTCACAAAGAGAACTCCAGGCCCAGATGATGTCATTGGTGAATTCCACAAAATTTTTAAAAGAGAAATAATACCAATTCTATGCAAACTCCTTCAATAAATTCAAGATGATGGAATATTTCTCAACTTATTCTATGATTTCAGCATTACATTGATACCAAAATCAGGCAATGATATTATAAGAAAAAAGGTACATGGAAAACAAAGTTCCTTACAAAGTTATTGTGAGATCCAATGAGACAATCAATTCTCAAATTCTCTCTATTCTACCTTCTAATTATCATGAAAGTCCCTTCTTCCCACTTCAATGAACTTTCAGGCCCCAACCTGTTTTGGAAGGCTACCCAAACTTTACTGTCTTCCCTTTTACCTTTAATCCCTCAAATCTCCATACTATAGATGGATGGATCTTCTGAAATTGTAAATCTTGACCTCAATTTCCCCAGGTTAGAGCCTTAACTCATTGACAAATTTTGAAGACTCTTCATGATCTGATCTGTTGGTCCCTAGGTTCATTCCTTGTCTCTCCCCTTCTTCATGCTTCTCTCCAGGATCCAGCCACTCTGACCTGATTGCTTTTCCGCAAAAGTCATGTGCTTGCTCTTGCCTCTGGTCTCTGATACCTACTGATCCCTCCTCATGGAATATTTTCCCTACCTACCCATCTTTGTCTCCTCTTCTTCTGGTGAACTACAAATATTATTTGAAGAGAGATATCAATTCTTCCATGAAAACTTTCCTGACTCTCCCTACCCAGCCACCTCTGGGTCAGGTGCCCTCCTAATGCTCTCATAGATCATTTTGCTGCTACTGCTGCAACATTTATTATAATCACAACTGTCTATTTATTTTCTCACTAGGTTCTCACCTCTTTACAGGCAAGGATCAGGTGTTGCTTACTGTGGTCCTCCCAACACACAGATGACTCTGTGAGATAGAAAGGATGCTCAACAAATATTTGTTAAATTGATAATAAGTTCCATTTATTAAATGCTTACAATGTTCCAGGCACTGTGCTAGGAAATTTATGGACATTATATATATTTTTTTTAGCACATCCATCCAAGAGGTATTATTCTAATATCCACTTTACAGAAGGGGAAACTGAGGCACAGAAAATGGTATGATTTATCTGACATCACAACAGATAGAGTGTACAGCCAGAATTCAGGCTCAAGTCAATGGGTTTCTAGAATCTATGCTACTAACCACAATAATTTACACATTAATGAATGGATGAATGAATTCAACATCTGCTTACTAAGTACCACCATATGTCAAGGTCCGTTGTCGGTGCTGATATTGTAGTAAAGAAAACATAACAAAATTCATGCCTTCAAGGAGCTTACATTCTAGAGGAGGAGACAGTAAACAAAATACATAAATAATCTGATGTATTATAGAGTGAACAAAGACAAGAAAGAGACTGAGAGTGACCCAATTTGAAATAGAGTGGTTTTAGGACAGGCATCACCGCGAAAATGTCCCAAAGGTAAATGTGAATGAAGGCTTTTCTAACACTTCATAATAGTTTGCAAGTAAAGATTTTCAGATAAATAATAGTGTTTTTAGTGTATACATGTCCTGCACATAGACCATATTTATATTAAAAAATAATTTTTTGTGTATTTTTATTTGTTAATTTTGGCAACCCTGCACTCATGGCAAAGCTTACCTGTAGGTCAGACTTGGAAGAACTGCTTTTCATTACTAATTGTGGATCTACGGGATCTGTGTTTTTCTGAAAATTCTGAAATGTGAGATTGTAGGGCATTGGTGTATTAGCATGCGGCGTTAGCAGAGTTCTCCTTGGCAGCTCCACATAGATGTCTCCCAGAAGCAAGAAATATCATTTTGTAGATCTTGACAGATGGGTCTTGCCCATGAGGGAGGGCATTTAGGACAATTCATAACAACTGGCATATCAACAGACTCTCGAAGAGAGCTATTAAACATAAGATTGTGTTAGCACTGATTTATGCTGAACAAAGTAAGCAAAACAAGAAACCCATTAGAAGGAAGATATAAGACATGTAACATTTGGGGACTTTGAAAGGCAGGAGAAGGGTGCATAATTAGTTCTTATTTTGCTAGGTTGTAAAATTCCGCTTTTCAAGGAAGAGCTAATAATATAATGGAAAATGTTATCTACAGTTGGGCAGAGTCTGACATGGATACGACTGAGTTTCCTCTTATGTGCTGTAAACTATACAACCATGGGGGCAAACTCCAAATCGAGAACACTTAGAACAAGTGCAACTTCTAATAATATGTCTTTCAAATTGCCTTTCCTCAACTCCATAGGCTCTTACCTGGCACGTCCTTCATGTGACAAGCTTAAATGTCAGTTCCTCAGCCAAGTATTCCTGCACCTCTAGGACTCCATTAAATCTCCATGTTATCTGTCCCTTCTCATAACACTTATCACACTGATCATTAGTTGTACAGTCCATCTTCCCCACTAGCCTGGGGCCATGCATTCACTATATCCATTACTACAACACCCAGCATGGTTTGGGTCAATAGATGGTGTTCAGTAAATATGAATTGACTTGATTAAAAGCTTTCAAGGGGTTGGAAGCCTCACCAAGCGAGCTTATTCCAGAATCTGGTCTAACTTCGAATGAAATTAGACCCAGCAGAGTCAAGAAGAATGGTAAGTTGCAATTCTTTAAGTAAGAAGTTTGTATAGCATTGCTTTTCTAAGTGAAAAATTATATAAACACTATTCATTTAAAAGGTGAAACGTCAGGACTCAGCAGTTTATCTTCTAAGATAAAGGGAATAAAGGGAGCTAATGTATCCATGGTGTTCTAGACTCTTCTTTTGTATATAGTAAGCTGAGTACATATTATAGAGTAATAGAAAATTATGATCAACAGATATACCAGCTGATCCCACTTTCATACGCATCCACTTGTTTGGGTAACAAACTCACCTGATGATAGGATTTGATAACTTCTCACATCGTTTCCATTTCTACTGTTCTATGTCTCCATAAAGGTAATCCAGACTAAAGAGGTATTATGTCCACAGGAATAATAATATACTCAAAGCTAGACTAGAGTTTCTCAATCTCAGCACTATTGATATTTGTGCAGGATATTTGTTTTGTTTTGTTTTGTTTCATTTTGTTTTGTTTTATTTTAGAGAGACTACTGCCCTATGCGTTGTAGAATGTTTAGTAGCATACCTGAGCTCTAGCCATCAGATGCCAACAGCACCACCTCCCCAAGGTATGACAACTTAAAATGTCTCTAAACATTGCCAAATGCCCCTAGGAGTAACACCAACCTCAGCTGAGAACCACTGAGCTAATCTTTACTGAGTGCTTAATACATTCCACCCCTCTACTAAGTGCTCACAAGAGATAGCTTCTCATTTAATCCCTCAGAAAATTATGGTGAGACAGGAATAATTAGTATACCCATTCTAGAGATGGGGAAAAGTGTGATGACTTCCCAGCCTTGTCATCTCTTACCTGTACTTCAAATGATCATGGGGAGAAAGGGGTAAATTAGGATTTGGTGGGGAAGAGTAAAGTAGATGCTGAACATTCACTAATGTGAAGCCTTTCTAACTGCTTTCCAACTAAGGCCAGCTCAGGACAGCTAGGAATTCCTTCTAGGACTTCATTAAGGAGGTAACCCTAGGGTAATCAGAGCTAGTCTGTCTTCATTTTCTGTCTGTGAGCTTGCCAGCTGTCAGCGGGCTACGTGATTAAGTAAACAAGAAAGATATGAACAGGAAGATGAAAGCCAAAATTAAATGATTGTTGTTATTATTTGTTCTCTAACATTTAGAAATAGTGAACCCATACAAGGTTAGTCTATTACCCGTGTGTCAGATTTTAACCTGGGGTGCCAGACTTAAAATCTGATACCAAATGTCTGATCCCAAAGATCTCTGGCCCAGCCCAGCCCTCGACGTCTGGAAGAGCCAGAAGAAGAACTCGGAGCAAGGCGAGAGTGAAGGCTCTGTGTGTGGTAAAATTGCTTTATGAGCCATCCCCATCCTGTCTCAGCAAGAAAAAAGCAATCCCACCAACATTGCAGGCAGCTCCTGACATTCCCTGTGAGGCCAGAGAGGAGGGACAAGCCTCCTCCAGGCTGGGCTGATGGAAAATACCTCAACTACCAGGACAGTTAGTTTCTCAGCCAGATGGTTAATAAAAAGCCCTCCCTGTGGGATGTGGCCCTGGCTGGAGAAGTTTCTCCAGAGGAAAACAGAAAAGGTTTCCTACAGCATACTCACAGGTCAAGTTGCCAGCTTTTAACTTCCCCACCCCAAACCAGGGCTCCACATCTATGGGACCTACTGGGTCTATAACTCAGGAGAAATGCTCACATATACACCACAAGGCACATATAAGAATGTCTATAGCAGCACTTCTAACAGCAGTGGGACTTGGATGCAAGCCCAAATGTCTATCACTGGGAGAGAGGATGGCCAGCCTGTGGGATATTCACACAAGGGAACACGATACAGCATTCAGAACGAAAGAAGCAGCCTTTCACTTCCGAATAAGGTGGAATACGGGAACCAGGTTTACCCTTCTGCCTAAAACAAACAAACCCCGCACACACGCACGCGAGCGCGCATGCACATACACATGCACATACACACACACACACACGCACACACACCAATAATAATAACAACAAAGCAGACAAAATATGTAAAACCAACAGTTTTTAAGACCCTGGAAATCAGGCAACGAAGGACAATGACTTCCAAGAGACAAAAAACATATGAGATAAGCCCTACAATTACCTGCAGTTATTGACCTCAGAGGATTTTCAGACCAAGCACAGGAAAGGCATAATCAGGTCAGGCCAAGTTGGTTCTCTGATTTTTGTCCACAAAAATACAAGTTGTGTCCTATGGAGATGCAGATGATACTGCCTGTAAACACTGACCAGTGAGGCATCTATATGTAAATTCATTTATAAGGAAAAGTGTAAAATACTTAGAATTAAAATAAATGAAGTCACTATATATTAATATTTGTGGGAATCAGGTAAAGTGATACTTAAAGGGGAAATTATAAATCCAAATACACTTATCATAAACCAAAAAGAAATGAAAATAAACTAGCTAATTGTTCAACTAAAGAAAGCTAGAGAATAAGCCACTGAATAAGCAGAATGGAGGAAATAAAGATTATGGTAGAATCAATGAAATTAGCAGACTAAAAAAATTTAAATGATTAAAAATAAATGTTGAGTCTTTGAACAGACCAATGTGTTTACCAAAACTTACAGTAGAATTGATGATGAGAAAAGGGAAAAGCCCCAATAACAAAATATGGAGTGAAAATTAGACAACCTCAAATAAAGCAGAGATTTTTTAAAATCTTACAAGCATATTATTATAAACAACTATACTCCAATAAATTTTACAACCCTTATGCAAATGTAAATTTTCAAGAAAAACATAAAATTATGTTTTTTATTTATGTTATTTATTTTTATAATAAATATTTATATTTATTATAAATATATAATATATAAATATATATAATATTTATTATAAATATTAAATAATTTATTTATTATGTTAAATATTTTTATTTATTTATTTTATTTTTATTTATAAACATAAATTTATGTTTATTATAATTAGGCTAAAATTAACCCTAAAGAAACAAAAAAGTTTGAACAAACTGATATCATTTACAAAGACTGAAATAGTAATGACCTCCCGACCCCTTACAACTCTTCCCAAAGCATTCTTTATTGAAGAAGCTTCCCAAATTTTCAAGGAACAGAAAAGACAAAAGACATTCTAGAGAGAAAAAAATGGATCCAATGAATTTTTTCAAGGTTAGTACAACCCTGATACCAAAATAGGTATGAACAACACAAGAAGAGGTGAAGGTGGTTTCTTAAATAAGTAAACTTAGTAATAAAAAAACTAAAATAATATTCCCAATATTAATACAGTTAGTAATTGATATTTTGCTAACCTAAAAACCAAGATTTCTACTTTAAGGAAGAGCATCATAGATAAAATTAACAAATTGAAGACATTAACAATATGTAAAACTCACAAATAATTAAAATCTACAGCCAATAAAGAACTCTTTAAAATCAACAACAAAAACACCCGGGTTATCTAGTTACCATGACTGCAAAACAAATTATCCCCAAATTTACTGGCTTCAAATAATGCATTTGTTTTGTTCAGGGATTTGCAGCTTGGGCAGGGCTGACTGGAGACAGCTTACCTCTGCTCCACTCACTTTTAGCTACAGAATTTTGAAGGCTGGGTATAGGAACCATGTAAGGGGGGTAATCTACAGCTCCACAGGCCAAATGCTTAAATATTTACTCTTTGGCTCTTCAAGAAAATGTTTGCTGACCCTTATCCTAAAGACCCTTATCCTAAAGGCTCCCTCAGTCAGATGTGTCACAATCGATGACGGCAAGCAGCTGAATTCTTAGCTGGAGATGTAGGCAAAAACATCTAACATTGTATTGTCATGTAGTCTGGCTTCCTCACAATATGGCAGTTGGGTTTCAAGGGCAAGAAGAGAAAAAAGAGAAAGAGAAAGAGAGATAGGAGAGAGAGAAACATAGAGAAACTTTATTGTTTTTAATGACCTAACCTCAAAAGTAATGCAGTAATCTTTTACCACATTCTGTTCATTGAGGTAGCTACAAAGTCCTACCTAGATTCAAGGAAGGGGAATGAGACTCCTCATCTTGAGGGAAATGCCAAAATTCTGGGAGTGAATGTTGAATGGAAAATATTACTATGGCCATTTTTGGAAAATACATTCTACTATAAAAGAAAATCTAAAAGAAAGGTGCAAGGAATGCAAGGAATGTAAATAGGCATAATAGGTAAGCCTACAAGACTAGTAAGCGTATAAGGAAATAATAAACAGAGAAAGTCATATTAGAATAATGAGATCTCATTAATATCTACTAGATTGGGAAACTATAAAATAATATTGGATAATATGAAGCACCATACGAGTTAGGGAAGAAACAGTAAATTTCATGCCCTTATAGTAAATTGTACAATTTGATATATATATAATTTGGTATATAATATATAATTGAAATACCCTCATAGGAGTCCCCAAGGACGGTGTCCATTATAACATTGTTTATACTAGGGAAAAAAAAGGAATATGGGAACAGCTAAATTCCTATCAATAGAGGAATGAATAAACAAAATGAAATATATACAAATCATAAAATTCCATGCAGCACCTTGATATAAATAGATCTCAAAAATATAGTGAGTGATGAAAGTAAGAAATGGGCAGGTACAGCACAGGGAAGGGGGCCCACACAGGGGATGGGCAAGAATGTAGGAATTAGGGAGAAAAGTGTCAAAAATTAAATTTGTTTTTCTAGAAAAAACAATAGATCACTTGGGAAGCTTAGTAAAAAATAGTTTTCTTGGGCTTCACTCCTGGAAATGTTGATTTGATAGGCCTAAGGTAGAACCCAAGAATCTTTATATATTTTTTATAACTGTATCTAGATGAATCCCAAGATCAGGTGAGTTTTGAAAACATACTGCTCTAACATATTTGGAGTTTCAAGTAAGTTTCAGTTTATATTTCTGGTTTGCAAGCAATAGAAACTGACTCAGGCTGACAAAAGCAAAGGTGGTATTTACTGGAAGGATGTCAGGGAATTCAGAGAATTGTCAGAAAGGATGCAGAGCCTGGCTGGGAAAGTACAAGAACTCCACAACTCCAGAAGGTCTGGATGGCAATAGCTGGAATGAATGGGGATGAGTTGTGTCCCATTCTTTTTAATGTTTTGTTTACAAAGCAATTTGAATTTTGGGAAGGAAGTAACTAATTGGCCTAGAAAAGGCAAATCATCTTAATCAAGAGTCCCATCAATGTGTGTTTAGTAAGAAAAGGTAACTCCCAAACATAACCCAGGGTGTTGTTACAAAAAGAAGATAAAATGCGTAGTGGGCAGTTACGGGCATTACTTTCCCACTATGTCTGGGCAGAGAGGAAAGAATCAGAAGAAGGAAATGGAAAAACGAGAGATCTTGGCGTTAGATAAGATCTGGGTTCAAATTCTGATTATGCCTCATCTGTCTTACCCTGGGCAGGTTCCTTGACCACTCTGATATATAACCTCCTCTCAGGGCTATGCTGTCGCATGCAAAATGCCTGGGATAGCTGGCTCTTTCTTTGCCATCGCTGGCATCAGGACAAATGGTCCAATATGCTCGTACACATGGGCTGGAGATGGTGGAGTCGTGTAGGAAAGGCTCGTACACATGAACTTTCATCATTAGGAAAGTAAAGGTGTTTTCATCATTAGGAAAGTAAAGGTGTTTGAACTGAGTGTCTCTTTCCAGGCCACTTATAGGGCTAATCTTCTGAGATTATCTGAGCCTCTTCTTGAGGTATTTGGAAGCTCGAATATGAACTGGCTAAACATCTCAAACCTTTGGAACTTCCTATCATTATCATCATCATCATCATCATCATCATCATCATCATCTCAGGACTCATGGGTATTCTCCAGTCTTTTCTTCGGCCAGCGTATTTATGTTTGATGAATAATTTGTACACTTTAAAGAAGATAAACAGTTTTCCCTCCTTAAATTCATTTGTTTAAAACTGGAGAGCTTCAAACAGAGATTAAACCTAACAATGTGATCATCTATAAACAGTGCTCCCAGATACCTGCTGTCCCCATTAGCCTTGCCAGCTGGTATTGCTCCTCCTCAATCCTATGGTGTCTGTCTCCACAAGGCTTGTGATAACAGACAGATGTAAACAATGAACGCTACTCAGGGCAGAGGTTAAGCCAGTCAGTTGAGTCCCCTTGGAAGGCAATGTTCTCAAGATTTCTGTTGCTCCTGACTTTAAATATGGGTGGCCTCCAAAGTTAACAAAAGGTCAGCTGCTTAATCCTCCATGAAAACCAGATTCCTGGTCCTTCTGGTGTTATCTCATCCTCCCTTATCCCAAACAGGCATTAATTAGCTAAAGCACCCATTTACCATGTTGTCAGGTTTCTTAATATCCCTTGAAAAGTTATAGATGGCATCCACCATGGAAATACTCAGATGGTGGTAGAGAGAAATTGTGGGGAGTTTATGAGACAGCGAGATGTCAAGAATAAGGAAGTTCTGGGAAGATATTAGGAATGGCATATACATAAGGAGAAAACCAAAGAGGAATTACAGATAAAGGTACAAAGACTCAGTCATAAATGAGAAACTAGGGTACAGGAAAGAGGTAAGAAGGGCTTAGAACAATGACATTTCCTTGAGATTTCTGGTATAAATATATTTGGGTTACACTTGGGTTTTATAACAAGTTTTAATTTCTGTAAAAATTTTCAAAAGTAATTTTTCTCTAATTGAATTCACCCAAAAAATTACTTCTGAGAGAATCTACTCACTTCTAGGATTTATCGGGGGTGGGGGGGTAGTTTGAATAAAATGACACAATGAGTATGTTAAACCAACATATATAATCAGTGTCAGTTTTGTGGCACCTGTGGGGCTCAGTAGGTTGAGCGTCTCATTCTTGATTTCAGCTCAGGTCATGATCTCATGGTTCGTGGGTTTGAGCCCTGTACCGGGCTTCTCTCTCATTCTCTCTCTCAAAATAAATAAACTTAAAAAAATCAGGGTCAGATTTTGGGACCCCAGAGCCTCTGAGCTGTCAGCACAGAGCTCCATGCGGGGCTCAAACTCATAAACCGTGAGATCACATGACCTGAGCCGACGTCAGATGCTCAACCGACTGAGCCACCCAGGCACTCTGAGAATTTTTAATATAACAGAAATTAGGGACCATGTATACATCTACACAACGGAATACCATGTAGCCATGAAAAATTACATGTAGAGCCATATTTTTTAAAGTATGGTTTGAGAAAGAACAGTATCAAAATCAGCTAGGGTTGCTTATTAAAATCATAGATTCCTGTATACTATTCCAGACTTATTGGTTCAGGGTCTCTGCAGAAGAACTGAGAACAGGCAGTTGAACATCCTCTCCAGGTGATTCTTAGGCATAGTAAAGGTTTAGAGTCTTTGTGGTCGAAAAATATGTCATGTTTTAAGAAAATCTTTTTATATAACATGTGTAGTATAACTCCAACTTTGTAAAACAGGAAAATGCATAAAAATGCTCAGAATATAGATTGGAAAGCAGAATGATACACACCAAATATGAGCAGCTGTTATCTCTGGGGTATAGGATAATGAATAATTTTTATTTTCTTTCCATTTTTGGAATGGAATATGAATTCCATTGGAATTCTTATAATGAAAATATATACTAATATAATATTAGGGAAAATCTCAGTTTTCCTTAAACTATGGGTATTTGAATGGATTCTGAGAAAGGCCTTACTGATAGTGGCTCGTTGTAAAACAAGAATAAACAAAGAGTCTGGAAGACGATAACCTCAGGAGGATGGAACATAGAAAAGAAAAAGTGTCCTCTTGAAGCAAGAGCCCTGGAAGGGGAGGGAAGGGGTGGGAGGTGGGAGGTGGGGCGGGCAGGAAAGATAGACTTTGACCCCATGAAATACTCCTTGGATGAGTACTTGACTGTATTTTTTTTAAAGCCTTTAATGTTTGGGGGGGGGGGGAATGTTTAAACATCTCACAGGAAAAAGATTGAACCACAAACTACAGACCCCATTCTCTGTTGTTTTATTTCCACTTAGAGCTGCTCACGACATGCGTACATGACAAAATATTTTGTAGCGGTGCTGAAATTTGCGGGTGAGCAGCGTGGGAGACGGGGAGGCGCCCTGCGCATGACAGAGCTCTCCGAGGAGCAGCTCGGAGACTGGTATGGAGGAGTGTGTTCAAGATGAGGGGTGAAAGGTTGTGTTTTCTGACAACTTCTTGGCATGCTGTCGTTTCGATGAGGAGAATATTGCCAGTGAATGCAACTCAGAGAAAGGACAACTTTTCTGATTCTTATTTCTAGAATATAAAATGTACCCGTACTGCAGTGAAGAAATCAATGGCACTGTTGGGTACATCACACCATTTTGCAAATGGTGCCTTATTGTAATGTTATATATGCATGGCTAGTATCATATGTCAAAGATTCCTTTGCATGGCATTTATAATTAATAAGTACATATTTTCCTATTCACTGTGCTAAGTATTGGGAGATGTTTGTTCTATCAGGGTTTATGTAGAAATGAAATGCGTTATATTTATTAGGTCTCCTGTTCAGAAAACCAAAAGGATTTAAACACTCATGTCTCATCAGTATCACCTTTTAGATCTTTTCCAATCCCAAGATTAAATAGCTCTATCTAGGATTCTCTCCCCAATGGTCCGCAAAAACAAGCTGCAAGTGTATGTAATGCTTTGTACTTCAGTGTGTCTGTGGCAGCCGAAAATCAATAGAACAAATAAGCATTGGTTAAATCGTTACCCAAATATCTATCTTAAGAATATTGGAAACATATTTAAAGAAGTGAATTCATAGTTTTTAAGTTGCATTACATATCCCATTAATTTCCCAACACCATCTTGAAATAGAAAGTAAAGAAAGGAATTCAGTTTTCCTATTTTGCTGGGAGAACACCTGAGATGTTGAGATGCTGGTTATCTGTGGCTATGGAGGGTGTGTGTAGGGGGCGGGGGAAGGATTGTATTCACTGCTGATTTAGTAGGTCTCGTAAAAGAAATGTTCAACTCAATGCAGGGGTAAGGGATGGGAGGTGAGGGAGGGTGGATCTAATTCAGTGTAGAAGTCCAATGTAAGCGACTGTTTCTTAATTGGACTTGTGTCCTGACAGTTAATACAAAGGATATGTGGAGATTCGAACATTGGCTTGTTATTTAGGATGTTGAAACAATTGGTTGATTCAGTTATACAAGAAAATAAAAGGTCAATTCGATAAGAAAAAAATTACAAAAATCACTCGCCTTGTTTGAATACAGAAAGTAATCTATTATTGGATGCATTTGATGCCTGTCTAAATCATTTATTCTCCAGGATAAATATTTCTTATTGAATAAATAAGCCCACATATAAAAGAGGCTCTAATGAGCTCTGTTATTCTTTTTTTTTTTAAATTTTTAATGTTTATTTATTTTTGAGAGAGAGAGAGAAAGACAGAGCGTGAGCAGAGAAGGGGCAGAGAGAGAGAGAAGGAGACACAGAAACTGAAGCAGGCTCCCTGTTCTAAGCTGTCAGCACAGAGCCCAACACAGGGCTCGAACCCACGGACCAGATCATGAGATCATGACCTCAGCTGAAGTCACACACTTAACTGACTGAGCCACCGAGGCGCCCCTGAGCTCTGTTATTCTTAGGTATCAGGCCTGGGTCTTGAAATTCTCCATATTCTCTTCTCTCCCCTGTGTCCCACCCTGTGAGCGAGGAGGCCTGGACTCAGTTTTCACAATGGCTCCTTGTGGAAAAGCAAAAGAGGAGGGGACCCTGTGGATCATTTCCTGCTGTTTGTGGGTGTTTGCATCAGCATCAGAGAAGATTTAAGATGTTACCCTCAGTAGTTCCATTCCAACACACGTAATTTTGAAGGCCAAAGAATGTGATCATGAGCAGTAGCTAAGGCATTCTGTTCATAAGAGGATAATAACATTTAATGTGGTAGCCCCTTCGGCAAAATTGTTTGTCTCCTCAGAGCTTCAATTTCCTTCTTTATAAAATGAGGGTAATAAGAATATTCACCCTACAGGGTCCCAGGCCAAGCACTGTACCAAGTGCTTTACATATATTATCTGACAACAATCTCCTGACACACATGTAATTATATGCTCATTTTGTAGATGACGCGTCTGAGACACAGAGACATTTACTAATCTGCCTAAGATCATACCCTGAGTAAGTGGTCGAGGCATGGATTGAACCAAATACTCAAGTCTGTGCTTTTTAAAATTTGAACTCTGGGGTCAGTTTGAGGCCATCAGTAGATGCCAGCTCATTTTTTTTTTAAAAAATGTTTATCTGTTTTTGTTTTTGTTTTGTCTTTATTTTATTTTTGAGAGACAGAGACAGAGAGCGAGCGGGGGAGGGGCAGAGAGAGAGGGAAACACAGAATCTGAAGACAGGCTCCAGGCTCTGAGCTGTCAGCACAGAGCCCGATGCAGAGCTCAAACCCACAGACTGTGAGATCATGACCTGAGCCAAAGTTGGCCGCTTAACCAGCTGAGCCACCCAGGCACCCCCTGTTTATTTGTTTTTGAGAGAGAGACAGAGCACAAGAGGGAGGGAGACACAGACTCTGAAGCAGGCTCCAATCCAACGCAGGGCTTGAACCCACGAACCGTGAGATCATGACCCGATCTCACTTAACCAACTGAGCCATCCAGGTGCCCCTCAAGTCTGTGCTTTTAACTCACGCACTGCACTTCCTCTTCTTTATACACATGTCAAATGGCAATCCAGCTTTTTTATTATATGTAAATGGCCTAAAGCAAGGGCCTAATAAGTCTCAAGGCTTCCAAGCACACATTTCAGTGGAGAGTGGCCTAAAAAAACCTTTTCCCACATTGGCTGCTATCACTCACCCAGCACAGGTTGTCAGGAGGGTGAAACCTTTGGTCCTTTAGCTGTGGCCTATTGTCGGATACTACGAAACAAGCCAGAAGGCAGCCATACATGGCCTGGGCATGTTCTCTCTCAATAGAAGCCTCTGTTCCAAATGGCTGGTGCCGAACCAACCTAATGAACAATGGCTTCCATGCACCATCCCCTCTCTTCATGGAGCATCAATACAGAGCAAAATGAGAGAAGCACTCCTCTCCCACGTCTTTCCTAAGGAAACTTAGGATCTCTCCTCACTACTTGTGAACTCCACCTCGGAGCTGGAGAAACTGGGGCCCAAGGCAACCAGGCCTCAGAGTGACAGCCTACCCTGTGTTCCCAGGTTTGCCTCTAATTAATCACCTTCCTGTATGGAAGTTCTCCAGGATATCCATTTCATGTGGCCTTGTGGAATTAGTCCTGCTGGATCAGTCCAATAACCAGCTTGTAGAGAATTGCCAAAGCCACACAGCCCTAGGGTTGGAAGAGAGGGGGAGGGCATAGCTTCTCTTTGAGACCCCACAACATCCCATCATCCCTTTTACCTCTCCGTCTCCACTTCCAGCAATGCCCCCAACTGCAGACCCTCAAAGACTTTGCCCTCCTGGGCAACATTCCGTGACCTGAGTGACTCCTTCCTTATAGCAAAACATATCAATCTACCATCCCATTCCCAGCCAATCTAATAAAGAAATTTATTCTGCTGTGACGGTGATTTAATATGTGACATCAAACAACCTACCAAAGACTTTCATTTTTATGATGTATTTTTTCCCTTTAATGGCCCCTGAGTGCTTAGTAATATCCATATGTATAAAGAAATCAACTCTTCAGCTGTTCTCATGTCCTAAAAGAAATCTCCCTAGAACCCTAACAGAAGGTTCCCAGTACTGCATATGGGAACAGAAACTGATATCCTGTCTTTAGTTGGCATGTATCTGGGAAGCTATGCCCTCTGAGTCCATAAACGTCCCCCTGAAGAGCATCTACAAATGGTTTACTGCATGATTAAGTGGGACTGATAGACTAATTGTTCTTAGGGTTGGTTTGTTTTCTTTTTTCTTTGCAGGAAATCCATGTCCCTATGTGCTTATTTCTTCTCCTTGTGTAAACTCTGCACACTTGTTAAAATTTTTAAATATATATATTATAAGCAAGACTTTCCAGAATGACATCTCTGGGAACAGAGGCATAATTCAACTTTAGGTTGTGTCCACACAGGCATAGGGAAATGGTGAGTTAAAATACTTGTTGAGATAATTCAGGTAAAATGGCCCTTTTCTGCCACTAAGAGAACAGCATTTTTCTTAGGGACAGACTTTTCCGGATTGGCTGTTAATCTTGATTTTGTTCGTCTCATGGAGGTGGGGACATTGGGGAGGAAGGGGGAAAACCGTTGCATCTCATTCCTGGAACTGGGACCACATCCAGTTCAAGGCCCACGAAGGCTTCATTTGTGGGTTTTAAACCATTCCAAACCTTCACCTTGGTCTGGTAATTAGATAAACCAAGACAAATGAGTCAATTGGCCCCATGGTACTTGAGTCACAATGACTCTGGAACAAATGCTTCCTCTCTCAATAATAACCAAGTGCCAGATCTGAGAGACATCCATTTCCATGTGCTGGCTTTCCTGGGCCCAGGTGATTGAATTCCTCCCCCATTTGCAGCATAAATGTGCTATCACCAGCCATTTCAAAGCAGAAATGTTGCCTTTCGTTTGGCACAGCCTGGGTGAGAGCCTGCCTCATTCGGCGATGATAGTTCCTTTTACAAGCTTTACTATTGGCATAATCATTCTTTCAAATGGATCCCCCGAGGTTTCTGCCTTCCCCAGCTGCTGTGCATTTTCTCTGATGGGTTTTAAAAATAAACATCAGAAAGTTCCCAAAGTCAAGGAATACTTAAGGGTTTGCATCACTGTCAAGATGACTCAAGTATCCTAGGAACAGAGAGTGGAAGGGCGATTGCCTGGGGCTGGGGGCACTGGGGAGTTAGGGTTTAATGGGTATGAGGTTTCACTTGGGGAAGATGAAAAAAAGTCCTGGAGATGGACGGCGGTGGTGCTTGTACAAGAGTGTGGATGTATTTAATGCCACCAAACTCTATGCTTAAAAATGGTTAAAATGGTAAATGTTATGTCATGAATATTTTATCACAATAAAAAAAAACACTAAAAAAAAAAAAAGGGTGAAGACCACATCCAGCATTGGTCAACATTTCATGAGACAGTTTCTATCAGGGAAATGTTTCTTGAGACTCCTCTCCCTCTGTTTTTTTTTTTTTTTTCTTTTTTGATACTGTCCCACTCAAGGTCTGTTGTGGCTGCCTTTGCATTTCAGCATTCAAAGATGGGGTCACACAGAGAGAGGCAGGATACAGGCTATGTGGACTCAAACCGAAAACAAGAATGGCTTTCCCCATTGATGTCTACTTAAACAGGACAAGGATTATGCCTGTGGAGTCAGTCATCACTCAGGGCACTGGAAATTTAGAGCTTCTAGCTGTTTTGAAATGTGCATGAAGAATTGGGAATTCCTCCTGGGCTTGACTGGGGTCTTAGTGAGACTGGCAAATCTTCTTCCCATAACCCCTGTGGCTATGCCTTGCTGTGCACTTTCTCAGACCATCACATTATTGCCTGGTGTCTAACACAGTGTGACTTGGTTAAGAGACATTGTTCTACATTTAACTAAAACCAAAAAAAGTTCACCAAAGAAATGTATTTCTTCCCAGATAACTTACAAGATTTTGTTTCTTTTGTGAGGGTGTGGTTGTTCTGTTGGTTTGTTGCCTTTTAGTAATTTGCATATCACACCATGCATCAGGATATTTTAACAAAGAGATGGAACTAACAGGGTAAAATCAGTCTCTACAAAGATCTTCATAAATACCTTAGAATGTTCTTTAAAGCAAATTCCTCACTTTAAAAAAATGCAATTACATTTCTTGCAACCCCTGAGGAATTTTGCTTAAGTGCGGTACATTGCTCCAAATGGAAAAGAAAGGGAAAATCGAGTGGAGACGCTAAACCCCCAGCAGAATAACGATCAGTGTTAATGCGTTCTCACACCTTCTGCTTTGCCATTATTTCCACAGTTAAGTAGTTACCCAACAGCAGCGCTGACACCAGTACCTGTGCTCTTGCATCAAAATCTCACTTAATGAGACCAACTTGTGTGCGGCAACTGCTGTTTTGAATCATTTCTGCAGACAAGATAAAGTCATTATGTATAGTCATTGCATCTTTTTCAAATTATTAATTTGAAAACCTAAAAATGGTCCCCAGCTGATTGGAAACACAAGCATTCAGAAAGATGCAATGGCTGTTGGAAGTTTTTGCCAAACCTTCTGAAAAGAACACTCAAGTCTAGCTCTGAAAGATTCAGGATCTTCAGGGGAAATGAAACTTTACATAACCAACTGTGCTCGTGAAAAAAGACACTTCAATTGTGAGCACTAATGGTAGGTATGTTAGTATTTCAAACTTTTAAAGGATCCCCTCGATCACTGAGTCGTATTTGCAAGGTTGTTCCACTATGGTTTTACTCTTATCCTATTAACTTTTAAGGTATTACCTCTATTTTATTAATCTGGGGATATTCCCAACATATTTATATCTTCTCCTGTGCATCAGGAGTATACAACAATTTACAGCTGGGCTGTAAATTACACGCTGGGCATCCGTCTCTTGATTTTAGCTCAGGTTATGATCTCACATTGATGGGTTGGAGCACCACGTCGGGTTCTGTGCTAACAGCATGAAGCCTGCTTGGGATTATTTCTCTCCCTCTCTCTCCGCCCCTCTCCCACGCGTGCTCACGCATGTGCACTCTCTCACTCTCTTTCTCTCAAAAAATAAACTTCAAAAAAATTTACAGCTTCCCCGGATTTGAGCCTCAGAATTCTGACTTTAAATCTCCTTTCTCCATATCTGAGTCCCCAACATCCTTCCTCCTCCATTCATACCCTGCACTCCCAAAACAAAAGTAATTAAGAGATATGAAGAAGACTCACAATGAAGTCAAGATGAGTTAATAGCATATTAACTGGAACTTTAAATGAAAGAGACACCTTTAATAACTAGGTCCATCTTCCCATAAAAGCAAAGTCTGACAGTTTTGATGAGAAAAAATGTCATCTTGTTCATGAATGGTTTAGTATCTTACCTGCGTCTGAAATCTCTATGTGCTCAAAGGAAATAGATGGATTCTCTTTAAGGAAAGAAATGTGATGACAATTTAGATGGTGTCATTGACTGACCTCCAGGAGAGATCAAGAATTGATTACCAAACATCACTTGATAGGTACATAATGCATTGCCTGGAAAGAAAGAAAATCGAATAAAATATCCTAATAATATCGTGGACTGGCCAAGAATGGAGAGGGAAAGGGAGCAGAGAGAGATACAGCTGACCTCACGTAAGAGTCTGTGTAGTCTTTTCAATTTTCATTAAACTGCTCAGAAGATAAGGAATATCAAGAGCTCTTAAGAAAAACATATTTTATTTCACACCTAATAAGAGAAGCTGCAGTTATAAGGAGACAAATTCAATACAATAAGACTGGCACTTCCTTTTAAAATCATTTTTGTCTAATTCCTACACGTTGCATTATTATCTTTAGTCTCATTAACAGCTTTGATTGCTTTGATTCTGGACTATTTTAATATCAGATTCTCAATTCTGTCTTCAGGCTCCTAACATCCACTCAAGCCTTTTGTGACTTTCTTTGTAGGAAGACTTGTTTTTAATCTGGAATCTCATAAAAGAGCGCTCCAAGGGTCCATAGGGTATAGCAGGGGACTTGCTGAACTATTCCAAATGGAAAATTGATCCCAAAGTACCAGAATATTTTTTCAGCTTTTAAATGTTTTTTTTTCTAGAAAAAAGGAAAGAAAAGGGAGAAGTAAAGGAGTGTGTGTGTGTGTGTGTGTGTGTGTATGTGTGTACCTGCATGTGTGAATATTGAGGGAAAAAAATGTAGACAGGAAATCATTTTTCCATGTTCAGGATATATGTTCATCACATATTGATAATTAACTCTACTGCCCCAAATTTCTAGAAACTATACAATAGCAAGTCTGCATAAAACTTTCCATAAGTCATTACATCTGAGTCAGACTTGACTTTGGTCATCCAAAGATTTACAAGATAAACTGGGAAAGGTTACTCTTTCTAAGGATAAAAATATTTAAATAAAGTACTTAAGATAGAAGTTAGTAACGCATGTCATTAGGCATCAGAAGCTGAAGTAGTTGTTATTCTATCTCCTGGTTGAGCCAGCCTATAACTTTCAGCCAGCCCTTTTAGGCTTCAGCCACAGATTCCCAATCTATGAACTGGTGTTTCCAAACTGCTGGCTTGAATTTTTGACTTCCTCATATCCTCTCTGTCCTGAATAGTAGTAATTATGGTTTGACACCCTCCCCCCCACTCTCTTTGTTCTTCAAGTCCACAGGATGATTTAGACCTTTAAAATCTAAATCAAATCAGTGATTTGCACTGATGTTTGGGAATGAAAAACACTTAGATTCAGTAATCCTTCTACTTCTATTAAAATGTGACAATTCAGAAACCAAAAGAACACATCAAGGTATTTTCACATGGAGCACAATGTAAAGCATCCAAAGTCCAGAGGCACCCAGAATGCTCTAGTGCCTATTATCTCCTACACTGTATCAGTAAAAATTTTCCTTATTCACAGCTTCTACTAATTTTGTTTTTAACCCATTTTCAATTTCTTTTTCATTGTTCCCGAAGGAGGGTATGAATTTGGAAACACCAGAAATCAAGAAATAAAGTAAGGTAGAATTAGAGATGATTTTTATTTCCTCTATTTTACTTTTATGTTTCTTCAGGTTCTCTCCAACCTACTTCTATTACTTTTAAAACCAGAATAAGAAGGAGAAACCAGAGAAAGAAAATGATATTAACCAATATTCAAAAGTCAGAGTTCATTTTCATCTGGGCTTATGGTTGCATTTCAGAAATCCAGGAAGATGTTAAAAATCAAGCATTTCTTTCTAAAAATGGTAGCTCAGAAAATAAGAACATCTAATTCTATGTGGGAAATGTTGTACTTGATAAGTTTAGTGTTTTTGATTTTTTTGCCTTCGCGTATTTTCAACTTCACATATAGCATTTTAATCTGCTTCACTTGATAAAGGACATTGACTCTAAAATCCTAATTCTTATGTTTTAATATATTGCTCCTATATTCCCACCTGACATGTTCTCTGTCTGGCTATCTTTATTTGTCAGTTTCTCCCTCCACTAGAATATTCCATCCATGAGGGCAGGGACAATGTCTGTTCTGCCCTCCACCATATTTCAGAAGCTTGAAATGGTACGTAGCACAAAGCAAGTGTTCAATGCATGCTGGAGGAAATGATCAAATGAATGGATACATACCTACTTAGTGCTGGGACTTGAAGAGGCAAACAGTAAGATAGAAGGGCAAGACCTATTGACAGGTCCCGTACGTGTGGATCCTGATACATTAGATAAGTCACAATTTATTGACTCTTCCTTAGTTGTGCAGACCAAAACCAAACCAAACAAAATAAAACCAGATTTTTTTGCCAATGTATCAAAGTTAATGCAGCACAGATGAACATTGATCAAGTTCATGGGAGGCTGAAATATGGGCCAGAATGTAAAGTTATTCACTTATATGAGAACCATGTGTAACTATTATGTTAAGCAAGCATGGCTTGTGAGTTGTAAGCATCAAGTACCTTTATTCTTGTCTTTCTCTGTCACTTTAGGTGTGAATTTCATGGGTCTGTTTGGTTCTTCCCTTGCTCCTGGATGAAGACTCAAAAAGCCCAAACAACTTCCCTGGAAATGCCTATATAATAAATAAGAGTCCCACAGTCAGTTCAAGTGGAAAATCACAGTCTCAGTTCACTAATAAAGATGTCCAATGCCATATACTAACGAATACTCTAAGACTTCCCACCCCCAGCCTCCACTCAACTACAGGCTTTTAAGCCTGAAGCCACAGGCAGATTGGGTCAATTTTTCTCCTTTTCCTCTCCTTCAGTTACTCTCCTTCTAGTAGCAGGTTTGACCCTTCAGTGTTGGAGCAGGGAGAGGGAGGAGAGGTAAAGGAAGCAGAAACACTCTTCCTGGAATGGTAGTGCAGCATTGTTTGGTGCCTGTTTGTTGCTTTTATTGATGGAGTAACAGCACCCCATCTCACAGGCAGTGGAGTTGGGGAGAGTAGAAGTAGTTCTTCTGCACTCAGTTCCTTTAACAAAAGATATATACACAAGTGCCTCTCTTCTGCCTGTTCCTTAAGAATCCTTCCTCAGCACCTAGGTATCTGTGAGTTGAATTGTGTTTCTCCCCCAAAAAGACAAACTGAATCCCTAACCTCACAATGTCACCCTATTTGGAAATAGAGTTGCTGCAGATGTAATTAAGTGAGTTAACATGAGATCATTCTGGAGTTTTGTGGACTCTTAATCCAACATAAATGGTGTCCTTATAAGAAGAGAGAACTTTGGACACAGAGACATGCAGGAAAAATGACCATGTGACAATGGAGGCAGAGAGTAGAGTTATAGAAGAAGCAAAGAAGGATCTTTCCTTACAGGCTTCAGAGGAAGCATGATCCTGCTGACACCTCTATTTCAGACTCTGGCTTCCATAACTGTGAGAGAATAACTTTCTGTTGTTTTAAGCCATCCAGTTTGTAATACTTTGTGATAGCAGCCCTAGGAAACTGGTACAGCTTCCAGTGATCTATTTTCACTTTTTATTCATACCTCAAGGCAGCCCTTTTGGACTGGATATAAGACAACCCCATACTGGCTCTCACTTGTCCACAGTTCACCTGTCGCCTGGGCAACACTCATACATCCTTTTCCACCAAAAATTCTAGGAGGGCTGTTACTTCCCAAGCCAGATCCCTTAATTCTGCTACCATATACCTTTATGGTTAAGCTCATGTGCTTTATATTTCTTAGGTGTGACTCAGAAACCAGTGTCTGAGGCCCCCAAATTGCAGAGGACACATCTCATGTTCTCCAGGCTTTCTCTTTAAGGTACCTCTTCCTCCACTTGGGCTTGAAACTCTTGAGTTTACATATGAAGCAACTAGAAGAGCCTCATGAGAGCTTTGAAACCCAATTACACGTTTCTGTGATGGAGAATCTGATTGCCCCAGTTCTAAGTCAAGTGCCCACTCCTCCAATCAACTTTGGTCTGGGGGACAAGGTGCTTTCCACAAATATGGCTTTCAGAACCAACCATTGGTGGGGGGCTCAGAGAGTGGGGCTATAGATTGGGCAGACATACCAGAAGGGGTCCATAGCACAACTTTAAATGGAGAGAGTCCGCGTTTTCTGTTAACCACATAGTTCTGGATAGTTCCAGCTTTTCTATATCTCCAATTCTCTCTTTTTTTTATATTCCATGCAGACGCCATCCTTCGGTTGATATTCTTTATTATATGGGCTAATGCTATTGATGTGGCTATGGTCTATCTCTCTCTAGATCTGTAGGTAGTCATTTCTTCTCTTTACAGTAATATTTGATTTCATGCATTAGAGTTCATGTAATTAATTAAACTAAGCTTGAGGGGAGAGTAAGTGCTGGAACTTACATTCATTAAGTTGCAAAACCTCAGTAACATTTAGTAAGATTCAGTAATTTTACTAATTCTTAGCCCCATTTATAAGAAAATTTTAACTCGAGAATAAATTGTATCAGTGAGTTTGTGATTTATGAGAATAAATTTATGTATGTGTTTATGAGAATAAATTAATCTTTGAATTTAATAAATAAAATATGTCATCTTATGAACAAACCAAAGTACACTTAGTGCACATTGACCTTAAAGTCTTGCATCTCAGTAAATCTGAGCAGGTCAGTTCACTCTCCTGCATCCACATCCCTTACTTCAAAGATGAGCATTAATCACCTGGGCATGTCTGTTAAAATTCAGATTCCTGAGCCTGACCTTAGATTTCCTGGCTGAGAATTCCTGGGTTGGAGCCTGACAACATGCGTTATTACAAATTCCCCCAGGGACTTCTGCACAGTTAATATAAGAATTACTAGGAGACAATTCGGTCCCCTGTAGCTAAAACATTCGGAGTCTATGTTCCTAAATTAATAGTGCTTCTAATTGAAAAGAACTACATATATCTCCATTGGCCCTCCACATTTTCTGCCCAATTTTTTTCCCAAAAGGAAATATAATGTTATTTTTTTTACTCAGTGTTCTAAAGTTCCAGAAATAGTATATAACACTTTGAGTAAAAGAAATTTGCTCCAAAAGACACATCAAGATGTGTACTGATTTGGGCAGTAGAGGCAAGGGACTGAACTCCAGCCCGCACATTTACTAACTAGCTATGGATTTTTGGCAAATAACTTCATTTCTATTTTAGGGAATGTTTTATCCTCAGGAAAATGGAACCAAACGTTCCCCCTCTGCAGGGTGGTTTAAGATGGACAGGTAGGTAGAATAGTGTCATGGTGAAGAGCAGGGACTCAGGAAGCACTTTGGATCCAAATCCACATTCTACCACTTCATATTTGGGGGGCTGCTAGTGAGCTCCCCATTCTCTCTAAACCTCATTTTATAAGTTTGTACAAGAGCAACCAGAATCATGGAGCAGAGTCGGCGTGGGGGATCGTGTTGAGTTAATGTGTGTGAAGTGCTCAGAATGGGGCCTGGCACATAGCAAGCTCTATCTAAGTGTTGGTTAAATTAGAAACAAGATTATGTACATGACAGTATTTTGTAATTGACTGACCAAATGTAAAGAATTAAGAAAAAATACATGTTATTAATAATCCTGTTCAAAGCGTTCAGAAAATCATGTAGCTCTTGAAATGTCTCTGAAGTCACAATAGAAAAGTGCTTTAGAATCCATTTTCCAAATCATCAATTATCCCTTCTGCTGTCATAATTAATTCCTATTGTTATACTTAATAATGGCCAACATCATCATCTTGGGGTTATTGTTTTATTCTATTAAGCTATTTCATTACGCTCAGACGGGCTAAGGGAATGTATGTAATTGACTTGTGAAAATTATTCAATTTGCAAAAGAAATTCATCCAACATGTAAGAGAATTGGATCAAAGAAAAGCCACACTAACTAAATTATGAGGCCTTTCTATTTGCTTTTCTGCTCTCCTAAGGAACACTTTTTATATATATCAACTGAATAGACAAGAAGAATGTGATTGAATTTTATTTGGAATTTTGAGGATGCCTCATTATTGAAGAAGCCCTCACCTTTTTCTAGAACAGAATTATTGATATCCAGACCCTAGTGTCATGTGTAGACTGTGAGAAGCTGTAAGAGAGAGAGCCCTTGAGAGAGGAAAACAGTCCCAGGGGCAGTTGGTACTCATATTGACTGAATACGGACCTGAAAATGGTGGCCTTAGACCAAAAGGTACTGAATAACCTTTCACTGGTGTGGTATGTCTTCCTCATCCCTATCTCTGCCCCCATCATCAGCAGGAATAGGGGTTCAGGATAAAGTTGGGGTTTTTTTAGAAATGAAAAAAATAGGAACTACATTTTTGGCACATAAATGTAACTGAGCCAAAATTTTATAACATTGGTAATATTACCCATTATAGTTGTCCTGACAAACCTGATGAGTAAACAGTATTATTCCCTACTTTATAGATATTATTAAAAATTCAGTATATATCCCAAAAAGGAAGGGAGGTAAGAAAAACACTATAAAATTGTTGCTTGATCTGAGCACTGGTATGTATTGATGTGGAACATCAGTAAATATTGCTTGAATATTATTGCTCACCTTAATAAACAATATTTAAATAGATAACAAATATATTGAAGTGCTCTTAAATATTTCTCATCTTAAATATAGCTCATCTCTACAATTTTCATCTTTAAATACTTATTTGAAGGTGAAATGAATCCATGGCAACAAGATGACTAACATAGTTTTCAACATATCATAAATGCTCAACCTTAGGTTCTCTTCATCACTGGGGACCCCGTGGCGGAAGGCTATCTTTTAAATGTAGTATTTTGACAAGGAACCAAAGCTACCTTGCATATAATGCCATTCAGGGGAAAGAAATCTAAGCAGATTCTTCCAATTAATCAGTAGTTCCAAAATAATTGCCTTCTTTGCACAGGCCCTGAGTCCCAAGTTGCCCTTGTCCAGAATTTCAGTCAAAAGCAGGGACAATGTGATCAATGACAAAAGGAATCACAGAGAAGAGGAGCCAGGGGAACCCTGAAATTGAGGGCATTCCACAGTGGATCTTCTGTTTTTACCCAGATGTCAAGGTAAATACCTATGAGACACTTAGGTATTTTCCCAGTGAGACATGGTTCTAACATATTTCTCCATTGGTGGTGTTTATAGTTGTTCTTTGTTTTTAGTGTCTTGTCTGTGACTTAGATGCCATTACAGAACAAATGAAACCATGAATTATGCTCTGTTGTGAATGAAGCTGATGTCTTGTTTTGCATTGTTATGGGCAGTTATAATTATTTTCTTCTTTAAGGCCTTGAACTAACAGCCATGTTTAGTTTCACATATGCTCTCGGTGCCCTGCCCAGATCCCTTTCCTGGTGCACCCATCCCCCAGCTGCTGTACAAATTGGTTGCTAACAGCTCACAGCTGCACCCTTCCCTGCTTCAGAGGTTTGCCAGCGGCCAGGTGGACAGCATAGTTCAGAGACGCCCGCGAAGTTCTGCACCGCCCCTTCCTGGGAGGACCCACAACCCAAAACTGACTGATACATTCATATGAAAGCCCAGCCCGTTTCCCTCAAGATGGAATAAGCCGTTCATCATACTCTGAGGCCTCCCGTGGGATCAGGCTGAGGCAAGACAACTGAATCCACTTTGCAATCTTTGTCTTGCTTGCCTCCCTCATCATCTTACGGGTTTCATCTGTGAGCAAGCCCCTCAGGAAATCTGTTGCTCAAGAATCACCATCTTAGGTTTGACTTGTAGACAACGTGACTTAAGACACCTTGGCACGTGATCTTTTGAGGGAGCCTTGCTGTAAAATGAGAGTTAAGAACTCATTGTCATCAGTGAGAAGTGATTAGTACCAGTCAGAATTTGAGACAATTTGTAGTTTTTTAAAACCATTTCATTTTTTCAGATGATAAATCAAAAGGTTTCTGATCTTAGTTCGGGTGAGATCCAGACCACCAAGTGAAATCCAGTGGGTTGATGGCTGGGGAATGGACATAAGGGATTACCACCAGACTACAGACAATGAACAGAACTTCCCCAATTCTCCCCTCCTACTGTGTGTGGGCAGCTACATTGCAAAATGGACAACAGGCAATGGTGACAACGTGGGTGGTAAGCAATGGAGACATCCCCATTTCTTTTGGAAAAAAAGGAAAATGAGGCATCATGTCACTTTTTATACAGAATCCTACCATCCAAATAAACATGCTTGTGACTTGTGGAACCTGGCTTTGGTTCTTACTGTGTTACATGCCAGCTATGTGACCTTAGATAAAGTCACTGAATGACTGGCAGTCTCAGTTTCCTCCTCTGTAAAATGGATGAAGTAGAGGAAATGGTCTTGGGGAATATAAACATAGCATTGGGGATCGTGGGTGGGCAAAGTCATCCCACCTCATAAATCTCGGAGTAGGACAAAAACCTTTAACTGTCATAAATGTGAACCAACTGTGAAAATTACATGAAATCAGCTACGTAAGTTATAGAACATCAGTCATGGATCCATTTGTTCTGTGACAGTGTAAAAATTGCAGATTTCCCAACTTAGAGGGGGGAAAAAAACCTACTACTACCACATACAAGTAACCCGAGCCCCTCCAGCACATATTAAATTTCATCACACTACTTCCATGACTCAAAGTAGCAGAATGGCAGGACCAGAGGGGTCTTATGATCTCCCCTGGAATCCTTGGCAAGTTATTGCTGTCTGTTCACTATAACAGCATAGATTCTTCAGGAAACATAATCCAATGTGTCTCCCGTTGGCTGAGCCACCTCTTTTGCTAGGCAAAACAATTTTCATTCTGGGTGAGAAAGAGGTGCGAAGACAGATTAATGGTTCCTGTGTCTTACCGCATGTGCATGTGGTCAAGTGGAAGTTCCAAGCACTACGTTCTCACTGAAGTCATGCCATGAATCATCTCTTCTGTTACCTCCTAATATCTGATTCCTCCATGCAGGCAGGTCAACAAACTATGTTTTAAAACCTTTCCCAGGATCGTCTGCTTTTCAGAGCTGGAAGCTGGCTTAAAATTTATTTTTCTTGTTTGGTTTGAGCCCTGTATCATGGTTTGCATGACTTGGTAAGAACCACTGGGGTTTTAGGAAAGATTTTAGCATGTGCGTAATACTAACGAGACATGTCAGTGTAAACAAAAACAAGACATAGAAGCTAATGAGCAGAGGAAGCCCTCAGACCTGAATTCAAATCAAAATTCGCTACTAACCAAATTTACTAGATCACATTTATGTCAGGGCAACTGCAACATGGGCATATGTAAACTTGTAGACACAAAAATCCATTCAACCAGTCCTCTTGGAATTAATTCCATAGATTCTGTAAGCAGTGAATTATTCATTTATCTATCCATTTAATCAGTAAGCACTTATCGATGACTCCTATATAGCACTGTACTAGGAACAGGGGACACAGAGGTGAATAAGATATGCTTATTTTTCTCTGGGAACTCAAAGTCTCCTGGAAGAAACATGTAAAGAAAAAAATAAGTAGAACACAATGTCATAAGGGCCATAATCGGGATATCCACAAACTCCTAGGGGAAAGTCATTCTGCTTGGAGAAGTGACATTCAAAGAGAATCATTAAATGATGTATTGGTATTTTCCAGATAGAAAATGGGAGACTGTCTTCCTAGTAAAAAGAAACAATAAGAGTCAAGGTAAATGACCTGGAAGTGAATGAATATTGATTGCTGAGAGGAAGTAGAGTAGTATGACTATTTATTGCGGGAAAAGCTATGAAGAAGGGCCTTGAATGTCAAGCCAACGACTTCAAACTTGATTCTATAAGCCCTCAACAGCCATCAAAGTGCGGGGAGTGACCTTTTTTTAAAGTTTGGGAGAGACACGATCAAATCTGAGTTTTAGCAAAAGAACCCTGGCAGCTGCATGGAGGTAAACTGTACGAGGCAAAATCTAAAAACAAGAATGAGGTAGGAGGTTATTTCACTAATGTGAGGGAAAGCTAATAAAAATGAGTAGTAAGAGTATGGCCATGGAGATAGCCACTTGCATGACCCTGAAGGTGAGTGTCTCCTTAATTTTGCTCCCTAGGCTCCTCACCTACCTCACCCTATCCTTTGCTCTATTGAGAAACCTTGATCTAAGCCAAAGGGAACCTAAGTGAGAGAGATGCAGTAAGAAAGAAGGGTTAGATGTGGGCCATTGGCTTACTGATGGAAGTTAAAATCCTGAAAGTAAATGAGACCATCCAGGGAAAGATAATTCTAAAAAGAAGGTAATTTAAGAGCTATGGAGAACCCAATAACTTAAAGATGAGCAAAAGGAAGTACCAGCAGAAGTCTCTTGCATACCTCTGGAAAGCTAACAACAACATTTCTTTGATTCTGGGAAGAGGAAAGGGCTCTCTAAACTGATGGGGAATTCCAGGCTTGATCTGGAAGTTTAAGACAAGGGTTCTGTGGCAGAGGCGGTCACAGAGCCAGTTAGCTCTCAATATCCATTCTCCTTTTCCACGGTAATTCAATTTTATCCTAAATGCCTGGTCTCCAAGAATGAAAGCTACATTTCCCAGACTTCCTTACAGTTAATATGGCCACATGACTAAGTTCTGTTCAATGGGATGTGAGTGGAGATTGTGTGGACAACTTCCACACTGCTCTCTCAAAGGGAAGGGCACACTCACCCCTTTCCCTTCCTTCTTCATGCATGCTGGGACAGCAAACTTGGTGGCAAGCCATTCTGGACCATGTACATGAGGGTAATCTGCTGAGGATGACCGACTAAAAAGATGGGGGAGCCAGAACTCCTACAGACATCATTGAGCATTGCTACAACACCTGCTCAGACTTTAAACTTGTTAATCCACTAACATGGAGCCGAACCTGTATCTTAACCAATACAATTCTAGGGCTATGTAGAATTCTTTAGCATTAACCACTCTAAAGCTTTTGCAAATCAGAGTGTTTCTGGATGGTATCTCTGAAGAACCAAATGAAGAATCTGGTGTTGGGGTTTGAAGATTCCTCTTCACCCAATTTCTAAGCCAAGTGAAAAATAAGACAAGAATAAAAGACAAAGGGACCCAAATATCACTGTAACTACTGATAATACAAAATCTGGAGAATATGTGGCCCATGCCTGTGGCACTTGGGCTTCCTAACACTGAACTGAACACAATTACCCAGAATTAAATATTATCCAGCATTCATGGAGACAACTGGTCCACTCTAGACCTCCCGTGCAGAGCTGGCCTGAAGTGTTATACTAGTGAAGCTCCCTCCCCATGGAAAAATGGTAGGACTAGGGAAAGAGCATTAGTGCCTAACATTCAGGTCCCACTGGGATGGCCAAAGATGCAATGTGAGGTCCCTTTAGCTTGAAAGTAAAACCTGAGATAAGATGAACAAAAGATCTCCAGCATTAGGAAAATCTGAGCTTAAAAGTCACCAGTAATGCTGCATCCTCTGAGGTTTTTATACCTTGGGTTGTTCAGGTTCCAAAGTAGATATCAAATGGATATTCATGGCAATTCTACATCAACACCCCCATAGCTTCTGCATGAGCTCGCCACTTTGGATTTGATCATTACCTCTCTGGGATATGGGAAGGTGAGGGCAAACCAAGTTCCCAGTAATGTTTTCATCCTCACATTAAAGAAAGGACAGATCACTCCCTGAGACCACAAATTTCACGTGGCTGGTCATTCCAACAAGGAAGGACCAGAATAAATACTAAGGCTAATTCATAGCTAAATTATAAATTCCCGCAGTACAGATGAGAGGACATGCAGTAAACTCCATCTGTAGACTAAACCAGTCAGGGGACAAGGCAATGGTTCTCCATGGAAGGGTGTGAACCACTCCTGGGGGGTGTTCAGAAATATCTGTGTTTGGGGGAGAATTTTTGGTTAACACAAATGACTGGGGTTTGTACTGACATTTAGCGGGCAGTAAATATCTTAGGTCATATGGGACATGCACTCAGTAAAAAAATGGTCCCATCTAAAATATTAGTTGTACTGGTTTTGAAGACCTTAACCTAGAAGATGTCCCCTGTTGCAGCTCACACCACAATGCAGAAGATTAGGCAGAGCCTCGGTCTTATTACATATATCTTCCTCTTCTGTGCATCTTACCTTAGTGTGAGTCTCTCAGGAACAGGGAAGTTTGGAAGACCAGGTCTACAACTATTCCTGAGCACTTGATCACAACACTACTAAATTGTGTTTAAATGTATTTACTTGTTCATTCATTTATTAAATAATTATTTGTTGAACAGCTATTATATGCCAGATACTGTTCAAGGTCTTAGGGATATAGGAGTAATAATAAAAAAAAAAAAAACACCCTCTGATCTACTCAATATTGTTTTGAGGGAGAGGGAATATAAATAAAAGTGGTAAAATTCCTTTTTATGTTTAAATAAGGAAGCCAAGAATTATATAAATTTATAAGTAAAAGGGGGATGTTCACCTTTATTTTACAAATGGAGAACCTGAGACCCAGAAAGGCTCAGAGCTTGTTCAGGTCCACATGGCAGCACAGCCGAAAGACTGGGGCCCATAAATGCCAGTTAACTGCGGTTTCTCCAGCATTTTACTGCTCTGCATTTTATTTCCATCTCTATGAGAGATCATATCATATCAAAGACTCAGGAATAATAATCGCTTGACCTGCTGTTCATGAAGCTTAAGCTTCTTTCGTGATAATCCCCCCACCCCAGTTATCCTTCATAGTTGGAAAGATCAAGGACAAATAGGAAGGTGAATGATTATAAAGTGGGCTGCCTAAAAATGTTTCATAATTTCCATTTAGGAAATATTTATTGGGCATCTACTATGTGCCAGTACTCTACAATGTGCTGTGGGGGATTCTGAGATGAATGGACTCTTCTTCTTCCCCTCAGGAAAGTTACTGTGTGGCGAAAGAGACAAATAGTACACAACTACAGTACTAGACAAGAATTTGGTAAATGCCTTAATACAATTATAAAGACTTGTGGGAGTTGAGAGGAAGAGGTGAATACCAGTTCTTCCGTGAAGGGTTTCCAAATCTCCCCCAAGTGGCATTTGAAATGGAACCTGAAAGATGGATGGAATGTTTAATAGAGGCGGAAAGGCTTGCTTCAAATTTTCACCCAAGGTGACAAACCTCAGAGGTCAAAGAAAAAATCTGAGACCAAAGATGACAAAAAACAAAGCGAGGTAAGTTTCTTGGCCACAATTAGGCAGTTCTGGTCCTGAAAAATCACGGAGAGACATTTCCACATCAGGTTGAATTCCAGGGTCTTAGTAAGAATAATAAAAACAACCATGGGGCTCCTGGGTGGCTCAGGCGGTTGAGTGCTGGCTCTTGATTTCAGCTCAGGTCATGATCTCACTAACTGGAGCCCTACATCCCACACTGGGCTCTGTGCTGGCAGTGTGAAGCCAGCTTGGGATTCTCTTTTCCCACTTTTCTGCCCCTCCTCTGCTCACATGTGTGCATGCGTGTGCTAGCTCTCTCTCTCTCAAAATAAACAAACATTAAAAAAAAGTTTCTCTCTCTCCCTCCCTCTGCCCCTCTCCCTTGCTCCCACGCTCTCTCTCAAAATAAAAGAAAGAAAGAAAGAAAGAAAGAAAGAAAGAAAGAAAGAAAGAAAAGAACAAAACAAAAACAAAAACAATCATTAATGTGACGGCATTTTCTAATAACACACTCTACATCAGGAGCCAGACTCTTAATATGCATGCATTATCTCATTTAAACCTCAGAACAACATTTTGAATAAATGCTACTATCATCCACATGTTCCTGGGGAAAAATGTGCCATACAGAGAAGATGTGCCATGTCTGAGGTCACAGACATAATAGGGTCAAGGCCAAGCTTGAAGCCCAGGGCTTGCTGTCTCAAGCTTGACGTTGTCCCTCCGTGGTTATTTGATGACTGCTTCCCCTCAGAATTTCAGAGTTCATTCTCACCAGCATTACAGAAGCAAAGAGCAGCATATCTCAAAAGGGATGGGTTAGCCAGCCTGCACCTGTCCCACATCCTTGCAGTCCTGGGCTACCATCATTGTCCCCAAAGAGGCATTTTCAGCTGGGCCTGACTAGTCAGTAATCTCTTAGTCATATCAGGTTTATTCAAACCAATCCCTAGGATTCTAAAATCACTACATATACCCTGGACCAGGGAACCAGAAGATATTCTGCAAAAGACTTCATCTGTTTGGCTCCTGCTTCTTCTCCAGATCCAGGTCAGCACTTAAGCATGCATGCAGCCTCCCTCTGAAGGCAACACCCTCTCTTCACAGAGTCACCCTCACAACACCTACCTCCAATGGCATTTATATGGCACTTACTTGCATTCTGCCTGCTGCAGGAAGGACCTGATCTCCCATAGTTAGGTGTACTTGCTTCCATTTCATTCCACAAGGGAGCAAATAATATGAGAACTAATGCTTCTAGTCCCTCCCTCAATTCCCACAGTTTCCCTTCCACAATGGGGGAGACGAATAATAATAAAAACAGAGGAGGGGCCAGGGTTAAGTGTTAACCACTCTGAGTGGATCTGGGCAGAATGCAGAGACACTGTTCTTTAGACCTACCTAACCCCAGCACTCAGGCATAGTGGACTCAACTTGTATTTCCACTCATGTGCAGCAAATGGATAGAGCAGTGTCAGGCCCGGGGGGGTCTGGTCTGTTCACTAATCCTCTCAGCTTCTCCTGTTATGCCTGTGTGTCTGCTTCATGGGCTATGCCTGGGAATGAGAAGGAGACTCTGCCACCTCCTCCGGTCTGGCTGCAAAATTAAGCTGTCACCAGGTATGGGTCCTCATTTGGCTTCGGGTGTATGATCTCACCAGATTAGTAATTTGGATTGTTTTACCTACTGTGCATCATGCAGGGATGTGTCTACCTCAACCGGTGGATGCTCCTTGAGCACAGACTCAGTGATGCATGGTGGGAAGAACACTGGACCAGGACTCAGAAGACCCAGTTCTAGGCCAAGCTCTGCTTGGGAAGATCTCTTTCCATTTCTAAGACCTTGTTTCCTTATCTTTAAGATGGAAAAGATAGTGTTCATGTACTCGTGTTCATTCCGTGGGAGAATGGTGAGTTAGAACAATGTATAGAAGAGTACACTCTATAGTGTCCTACATGTGTACTGGCTTATCATCATCATCAAACTTTCTTATTAATAGAAAAGGGAGCTCTCTTTTATTAAACACCTGCCAGGTAAAGGCATCTGGGTGGCTCAGTTGGTTAAGTATCTGACTTAGGCTCAGTTCATGATCTCGTGGTTTGTGAGTTAGAGCCCCGCATCGGGCTCTGTGCTGCTGACAACTAGGAGCCTAGAGCCTGCTTTGGATTCTGTGTCTCCCTCGCTCTCTGCCCCTCGTCTACTCATTCTCTCTCTCTCTCTCTCTCTCTCTCTCTCTCTCTCTCTCAAAAATAAATAAACATTAAGAAAAAATTAAACACCTGCCAGGTGTCAGGTGCTTGAAATATATGCATGAGTTTCTTGAGGTAATGTCTTGTTTGTAAAGCCCAGTGCCATGGTTCCAAAACTTTGCTGCACAATGGAAGCATCCAGGGGTTTTTAAAAAACACTGATGCCTGGCCCACACCCCCAGACGTCTGACTTAATTGGTATGTGGTGTGACCTGGCATTGGGACTTTTCAAAGATCCCCAGATGATAAACATGTACATTCTAGACACCACTGGCACAATCTTTTGACAACTGAAAAAGGAGATGGGCTTTTGGATGAAATCAGGTTGGAGGATTTATTTCTCACCTCCTCAGCCAGCCATTTCTAGACCACCATAGCCAGGGGAGAATATGGCAGCCCAGCTGGGCTGCCAGATGTCTGGGTGGTGGGCATCAGCCTATGGCAGTGGGCAGGGTAAACAGCTGTGGGATCCAACATTTGGGAGATCACTTAGCCCAAGAACAAACAGGGGCTGAGGGGAAGTGGATGTCCTTTAAATAGGCTCTCTAGCCCTCTCGCTGACCTCAGATCCACTATTTACTTCCCCTTGTGGTGTGGCAAATGTGAATATAAGAATAGATAAATATCTGGGGCACCTTGGTGGCTCAGTCGGTTGAGCATCCGACTCTCAGTTTCGGCTCAGGGCATGATATCACAGTTTCATGTGTTCGAGCCCACATCGGGCTCTGTGCTGACAGTGTGGAGTCTGCTTGGGATTCTCTCTCTCCCTCTCTCTCTGCCCCTCCTCTGCTCATGCTGTCTGTCTCTCAAAATGAAACTTAAAAAAAAAAACAATAGATTAATCTATAATTTCACTCATATGTGGAATTTAAGAAACACAACAGATGAACACAGGAAAAGGGAAGGAAAAACAAGATAAAAACAGAAAGGTAGGCAAACTATAAGAGACTCTTAAATACAGAGAACAAACTGAGGACTGCTGGAGGGGAGGTGGGGGGATGGGCTAGATGGGTGACAGGCATTAAGGAGGACACTTGTTGGGATGAGCACTGGGTGTCATACGTAAGTGATGAATCACTGGGTTCTATTCCTGAAACCAATACTACACTGTATGTTAACTAACTTGCATTTACATACAATTTAAAAATATATATATGAACCTAGGTCAAAAGAATGTAGTAGCTGGATTAAATTTGTACTTTAATTGATAAGACTTATAAATCCATTGAATAAATAAGTTGGCCGAAAACAAAAAAAGAAAAGAAAAGGGAACTCCAGCAAGCAGGTGAATAGTACCAAACACTGGTCTTCCTAATAAGGAGAACCAGAGCATACCCTGTGGCTGACCCCACACTTCTCTCACTTCCCAGCTCATTTTCTGCAGTTCAACTTCATTCTTTAAAAGTCTGCTAGTAAAAGCACTTTAGGGAATTTTTCCACTTAAGAATAAAACAAATACAGATCCCTTCTGTTGGTTTCTTAAGCAAACTACATGTTTCCAAATAATAGCAGCTCCTTGTAAAATCTTACAACCTTTTGGTTCTGCAGGTTTAAGCCCACTTCTTTTAAACTTAGTTTTCTAAAGAATTTTGTAAAAGTAGATCTGTAATATGACAGGGTCTCTTTCAGACTCTGCAAAATGGCATCTACTGTTTTAATACAGTCTTATCAGTTTCCCACATTTTATTGGTCATCCTAAGGGGAAATGGATGCCTGTTACAAAATAGTACTGTGCACAGCCCAGCTTCCTGATGGAGATAGCCTGGGTCTTGGTCGATAGGTAGGTATTATTTTATTACACAGATAGAGACTGAGGCTCAGTGATGACTTGTCTTGCAGTAGTGCTTACATTCAAATTTTTGTCTGACTCCAAAGTTTATATGTGTTTAAACTTTATACCAGTGTGCCGTGTTACCATTTCCCACATAACTTTAACCCCAAAACAGTTTTTCCTCATTAAATTAGGGAGCATGTTGGAACATTGGATCCCCACCTTTCTTTCCCTATGCCGGATCTTCTCTATGTCAATTGACCTAGTGCTCGTCAATAGGATATTCACCGGTTGTTTGGTGAGGATGGTGTGAAGGAAGAAAAGTTAGCACTTTTAGCTCATTTCCCAATCTGAAAGATTTCCTCTCACAGAAAATTCTTAAGCTTTTCCTCAGTGACTCTATGGACACGCAGTAGGGTTAACTTGTAAGAATTCATGCTGGTAAGAATTCTACCAGGTGAGGGGATGAATTGCAGACTATCACTTGAGAATATTCCTTCAGGCCTAGAAGAGAACTGTTGTCTGCATGTTCATTGTTCTTCTCTATCACATAAAGATCTCAACATGCCATTGTGTCCTCTGCAGCCAATTACCAGAAGCTCTGGGTACCAGAGCCCAAACATATAGAAGGACAACGCAGAAGGTGCCTCCAGTTATGTTAGACTGACATACTTTTTGATAATCCAGAAGAAAATAAGATTTAGAAGAAAGCAAGGGCCAAAAGGAAAACTGGACTGTCCCTTGGCATCCATTATGCCTTGGTCAACAGTCTTTATTTCCTATTGCTCCTTACCTCATAATTGTGGACATGCTCCTTTGAAGAATAACGTAGTCAGCTCTGCATAGTAGGGAAGAAATTTTTGGCCCAAAACTCTTCTCCGGGTGCAGAGATCCAAAGCAAGGCCACCTCAATGCTGTCTTCCCTAGTCGGAAGCAAAGGAAGGAGCGAGCACACAGTGAGTGGATAAAAGGAAAAGCTGCCAAGTGACGGCTTTAAATAAATGGGGACAGAACTTTCACATGGAAAAAGGAAAATCTGAATTATTTTGTATAATTATACAAACTATAGGGTCCTTCCCTTTGATACCTCACAATCAGGATAGAAGCACCTTTCATTCTTCCTCTAGGTCACTGCCAAACTGACATGGTGATTATTTATGGTGTTATCCTTGCCTCTGCACATCAACTCTCATCTCCAAATATGAAAGCAACACAGTAGGGAAGTAGCATGAACAGAATGCCTGCTATACATCAACATTGTTCTGGGTGCTTTATGTGAGTTATCTCATCTAATTGAACCTGGCACTCCACCACAGCCCATTTTACAAAGGAGAGAAATGAGCCACAGAGAGCTTGCACGACTGACCCAAGATCACGCAGTCTATAAATGGCTGATCTGAGACTCACACGTGCTTGCTCCCAAGCCTCTGTGTGGTTGCCATTCTATCAATATCAATAAGGGTTTTGTTTTGTTTGAACAAATTTACCAGAATTTACCCAATAAAATGAGGGCTGCCTTTCCATGGATGAAGATACCTGCCTCCAAAGATGCTGTCAAGCTCAAATAAAATGAAGTAAACTTGAAAGCACCCCAGATACCAGAGCAAGGCAGTCACAAGCATGGGTCCACTCCTCTAGAAGGACGGTCTCCTGCTCTGCAGTGGTCCCCTGTCCAATCATGGTTCGAGCCAACACTTTCAGAATCATCATCTGAAAAATGATGATTTCAGGTATAAGTCCCAGGAGACTTATCACTGCACATGCACACCCTGTTATTGACTCGACCATGGTAACCTATTTCTGATTACCAGCCTGATTCCCTGGCTTGTTCTGAATGACTTATAAATGTAAAAATGAAATTCAGTCACCCTTAAAAACAAGAACATATCACGACTTAAGATATTCAAGATTATGCTGCTGACTCTGAATACTTAAAGAGACTCTCCAAAAGTATTTCCAGCAAAGGCAGCATCAATGGTCTCCCAAGTAAACTATGGTACAGAGAATTGCATTTGTTTGTATGGAGATTTTAAACGTTTTTTAAAAACATTAATCTTATTAACCTATACTTGTGCCTCCAGGGGAACTGCAAACTTTCCATGCTTGGAATGTTATTATAAGAGTGCTTTACTTTGGAGGAGAATGCATGTTAATTAATCAGCTCGGGCTGCCATAACAAAATACCATAGATTGGGTGGATTAAACAACAGAAATTTATTTCTTATAGTTCTGAGGCTAGAAGTCCAAATTAAGATGTCAGCCAATTCAGTTTCTCGTGAGAGCTCTCTTTTCTGCATTGCAGATGGCTGCCTTCTTACTATATCCAAGAGAGACAGAAAGAGAGGGAGAGAGGGAGAGAGGGAGAGGGAGGGAGAGAGAGAGAGAGAGAGAGAGAGAGAGAGAGAGAGAGAGAGAGAGAGAGAGATTTCTACCTCTTCTTATAAGGCCAAAGTCCTATCAGAGGAGGGCCCTGCCATTATGATCTCATTTAACTTTACCTCCTAAGGATCCTTTTCCCACATAGAGTTACACTGGGGGTTAGGACTTCGATGTATGAATTAGGCGGATGGGACACAATCCAGTCTCTAACAATGTGTTATAAAATTTAAAATCCCTTGTCTCTTTTCAATCAAGCACATTTTTCCAATGGCATTTGGGTATGGGATCCTACAAACACATGGATAGTCATTTACTGATCTCAGGGTTGCACTATTAATTAGCAAGAACTCCTTCCTGGTATTTTTTGCCTTCACCTTTTTCTAAATGATATACACCAGATAATAGAAGAGCAATACTATTTTTATCTTTAAACTCAATATTATTTTCTTGCCAATGCCTCAAACTGGAATGCCTTTATGAAAATGACACATTTTCTAGAATATCACCTCTCTTTAAAGGGCAAGAAGAAGGAAACAGGAGAAGTGCAAGTTGACAAGAAATGCTACAAACGGTTCTCGAAGGTCTCCCTTGTTATAATCAGCATTTGCTCCCTTGTATCAATAAAACTAAATTACTGGTCTTGGGGACCCCCCAAGCATGAAAAGCCATAACAATAATCAGGCCAACTAAGGCTAGAGATACAAGACTTGATTAAGATTAATTTCCTAATTTAAAAATTATTTTGGTGGGGTGGGAAAGGGCATTTCAGCCGTGTCACCTCAGCACACACCCGGACCCCACGCATGATCGATCTGATTGTCGTTGCAGGTCCTGCCTATCCAGGTTTATATCAGCTCAGGGCAGCTAGTGTGTGGTGGGGCAGAGATTACAGCCTGCCCTGCCACCATTTTCCACCCTCTGGTTACATTTTCCTTCACAGCAAAGATGAGAATTGTCACGAAGTTTGAGTCCCAACCCACCCCCACTTCCATCTCACTCCTTTGAGATGACCTGCTCCTCCCTCTGACCAGCAGACCAGCAAAAAACATCTGCAGCTCAAAAGAAACACATGAACAGCTGCACTTCCCAGATTAAGGGTCAATAGACCTCCTGATCTAGTAGATTCTCTCCCCTTGCAGGGCGTCTGGTTAGTTTTGCACGCCACTGTTAGAAACGAGAAACCCCATGTTTCTTCTCCAGCCCTTGCCATTGTGCTCTGCCCAACTTGTGCAGAGCATCGAGACGGCCCACTCTTTCCCCCCAGTGGCTCCCTATTGTCCCCCAGCAAAGGAGGGGGTGGTGGCAGACATGCAGCAGGCCCTCCCTGGGCTCCCCTTTGCAAAACCCAAGAGAAAGATGCCGAGGAGGACAACAGCTGCAGTGCTGGCTTGTTCTTGACAAATGGGCCTGTCACTCTTCCTATTGATTAGCAATATTATGACATTTCCCTTCAAAAACGCAGATGTGGCAGCACTAGTGACAAGGCCATGGCTCTGGGTGGAAAATAAGGTTTGCCATTGTTGGCTCTTCCCCCTCTACATCTGTGCAGCTACAGGGAAAAGAAAGCAAGATTCTGAGGGAGTTCAAAAGATTTGAAGAAGGGGAAGTTCTGGCACTCTGAAAAATCTATGTGAATAAGCCATCACTGTAAACATGGAGAGAGCACACGGCAAATCTGCCCAGGACACTGCAGAAAGCAAGGGGCATCTGATGCAGTTAGAAAGTGGGGCCTCCCTCTGTCTTGGCAGAGCTTCTCCTCAGGTCTCCTGACCACATAAATCAAGCCATGGAGGGGTCTGTCATTTCTGTCCCGTTGCATGAAACGCATGAAGGGAACTGGTGAATTGGTGCTTCATTGCGTTCTCCCTTCCAAAAGTGTCTTTAATCTCACCCTAGTCCTATGGGGCTGATGGTTTATTAGGGGGGAAATGCACCTAATTCCATTTTCTTTCCCTTGTACAAAGCACTCAGATGATAATATGTGCCGACTTTAATTTGTGAGACTTCTGTGGGGTACTTCCCCCCAACCTATTCCCAAAACCTATTCCCATGTCAAGGGGAAAAAATGTTCTAAATAGCAGTCCATTTAAGTAAGAAAAGGAAAAGTGCATCTTGCAGTCCAACATATGGTACATTTTGAGGTAAATTACAGGTAATGCATGAACATTTCCAGCAGGGAGATTGCCATCATGGGATTCTTGTATATCCATTACGTTCTATTCTCATTTTTGTGGTTAAAGGAATCTCTCAAGCCTTTGAAGCAGAAAAGGCAACACTCTCTCTGCACCATTTTGTCTTGCTAAGGAAAGTTATTATCCTGCTAACACACGGGACTGATCCAGCAACTTGATTTTGGCAAAGCTGATGGAAAGCAGGCTGCGAGGGGGCATGTGTAGCACGGGTTTTACAGCTCGAAAGATCTGGGGGTTGGCAAGCGCAACAGTTAACTAGGAAAATAAAATTTGAGCAAACTAGAAACAGCTAGACCGACACTATTGGATGAAAGAGAAAAGAAAAAGAGGAAGTCGCTTGGGGGATGGGGAGGAGAAACAAAAGGAAGAAAAATATTGCCTGTTAGCCCTGGGGGTTGGTGATGTAAATTAATATGAGCTAAATGGGATGTGACCAATTTGTAAGGCATTTGTTTCTCTCTCGTGAGATGGGAGATCTCAGTCCCAAGCAATCAGAATTCGCCTTAGGCTACCCCTGACTAGTCGCTATAACCGTGTTGACCACCTCTCTTAATATACGGAACTCTGCACAGCTACAATTACACCCCAAGTCCAACAGCCTTGTAAATTTACTCCTGTGACACTTATGTCTCTCTCCTTGGGACATGTTGGATCCTGGTTTGTTGGGAAAAATGAAAGGGAGGGCAGCAAGGGCGAAAGGAAGGACAAAAAAACACGCTCAGCATAGCTGGCCCCTCTGCATTGTTTGAGCAGCCTTTGTGTCTGGACCGCCTGCAAGAATTACGTAACTCCCAACATCTCCTTCACATCAAAGAGCTTCTGGAAGAGCTCTTCAAGCTCTGAGGCCGAGCTGCCCTGTGCCTCCCCTACCCTCGTACTAAATCAAGCTTTTATCTGCCTTCCCATCAGAACTGATGCTAAGTGTCCCTGACACACACATCCTCCAAATAATTTGAACTTGATCTGAGGCTTTCGGCCCTCTTGACTCAAAAAATTTGCCTGTGATTTGCTTGGCAGCCATCCACCTCTGCATAGGCAATTGTGGGCAGTGATGTTGATGTTCATGAAGGAGCAGTTGCCATGGCAAAACAGAGTTCAAAGGAAGGGCCCTCAGTGGTATCAGAATAGGGCAGAATGATAATGTAATGAAGGCTTGTGTCTTCTCCGGGAGGGACAGGATCTTGCCAAGTAGTGGTAGAGGGTGAAGGGCAACTTGGGTACTTCACCATCACAGGTTTGTCTGAACTACGCATTTATTTGGCCTTTTGGGGACCCACTATTTAATGGAAAGTATACAGGATAGAGATTTTTAAGACTATATCCTAGCCTTAACTTTACAAGTAAAGAGTTGAAGGACCTTAACCATGTTGCTCATTAGTTTCCTCATCTATAAAATAAAGGGTTGGACTAATAAAATCCAACTTCTTTTCAACTGCTGAAATTCTCTGATTCAATTACTCTAGGCAATCTAGGGATGTTCTGCATCTGTCAGACAGTATTTTGATGCAGACCACATTCTGTTTATCAAGGCCTCGCAAAATGGAGAAAGGGGTGAACATCCATGGACACAAAGGAATAAGCACTTCCTAAGTGCTTAGTTGGCTTGGGGCACTCACTGTTCAAGGTGCTGAGAGGGTGAAAAAGGCAGACAAAGCCCCTATTTTTTGCAAACACACATTCTAGCAGGAGGGACAGATGTCATACAAATAAACACACAGTGGATCATTAATATTCATTGTGGATTAGGGCCACCAAGTTGAATACAGCACGTAACTGGAAAATCCCTAGGTGGTATGGGTGGGCTAGGGGAGTGTCAGGGAGTCTTCCTGTAGTAAGTGGTTTTGGTGATAAGACCTGAAGGGTGAGTAGGAGGTAACTAGATAAAGGGAGAAAGGAGAAAGCCTTGCAGCCAGAAGGAAGGTCTTGTGAAGCCAGGAAGTGGGAAGGAACCCAGATGAGCTGTGCAGTGGGCCTGGGGAGGTGGGCGTGGCTCCATCAGACCAAGTCAAGGAGACCATATTTGGCTGTTCTGTTCCTAACTTAAGAGCAATGAGAGGTCACTGAGATTTAAAATCAGGGCTGGCTACTCAGATTCACATTGTCAAAAGAGCACTCTTGCTACATCATGGAGAACAATGACAAATGGGGGGTTGGAGAGGTGGCACTTAGATTTCAGAGATTAGAACATCCTCAAAATGATTGTAAATAATTTGGGAATCAAATCTCTTTACTCCAGGTTACCTATTTTGATAGTTAGAGGCAAGTCAAAAATAATTTCACAATTTTTTCTCCTTTGCCTTGCCTGGGTGGACACAACCTATAATGACTTTCCTGAAGCCCAATTGGTTGAAACTGCCCAGGGAATTTGTGTGACCAGTGGTGAATTATTATTGATCTATATTATTCTTCCAGTGTACTTCCCCTGGCCTGCAGACATTTCCTGTTCCAAGTGGGGTTGAAGTAGGGGAAAGTACGTATGCAATGTTCATTTTTAAATTCTGAAATGCTTTCTTCTAAAATTCCTAAGTGTTCACATAGCCATCCATGGTGTTGTACTCAATAATATCTCTACTTTGAGACAGAACAAATCTCAGCTTCAAAAGGGCAAAAGTGTACCTGGGAAGACTTATTTTCATAGCAATGTTTATTGGGGGCTTGGGGGTGTCAAACTGCCCACTTCAGGGAGAAGTTCTGAGCAGCCAGGGTTTTAGGGTGAGAACAATTCAAGAGTGAGCTAGGTGATCAGTTTGGGATGTCTCGGGGACAGAAACGGGGCACTAGATGGACAGCACAGAGGACCTTGTCACTTTTTTCCGTTAAAATGTATTACATTTTTGCTATTCTCTGCAGCCCACGCTGAATGCCTTATGCTCCTTGCCTTGGGCAACCTTGTTCTGCAGAACAGCCTCATGGGTAGTCCCTATTATTATCTCCACCGCACAGATGATGAAAGGGAGATGTAGAACCCATACTTTACTTGCCCACGGTGGCCAGCTTTCATGCCCTCATGTGTACCCTCTCTGCTCTACTGTCCAAGTGATCCCAAGGGAGGGTAATGATGGGAAGAAGCTCAAAGAGGGGAGCCTCCTGATTCCAATCATTTCCTCCCTCGGTCTCATGCCTCCTTCGTCTCCCCTTCCTGCCTCCTCTTTCCCACTCCTAGAGGGAGGCCGCAGGGCAAGATTTATGGACAAGGAAAAGCTCTCTAACCCCCTTACAAACTTTATGGGCCATGTGGACATGTACAAATCAGATATAAACACGATGTCCAGGGCCAGAGTTCTGTAAATAGTGATATCACCGAGGAGAATCTCCAGGAGAATCTGGTTCCCAGGAGAGAACAGACGAGGGTCCTGAACACAGTGTGTGAAAAATGATGAAAGCTGCTTTGAAGTGAGGCCCAGGGCCCGGGGCGCTGTCAGCAGCTTTCCCCCTGCAGCCCTTGGAATTTTAGCTGCAATAAAAAAATACCAAAAGAAAACAGCTGGTCTGGTTGGATTTGTTAAAGTAGAGGCAACGTGTGGCCCTGTGGAGAGGAACATGATGGTGGGAAAGCAGGTGTGAGGAGGAGGGGGACCGAAGGGCAGTCTTCAGAGTTAGTGCACTAGGCCCATCATGGCTTCACCATCAATGTCAAATGCTGAGTGAGTAATAAGGCACTTCCGATTAATTCTCCCCTTGGTCCACACCAGCCCTGTTGGGTAACTAGGGAAGTAGTAGCATACCCATTTTATAGATGAGGAAGATAGAGTGTTGGCTTTGGCCAAGGTGGGGGGCCAGTGAGGGGTTATACTGCCTGGGCAGTGTCATCTGGTGACAAAGATGTGGGTTCTGGTCCCAGACCTTCCTCTGCCTGTGAGTTTCTCATCTGTGCCCATATGCGAAAAGGTTCTGTGACAGAGTTGGTTGCTAAACACCTGCTACCTAAAGAAACATTAGGGAGCAATCTCACTAATAGATTACAGCATTATTACTGGGGTTCCAGGACCCTTAAATGAGAATCATTTTACTGTAATAGTGCAATTAAGGTAGATAGGAGTCACCCCCCCACGATCCCTACCTCTTGGTACCCATACCCGTGGACAGCTCCTCTCACATTGTCCTAGGGTTGATCCGTGTGGCCAACAGCATATAGAAAAAGTGATGGCATGTCATTCTGAGACACGGGAGACTGTGGCTTCCATCTTGGGTTCTCTCATTCTCTCTCTCCCTTGAATCACTTGATCTAAGTAAAGCCAGGCTGCACATCATGAGGACAGTCAGGCAAGCCTATTGAGAGGTCCCCAGGATGAGGAACTGAGTTCTACAGTGAACACTCAATGAGAAGCTGAGGCCTTTCAACAACCACATGAATGAACTTGGAACTGGATCCTTCTCCAGCCAAACCTTCAGATGATGGCAGCCCCAGGTGATAGTCTGACTGCAACCTCATGAGGAACTGTGAACCAAAACCACCCAGCAAAGCTGTTCTCAAATTTCTGACCCGAAGAAACTGAGATCATAAAGGCTTGTGGTTTTAACTTGCTAATTTGTTACACACCAATAGATAACTAATACATTGCATATGCCACAGCCTTTCTGCTCTGGAGCACTAAGGAGAAGTGGCAGAGGAAGAGAACTGTTGTAATTTCAAATACTTTGTTGCTGTTCATCTAAGAAAGATGCTCAACTAAAAGCATCTTTGTAATGTACAATCAACATTGTAAGGATTGCCACGAAATACTTTTCATGTATAGATCACAATACTATCGATGGTATTAAATAGGCATTCTACTAAGAGCTGGGGATATGCATGGCAAAAAAAAAAAGTACTATAATGGCAGATGACTTAGAGACTTGAGCTGAATCTCGAGGATGAGTAGGAGGAGGAGAAGATGGCAGGGAGGGAAGTGAGGAAAGTAGCAAAGTAAGAAAGAGCAGAATACGTATGAAGAGCAAGAAAGACTTTGATTGACTAAAACAAAGCAGAAAATAACATGAGATGAAGCTGATTTGCCAAGGTCAGCCTGCACTAAAGAAGACAGCAAACAATGGTCACCCAACTAAATTAGTTGCTTCAAGAAAAGATCAAATGTTGATTCACAAAGTTCATAGATAGTTGTGCTGTCCAATGTGGCAGTCACCAGCCACATAGAGCTATTTCAATTTAAAATAATTAAAATAAAGTAAAATTAAAAATTCAATTCCTCAGTTGTATTGTGAGCATTTCAAGTGCTCAATAGCCAACTGTAGCTAGTGGCTACTCTATTGGACAATGCAGGTATAAAAATTTCTATCATCACAGAAAGTTCTATTAGACACCTTTCACATATAGCATTCCCTAGATAAAATCACAAGCATGCATGAAAATTTAAGACAAGTTATGTAAAAGATACACCAGCACCACATAGATACTATCCAATACAACTTTGAGTAGACAAAGCTTTCTAGGCACCTGGGCTTAGATCAAACCTCTGGACTGTAATTGTGATGGGACTTTTTCATGTGCCTTCCTCACATTCTTGGGCACATATATTTCTTAAAGGCAAGTAATTGCATAATACTAACTATATAAATGTCCTTAATGTTGTTTTATAAATATTGGTAAATTTCATCATAAAAACTACCCATGGTGTTTTTTTCTCCACTGAAATCCTTAGTATTTCTCATAGCAATAGTGTCCTGAGGACCACAATTGGAGAAACTTTTATAGGCCATGAGGAATTTGGGGAGAGTGATATGACCAGCCTCACAATTTAAAAGCATTTGTGAAAAATATCAAGCGTGATGCTTTCAGGCAGGCGTTGGTGACACATGAGGAAAGGGCCAACGATTAGGATATGGTTGCAGTGGTCCAGGGGAGGACCATGCGGGCCTGAAACGAAACAGGGCATGGCTAGAGAGAAGTCCCTAGATAAGGTGTCAGAGATGCAAAAAGATAACCTACACGTGGTCCTTACCCTGAGGATGCTCCCAGTCTTGTGGGATGCCTCAAAGGAAAGGACAGACATGTCACTATCCAAACGATGCAAAGCCTTGCCACAGAAAGCGATTTAAAATACAAGATGATGGCTCTGGGGAAAATTCCACGCCCCCTACAAATTGTCCCATGGCTGAAAACCACAGCTTTAGATTAGTATATTTGGTTAAGGTATTTCACGTCCAGGAATCCTCTTTTCAGAAGGGACAGAAAGGCTGTATGGATAATAGTTTCTGAGTACAGATTCTGAAGCCAGATCATGGGGCTCCAATCCCGGCTCCACCACTCGCCAGCTATGTGACTTGGACAAGTCACTTAACCTTTCGGCGTCCTCATCTGTAAAACTGGGCTATTAGTAGTGCCTGGCTCATAGGGCTGTTAAGAGGTTGAATGAGTTTTATGACAAGTGCTTACAACAGAGCTTGATACATAAAGAGTGCTACATAAATATTTGCCCATTTGATTATATTTTTTCAGTCTTGACCAGGTAAATTAGCAACGACCATATGTGACAACTCAATTGATTCCAGGGCATGTGGTCAATGCAATTGGATGGGTATCAGGAAATGAATGTTTGGAGAGCATATTTAGTGTCTACGGTGAGCTCTTCAACCTCAGGTGATCAGACTGAAGAATTGCTAGGGGAGAAAGTGAGCTTTAGTGAAAGAGGTGAGCGCTTGGCAAAGACAAGTCATTCTTACTTTACAATTTTTGGTGATGCTGACATGGGTGTTAGGGGATGTTGAGAACATTGGATTTGGAGTCAGTTGTAGCTCTGCCTTTTACTAGCTGTGTGACCACTCTGAACTTCAGCATCTCCATCAACAAAACAGAATAATACCTGCATCATGAGGTTATTGAGATGATTAAACAAGATAATATGTAAAAAGTATGGTTGATCTTTTAACTAACTACACAGGTCCACTTGTATGTGGATTTTAAAAAAATAAATATTGTACACTAGTATAAATGTATATTCTTTTCCTTATGATTTTCTTAATAACATTTTCTTTTCTCTAGCTTACTTTATTATAAGAATACAGCATATCAGCATAACATACAAAATATGCGTCAATCCACTGTTTATGTTTCAATAAGGCTTCTCTGGTCAACAGTAGGCTATTATTAAATAAGTTTATGGGAAGTCAAATGTTACATGTGAATTTTCAACTGCACCAGGGGTCAGCAGCCCGATCCCTACATTGTTTAAGGGTCAGCTGTAATTTACAAATAGCAGGCCATCAATAAATGGCAGTTTTTACTATATTTTAATTGTAAGGTATCAATGAGTATAAGATCATTGATTATAAACCAATCTCAGAAATATGAACATGTGAAAAACAGAATATAGATAGAATGGAATGGAAGGGAAGGAAGTTCGTATTTACTAAGCTCCTTCTGTATATCTAGCCAGTGCACCAAGAAACATGGTATACATTATTCATTGAATTCTCTAAACAGCCCTAGAAAGTACGTGGCATTATTATCTCCACTTTATAGCTATGGAAACTGAAACCCAGAGAGTTATAGAGCCTGCTCAGAGTCATACAGCTGCTAAGTGCGAGCACACCATTTTAAATCTTCTCTAACTTCTCCTAAGCCTTCATTTTGGCCCTTCCTCAGGCTGGGTATGGCCTTGGTGGGGGAGAGGCTGCAGATGACTGAAAGGGTCACATGGCTGACCCTTCACAATCTCACTGAAAGGAAGTCTGCTCCGAGTAGAGTTCATGAACATGTCCCCTCCCACCCTCTTCTTCAGGAGGGAAGGAAGTGGGAGATCAGAGCATGGGTGCGTGCAGAGGGCTGGCTACCTTGCTAATGGTGAAGGGTCTCCCAATGAGGTTCAGGTAGAGACAGCTCTCCACCTGATGGCCTCAAGCAGGGACAAGGCCCAGAACTGGACTCCTGTGTCCAGGCTTGGCTCTGTAGGAGTTCACATTGTCATGGAGAATTGTGATCCTGATGTGAAAGAAAAGTCATGCTCCTTGTTTTTCCCAACATTTGTTATGAATCTTGGATCCCATGGAAAACCACATCCTGGATGTGCAGGGGAAAAAAAGGCAAACAAGATAGTAAAGGTACAGGGAGGAGTAAGAAATGAGAAATGAAGAAGAGAAGACAGAGGTATTCCTACTGATGTCATTAATGCCAAGGACTATTGGGATTTCAGCAGCTGAATTAAACAGAGAATGGAAGGGAATTTCTTTGGCCATCCCCAGGGGATGAACCAGTTCATCAAACAAACAAACAAACAAACCCAAAAAACCTAGCCATTAAAGTCACATAATAATGCTAAAATGATAGCTAACAAATATGCATGAGGCACTATGCCGAGCAATTCCCACATATTAACTCATTTAATCCTTGTAGCCGTCCCACAGCATACATGCCATCATTCTCTTCATTGTACAGAGTTGGGGGTGGGGGTGGGGTGGGGAATCTAAGACTGAAAAGACTCAGGAACTTTCCCAAGGTCATAGATGGGAAAAGGCAAAGCAAGTTTAAATCTAGGTGTGTATGATTCAAGAGGCTGCACTCTTGACCAGATTGCTATACAGATTAGGAAATTTTTGGATATTTCTACTTAAATGTCAATGAGGCAATGCACTGCCAAGTAAATGCTCTGCAACTGATGTCTAGCTTGCCCCTAGGATACAAAAATTAAATAATTCTAATCAATTATTAAGAACCAGTTATGACCGACGGCCTGAATAGACATGTTTCACACATAATCATATATGGCTTAACATAATTTAGTACCAGCTCGATGAGGTAGATACTATAGGCCCCCTTTAAGTAAAGGAAATGCGAGTTCTAATTTGCTTATGGTATAGATCAAACTAAGGATTCACATCCAGTTCTCTCTGGTTTCAGCGCTCATTCTCTTGCCACTATCAACCTGACTCATATTATGTGTAAATGAAATGGATGCTTGTAGTTGCAATGGAGAGAAACGGACAGTTTGCATCTTTTTTGTGTCTTGTTCTGTGATTTGTATGTGTACACTTTATCTATAAGCAATTTGCTGCAAATTTGTTGGTTTTGTTTCAATACCTATTTTTACCTCTGATACTCTAAGTAACAATCTGTTAGCAGAGAACTATCAGCTTACACCCCATGTATTTTATCCTAATTCTTTCACTGAATGGGTAATGCCAACCCTAATTATTAGAGATAATTTGGGAATGGCCAATCGCCGCATTGGAAAACTGGCCAATTCTATTTCCTATTCCGGGCTGTCACGGCAGACCGTAGACCTACAGGCCACCTTTCTCGAATTCCCCATGTAACTTCGCATCTTTTGCTGCTCCATCCAGCTGCCGGCTGGTTGCAATTCGCCTTAGGCAGTCTGCTGCAATTTTCCATGTCCCAATCTTATCCCCCATTACAAAAAAAGATGGGAAATATAATGGGCTGAAAGAATTCCGATAGCAAATGCCAGACATCAAATTACACAGGTAGTAATCACACAGATTAGGAAACATAATGAATACAATATTCAAGCTGAACACAGACAATGAATTCTTCAGGATGATACAAGCTTCTTGTTAATAAAATGAAATAACAATTTTCTTCTTATTAAAGCTAAAGCAATCTCTATTTTCTAAAGGGACACACGTCACCCAGACCTCTGGGCTGAAATGATTTGAAACTCAATACACACAGGACCCAATGGACTAATAGGCATTTTGGCTGACTCTTACATTTCAGACCGTGTTGCTGTTAGTTTTCATTACGGAGTGGTTTGGAAGTTTCACCTAATGTTTCTGAAACCTTCTTTGAAACAAATGTATTATTCACAACATGTTGGACACAGAAAGGTACTGATGTAGGAATCAGGAGACCTGGGTTTTAGTTCCAATTTTCACTGTCAGATTTAGTGACTTTGGATATATAGAGTGATGTACGAGGGTGAAGCAGTGTGAGTCGTCTGCCCTGGGGGTAAAGATGAAGGCGATACATTGTCTACAGAGAATTTCACACAATAATAAGACTCACGAAAGTCAGTCCACTTTTTGTTATCATGCTCCATCTATCCTCAACAAGGTCAGCAATAAAATGTTCCTTCTCCCCCTCAGATCTTTTGTTGGTCTAAGTCTAGGCAATTGATTTTAATGAATAAATACATAAATAAATCACACACACTTCAAATTAGCACATCTTTATTACTTCTCTTTTAATAAACACTGTATTCTGCATGAAAGTTAAAATGTAAAATGCCAAGTTGGGCTCCAACAAACTCGGATTCAAAGACATGATACATGCATTTGTCTCCGGGAAAATTGTAGTATTTGTCATCCCCTTAGAATATTTGTAACATTTGTAGTGATTTAGACTTGTAATGATTCGAGCTCAGTTTATACCTTCAGCTCCATGATCTCCTAAACAGAGCTGTGGAATAAACAATAACAAGTGATTTTGAAGACAACAAACAAAATTGATTACTTCAGTTCTGTCATTCTATATGATTACTTGGAGTTTAAACGGTGTGCATTGTGAAGGGTAAAATTTTTGTTTGGTAAGTTTAGTTAGATCATACAATATTTAAATGCATTTGAATCCTATCTTTCAATTGAAATTTATCCTTTTAAAATTTATAATTGTTTTACAACTAAAGAAAGAACAAAATAATGCTGAATCTCCCCATTTATTATGGCAAGTAATTTTATTATAAAGAGGAGGAGGTGTTAAAAGTGGCATGCTCTGGGGGGCACATGGGTGGCTCAGTCGGTTGAACATGTTACTTCAGCTCAGGTCATGAGCTTGTGGTCCGTGAGTTCGAGCCCCACATCAGGCTCTGGGCTGACAGCTCAGATCCTGAAGCCTGCTTTGGATTCTGTATCTCCCTCACTCTCTGCCCCCCCTCCGACTTTGAAAAATAAATAAACATAAAAAAAATTTTAAAAAGTGGCATGTTCTGGGTGTCAGATATGCTAGGTTCACATGAAGCCTGTGAACCCACCCATGTTCATTTCTTAGATTGGAAGCATTTCCCAAGGATCAAAGATCTGTAGGTCACTAATTTACTAGTTCTCTGAGCCCCTCCATGAAATTTAATAATAAATTTCATAATCATTATTTCGTTGATCTTTCTTTAGTTGTAAGACAATATAAAATTTTAAAAGGATAGACTTCAATTGAAAAATATGATTCAGATTCAGTCCCAGTTGATGTGGGTAGTTCTTCCCTTCCTACAATCTCTTAAGGATTACACATGCAAGTTACTATATTCAAATCTCTGAGAAATCCTGTGGTGAAAGGAGACAAAAATGTCTTTAACCTAGTTTGTCCTGATGGTGTCATGTATTTGGTTTTATTTTGGAGTAGGAGTTGATGAGGGATGGTGGGGGGCGGCGGAGAGAGGTCAGTGATGTTTAGGAGAGGGAAAGATCTATCATCATCATCAACACACGGAGTTGCAGAATGCTCTTTGGGGTTGCACCAATGGTTCTCAGACTTGGCTGCATTTTAGAATCCCCTGGAAAGCTCTTTTACATCCCCACGACCAGACTGCACCCCAAACCAACAGAATTAGAATCTCTGGGGGCAGACCCAGGGTCAGTCTTTTGAAAACCCCCAGGCGATGTGGCTGTGTGGCAAAGTCTGAGAACCCGTGGGTTCGATCACCTAGACATGTTTTTTCAGATCTTAAATTGTAAACTAAAGCTCTCAGACGTTTCATCCCCTACCATATTCCGTTCCATTCACGGACAGACGGTAGGAAGCAGGATGAAGGGGTGATGTGACCTTTCAGCTTCAGGCAGAGAAGGGATCAGATCACAATTCCTACCTCCCAGCCCACCTCAGTGGCCTGCACTGGCAAAGCTGTCTGGAGCCTGTCAGAAAGAGGATGCCATTAATAATAATAAAAAACAAATGGCTCCTTTAGCCAAAAACCCCCCAGAAGTTGAAAAATGGGATATTTGTGCACTAAGATGGTGCCCAGATGCCTTGAATTGTAAGAAAAGCAGGGAAGGAGAACTACAGCTGGTTTCTCCATTTCTAGGCTGATTTGCCTATTAACCTCCTGGAATTCTGAGCAGCGGTTTGTTTAGCTTGCTTTTCGCAACGGCCCTGCACAGGCCCTGCCTCTGGGACACAATGTGCAAGGGTTTTCATTAAAAAGTTAACATTTGCCACAGAGTTCAGTGCTCCCTCAATATCTCACTGAAAAGAGAAAAACAGCTCAGCTTCAATGAGGCAAATGTCGCGGTAAGATAAATGTTAACATTTTCTTGAAAGCCACTGTCATTATTCAAAAAACAATTCCCCCATCCCACCCCTCACTCCCAGGTCTTTCTTTTTGCCAAGGAGCTGCTCCTACTGTCCTTATTCGGCAAAACTCCTGGGCCATTTTCTGTTTCACAGCCTCACGGACACAAGCATGGCCATCACTAGGTGATGCAAGCTTTACCAGCAGGCAAAGTCAGATCCCGTGTTCTCAAGAACACACCTGCCCATGACTTCTAAACTTCACAAACTCTTCCCAAGCTGAGCTGCTGGGTATTGACCACCAGACTTAGAAAGTAGAGACCTGAATCGGGAGGCCATAGAGATGCCCCTGAAAGGCTCTGGTGTATCCCACAGCACTCTTCTCCATGGTGAGAGTCACGCTTCAGGGTGCGGTCATGGCAACAGGCGGCGTGAAGTCTAATGGAGATTTGCTTCCACCTGAGCACGCCTGCTTAGTGCAGAAGTAAGCATCGCCTCCTGCCTCCCTGCTTGTTGGCTCTGCCCCTTGCCCAACACGACTAGCTCCTGCTCTTTGGTTTTCTTCTCTGTGAAATGGGAATAAAGGAGCACCTCTGGAGATCATTTGGACTGAGGATCAAATGAAATAAATGCAGGTAAATCACAGCATTTGGCACAAGTGTGAACCTTAATCTGAGTCCAAATTCTGGCTCCTTATAAGTTGTGCGGTGCTGAACGTGTTACTTAGGCACCAGACGCCCAGCCTCCTTACCTGTAAAATAGGAATGCTGGTGGTTTCTAATTCCAAGGTTTTAAGCATTTCATGACATAATGCACTTTAAATGGCTCAGCAAACTTTTGGCACAAAATAAACGCTCAAAAACGGCTAGCAGAGAAAAGCAGAAAAGCATTTCTGTGTTTGGTGAAGGACAGCTTGGCTTGTATTTTCTGAATTTGAAACTTAATAGACTGAGGCTCATTAACTCTGGTGAAAAAGAACACAATTTGCCTTTCTAAAACTTGACCAGGAGGTGGGCCTTATTTTCATATAGCAATTCTAAAATTGACTTCTAGAATCCCACAAAAGGGTTAGTGGATATGTTATATTTACATTGGAAAAATAAAATAAAATAAAATAAAAGCAGTGTTTTTATGAAATTTTAAAGAAAGGCCTTATTTCTGAACCACAAAAGGATGAATTTGGAGATGATCAAAGCTAATCTAATTCAGAATTAAGTTGCAAAAACCTCTGCAGATTTACCATATGCTTTCACTCTTTTTTTTTTCTTCTAAGATCTGAGCATTTTGGGTAACTTTAAGGAAAAGGTATCAGGAGTTTTTCCCCAGCTTTATTAAAATATGGTTGGTATACAGGAAACGTCACATAATTCATGTAAACAATTTTGTGCAATTGGACATGTGAATACACTCACGATACCATCACTACTGTCCGGGTATAATCATAGAAGGGATCAGGATTTTTGAAAGCCAGAGCAAACGTAAGTGGAGCAGGCACCAGCAGATACTCCACACATCCGATTTCATTTCCAATCTCATCCTCTTTACCCAACAATAAAGAAGTTGATAATTCCTGATGAATGAGAAGGTACACAGGGGCCTATGACTATTGCTTTCACCATTATTTTCTAGATGCCATTCCCTCTACCTAAACCTACCCAATAACAGCACAGCCAAATGGATCAGAAAAGGATGAGGACAGGTTAAGCCATTTGAAAATTCTAATTTTAAACAAAAAAATGACTACATATAGTCAGATTTCCTACTAAATTAAAACTTAAGCAATGGTTTATTCATATTTCCCTAAGCTCTCCAAAAACATGTTTTTTAAAGAATCGAGAGGAAAGAAACCTGTGTCTTTTTTGGAATCCAGCAAAGCAAGGCAGAGTTTGAGATAGGACTCAAGTCCTGTTTCCTATTTATTTTAAACAACTTGCCGTCTGGTAACATTTTTCTGTTCTATTTTTAATGGCTGTAAAGTTTCTATCACATTCAGTAATTATCTTCAATCTCAAAAGGAGAAAGGAAATTCCATAATAAGAACTACATGAAACACTGAGGGTACAGGTGCCAGAAAATATTGTTTTGTTTAGTGGAGATGAGATCGTAAAAATATGGCTCTTTATAATGCATGTTCTCAAGTTTATTTATAGACACTATGACACCCACTCTTAAACTCCTTATTTAATCACTAACAGAAACATTATTTCGAAAGGGAATTAGGGTGGTGAAAATGTATTTTTAAATGGTATAGTCTCTAGAGCAGGTCTCATTTTTTCTTACTATTATCAGCAGCAACTACCCAGAAAACAAAAATCAGGAGGTAATTTAGGCCACAACAAACCAAAGTGTTTTAAATTTCTCAGGGGCAAGCTGCACTCCATCTTGAAGGAAATTGTAAGGCATATCAGAGAGAATTTATTGTCTGATGACCACCCTTAGTTATTTAAGTGAAAGCTGTAAGAGAAAAATACAGCAGCAGTTAAGAGATCTGATGTAAACTTTCTTCAAGGGTGGGCAATGTTGAGAGATTTTAAGATTTCACAAATTTTATGCTGTGGGACTATGGATACCTTTGATAACAAGCAGTCACTATATCGTTGCATTTTTTGGTGTGTTGTATAATTGCATATTAAGCAATTATACCAGGTTATTATGATTACTTTAGAAAGGGAAAAAATAGACCTCACCAATAGTGAATTCCATTCAGAGCAGCTAAGAGTAAAAATGTCTAGCACCCTGACTACTCACAGTGGGGTCATTAATAGTTACTTTTTCCCACTTGTGGATAATGTGCGTTAACTGGATGTTGGAAAAATAAATAGTGCTTTTCTGTCTCCTAGAAAGTATTTTCCTAAAAGAAAAAAAAAACCTGCAGAACACAAAATGATATCTTTGTCCTCTATCAAAGTATCTACAAAGATGTATCCACTTCTTAGAGTCTCCTTTATTATCAAACAGAGATCTCATTAAATAAATGCAGTAGAGTGAATCTTCTATGTATTTTTTTTCAAACCTCAATATGCTAAGTTTATGGCCTCTGTGGGAGGTAGGTTTACAAGGGTTTATTCCAGAAAGGACACTGGAATAATGGTTTTGATGCAGAATATTAACAGTGGAAAAGTTTCACATACTTACCATTAAATGAAAGGAAGTTTTTGGGATACCTAGCCACTTTTAATGAAGGGGAGGGCATATGGACAGATCATAAAAAAGAAGAAGAATTTTTGTATACATTCCTCATAGACCCACTTTGGATTTTTCAGCTCAGTTGGTGAAGCAAGGGGAGGGGGAGGCATATCCCTGCGTTTAATTTTTTACTGACAATGAGTACAAAATAGCCCACCAAGGCCACCCCTTGTTTCCACCGAAAGCCTGGCAGCTGTTGAACTTCTGATTAGAGCAAGATCCCCTGTAGAATCCCAGACTGGCGAGTCACAGAAGCCGATGGCCCTATAACATTTTAATGCATTGGGTTTTCTTCCGCTGACCCACGACATGGGTAAATAAAGATAACCTTCGCCAAGAAATACACATTGCTCCCAGGGTGCCACTGGGGGGATTCTGGGAGAGAGCAAGCGTCCCACTAGCATTATTTGTGCTCATCATGAACGTGAAGAGGGTGTCAGCTAAGAGCAGCAGATGAGGAATTCTGGAAAACCTGACCGTTGATATCAGTTATCTGACCACAGAGCACGGCTGGGAAAAACCCTCCACAAAATCTCGTTGTTATCCAATTCAGATGAGTGGTTTCCTCAGCTTTGCTTCCATTAAACATTTAGAAAGAGATTATCCCAAGTTTTTCTTATTTAGTTGTTTTTATTTTCTGGCTTAACGTACCACATTTTACCTAATAAAAATCACACCACATTAAACAGGCTCTGTTGAGTATACTGCAGTTGGTGTGACTTTACTGGTGTTATTCTAAGTGTCTGTTCTCTGAATTCCCTTGGAATTTATGCTGTTAACTCCCACAAATATGAACAGACCTCCCAAGCCCGCAGTTACACATGCTGTATATTTACTAGGAGGCAACTCAACTTCTAGACGTTGCACAGAGAGCTGTCATTTGTCCCTGAACATTTGAGTTCCTGAGCATACTTGTTTGAAAATGTCTCTTAAAATATATCGTTTGGCTGGGCAGACTAAAAATTTTGTGTAATCAGAGAGAATGTTTAGAAACGTTGTTCGGGGAAGGAAATAATGCTTTCGTGCTACCTCCAAGAGAATAAACAACGCCATTCCCCTGCTCTGGGGCCGTGGGTATTCCGAGTCTTACTAATAAAACAAAGGTCCTCAGAAAGGAGTGGTACAAAAACATCAAATATTCGACCATTTGGCCTGGAAACTTGTACGAGGACCAAAACCAGGTCCAATCCACTAATACAACAAATACTGAAATACCCCTTCAAAGGTTTTTCAGGGGGAAAGATTAAGGCTAAAACCAAAGAGAAAGGTCTCTTGGTGGTTTGTAGCTGTGTATCTGAACGGAAAGCTTTCATTTTGTCGGGAAAGTTTTCATCTGATTTTGAAAGATTAGGCTGAGGGGGTTAACTTTCCCTCTTTAGTTCATAAAATATTTGTTTGGTACTGTTTCTTATGTTCCAACATTGTAATTTTGTTCTATATGACACTCCATTTTCCAGTAAGAGAGAATTCACCCCAAACTGTGATAGGTGTTTAATTTTTAACAATTGCTTCAGAGCAGTTTTGAACAATTAGCAGAATGTTGTTGAAATCAGGGACTTAATTTTCTTTTTAAGTTCCTCATTTATTTTGATTTGTATTACTTAATGAAATCTAGTCTTGAAAAATTATGGATCCTGATAAAATCATAGATCAGAAAATATGTGCATATTAAGCTTTCCTGAACTTGCATTTCATCCAAACCCATCAAACCCTAGGGGACGGGTGTGGAATCACTGATGAAGTAGCGCCACCATCTGGAAATTTTCAGAATGGCAGTTGGATGGTCCTTCTTACAAAGGTGAGCTCTTTCCAAACATACACTCATCTTTGGGAGAAAACTTGTCTGCTTTACCTAAGTGTCCTAGGAATATTCAGTGTAACATTTAACTCTTTTTCTGCACCATTATCTCCACATAGAAAAGAGAGATTCACTCCACACTGGAGAGGATGCTTTCCTAGACATCTGAAGAAGGAATGATTGTGCATAAATACAGGGGGGTAAGACATAAAGAAAAGCTGAACTCCAATATTGTAACCTGCAACTTAGATACATCCATAGTTAGTGCCCATGCGTTCCAGGACGTTAAAATTCCTCATCTATAGAATGAGGGTAATAAGAGAATCTACTTCACAGAACAATTGGAGAATAAAAGGAGATAAGGCCTTAAAAGTGCTCAGCACAGTGCCTGGCACACACTATCAGTGAATAATGGTGGGTATTATTAAAACTGAGAGCTATTTTACTCCATTTAAAACATCTGAATTAATATTCATAGTGTTGGCAAGGACTGCAAGCCGATATCAAGTCCAGCTCCTGTTCCACAAAGAAAGCTTCCACACTTTTCTTTAAAATCATGAGAAAATAAAGATCTGCTGTCCTCTTAATAAGGGAATCCCCTGGCCGGGTTCTCCACCTCTTGAGGTGTGGCCTCGGTCTTGCCCTCCAGCCCCACTGACCTCCGCCTAACCTGCTACCCACACCCACTGGTTTTACTTCCAGCCTCCTGAGCAGGCCACTACCTCTGCCTCCATCTATTCCTTCACCCCATCCCTCTACCTGCACATTCCACCCCTCTCAGCTCATTGAAGGCCCTTTCTTGGAGGCTTAGGTTTCACCCTTTCCGTGACTCCATCTCCCCCCTTCCCTTCCCTACCACCCAATCATTCCATGCCGGGGAAGTATTAGTACTGGGGGTTATTCCTTTCCCCTTACCCCTGTTTATAACTTGCCTTTGCACAGCAGCAAACTCCTGACCAGCAAGCACAGGATACTAAACATCACTGCACCCAGAAAGGTGGCTGGATGTTTGGTTTTATAATATTAAATCACAGTGATGAAAATATATTTGGTACCTGCAGTTTTGATGATCTACCAAAACTTTGGCCTAAACTGATTACAGAAATGAAACCAAAATCCCTGACCTAAATTAAGAAAGAACAACTGTTTACATTATTAAACGAGGGCTTAGTTCCTGGGCCGCATGAATGGAAGAAAGAGAAAGTTTGTGGTTTTATTATGGAGATACTAAGATGGTAGTGACATCTCTTCGCTATATAGAACTGTTCTTTCCCCCAATCAGCCCCTTGTGTGTGGACCTATTTGTAGACCCTTGTTGACCATCCCAGCATCTCTCTGTGGGGTTAGAGAAGGCACCTAGAGGCAGGTGGGGAATCCCAGGATCAGGGAAGCCTGGGATGGGGCCGGGAGGCCCTGAGTTGGAATCCTTCAACCATTTACGAGCTGTGTGACCCAGGTGAGTCGTTTACCTCTCTGATGGTCACTTTCCTCCTCTGTGAGATGGTCATGATAATCCTACACAGAGTTGTGCGAAGAGCAGATTATTTTCATGGTGCCTTAGCACACATGATAAGGACCAAATCAGTGTCCTAGAAGACAACAAGGGTGTTTGGACATTCCTCACGCTGCATCTTTGGCCATCACTTCAGAATTCCCTAGCATTCTTTCCTTCTTAAATCCAAAGGTTTAAATGCAACTTTACCCTAAAATCACCAGCAGAGGTCACTCAAGGACAGACTGAATTCTTACTGACCTCTGGACTGACTTCTAAGTCAAGGGCTGCATCATTAGAGTTAAAATAGCGGAAACATTTTATGGTAACACTTTGTTTTAATGTTATTATTCCATATTGTCCATTAAGAGCTATACTGATGCAATTTGATCACATTCAAATTGCTTACAGAGTTTCCTTCACTTAAATTCTAATTCTAGCTAAACACCCTCTGGCTAGAGAAGTGGAAAGGATGTGGTATGTAGAAGAGGGATGGGATAATGACATCACGTTCTCAAGGATATAGAAAAAGAGTCTAAGACGATCATCAGAGGAGGCCAAAAGAGACCTGGGCTCGCATTTGCTTAAGCAGTGAAGGGTGACTACTGGGAGAGAAGAAGTGATGGTCTAAGAGAGACTCAGAGGTGAGCTCAAATGCTCTCATGGTCTGGTGATGTTAGGAAAGGAAAACTGGGAGCCTCAACCCTCAATAAGTCTGACCTGGCTGCAGTAAATAACAATAATTATGTGTGAATAGACTTAAGCCCACTTAAAATGAAACATAGAAATGTTACAAATGTTATGCTGTGTGATTTGGAATTCCTAGTGACAAGTAAGAAATGTATCTTGTACAATGCTTCACAGCTAAGAAAATGTTTTCATATCCATTTCGTTAGGGTGCCTTCAAAGTCATTCCAGAAGTGCACATATCACACACCCTTCTTCAGGGCCGCTGCCACATTGCATGATGTTTTTAATCTGCCCCAGGTCATTAAACAAGATAGGAACCCTGTACATATTTGTTGAATGAATGATCAAAACAGATCAAAACAGGACATCAATTACTTATTTTCATGCAACCTTATTATTTATGTATTAAATTTATTACACAAATCATCAGCTCACTTAGCCAACATTCTCAGTGGGCTTAGATCCAATATCTGAATGGGCTATAGTTTTAGGTACTCATCAAAATTGGTGAAATCCAGGACGGGGTTTTGGTGTGGCAACTTTTCTCTGCGAAGTCTTTGGAAACTAAAAATCTTGCAATGGCTCTGATGGCTAGTAGGCTGAGGATTTGGTATCAACAGATGTCAGGGCTCCTGTAGAATTTGCCCCGGGCTGCATCTCATGGATGGCCCTCTCTGTTTAGGGATGCGTGGGGGCAGGAGATGTCCTCTCCACCGCGGTACTAGTATTCTGGTACTCCGAATAGAGCCGACCAGTAAAATCAATGATGTGACAACCAGATAGACTCAACTCTAAACAGAATGGCTATGGAGGTTGTTGAAATTGAGCAAGTCAAAGTCACAGGGGTTAAAGCAAGGTTTTAAAGTAGATTCTAAAAATCATACCCAAAAGGGGCAAAGGTATTCCTGGTGAGGAGTAGAGGAAAGGGGCAGGAACAGAGTGTTGAGAATGGTAAATAAAGTTGCCTGCAGAGTATACCAGCGAACTTGCTTGAGGGGTAAAAACGGAGGAGACTCCCTGTTAGACAGGTGGTGATTTAAATATAATCATTGGGAGATTTAGGCTTAACACAGGAAATCACCGAATTATGAATCATAGATCATCAAGGTTTTATTCATCTTTGTACAGTCAGTGTTTAATTCATATTTATTTGAATTCAATTGGACAATCAGGCAATTCTAATGGTTAGAAATATCTTCCTTTAGCTGTTTTCAAATATTGGCTCCTTTTAGCTCCCACCCATTGAGGATTACTCAGAACTGTTATCTTTCTTCTAAGTGACAGACCTTCGAAGGCTCAAACACTGGTCCCTGCCTTACTCTCATCTCCTACAGAATAAATACCCTCAATTCTTTAATATTTCCATGTGCCCTACTGTGGACCCATCACCCCACTGGCTCTTGTCATTTGGCCAGTGGCCACCTTTAAATACAAGAACATCCAAAACCAGGGGCCTTAATGAAGCCAAGCCACATCTCATGAGCATTTCATAACTACCACCAGATTCATCACCTTGCAGCAGTGGAATTTACCTGTCTCTCTGGTCTCCCTGTGATGAGATCTGGATTTGCAGCCCATTTGCTTTTCGGGATTCCAAATGCACCAACCACATAATCCATTTTCACCACATTCTCATAAGGAAGTGTTTGCTGCCACCATTTTTCACAGATGAGTGGGGATGGAATAGAGCAGAACTGGAGAAAAATGAAACAAAAATGTGGGAAATAATTTACCTGGCTAATACTGCTAGCCAGTGGCCAAGGAATTAATAATACACAGTCCTCCCAACTTCTTGCCCAGGAGGACTCATTTTTCCCCCCTTAAATGAGACCACACTGCTTGTGAAGATAGTCTGGCAATCAGGGATCAGAGGGAGACAGCCTGAGCTCCTGGGGCGGACTCGGACTTCCTCTCTGTGCAGGGATCTGTCCACTCACCCAGCAATCATCTAGTGCCCGCCTCCCAGCTGGGTCAGAGAAAGAACACCCGAGCAAGGGGGATCTGGCCACCAGGTGTTTGTTTTATTTGCCAATTCCCTTTCAGCAGCAGCCAGGATGGGAGCTATGCCCTTGATGGGCATAAATGGATACAGTACATGCTATCATTCATTAGAGAAGAAGAAGGCAGCTTGTGCCTTGGAAGTGGTGGGAGTTTGTCCAATGGAGGAGGCTAAGAATTGTGAGCAATGTGAGGGGGCCTGAAGCACAGACCAGACAGAGGCCAAGCACCTGGCAGGGCAAGTCCACTGCCAACAATTTGATTCCAGTGTAGTCTATATAGTTTACATCAAATTTAGGGGGTTGGGAAATGGTTGGGTTAGGAATCGCAGTGACCCACACACCAACATCATCACCAATCTGTGTGTATGTGGACACACACACCACACACTGCACACAATGAAGACTTCCTTCTAAGAAGAAACTTGCAGTTGCCAATCTCATGGGAATTTCCTACCCCAGAGGAACAATGCTACCCATCAAGAATAGATTCCTTCAGCCACTGTGGTGCCTGGGTGACTGGCCGCTGTCCTCATGGCTTCTGGTGTCTGAGTTACTAGCCTGAACCCTGAGTCTGTCAGCTGCCTCTCCTAGATAAGGGAGTATGGGCTGCAAAGCGGCCATTTTCTAACGAAGTTGCTGAGAAAGGGGAGCTGACTCTCAGCTGGAACTTATCCCTTGGTCACCCCACCTCCCTCTCTCTACTCCCCCAGTCACTCCCCGTGCTCTCCCAGGACCGCTTGCATTTTAGCTGAGGGGTAATGAAAGAAAGTTGGCCCCAAAGGTGTCTCTGGGTGTCTCTGCCCAGAACTAGAGAGAAGTTTTTGGCAGAACTTCCAAAGTACAAGCAACTCCTAACGGGGTTTGGCAGATCACAAACAATTAGGCGACTGCACTCTGTAATCAGCCCATGGGGATGGGGAGGCCATGCGCCTGCCAGATTTCTGGTAAAATGTTGCTTTCGTTGGAACTCGGGTGCTTTTCCTTCAGCGTCCCCAGGCCTCAAGAAGGCTGGAAGGACTACCGGGACCTCTTATTCTGGGCAAACGTGACATGTCAATATTTACAGAGGAGTGTCATGTTGGCAACTGTGTTCGTCTGGGAGGCCTCATAAACCCACGTGGGCTGTCTGTTGGGAGACAGGTACACTCAAGCTGGTAGGAAAAGAGTCCTTTTCTGTTTTGTTCCAAATGTATGGAAGTCTTGAGGCCTTGATCAGCTCTCCTACTAGGAGAGAGAAGTGAGTGTGATGCTCTCTGGGCCTGGTGCCTGCCTCCAAATCACTGGGAATCGAGACACACATGGAGCACTTTCTTCTGACTCAAGACCTTGGGAATGATCCATGGCTTCCAAGAGGGCTCATTCCCAGCAGGGTGGAGTTGGGGGGAGGCTGTCAGCCATCTGTGAGGCAGTGTGTGTGCCTCAGCTGGGCTTCTGGTGGGGGGTGGCCCTGCGGAGGGCCTCAGAGAGGAGAGCATGAAGGCCCACCTGGGTACCCTGGCACGGGCCTTGCCCTCCGCGCCCCGGGCTGTGTGCCCGCACCCAGGTCTGCTGCATAGATGTGAAAGCAACTGGATTTGCCCGGGGAAGACACAGTCGCTCCCCACACTCCCCAGACACGATCATCCTGGAACTCAGGTACTTCTCCATCCCTCATCCCCCAGTCAGATGGCAGGCAGGTGCCCCCTGGTGGAGCACTGGCTGGGACAAAGATGGATGCAGTGATGCAGCTCTTGGGGAAATGCTTCCAAAATGGGCTACAAGTCGGTTTACAAAAAGGGAAAAGGAAAAAAAAAATCCATTAGGTTGCAATCTCTTTTTGGGGAATGTGTTTCTAAAGGGAGTTTACATGCCATGGAAACAAATCCCTGAAGCCCAGTTTCAGCTTATTAGCGCTAAATTGGCCACAGCAAATGAGCACCACAATTGTCAGTGACCTGAGGTTTTATAAGCACACTGGGACTGTTTGCAGAGATTTTACATGCCCCCCACAGAGCAGCTGAGGGGGAGCAATGTGACTGCTATTCCATTTCCAGAGCCCAGAATAGCAATGGAGCCACCCCATTGTGCCCCTCCATGCGGGGATCTCCTGGGGCCGGAACCATCCTTGAGATCTTTGCCCTATAGCTTAGCTCTACTAAGAAGGCAAGAACGGGAAGGCACCGTTAAAAAGTTCTCCTTGGGGAAGGAGCCTTCATCTCTAACTGTTTACAATGGATTTGAAAGGGTCCTATCCTGGCAGAGAAGTCGTGAGGGTGGCCAGTTAAATCCATGATAAGGGAGAATAGAGAGTGTCCACTTCCTGGCCCTGCAGGGGAACCGGTGGGGGGGGGGGATAGGTGAAGTGGGCAGAAAAATATCTTGCCAACAAGTACACGGCTCTGATGGGGAACTTGATCCAGATCTTATTTTATCGTTATTGCTATCTTCTTCTCTCACTAAGTCTCATACGTCATGGAATTCACATGCTGGGGCAGATGAAAAATTAAAATATGCATAGAGTGAATAAAATTAAAATTCTGATCAGTTCTATGAAGGAAATAAGCAGGCGGCTGAAAAGGAAGGGAAGGAGGGAGCTGGCATGGGGAGAGCAGTGAGAAGAGCTTGGGTGGGGGCATCTGGGCAAAGCCCTCAGAAGAGGAACACGAGGCCTCCGAGAGAGAGGCAGGAACAGAGGGGCTTCCCAGGCAGGGGAGCAGTGAGAACCAAATCTGTGAGCCAGAGGATCACTCCGATTCCTCGAGCAGTGAAAGAAAGCCAGTGAGCAAAGAAGAGAGGCATGATATTAAATTGTAGCAGTGGGAAGGGGCTCAAACACCAGAGCCCTACCACAGGGTTTAAATTGTATTTTTTTAAACTTTCCCTCTTGAAATTCTTTTTCTCCACATCTGTAAAATAGCAATACCATCAGAGCAATGCTTCTCCAAGAACTCTGACAAGGCTGTGGCTTCCTTTGCTGGCTCATCTTCCTATACACACACACACACACACACACACACACACGCATACACACATATGCACACATAAACACACTTGCACAGGCATACACATACAATTTTTAAAAAATGTTTATTTATTTTTGAGAGAGACAGAGAGAGAGAGAGAGAGAGAGAGAGACAGAGACAAGAGCGTGAGTGGGGTAGGGGTAGAGAGGGAGACACAGAATCTGAAGCAGGCTCCGGGCTTTGAGCTGTCAGCACAGAGCCTGATGCAGGGCCCAAACTTGACAACCGTGAGATCATGACCTGAGCCAAAGTCAGACGCTTAACCTACTGAGCCACCCAGGCGTTCCAAGAAGTGGTTTTGAAAAAGCTTCTGGGGAAAATTCACTTGTGAGCAGACAACTCCGAAGGGACAACTTTTCCCCCAGAGCCATGTTCACAAACGAGATGGAAAAGGAAAAAAAAATCTTTTAGGATTCGTACACTATCCAGGGCTCCTTTTGGCTGAATTCTTGGCCACTTGCTCTTTCTCCTCTCTCTCTTTCTCTCTCTCTGAGCCACCCTTATGGCATCCTGCAGCATAACATACCTTTATGTTAGTGACTTCCAATTCTGTCTGCTCTCCAAACTCCTGTATTTCAATAATTGATTAATTCAGTAAACATTTATAAACACTTACTATGTGCCAAGTATTCTGTAAACTTCTGGGAATATAAAAAAATCAAATAAAGCCCTTGCCTTGCCCTCTTAGACCTCTGCTTGGGGATTAGAAATTAAGGGCATCTGCAAGAGTAGAAAGTGGAGAGGAGTATGTCATTCATCATAGATGTTTAATGAGATGACATCTGAGCTGGGTCCCCAAGGAAGAGTAGATTTCCATTGAGAAGAGGGGCTGTGGGTGAAACACCAAGACAAAGAAACTGCATTTACAAGGCATGGAAGAGGAAATGGTCTTTAAGAGACCAGGAGTAGCTCTTTGCATCCCGCCTACTGGGCCCCAAACCTGTTGGATGGGTGTCAAGGTCTCAAGAGGAATCATGAAACACCACTCCCATGATGGTGAGTACAGGTCTATGAAGAAGACATTCAGACAGCTGGAAAGCAAAGTTCGCACATGAAAACAATGTGAGTTTGAACCTGGGGGAGTACCAAGAACATTGTGGCAACGATCCCATAATAGTTTATCAGGACAGATAAAGCATAAATAAGAAAAACTGAGAAATTAGAGTCATGAAACTGGATGGACATCCTGCTCTTGGTAGAATCTTCCTAGAATCTCCTGGACCAGGTATGAGACCTTCAGTATGAAGGGGACTGAAATATGGGGAGAATCCATTTAACACATGAGTACACAATTGGAAAATAGCACCTGTGAGGAAATATTAGCAAAACTGGAATTGTACCATTTGGGGAAGATGGGAGAGTGATTATATGACCACAATATATGAAAGGCTTTACTGTGAAAAAAGAGAGCTGATCTTGTTTATATTTTCTTTTCACTGGGGACAGAAGGAAAATGGTTACTTGTGACCACAGGGGTTTTTACTGAATATAAGAAAGAGTTTTCCAGACAAGAAGGTCTTTTTAAAAATATGGCCAATGTGTGTATCCCTGACATAATTTATGGGTGGATTTGCATGAAGCATGCTGAAAAGGACCAGGTGACCCCTTCTCAAGGAAGACTTTTTATTTCTGGGCTGAAGAGGTCAACTTGTCCATGAATAATCCAGAATTGGTCATTTCAGCCCATGGTAGACACTTCAGATTCTCTTGTCAGAAGTATTTTTTGCCTAAACCCTGTTTATACCTGTTTACACTCTCTTCCTTGATCCCCGACCAGTTAAAGAGAAGGTGGACCTACCAAATGAACTGTGCTCCTTCCTACCTTCCTACTCTTTTCAGACTGAGTCACCCAAATAGTTCATATCTTCTTCTGTTGTTTGCTGGTATTATCAAAGCCTTTTTTCTTGTTACTTCCTAATAGAGCTCTGTTGATTTGCACCTTAATTGCTAGCCCTTATTGCCGCAAGAGACAGAATTCTTGTGCAAACTGTATTCTATCAACTTGTTCAATAAATAAAATTCAAACGTTACCATCCCTTTCTGATGGAGGTTTGAGGAAGGCCAGAAGCTGAGGACAAGAAATGAATTATCTGCCCAGGAAGTCACTGAAAAAGAGTCCAGCGCTGGATGGAACATAGAACACATCTATCCCTAGAACATGGGGAAATTTGCAGCTTAAAATTGAGGCCCTGTCAGAAGCAGTCCAAACAACAATAAGTATCTGGGCTACAGACGATGAGGGGTTCCTCGTATATCTTTTGTTGCATACAACCACACCCCTCCCCTTTCTCTCCCACTTCTCACATTTCCCTGGCGGCTTCCCTCCAACAGCCTGTGTATTGGCAGAGGGTGGGCTGCCCGCCTCCCTCAACCAGAGGGCAGCCCTGACCATGATCACACCACATGCTTAGTGAATCTGAACTGGGACTCTTGCCTGAGCCAAGACTGTGACAGTGCCAAGCACTGCAGGAAACACCAGATTCCACGCACCATCTTGTAGGACCCACTAAATAGACCTGCCACCTTGACTATCAATCAAGCTGCAAAGCTGTCCGATGCTCTGTCGCTCTTTGCGGGAAAGCTATGGTGCCCCAGAAGCTTCCTTGTCACCAGCCTGAATAAAGCTACTAATTTGTATCTAACTTATTTTTCAAAACTCCTCCAAGCTCTCCAACTTCGATGTCAAACTATGTTAACAACGGCTGGCTTGGAAAGTCCCTGTAGGATTTGTAAGAAATTAATGTTAGCTTCCTCTCAACAGAAAGCAAGGGCTTTGTAAAACACACCATATGCTTGTCACTTTGCCAATGAATCAAGATGTTTTTTCAGTCTTCTGAGTCTAAATAATTAATGGTAATGTCTAAAGATTACCCCAAGGTTCAGGGAGTAAGGATAGGGCCTTCGCAGTGTCCAAGTTATCCAACCTCAGCACAGTCCAATATTTCATGTGATAAATGGTCAGGCTTCATGACCACCCCCCCCCCACACACCCCACTCATCACCATTGTTCATTCTCTTTTCCTTTCTTCATTCTTCTGTAATTAGATTAGTTTGCTTCAAGTAAGTGCTGCTGCTTCTTCTCAACCCTCAAAGAATATGCTTCTACCCAGGTTTCTTCAGTTTCTTTTAATGGATATGAGTGTGTATGTAATATTTTATCTGTTAACATTAGCACTGTTCTTATCAAGAGATTAATTTCCCCTCAATACACTATCACCAGCTAATTAATCCAAACCAATAAATCAAACTAAATAAATCAATAGCCCCACGAATTTTGATGATTGTAGGGATTATAGGTTTTGGTAAGATTTTTTGAAAGAGTAGATACTGAGTTCTTGCTCTATAAAATAAAAAGACACCTCCATGATCATTTAAAATATTTCCTCTTAACCAGCAGAACCCTTCTTCGATTCTGTGATCCTTTGGGGGGAAGAATGAACCTGTGTCACTTAGCACTTATTTTGGATGCATCTCATCTCTCATTTTAGCTCATCAAAATTTGAAGTGCTGTTCAGCCCTCCCCTGAATGAGCCATCGTGATATTTTAATTGAATAAACAGAAAAGTCTCATTCATTGTAGAAGATGATTATAATAAGAGTTCATTATAATAGAGTATTCCCTGTATGCCAGATGTTATGCTAAGAGTTTTACAGTGATCATTTTATTGGATTCTCAAAAAAAGCTCATTTCTAGATAAAGAGACTAAAGTTTGAAATAGTTTCAAAACTTTTGTCTCAGTTCATATAATCATTAAATAGAAGAGCCAAAGTTTGAGGTGCACTGCTCTCTGGAACATCACTTTCCTTGGATTTACTTCTCACTAAAGGCTGAACCCAAACATAGCCCTTCCAGAAAAGTCATAGGTGGTGGGATAAAGAAACCCTTACTACTGGAGCACCCGGGTGGCTCAGTCAGTTAAATATCCAACTCTCAATTTCAGCTCAGGTCATGACCTCACAGTTCGTGAGATCATGTCCTGCGCAAGGTTCTGCGCTGACAGCGAGGAGTCTGCTTGGGATTCTCTCTCTGCTCCAACCCCATTCATTCATTCTCTCTCTCTCTCTCTCTCAAAATAACTAAATAAACTTAAAAAAGAAACCCTTACTACTACAAATGGCAGGCTTGATACATCCTTCAGACAAGGATTCAGCTGAAGCTGCCTTTCAAAGGACCTATTTGTTAATTTCCTTCAAATAAATTAGCAAGAAGTCTAATGTTTGCTGACAAAAGCTTTAAAATTTATCATCATTTCCTATAAAAATGGGAAATACCCTTATTCTAAGTCCAGGCTATTTCATTCATTAAATCATTATTATCATTACTTATGCATGTTTCATGGTAGCTCACACTCCTATTTTTCTCTCTTAAATTGTATGAATCTTCAGAAATATTAACTGGAAATGATGAAAGTCAGCATGGTAGAATAACTGAGTTCATGATCTATATTTTGAAAGAATCTTCAGAAATATTAACTGGAAATGATGAAAGTCAGCATGGTAGAATAACTGAGTTCATGATCTATATTTTGAAATAATGATGAAAAGAAAAGTGTATTGCCCATAGCAAGAGTCAGGCTTCCAAGAATTCAGCAACCTTTCAGATACATTTTAGTATTAGTTCAGCATAGCTGTGAATTAAACTCACAATTATGCCTAATGTCTTATTATACCCAGGATGGTCTTGGGCCAAAGAAAGACAGAGTCATTCTGGCTTTAGAAGTGTTGCCAACCTAGGCCAAGTAAATCTGCAACCAGTGGGTGAGTACAGTGGCGACTAGAATGGGCACAGGACTGGGTAATCAGGAGTTCAGGGTTATGGGCCCAGTGCCCTTAACCTGCTAGCGTGATGCTGATGTGGATTCAGGTGGCATCTCTGAACCCACATTTATTCACCTGTAAAGTAAAAGTGTTAGAGTAATTGACCTCCAGGAACCATTGCTAGTGTAGGATTGTAGGATTCTGGTGACAACCACAAAAATCATCACCTTATTGGTACAAAAAATACTTGTTCTCCATTTGAAATGTAAGCAGAAAAATTATTTAAAAATGGTAAATGTATAGCTGTCAATGTTGAGCTAAAATTTCCATTACTTGCCAATAATAGAAAAATACAGATTTCATTACTGACCTACTATGTATAACTTTTACTAAGTATGACTATGAATCCCCAAAGGAATAGGTGTACAGACTCTTTATCAAGTAAAAATAAATGCCATCTGACAATACTTTAAAGTAGTTTTCTCTTGCATTCCATTTTATTTTGAAGGACAAGAGGACAAGGGCCCACATATTCAGAATTTGGACATTCTCTGGGACAAATGGCTGTGTTTCTTGAACAAACTGTAGCATTTAAAAGAGAAAAGGGGTTGACATAGATTAAGGGGAATCTGAGAAATAAGAAATGCAATGTATGGACCTTGTTTACCTTCAAACTGTAAGAGAATCTTCTTTAAGGCAATCAAGCATTATATTGTGATTCATTATTGTTAATTCTTGTAGGTGTCATAATGGCCTTGTGGTTCTAAGTACCTGCCTGTTAGAGAGCCATACTGAAACATTTGTGGATGAAGTGATTGTGTCCTTTGTTCACGGTCCTGCATTACCATATTGCATATTTGTTTCTCTAGGCAGCTCTTGTCTTAGTGTGAATATAGTCATCCATAGATTATCTAAACGTGAATGAGCCACTTTGTGGATGGTCTGGGACAGTATTGTAATCCAAAGTGGACTGTTTTGTTGTTGTTGTTGTTGTTCACCAAGCAAGTATGCCCAGGTAATCAGTGTGTTGTTTTTATATTAGCCTAAGAAGAGTATCACTTGTTGCAGATCAAAGATCAAATGGACTTTAGAACCCCCACAGTTTATTTCAGTTTATCTCACCACCAATCCCCTCAACCTTCATAGCATCCTTGCTTAGGCTCCTCAGAAATTAAAGATTGGGTCAAAGGTACACGTGTGAGTACTTGACTGGTATAATCCTTAGGGAGAAGAATGAAGGACAAGGGGAGAGAGGAAGGAAAGAGGAAGTGCCAATATAAGGATGCATCATAGAAGGAACGGGTGACTTGATCCTCCAGGACCAAATAACCAGCCATGGAAGTACAGATGGTATTTCAGAACTATCCATTCAAGGGGAACACGGGGAAGAATTTCTGCTTCAGATCCCACCCTCCATTCGTCAGGGGTTTGCCCTGGGGATATTAATTACTCTGATATTATTAATGTAGTTGCACATATGGGGCTCTGAGCAGTTCCATGGCGATTCCTTTGATAGAAATGGTGCTGGGGTATGAATCCGTGAAGGTGACTCTGAGAGGCTCTGAAGTAACGTGTAAGGCAGTCTGATATGCATAAATATTGAGAATTTATTACTATATGGCAAACTAGATATTTTAGACATGTCAATGAAGAAAAGTGGATAGCTAAGGCCTAAGAAAACAAAATAAAGAACACCTTTCACTAGAGATCCCCCTTTTGAAGCTAAAGAAAAGTTTTAGAAGCGTGTCTAAGTTCATCAATTCCCAATTTTAACTTGGGTATATAGCATTAGTCATATATAACATTGTTATAATATATTATTATTGTATTAGTAAAAGTGGGGAAAAGGGATTCTAGGAGCATAATAAAAAATGAGAAGTGATTCATTATTATCTTTTTTATTTCATAATGAAAGGGTAGATATAATCCTGTTAAATTTCTGTAAGTAGTTATTCCAAAATTCATTTTCATTTTGGAACTCTACTCTTGGTAAAAACAAAAACACTTCCATTCCTCATAATTTATGACTAGAGAAATTAATTACTAGACAGAATATTAATTTTCAAATATAAAATATTTTAATATAACTCAAAATATTATGAATTATGTTCATTGTGGTTTATGAGGTTGAAAGATTAGAAAATATGTAATTTAACTGAGTCAGTAGTGGTAGATCACCTTCTAGGTCATCACCCATCAGGCACTTTGTAGAGTTGATACTGATTCAAAAGATATTTTCCATCTCTGTGGCATCTATAATCTGGTTAGAGACAAACGCACATATAGAGTCCTTATGATACAAAGCAGAAGAGAAGGATTTAACTTAAGCAATTAGATCCAAGGGAGAATGAGGGTTGGGGTGCTGGGGGAGGCTAATAGCAGTGGTGATGGCTTCACACAAAAAAATGGTTTGGCGGGATTAAAATTTTCACAAGAGGAGAATTAAGCCCTCAGCTGAAACCAAATAAATATTATTCAGATACTTGGACTGAAAGCAAGACTACATCTCCTGGGAATTCTACACTTGTAATTCTGTTTGGTCACTTTTAGGTCATTAAATTATCTATTTGCAAGTGGCATAATATTTTATGCCTAGGACTACAAAACGGTTCTTAGCAGACATATAAGATATTTCTCTTCCCCACTAGCTTGTTCCCAAACTAGGAAAGCTCCATATTATCCTTAAAGAAATGACAACTCATTCACTGAGAGCAGGTTCCATACAGCTGGGGTTAATGAGAAGGGAGCATGTTCCTGGAATTCCATCATAGGTGGATCTTCTGAAACCTGGGAGCCCAGTCTCTAGAGAGCAAGTTTTCTCCAAGTGGCTCCACAGTTCAACCACCTACATGTTAAAAATGCAGACAATTGGGCTTCAACTCAGACTGACTTAGACTGTCTGCAATTGAGGCCAGGAATCTCCATATACACATTTTTAAAATTTCCCCATATTATTTTTGTGCATGCAGAAGGTTGCAAAACTTTACTCCAGAAAGGAGTTGATCTGAAGGGGTAGAGAGGCAGCTGGTTCACATTATCTAATCTTACTCTTCTGCTGATGTCATTCCCCCCAAATTTCCTTGGAAAGGTAACTACAAAGGATATGGAGCTCCTCTCAGGGACTGGGGTTGTGACGGGAGCCAAGGGTCTGTACAAGCTCTGAGAACTTTGGGGACCAATAAAGGAGCCTCCTGACATATAGCTGGACTTGTATTTAGCTTTAGTTTTTCCCTCTTTGTTCCATCCATGTTAGTTATATAAGAGCTGAAAGGATAAAAAAGCTATGGCTCATGACTCCAGACAGAAAAATATATTTATTTTCCAAATGGTAGTAAAACAAACAACTCCAAACCCATGGTCTTGTTTTTCTTTTCACCCCTGTGAACCTCTGTGTAGGATATGAAAATTTCTAGCTGTTCCTAGCTGTCCTTCTGGGGGTATCCCTTCACTGTCATCCTGGAAATGGTCTTTGCCTCTCCTACGTATATCCCCTTTTTCTTGGATTTTGTGTCTTCCTCTTTCTTAGCTTACTTCCTTAATATGGCGGAGCACATCATCCAGTAGTTGCCTCAAAAATGGTGCATGTGACGTAAATGTCTTGAGTTCTTCTGAGAGGAAAAGGATAACTCATATCCTTCAAACTGACCTCCCAGGAAGTACTGACTTCCTTCAAAGCTCAATTTAAATAGGGTATGCCTCATACTTCAGGCAATCAATTTTGATCCTCAACATTTATTAATCATGAACACTGATGACATAAGGCCCACCACTACCAGCCTCTTCATACAGCTGTAAGCTCAAGGCTTGGATCCCAGCCCCCTGATCATTCCAAGGGAGGGGCTGATGCTATCTCCATTTTAAAATAGTGTCTTGGCAGAAGAGGGCTGGAAATCCATTTTTGCCAAGTATTATTACCATTATATCCTGACCTCTGATTACACAGAGGATGTACTGATGCTTCCGTAACTATGCAGTTTAAAAGCCTCAAAGCCCAAGTAACTGAGTACCTTCTCCAGACTAGCTCTGTCAGACTGTGCTCTTTTCCAGAGTGTGGTGGGAAGTGGGAGAACTTACAGCTGCTACTGATGCCGTTGCCATGAATTCCCTAGTGAACACTGCTTCAACAGCCCTGGTGTGTATGCTGTCTACACATTTGTCATTGTTTGCACAATATCTTGAATATGAAAACATCTCCATTCTCCTGCCCCCACCCCACCCCTACTACCTCTACTGCTCACATCATCCCTACTAGTATCTAAACGGTAATCTGGTTGGGCATAAAATCCTGGGTTGAGATAATTTTCCTCTTATAATAAACACATTAATCCATTGTTCACTCATTTCTACTGTTCAACAGTTCAATTCAACTCTGATTTCCAGTCTTTTGTATGTGACCTATTTGGATTTCCTTCCTTCCTCCCTCCCTCCCATCTTCTCTCCTTCCTTCCTTCCTTCCTTCCTTCCTTCCTTCCTTCCTTCCTTCCTTCCCCCTTTCCTTCCTTCCTTCCTTCCTTCCTTCCTTCCTTCCTTCCTTTCTTTCTTTCTTTCTTTCTTTCAATTTAGGATCCTCCCTTTGACCTAGTATTTGGCATTGGTATTTTTCAACATCTAAAATTTTTCAACATTTAAAAATAGATCAAAGGAACTAGAGAATATCATGCTAAGCAAAATTAGTCAGTCAGAGAATGACAAATATCATATGACTTCACTCATATGAGGACTTTAAGATACAAAACAGATGAACATAAGGGATGGGAAGCAAAAATAATATAAAACAGGGAGGGGGACAAAACATAAGAGATTCTTAAATATGAAGAACAGAGGGTTACTGGAGAGGTTGTGGGAGGGGGCATGGGCTAAATGGGTAAGAGGCATTAAGGAATCTTCTCCTAAAATCATTGTTGCACTATATGCTAACTAACTTGGATGTAATATTTAAAAATAAATTAAATATAAAAAATAGATCAAAGGACATAGTTGCCAAACCTTTTCTACCTGGAAATTCATGTTCTTTGGGTCTGTAAATTTTTCCTTGAATTATTTCTTTGATGATGTCCTCTATTTTATCCAGGTCTCTCTTTTATTCAAATGTTGATTGTCCTGGACTAATTCTCACTATTTTTTTCTTCACTATTTTCCATTTCTTTGTCCTCTTTTTCAACTTTCTCAAGACTTACTTGTCTTGAAATTCTCCTTGTGAATTTTTTGTGTCTGCAGTCAGAATTTTAATGTCTAAGAGCTCCTTTTTGTCTTTTAAATGCTCTTTTATATAGTTCCCAGTTCCTTGTGGCATGAAATATCTTCTTAGCTCTCTGGGAATATTAATGAGTTATTTATTGTTGTTGCTATTGCTTTTTTTTTCTTTTTTTCTTTTCCAGGCATTACTGTCTCTATTCTTTATTTTGATTTCTATCTTTCATATTAGAGTTATCCTCAAATGTCTATTGATCCCTTACAGAACAGTCATGTTTATGGGTGGAGCCATAAAGACAGCTTAAGAGAAATTAACTCTTTACATGGACAGCTAATTCATTGGTTTGTCATATAAAAGAAATTATAATAAAAAAAATCTCCACTAAAGATGTGCACATGAAAATAGTTCTACATTCATGTTTTTGAGGTTCACAGATTAAGAACTCCTTAGGGGGCACCTGGGTGGCTCAGTCAATTAAGTATCTGACTCCTGATTTAAGCTCAGGTCATGGTCTTGAAGTTTATGGGTTTGAGCCCCGTGTCAGGATCTGTGCTGACAATGTGGAGCCTGCTTGAGATTCTCTCTCTCTCTCTGTCTGCCTCTTCCCAGTTCCCAGTAAACTAAGTTTACTTCCTTAGTTCATGAAGTAAAATGTTCATTGCTGTTTTTACACCTGAAAACTAGTTAATGTACAAATACTTTCCTAGCCTTTGCTTTAACGCCTTGAATGAGGGGAGCCCACCATCAGCCAAATTAGTCCATTATCTTAGAACAGCCTCATCATCAAAAACTATTCTTTGTTTGATCCAAAATATCTCTCCGTAACTTCTATCCTTGTCTTATTTATGCTAATTGGATATATTAAAATCCAATCATATCCTTTTTTCTGCTTAGAGCTTTTAAACATAATCAATATTAATCCTACATTAGTAATTTAACCTTTCTGGACTACTGTTATAAAACCAGTGCCTTTTGTTCCCTGAAAACACCTATAAAAAATAGAAAATAATGTATCCCCCACTCAGCCTTTCAAGAACAATCTTGGATTACTGGGTGCTTAGGCTTGTGTTCTGTTTCATATAGAAATGCCAACTGGTGTAGTCAGAGAGCATAGATCCATTTACATTGGGAAGAGTTAACTACTGGGAGTAAGTGGTAAGGCAAGATCTGGTTAAGTTGCCGGCCAGGGAAGAGCCTGCATCAGCTACATTTGGGGAGGCTTGAGAGAGAGAGAGAGAGAGAGAGAGAGAGAGGGAGAGGGAGAGAGAGAGAGAGAGAGAGAGAGAGAGAGATCCAGACTGGTCAGACCCTTATCCTCAATTCTCCAGTGACACCAGTAAGCTCTTTAGCTTCTGACATTTTATACACAGCTTTATTCCCTATCTTCTCTACACTAACAGAGTTAAAGAGATCAAGCCTGCTCTTTCTCAGCTACACAAATTGTGGAGTACAGTCCTTATGCAACAGGGTGGCCAAGGAACTTGAAACTTTTTTTTTCAGGCAACAAAAGCCATTTGTTTCTCCTACACACAGCCAAAGAAGAGCTAATAGCAAATATCCGCCAATACACAGGGGTGTGTTGCTTTGGCAAAGGCCATGACTCCCCAACTTTCAAAAAACTATTCTTGAAGCTACCATCTTATTCCCTTAAAAGCCAGTCCCTCCAGAGCTCACTTTAGAATGGAATCAAGACTCCCTTATGTTTTCCATCTCACATTTTGCCCCTTCACTTCAATATCACAAAGGTGGACAAACTTCCAGTCTCTAACCTGGCTCCGCCCCAGCACCTGGCTCTCTTGTCTTTGAATGAGGACCAGCCAAGAATGAACTCAGCTGGAGAAAATGTGCAGAAAGGGTGGGAGCCAGGAAGCCAGGGGCAAAGCAAACCCTCCCTCCCGAGGTGATGGGCTCCACAGCTGTCCCAGGCCTCAGAACCCTACAGTGCCAGTCAGGGGTCTGGCTCTGCCTGTCTCCTCCTCTACACTCCTGGCAAGGGGTCTTTTTGTTGTTATTCCCCCTCCTTCTCTCCTGATTTCAGGCCCAGTATTTGCTTGTCTCGCAGCCAAAGATAAACTCCAGGCATTCAGAAGGGTACTCTTTAGATATCTGAATAGAGCACTGCCTGAGGGAGAGGAACAATTTGTCTTAGGTATTGCTTTCCCATTTGTTTTTTCCTTCATAGCTCATTTTGATGAGGCAACACAGTGTACATGGGTTCATAAAAACTCAGGGTTGAAAAGTAACATAAAGTACATCAAGACTAACCTCACTTAATCCTTGAAACCATATTCACACAATTCCAGATCTATCTTCCTTCCATTGACACCAAATTTACTGTCTCCCTAAAAGTGCCCATATTTGCAGACAGTGCTATTCACATTCCCTTCTTCCCCTGCATTCACTGAAGGCGAGACATTTGAAAAGAAAAAAAGTCAAATTTATGGATGTGTACTACAGACAGGAACTCTGTCTCCATTTCTGATGTTTGGGCTCAAATCAAGAAATCCTACATCTTGGGAAGTCTTTCTTTGGCATTTGGTATATTAGAAAAGTAAAAGGACATTGGAATTTGTTTTTAGGACTAAAAACTAAATGCTTAAGGATGCTGTGGTGTTTTAGAGCTGTGTTCGGTTTCAGAGAGTCCAGCAGAGACATTAGGGGACAAGAAGGCTAATCATGGCCTCTGGAGAAGGCAGATGATCTAGCAACCACCACAGTCCACGCTCACTCAGTAAGGAGCCTTGTGTGTATTCTGTGGCTTATTAAATGCAAAATGTGTACACTCTTCAATGAATACTAAATAGAAGAAGCAAACAGCCCCTGAGGCTGACTAGGAAGAGAGACAGCAGGGACAGTGGACATGGGACACAGACTAAAAGTAAAGCACGATGTAAAGCCAGAGGTGGTTGCTGGCCATCTAAACCTAGGGCTCCACACAAAGGTGACTTCCTGACAAGTCGAGCAAAGAAGGCTCAGTGGGGGCACACCAGGGGTGTACTTGGAAGTCAAACCACACTTGCGAGATAAGGAAAAGCATGATTTGTTACTGTCTGCAAACAATTGGACCTCTACTATACTGGAAATGAATGTAGAATAGGGATAGTCTCTGCTGGCCAGGCATTCAGCATGCCAATTAGAAAAACAGGGGCAGGGGCAGCATGACGAGGTGCCATGTAGTTTTATGAATGTTCCCCTGTCTCTGGGCAGACACTTGTGGGCCCTGGTGAGGACATAATGGATGGTGAGTGAGCTTCGTGCCCTCCTCGGCACAGGAGGTGATGCCCACAAAGCCAAGGGCCAGAAGCGCATGGAGGATTTGAAAACGGACAGTTTCCTTCTGTTCTTAAACCATTCCGTGAGCAGCTGGGTACCGAGAAAATGAGCAGGTGATTTCAAATTTACGAAGCTGCATCCTGACCCCCTAGGCAGAACCTTTGAGAACAGAAGGTGGGAGGCTGACAGAGATAGGTAGATGTGGGCATCTGAACCCAAAACAGTAGCTCTGATTACATATGGACCCTTGAACCAGCTGCTAGAAAGGGTTGCCATGGTGCCAGGAAACTGTCCCTCTCTCAGCATGGAGAAGCCAGGTAAGGATCATCATTCATTGAAGATTTCTGTTGAATAGGTTAATTCTTGAATTGAGAATATAATTCAGATTTTCTTCTGACCATATCTCTATGCTTTGGATTTCTATAAACTTCTAGAATTTTGCTGTAGACCCTACTGTCATTTACTGATAACAAATTCATTTCCACTGGTAGGAGTGTCTCTAACCCATCCCCCACCATTCCCTTCCTGTGGCAACGAGAACAAAGATGGGAAGAACCAAAAGTAGGAGATGTGCAAAAATTCTCACACCGAGACAGTAACGCCACATTAATTTTATAACAATTCCAATACTGGCAAAGGAGTGTGGAACATTAAACCAGGTCAGTGGCATAAGTATTATTGGTCACAGATATTTGCCTGTGAGTATTATATTTCTCACCCATTGATATTAAACTTGGCCATATGATTTGGTTTCCAGAAAGAAATGAAAGCAGAAATGATATGTGTCATGGGTCTCTTCCATGCAGAAGCTTAAGGGCCAGTGCATGGTCTACCATATTCTCTTTTCTCTCTGCTCGCTGATTGTTCCAAACTGAGGCTGCTCCTTCACCTTGGGTCCTTGGAATGAAGATAATGTGAAGCAAACTGGAGCTAGTATATCCATGTAATGTCACGTAGCATGATTGAGAAATAAACGATTGATATGATAAGCCACTAAGATTTGAGGGTCTTTTGTTACAGTAGCATAACCTGGCCTAAACTAATTAATAAAAGTACTCATAAAGGATATACCTCAACTTTGTTTTTAAATATAATATATGTATATTAATTTAAAAGATTGGTAAGAACCAAAGCAAAATAATAGCTATTATTTCTTGGGTTGGGAATTATGATTTTTTTTTTTTACTTAATGCTTTTCTATAATTCCTAAACCTTCTTTTTTTATTTAAAAAATTTTTAACATTTATTTATTTTTGAGAGAGAGAGAGCACAAGCAGGAGAGGGTCAGAGAGAGCAGGAGACACAGAATCCAAAGCAGGCTCCAGGCTCTGAGCCGTCAGCACAGAGCCCAACGTGGGGCTCAAACTCATGAACCACGAGATCATGACCTGAGCCGAAGTGGGATGCTGAACTGACTGAACCACACAGTGCCCCTAATTCCTAAATCTTCTAAAGTAAAAAAAAAAAAAAAATACAGCATTTATTACTAAGGAAAACATAAATGTTATGTTCTGTAAAAGGCAAAGTATCAAGCCACGCCTAAACTGCAAGTTCAACTGTGATTTTCAGCACTCAACATTAGGTATGAGACTTTGGTTGACAAGAGTAACATCTTTAAATGTATGCCTAAGATCTGCATCACTAACCCCAGCTGGCCTCTTGTGCCCCTTCCTCCTTGCTTCCCCTTAACCCATAGTCTTGCAATTACTCCCCCAGGTCAGTACTTAACCGTGGTGTCCTGAAGTCCCCGTTGGCAGTGTGATGGTGCACAAAACTAACACTCACTGGGCACAGATGAACCTTGACCCTTCTTAGTTCTGTGAACATATCCTTCTCTTGCTTTTCCATCTAGCCATCACAGTCAGAGGCACTCTTTTCTGAGGCCTGTTCCTTCACCATCGAATGTAAAAACTGTGTATCCATGGGGATGGGAGTAGAAGAAATTCCTCCTTCTTCTAGATGTTTCAGGAAATTAACAGTGAATCCAAGAAGTAAAACATCTTGGAACCCCTACTTGAAAAGACCAAGAATGAGGCAATGACCTGTGATGAGAATGCTGATTCATCCTGATTCCATTTTAAAATCCCTAAAAAAATTTTGCTATAATATGTTATTAAATTTCTTCATGATTCAGAACAAGAAACACTATGCACTATAACAAACAATCCAAAAACCTTGGTAACGTATTCCTATAAAGGTTTACCTCTCACTGATACCATAGGCTGATGTGGGTCAAGAGGTTCTCTTGAATGGCCCTCCTTAGAGCAATGACCCCAAATCCAGATTCCTTTTGTCTTGAGATAGGAACTTTTTGAACAGCAACACAATGGTTGCCATAAGGGGGCGGGGGGAGAGGGACTTCATGCAATACCTGAAAGTGGTATCATTTCATATCATTTCAGTCCACATTCCATTATCCAGAAACCGATTAGATACACTGACCAAGCTGAAAAGGAAACTGGAAAGTGGAATCTTCTCTTTACTGAAGAAAAAAAATAAATAAAACTGGCAAGCATATAGCAGGCACCTCCCTCAGTTTTCCCTTCTAGTCCCTAAATATCCATTTCATTCTTTCTCCAACACACACAATTCACTCACTTCTCCCAAGAGGGATAATTCAGTCTTACCCACTCACAGAGTCCAAAGTTGGAGCCCTGGGTCTCTGGGATCAGATGTGTAGAATTCTCTATCACATCCAAACGAGACTCCTCTAGACCTGGTAAGCTATGAACTAAAAGGAAAAACTGCCTGCCCCCACCACATACATCCCAACAGTAGGCAAACACATCAAGAACAGCCTTAATAAACCCTCTCATTTGGAAGAGGAAGAAGGAAAGTCTCATGTCTATCACCGAACTGCATGGATTCTGAGGTCCTACTGAGCAAATTCTCTAAAGGACCCCCATCCCGGGGGTGGACAAAGTCCCTCAACTAGGCCAGGTTCTGCTTTCTGGAAGAACTCCTCTGCCCACTGATCTCCAGGGCCTTTGGCTCCACCCACAGGCACTACTCCTGGTTTATTACTGTTGTTGGCAATGTCTGAGGATGGCCTTATGAATACGAAACATTCGAAGCTGTCTCCTTCCAGCTTCTGATATCAACTTCCTTGCCACACACTTACACCCCCTTCCACTATGCCACTTCCGTTGAAGAAATCAATTTCTGAAACTACCAGGCTTCAGTCCAGAAAACAGAACTGCTTTGGACATTCTGAGTAGGAAGATGCTTAATCCAGGGAATCAGAAGACATGCAGCTATTAAATAGTCAAGAGAGCATAGCTCAGGAAGGCCAGTTTTAGGAAATCCAGAAATACAGGATTGTTGGGAAGCCACTACCAATGCTCTCTGCTTCTATAGCACAAACATAGTTGATTCTCAGAAAGACCTGCAATGCAGTTAGAAATCATTGCCAATTACCTCAGCTGCCTACAGCATGGAAGTGAATTATTCTCAGGAAGATTTTCTAAACTGAGCCACTAGCAAAATGCCGCATCAAGTGTCTGCTCATGCGTATAAGAGGACAATAGCTTCTCTTTTCCTTGTGCCTTCCAAATCTCTGAGGAATGTCCCCTTGGGTAGAATCTAACGAGGAGCCCTTGGCAAGGAGGTCTGGGATATGAAGTTTCTATGGTTTGTCATTCTGCAGTTCAGAGAAGACTGTTTTAGAAGCGTGGTGATACTATTTAAAGAATCAAAAATAATATTTTTCACAATGAAGTTTACAGAAATTATTAAAAGCCACAGCCATTTACCATCTTCCTTTTCCTGACCATCTTAGCCTGTTCTCTGTATCTTGTTTAGTATGTTCACAGCACATGTGAGCACCAAGAAAATCATTCTGGGACAAAACCATGAGAAAAAGTTTCATTTTGGATCTAAAATTGAGTGACTCTGATCCAAGAGCCTCCAATAAATCTGGCCTTTGATAAATAGTATTGCAGAGCAGTAAAATATATGATGGGGAATGAGTCCAGTCCAGAGTTTGCTACTAGTACTCCACCTGAAAGAAAGTTCTATGCCTTCTCTGACCTCATTTATTTTTTTCTGATCTGGAATAAATGGCCAGGCTAAATATTAGACTAAATATGTGGTTTTCAGGCTTTCATATAGCTATGGAGTCATTCTTCAAATGAAGTCTTACAAGGAGTCCCATAACTAAAATAATGTAGGACTTGCCCCTTTGTAGTAGGATGGAGAGTCAGAGCCCAGTATTCCCCATGGCAGCACCAGATAACTCCTTTGGTTCCATGGTGCACAGTTTGAAAACTCCTGGGATGAGATTGTCTAAAAAATATCCCATCTACTTTAGAAGTTATATGATGTAATCATTTCCCAAGCCCAGGCTCTGTTGGAGGTAATGTCAAATGCTCATTAAGAAATATTTATATTTAGCAAAGCTCTAAGACTAATTTCTAATTGTACTCAAAAAAAGAAGAGGTGACTGGAAGTCTTTATAGTGGAACAGGTTCAACATTTTGAAAGTATATCTGTGCCCCCAAACTCAGATTCCAAATGCTGTAAGATTTACTTAAAGATTTGATGTGGCATTCTTTACATGATACTCTGATAGCTGGAATAGTTTCATGGAAGAGTGTCCAGTGTCCATAATCAGTGTAAGAGAAAAATGAACAGGTACCATTTAGGGGACAAGAATTAGCTTTAACTGGAACCTACTGATGTTGTCATATGGAAACAGAAACAATATTATTTCCAAGGGGGAGAGAAAGAATTCCATAGCATTCACCAGACCTTCTCAGCTATATTGAGAAGACCAACTATGGTTAGGGTCCATCTGGAGTAATTTAAACTATAGTAGATGCAAGAAGGCAGAGGGAACAAAAATGTATGATTACTAGAGTTTTGTTGACAATTTTATTTTTTCTTGCCTGTTTTCCAACTGCGCTTCCACGACTTTGTTTCTCACTGTATGACCTCATTATGTGAGGCACCCCACAGCCAGATTGTGAACTAGGCCACAGACAGCTCAAGTAGAAGTAAGCCCATTGCAGCAACAGAGAGCCCAAGACTGTCTATAATTTTTATTATTGTCTTAGTCTGTTTGAGCTGCTCTAGTGAAAATACTATAGACTAAATGGTTTATCGAGAACAGAAATCTATTTCTCACAATTCTGGAGACCAGGAAGCCCAAGATCAAGGAGCCAGAAGATTCCATGTCTGGTGAAAGTCTGTATCCTGGTTCATAAATAGCCATCTTTTTGCTATGTCCTCATATGGCAGAAATGACAAGGGACCTCTCTGGAGTGTCTTCTCCATGGGCACTAATCCCATTCATGAGGGCTTCATCCTCATGACCTAATCACCTCCCAAAACTTCACCTCCATATACCCATGCAGTAAGGATCATGTTTCAATATAAGAATTTGGCAGTGGGTAGGGATCGGGGAGAAATACAAACAAACAGTTTATAGCAGCCACATCCTGAGGACCATGAATTTCTACTGGCCATGACATGCTCCCTGAAGCTCTGAACTTAGTTAGCCCTTCCACCCTTCTGATCCTGCTCAGAGATCACCATGTGGTCACAGATCTGCAAAGCACCAGGAGTAGTGTGGTTGTTTTGTTTAATCACAATTCCAAATGTTCCTCTAGATCTTCTACTTATTCGAAGCTCAAACTCCACATCGTGTTTGAGTCTGCTGACCAGCAAAACCACTATGCCATCTCCTCTTACCTTACTGTCTCTGTGACTTCATTAGGACTTGTTAAGGTTACTAGTCCTAACCCTCTCTAGGTGTATATCCTTTCCTCTCAGCAGAAAATGGAAAGCTCATAGATTTTTATGTCATAGTTTAACAGGGTTTGAATCTAATCTCTGCTCCTTACTACCTAATGATCCTCATGGTGCCATGAACCTCAGTTTTCTCACGTGTAAAAGGAATATGTTGATACTTCCCGGTGCAGTTGCAGAACGCTCAGTATAATGCTTAGCACGTAGTAGCTACTCAATAAATACTAGTTACCTTCCTCTCCTTCCCCCTTTCCCTGACAAATTCCATGTATTTGTATCTAGGAGACTTTTTATCCTATAAAGTTGTTAATTCTTTGCTGCTAATAGTGATTCTGATAACAATAGATCTGAAGCAGAGATGAGGAGGGCTTGTGGCAATAAAAGATAAAATATACTGCTCTTTTATTGTTTTCCTCCCCCTTTAAGATCTTCATATTGGAAGATCCCATGGGCCTCCTCTGATAGAACTCCTGATTGAATAATCACAAAAGATGTTGCAGAAGTCACCTATAATCCAAAGTCTCTGTTTGACTTGGCCTATGGTTAAGGTGAATTGGTTACCCAACCCTTATTAGTGGTTTATAAGTATAAACAAACCACAAGTGACTGGTATAGGGCATTAGTTATTGATTATTTATTTACAATTATTACCTCAAATTTCTAAGTCTCTGCCCTATTTCTATTATGTTGGTGAAATATGGTGAGTTTTTTTAAAATTTTTTAGACATTTATTTATTTTTGAGAGACAGAGAGACAGAGTGGGGGAGGGGGAGAGGCAGAGAGAGCAGGAGACACAGAATTGGAAGCAGGCTTTAGGCTCCGAGCTATCAGCCCAGAGCCTGACGCGGGGCTCGAACTCACGAAACACAAGATCATGACCTGAGCCAAAGTCGGACGCTTAACCGACTGAGCCACCCAGGAGCCAGTTTTTTTAATCTGACAAAGTAACACCTTAACAAAATAAGAGCCTGAGTCAGAATTCCCATCAACTCACACTCCTTTTCCTCTGGGGAAAGAACCACCAGTCGTCCAATACTGCAGTGCCCCATGGATGTCTAAAGTGTCTCTGAGCAAAGTATTTGGGTTATCAAATAAGGCTGGACAAAGTCATTTTTGTCCATGGGCTTCCCCTGTTGCATTCCTGATTGAACAACCATAGAAGTCACATATTTCCCAAGGCCTCTCACACTCCATCTACACTTACTCTTTGGACTCTCAGTATTCCTGTTTAATTTAGCTACAGAGTTGGTTGTTTGGTTGGTTTTTGGTTACTCCAGAAGAGCTAATGCACTGTAGACATTGGAATCCACTGGAGCACGATCTGGGAAAACCTCATCTGACCCAAACCCCTCATTTGAGAGGTAAGGTCATTGAGACCCAGAGATGGTGTCTATCTAATGACAGAAAACCTGAGTCCTGATCTTTGGTGCTCCTCCTCATCTCCCACAGTCTCCTTGTGGCTAGATGTAGATCTCACCAGAATCTGCTCTTTTCATTTGTTATTTTTGTTGTATTATTCTCTGTGTGCATGCATGCACACATCACAAAACAAAAGAACATCCTCTTGAAAAAGGCCAGCCTTTTTTCACTAATTTCATCCTTAAGTGGACAATTAGTTGTGCATTCATTCCACAGGACCGGAAACAGACCATAAGGTAGTGAGGGGTGCCGTAGTGGCAGTTTGATCAGAGGACAGAACACCTGACTCCACTCAGGAGCTGGGTTATGATGAATCACTCATTCATTATTCGTTTATTCCACAGAAGTTTCCTGAATGCCTGCTGTGCCAGAAACCGTACTCGCTGCTGTAGATACAAAAATCCAGTAAGACACAACCACTGCCTTCAAGCTGCTTACATTCTAGCATGAGAAACAGGTCTGCAACAGATGAATGTAAGGAAGTGATGGAGTTTCTATGAGAGAAGCTAATTTCTACCTGAGACACAGGAAATCAGGGAAGGTTGTTTCAAGCAACAAAATTTTGAGCACCTCCTAAAAGTCCCATATTGACTTTGTTTTCATAAAGCTTTTGGAGATCTTGTCTTAAAAGCCGGAAGTGTGTGGCAGAGTCAATTGTTCAAATTAATCAGAGCAGTAGCATAGGTAACACAACACAAAAGAGGGACCGAGGAAGAAGCCAAGTCTCTGCTTTAGCATGTATCATGTGAATATCCACCCCCCTCCCCCATGGCGGGCAACAGCAGCTTGCCTTGCTAATTGTGTTTTCTTAAAGCAAATGCTGGTTTTTATTAAACACTGGTTTATATCCCTTGAGTACACACCAGCTGGACAGTAGGAGGAAGCCGGTTCAGCATTAAAAGTTGACTGCAGATAATTTATAGGGCCGACAAGCCACAGGCAGATAAGAGGTGAGTGCACTGTTATCGATAGCCGACAAGGTATGGTGCTGGCCCACCCTGCAGCGCCATCTCCTGTCTGTGCTGAGATTGTAGTTTCCTTACAAGTCTTCATAACCCTTTGTATGAGTATATCAGTAGGAGCATAAACAAGGTCACGTGACATGTAGAGGACGTTAATGGGACCTACGTGAATTTAGATGGCCCAGAATGCGGTTGTTAGATCATTTTCAAGAGAGTAAAAACTGAAATTTGTTTTTCGCTTTGCAAATCATCTCTCCAGCAACTGTCCACTGTAAGTACTCTCCAAAGCCCATAAGCCAATGGGCCTATAAAGGATGTTTCATGGAATAACTGAATCCAATTAAACTGCTGTTTACTTTTGCCTTAGAAGCTCTGACAAATAAAATGGAAGATGCTATTGCCATTTTCATCGACTAAAACAAATCTTTACAGGGGAGAAAAAGAAGAGAAAGAAACTGAAATGTCAGTTGCTGACACTGTCATTCCCTGCCAGTCAGTAAATAAACATAACATCTATTAGTTGCCATGGAAACGTTCCGCCTGATCCCGAGCATCAAAGCTCAACAATAAAGAAACCCTGATATTTGTGGCTGGGCACAAACAACTCTTTTGGCATTTCTCATGAGCTCACCCGCACAAGGGCTAACATTTTCCCTGTTTGTTTTCTTTCTCAGGCATGAATGCATTTGCTTTGGAAAAAGAGACATGTATCTTAGAAACCTATCAAAAATATGTGAATACAGCTACCTCGCCAATCTCAGCTTTCCCCACTCCCCCCTCCCACCTCTCTTTTAACCTTTGCCTGAGAAGAATTTAAATGGCATATTTAGTCACTACGTGTTGTGCTTCCTATACCCGAGGCTGCGTAAAAGGGATTGATTTAAATCATTTACAGTAACTGTGTGGAGGAGGACGGTCTGGTTTTCTGCACCAAATGCTCCTGGATCTATAACAAGCAGCCAGAAATACAGACAACAGATGAATGTGCTTGTATTTGTCTCTTCATAGGTAAAGAATTATTCTTTAGCAAAAAACTTACTGCATACTTTCAGCTTCCAACAAAAAAGCAGCTCAGATGTGTGAGCAGAGATAAAGGATGCTTACCTTAAGTTTCCATCTCCCGGGTAACCAGTCTCAGGAATATTGGCTTGAAAAGTCAGAGAATGTTCCTATTAGAATTTTTCTTTTAATCATGGAATTTATAACACCTCACAAAACAGGAATGGACCGAGTCTAAAGGTTACAGCTGAGAGTCACTAAAGCATTAGGAGCAACCACTGTTAAAAATAATCAGCCAAAAACAGAACACAGCTCACCCTTCAGAGCTTCGCTCAAACGTTTACCATTTCTAAAGCTCTAGAGCCTTTGACAAGCTAGGCATAAATCAGGGGGGATTTAAATTCCTGATTTTCTGGCATTTTTCAAGCTATAAATCCCACACATTCCTAAAACCACATCGTCCCATAATCAGAGCTGAGGGCCGGAGTGGGTTCTGATTGCCGCTCAAGTCATACTGGAATAAAAGGCTCTCCCCTCCCTCCGGGCCTTAAAACAATTCTTGTTGAAGGACTGTTAAGAATTTCTTTCAAGCCTTCTGAAGTGAGGCCAAGAGGGGATTACATTCATCCCAATACTCTACAGGTCTTTCTCATCCTTGGATATAGCCACCTCTGGATTTTTCTAGAAGATCCTACTAATCCCTGTCTGCATACTCCAAATGGTTTGAATAGTCAGGAGGAAACAATTGAAACGGGTCTATAAGGGAATGAGTCAATTCATAATTTCTCAAAGTGGGTTCAAGGACCACTTGCGTCGGAAATTCAGAATCACTTGCGATGTTGAGATTCAGATCCTCCAGCCCAACTGACACATACTGAATGGGAGCTCCCAGAAGAGAGAGGACTTAATCAATTTAGCAAATGTCACCAGCTGATCCTTTTTGTTTGGAAAGCCACATATTAAACCTTAATCTCAAAAAGCGGAGCCCAGAAATCTGCATTTTTGACCGAAAGGCCAGGCACAAGTGTGGACCCATGAATGCTTGCTATATTAATTGAATGTATCTATCACCTGTTCATTTCCTGAGAGAAAAAGTCATGGTCCACACTTTCATTTTCCATTTCTTTTTTTTTTACTGTTTTTCAAATAAGCTCTTCCCCTCACATGGCCATGTTTTCTCTCCCTCCCTCAGAGCCTTTGCAGCAGGGTCTCCCCTCACTCTGGCAGCAGCTGATGTCCTGGCAGGAGCACAGGGATGGTACCCAGAAGGCCTCTGTAGCCTTGATGAAGTCCTTCTACTGCTCTGAGCACCAGTTTTCCCATAACTTGAGCTTCTCAAACTCCAGTTTGTACCATCTTGTGGTCTAGCTTCTCTAACATTGACTAGTAAAGAAAGGAGGAAGTGGAAGACAGAAAAGGAAAAGTGAGATGTCTGCATAGTATTCTTGTCTAGTTAACACTCTTTTCCAATAGCTGGAGAAAATGAAACTAGAAGGACTTCCAACTGTAGAATGTTCTAGTGCCTTTTCTCCTTTAAGCTCAAAGTTTCCTACTCTTTAATGTTTTTTTAATGTGTATTTATTTTTGAGAGACAAAGAGAGACAGGGTGCAAGTGGGAGGGACAGAGAGAGGCGGAGACACAGAATCTGAAGCAGGCTCCAGGCTCTGAGCTGTCAGCACAGAGCCCAACCTGGGGCTTGGACTCACAAGCTGTGAGATCATGACCTCAGCCAAAGTCAGATGCTTAAATGACTGAGCCGCCCCAGTTTCTTACTCCTTAAAACATGAGAGTCTTTACCATGAAAACCCCCAAGTGGGCTTACTATGGGCAGTGTGATTCCAGAAGAGCCTGCGGCATAAGAAAGGTAAGAACAAGAGGCAGTCCCAAGTGTAGGAAGAGTAATTGAACTGTGGATGGACTGACTTTTAGACTTCTTTTCTCTTGAATGGACTAACCCAAATTTATTTGTATGGTGTTTTGCCTTTTTGTCCATTTTGAAGATACTACAGAAAGGAGGCAATCAAAAGGCTTAACATCACATTTTGTCTTCACTCAGTAGGTCTAAATCCCATAAAGACTAGCAATAGAATAAGTAGAGAGTTGGGAGGGAGTACACATCACTGGAGCAAAGGAGAGGAATAAAATAGTTGGTGGATGTAGCAGGTGTGTGGGGTTATATTAACGGCAAGGTCAGCTCAGGGGTATCCATCTCATAGCCCTCCCAACTCCCCTTTAAGCTTTGCTTGCCTTAGGAGCTGCCTTTTGATGCCTCTAGCATGCAGGCCTCTAGATATTCCCCCAAGACTCCTCACTGGCCTGCCAAGGGGTGGGGATGCTCAGTTTCCTCTCAGTGCGAGGAAGGCAGTGTTTGACTTTTCCAACGGGAGTTTTCCTAGAAAACTCAGGAAAAACAAAACCAATTTGCAATAAACACATAGAGGCATGAGAAATCCATAATTTGAGATAGGCTCAGCTGACTTAACTCACTTCCAACCAAGTTTGGTTTCCCTGGCACAGATCCTGGAGACCCAGCCCTAGAAGCTTCTCCTTACCCTCTTCTGGCTAAGTAAACATGTTCCATCTCTTAGCCAGACGTCAAGTTGGGTTTGTCCCACTTTTAGGCCTGGCAGGAATCCTAACGCTTTCCTAAATTCCCCATACCTTCCTGGAGGGAGATGTGGATAGAAGAGTGCTTTTGAGACAAGAGGTCAAGGTCCAAGTTCCCAGTGGTCAGTGACAAGCTTTGTGATCTTGTGCAAACTATTTACCATCTCTCAGTCTCAATTTCCTCCTGCTAAAAGGAAGAAACAGTGGTGGCTTCATGAACTGCCAACAGGATAAGAAGAAATGTGAACACCTAGAACATCCTTTACCCCTAAATCATAAGGTGCAAGTGCCCAGATCCACCTATCCTCCTGATTCCTCAGCATGTATCTGTGCCCCATTTTCTCCCTTCTGGGGATCCTGCCCTGATCCAGAACTTGAGCACAGAGGAGGCACTTAGGATGGATGGAAGAGAGAACAAAGCAGAGTCAGGGTGCCTAGCTAACAGCAGTAAGTCCAAGTCCAAATCAGAGGAAGTTAGGACCCAGACTAAGGAACAATGAAAACAGAGTGAATGTGGAAAATTTAATGAAGGTGGGATCTCATTGGAAGTGCATGCTGAAATCACAAGAGAAGATCAGACACGGCAGGGAGGGAAGAGCACTGCACTTTGGAAGCAAGAGACCTGAATTCAAGGTCTTTGTTCTACCACTTACCAGTTTCATAAACTCTGAGAAGCTCCTCACCTGTAAGTCTCATTTTTGTCTTTTGCAAAACAAAACTGGAAATAGCTACAAATTAAATGAGAAACTGCTTAAAATGCCTGCAACCTGATGGAATGGACCGTTATTTCATAACGGTCACTTTAAACTTTACTCTGACCTTGAAGTCACTTATGTTTCTTGTGCTTCAGTTTCTTCATCTGTAAAGGGTGGACCTAAGTGAACCCTGAAGGCCTTTCCAGCTCTAACATGTTTGTATCTATGAGGAAGTGATGAATTTGGTTTGTACATGTCAAATGTAGGCTGGTATTCCCAGGGAAAGTTTCCTGGGAACAATTCAAGTTGTTAACACAGATCAGGTCTCTAGAGAAGTAGTTCTCCAAGGGTCCCTCCAGCCCTAGGGGATGTTGTGGAAATTAATGGGTAGTTTTAGTTGTCAAAAATTATGGCAAGACACTACAGACTTTATAGAGGACGGGAAACAGAGATACCATGATGTGTGCTATGTGTGCAGTACAAATACAATGAATTGTCCTGTGTGACTTTCGCATGTTCCCCTACAAAGCATGGTCTGGGGATCCCTGAGAGCCCTTAGACCATTTCAGGCACGATCATGGTCTAAACTGTTTTCACAGTGATACCATCGTATTATTTGCCTTTTTTACTGAATTGACATTTACAGTGATGAGACAAAAAGGAATTGTGGATAAAAATGTTGGTGCTTTGCACAATTCAAGGTAATAGCACCAAACTGTACTGCACTAGTGATCATTGCATTCTCATTACCATGCACTTGCAATTAAACAAACAAACGAAAACAACAAAACCCTCCATTTTCATTTTCAAATGTCCTTGGTGAAGCAATAAAATTTATTAACTTCATTAACTTTCAACTCCTGAGTACACACCTTTTACTATTTTGTCTGACAAAATTCTACAGATCAAAACACAATTTGTTTGAGTTGCAAGCTCAACTAGCCATGTTTTTCATGGAACACCATTTTTACTTGAGAAAACGACAGGTGGACAAACTAGGATTATTCACACAGGTATCTTGCAGACCATTTTCTCAAAAAGGAACACTTTTTTGCTTATTTCCAAGAAGACAACTAAAAAGTACACGTTACTGAAGATAGCATTTAAGCATTCAAGAAAGAATTAGAATTATGGAAAATTTGTACCCACCACCATGAGCTTGATAGCTTTTCAGTACCTGATCTGCTAAGATTGGTGGCAATATTAATGAATGTGATTTATTGATTTTGTATGATGAAATGTGTCAACACTTGGAAGATCTGTGTAACTCAGTGAGCCAATACTTTACAAATGACCAACATACAATGTGACAAAATCATGCTTGGTAAAAAAAAAAAAAAAAAAAAAAAAAAAAAAAAAGATAAATTCAAAGTACAAGATAGACCAATGGAATTTAACGGAACAGAGTACAAAATATTCATTGATATGATTTCAGATCCCACTTCGAATAGCCTTTAAAAAACTATCACTATCTTTCTTATCAAAGAAAATTATCTGCAATATCTGAGAAGTCTACTATAGCACTTCTACAAAGAGTCCAACTGCATACATGTGTAAGTCTGGATTTTCTTCAAACACTTCAAGCAAAATACCATATTGCAACAGATTGAATACAGAAGCAGATAAAGGAATCTAGCTGTGTTTGATTAAGCAAGGTATCACAGAGATTTGCCAAAAGTGTCAAATATGCTACTCTTCTCACCAAATTCTCTTTTGTTTGGGGATATATAATTACTTCTAATAAAATGTTATTTATGTTAACATGTAATTGTATTATTGCTATTTTTAAATAAATAATAAATAAAAATTGTTAAAATTTATATTTTAATTTCTAGTACAGCAAATATCAATAGATATGACCCACATGAGCAAATGCTCCTGAGGTCCTCAATAACTATTAAGAGTGTGAATATCTTCTGGGGGAGCCTGAGTGGCTCAGTCAGTTAAGTGTCCGACTTCGGCTCAGGTCATGATCTCGTGGTTTGTGAGTTCGAGCCCCGCGTCGGGCTCTGTGCTGACAGCTCAGAGCCTGGAGCCTACTTCAGATTCTATGTCTCCCTCTCCCTGCCCCTTTCCCACTCATGCTCTGTCTCTCTCTGTCTCTCAAAAATGAATAAACAATAAAAAAAAATTTAAGAGTGTAAAGAGCTTCTGAGACCAAAAAATTTATGAACCACTGACACAGGAAACAATTCAATGACCTAAGCCTAGAATTGGCTCTATTTTATACATAAATGCAAAGTACTTTTGTATCTCCTAAAGTATATCGACTTCCTGGGATGCAACTATCATGTGAATCAGTGGTAGATTTTGTATGTTGCTTGCTTTAAAACTTGACCAAGATCTACTGACCATTTCATAAAGTCACACCACCAATGGCAACACTAGTTATCATATTACAGTTCCCAACACAGCACACCTGTATTTTCTGGCTTTGTAGTTGTGTCATTCCTGTGATTTTTTTTGGTAAGGCACAAACTTATGACACTTCATTTTGTCTGCCGGTATAGTTGTGCCCAAGGATTTGCATACTGAAATACATACTGTATTATTAATTTTCCTTACTTTTTATAATACAGTTAAGACATTTCTTTTTAAATTATGTATATGGATAATTTATATTATTTATGAATTTCATAATAATAAAAAGGACATTATAAAATATTTGTTATGAAAGGAGCATTGGGTCTGCTATGTTGAGAATCACTGCTGAGAGGCTGATATGAGAGATTGAGGATTATCTTCATAGAGTGGATAGATGAAGCCACAGGGAGGAGTCATCTTATGAGACGTCCCATTCGGACTTTCATGCCTTTAAAAGTGATGGAAGAATTAACCACTGGGTAGAAGAAATCCCAAAAGACTGTTCATGAAAGTTGGTCCAATGTTCCCCAGCAATGTGCTACCGAATTGTCAATCTCTGACTCTAATCTCCCATTTGCCCACCAACTCTTGTTCATATGCTTTTTCTCCTTGGACTTACCTTGTCTCCTTGCTTGAATCAATAGATATCACATTCCATCTCCAAACCCACTCTACCAGCCACTCTTTCCTAGACACTTGACCCAGCCCACCCTGGTTTGGAACTCTACTATTACTGGACTTTAGCTCTAGGAAACGACCTTGATACCTGACCACAGAAAAAAACAGAGATCAAAGAGGGCAAGTGTAAAAAGCAGAAATATGAAAAAATGAAATTCTCTGATAAGACAAGAGGTTAAGCACTTGCTACACAGATCCTCCCAGTCTCAACTAAGCCTGTTTCTCTCTCCCATGAATTCTGAAATTCATTCAATTTCACATTTTTATAAAATGGCAAAATGTCTCAGCCTCTTAGCCCATGATTAAAATCCAGTTGTTTATTTATAGGGCCATTTGTTGCTGAAACCTCTCCTTAAAAAAAAAAAATAATTGCTTCTTAAGATGGTTTTCCTCTATCTGCCAGAAGATGTCATTTTGGGATGAGGCCATTCAAACTTGCTCAAATCTGAGCGATAACTCAGCTAAAATGAGGTCAATGTAAATGACTACCTACAACGGGGGGAAAACCTGTTAAATTAAATCCAGAGTAAGTACCAACATATCATGTAGTGAGAGTTACATGTGTCAAATGAAGGAGTGTTATGAGGATTAATGAGTCCGTTATTAAAAACGCTTTGGGATTCTTGGATGAATGGCATTGTTGAAAGTGGGGGCAGGACTGGCATTTACAGATTGTAGCTATATCAAGGCCTTGTAACTGACTCTGGGGAAACATGGAGAAAGCAATGGAAGAACTTAAAACAGATTTTTTTACTGATTATTTTATATTACACTTAGCAAGCCAAATACTTCATTTAGCAAAATATGTGGGTAGATGCAAGTGTCACCATTGCAAAGTTCTACGAAAAGTAATGTAAGCTCATCTGAGAATCTCAACATTGTGTTGTAGTTTATGAAAGAAACACTGCAGCAATAGCAAGAGCCAATTCAGAACAAACTTATCCTTACTCCCCACAGTGCTGTGTGTAATAGGCAAATGCCAAAGATGGAGAATGTCACGGAATTCTCTGTTGGGGAAGTACAGACTAAGCCAGAGGCAATGATAGGATTACAGGCTGTTTCCCCACAATGTTTGATGTCGTCATGGATAGTGGAAAATGCAGTCAATCTCCTGGTTGTTTCCAAACGCCTGCAAGTCTCAGCTAGGTTTCCAGATGACTGATTTTCTTTTCTTTTTCACCTGGAAGTTTTCACTTTGTAAAATGTGCAACTGAGATCTTATCCTTTGAAATCTGTATAAAATTGTCTCAAGTCTCCTATCACTGTTTTTACAGGGTCTGCCACCCTACACAGCTCTCTGTGACTTCCTAGGGGCTGAATCTTCATGGTCTCCTTTGGCTGTGAGTCTCTGTTGTACCTTGATCCTCCCTCAGTCTCCTGCTGCTGTGTTTCCTGTCCATCCTCACCAAACTAGCCATGGGGTCCCTGCCTTTTCCTGGACTTCTCCAAAGCTTGCTGACATGAAGCATTTGATGTGCAGCAGCACATCTTACCGGGCAGTTGGACAAGCAAATGGCATTTAACTGACAGAAACAAAGACAATTTGAAATTACATTAATAGATACTCCTGTTCTCGAGAGTCCCCCAGTCAGCCTAGCACCAAGAATTGCCCATTGGCCATTTGTCTCCTTAAGTTTCAGTCTCCTGCAGTGCCACTTGGCTCCAGCATCCGTCTCTGCCCTCCTCTGCCTCCCTTCTCCTCTACTCTTTCCTACTTCCAAACTCCTATTCATTTTCTATACAGAGCCGTTCAGCTACTTCTTTGGGATCTCCTTCAAATCCATGCCCTCAAAGCATCATCTTCCATCCTTGATGCGAGTTATCAAGGCGTTTTCCTGATTAAAACCATTCGTTCCGGAAAGGAATGAAAATAATTCTTTTCCCAAAGATGATTCTGTTGCCCTCCAAGCAGAAGCTTTGGCCATACTGCAACCACTTAGGGCCTTTGGAGGGAATCCCAGGCACCTAGTACTTTTCTTTCCCTGCCACCTCCTGGTGAGGCACTCCCACCAATCAGTGCCTACTTGTCATCCATGGTGTCTAGCAGAAGCGACATCATCCATGCTGAACTCCATCCAAACTATACTGTATGCACCCCTCTTTAACACTGATATATTCATGATTTTAAATGTTACAACAGTAAAAGAGACATCTCATGGCAGAAAATTATAGATTGCAATAGAAAATACCACTATGCCTGTTCAGAGAGGAAGGAAGAGATCCCTAGATTGAAGAGATCAAAAGAATCATTGGTTTATTTGTGGGTGGGTTTTGTTGAGTCAGAACTTTTTATAATTAAATTGAATTTATTATTTTGAATAGATAATATATGCACAAGGTATAAAATTCAAAAGGTACAAAAGGGTATAAAGTGAAAAATGACTCTTCTCTATCTTGCCTTATAATTTCCTAGCCTCCCTTCCCAGAGGCAAGCCCCAGGTGACAGTTTCTTCTGCATCCTCCGGAAGATTTTCTGTGCATTTACAAACATAGATATTTGTTTATTTTTTTTCTTAGACAGCTTATGCCCACTCTGCATATTCCTCTGCTCTTTATTTTTTTAATGTTTATTTATTTTTTGAGAGAGCGAAAGAGAGAGCCCAAGAGCACAGAGGGGCAGAGAGAGGGGGAGAGACAGAATTTGAAGCAGGCTCCAGGCTCTGAGCTGTCAGCACAGAGCTCGATGTGGGGCTTGAACCCATGAACTGTGAGATCATGACCTGAGGCAAAGTCAGACGCTTAACTCACTGAGCCACCCAGGTGCCCCTCTTTATTTTTTCATTTACCAATATATCTTGTAGATCATTCCTCATTAGTAGATACAGAGCCTCTCATTATTTCTATTGGCCCCATTGTTTTATATTATATGTGCATACCATAATTTAGTCAACCACTGTTGGACATTTAGATGGTTTCAGTATCTTCCTAGTATGAACATTCTTGCAATGAATTCCCTTGTGGATATGGTATTTTAACCATGTGCAATATATTTATAGGATAAATCCTTTGAAATGAAACTCTTAGGCTAAATTGTACGGGTGTATTTTAACTTTATTAGATATTGTCCGATTGCCCTTCATAGATTCACTAATTTGCCCTCCAGAAATGTGTTGAAGAGACACAAATTTACCTGCACTTTAAGAGATGGGTAAGAATTTGAACGACATATAAAAGGGTGAACAGAATTCTGCTAAGGAGAAGTGGTTTACTCCTGGTCCATAAGCACCTTGAAGGCAACAACCATGCTGTTTATCATCATATTTTCCAGCCCCTAGCACAACGTCTGGTGTGTGTAAAGATGCAGAGAGCTGTTGATAAATGAATAGTATCATAACAGTTTAGAGGTGGGATCTAAACTTAGGCTGTCTACGGGGCAAAGAGTAGTTCAAATGACCTAAGGTGTATGTATGACAGGGGAGAAGTGGCCAAAAGAGGTTGAAAATGTGAATTGTTTCTTTTTTATCATCACCCAGGAAACAATTTTTCCTCTAGCCATTGTAACAGTCAGGATGAAAAGAGAAAATATGGTAAAATCTACCTTGGATATTATAAACTTCCATGAGAAAAACTATTGATCATGTCATCCCAGAAAGAACATCCACTGTGCTATTTTTCCAAGCAGTGATCATTAGTTTTGTCAATATATAGCCACTGGATCAGGATGTTTTAAGTCCAGACTAATGGTCTTGGTTGCCCTTAAGGTCAGGCCAATTGCTGGGGCTGCCTCACTGGCCAGCAATCCATCCTGATGACTGCACTGGGGGATACGATCAGATGAGCTTTTCCATGGTCAGCTACTCCAAACGTGCAGAGCCAACCCAAGGCTATAATGGGATTGGAATTCATGAATTCAGTTATTGGTTTAACAATTCCATAAAATCGAGTATTCATTAGGAGGTAGGTAAGCTGATGATATCAGCTGAAGATTCTGAAAAGATTTTATGCACACACACAGAGAGAAAGGTATACATGTAACACATGAAATGCTATCATCTGCCAAGCACTGTCCCTAACAGCGTTGCTAGGTTTCACAACTCTAGCTTAAAGTATGCTCACCCCATTTTACAGGCAAGGAAACTGACATCTAAAGCAGGGAATTGACTCTCTTATGATCACTCAACTAATAAAGTGAAGAAGTGAGAATTCCTACCGAAGTGTATGAGGCTCTAAACTCATATTTCTACTATACCGTTAGACTTGAATTGCAAGCATGAACTAATTCCAAGGGCCATTTACCATTCATGCCACTATCACACATTTCTTTCTTCTGAGGCTGTCTCACGGAGTCAGTGACATGGCAGCATTTATTACACACAATTAAACCTCAGTCTCACTCATATGCGAGCCAATTCCTCTAAGTAACCAGTATTATATCCTTTCCACAGAAAGAACGGCGTAGGCTTCAGATCTAGTTATGGCACATTTGTAGTGCATGATTTTCTTTCCAGAACACATCTGATCACCCTGGCCATTGGGGATACTTCAGCATTTATACTCTACATTTATCACAATATGTTGCCTGCAATGCTCTCTTTCTCTCTCTCTCTTCTTTTTTTCCAGTACCTGGCTCATTAAAGAGACCACTAGTCATTTTAAAACCAAATTGAGTTTAAATACATTTCCTTGACACATCTGTTTTGTTAAATGTACCCCACGAAACCAACATTAAAAGCCAATGCCATTAAGAGGGCATAAGGTAAGCTCATTTAGTTGACCAAATTGTATAACACAATGAATTAATATGGTAATACGCCTTTGGAGACCAGCAGCAGATAATGGAGGTGAACAGAGGAGCTCGAGCCTGGTTTTGGAAAAGCAAAAGCAATTCATCATTATGCTGTAACAATATAGGAGAACATTTCTCATTTCCCAGTCGCCTGCTCCCATCCGAAAACCTTTTGGTTGTACTTTTTGAACGCCAACTTCGACCAGTTTGACTATGCTCCCTCAGACTGCTGCATTTTGGCGACCCAAAGAATTCTCTTACTTGTGCTTTGAACCGGTAGTAAATAAGTGAAAATTCCAGTTGCAAGTAAGAGTTGGTGGGACATGAATCTGTGAAAGCCATGCCCTTGTCACTCTGCAGAACAACTAGCAAAACTATTCTCCAAATAGAAGGCAAAAGCAGGGAGCAAAGAGAAGCAGGTAAAACAGAAATACTAGCAGATTCTGGCCATCCTTCCCTGAGAATAAAGCTTTAGAAATGACGTATTACATAACTTGACAGTCATTTCTTGGACTCAGTCCTTCTCCCAGTAGCTTGGATTTCTGTTTCTATCCTGCCAGAAAGAACCTAATTAAAGCTCATTGTGTCTGGTCAGCAAGAATGTATCCCCTAGCTGCTTACAAACAAAAACAAAAACAAACAAAAAAACCCTGAACTATCTAAATAATGTTTTGTTTCAACTATAAAATTAGATATGTTCATTAGAGAAAATTTTAGAAAACACAGGAAAGCACAAAGGAGAAAATGCAAAATCATTTATAACCTCAATGCTCAGAGATACCATTTTTAATATTTTAGCATATTTATATCTGTTTCGCATACCATTAAATAGCCTTCAAACAGAATTTTAATTGCTACATAAAATGATTTTTAAAAACTTCTGAGGCTGAAGATTTAGGTGTTTTATTTTTTTCCTATTACAAACAAAGCTATAACAAACACTTGTGCATAAACCTTTTACCCAGTTTCAGTTTCTATTAGGAGGACATATTCCTAGAATGGCATTCCTGGGTCTGGGGTGTGAAGAATTTTAGAGCTCCTATGTTAAATCCACCACCCTCAAATCCCCATCTTTCTTGGCCTCTCAGCAACTTCCAACACTACAAGGAGTAGTTGACCACTACTCCTTTCCCCAAGTCTTTCCTCCTTTGCTCTGGGACACCAAATTTTCCCAATTCCCACTTATCTCTCATTCACAATCCCTTTCTGAGTCCCCTCCTCTGTCTCACCATCAGTGTTGAAGTTGCTTGGGTTTCCATCCTATGCCCTCTCCTCCTCTGTATCTATGCTTTCTCTGAGTGATTCCATCTACTCTCAGGATTTCACTAACAGTTCCTATCTCTAAAATTCCCAATTTAAAAATCTATCATGGCTCCCTCTTTAGCATCTAAAATGCATATCCTAGACTCCTGGACTTCTCCCACTTCAATGCTCACAGGCATTTCAAAGCCATGATATTAATACATCAATTCTTTGGCCTATTTTAGAAGGATAAATAATAGGAATAGTGTACACCATTTTCTTGTTCCTGATTATAATGGGAATGTCTCCTGTGTAGCACATTTAGCAGGATGTTGCTTGTTGGTCTGAAATAAAAATTTTGATCTTATGAAACTGTACAAAGGAAGACCTTTCCTCCCTGGTATTTGGACTCCACCGTATGTTTGCAGTGTGTAATCCTACCATGCAGTCTGACCCTGTGCCTTTATCCGTGATCTTAGCTTTGGGTGGTAAAACTAACCAGTGCATAGGGGTGGCTGGGTGGCCTAGTCGGTTAAGCATCTGAGGTTAACTCAGGTCTTGATCTCATGGTTTGTGAGTTCAAGCCCTGCATCGGGATCTGTACTGACAGCTCAGAGCCTGGAACCTGCTTCAGATTCTGTGTCTCTTTCTCTCTCTCTGCCCCTCCCCTGTTCATGCTCTGTCTCTCTCTGTCTCTCAAAAATAAATAAATGTAAATAAATAAATAAATAAATAAATAAACAAATAAATATTTAAAAAAAATAAAAATAAATAAAATTCACCAGTGCATAATGAATGCTATAAAGTTGACAAAGGCCAAATCTGCACAGTGAAATAGACCAAAAATATTCAATAAATACCTAAGTCTTTTGAAACACTCAAAAAACTAAAACACTGAAAACAAAAAGATTCTATAGAAATATTAAAAACAAAATTAAAATCAGCAAATGGTTAAAGTGCATGGGGAAAGAATAGTATGGATTTAAACTGATGAAAGAATTAAACTTCCTCCTCAGAATTAGGATCTGGAAAATTTGACCCATAAAATTAGAAATGGAGACAATAATAGCCATCAAAACAAATCCCACAAAGACAGAAATTATTATCTGTAAGATTTGGTATAAGCCAAAGCGGGGGAGCGGTGGAGAATCCAACCGAACAATGAATCAAAACTGTATTGAGCTCAATGAAAATATTTCAGAACAATCAAAACGGAGGTGGAAAAACATGACATCAGTTTAACTGTACTATAAAAAATTGATTAGGGAATTAAGTCTTATCAGTGGACTCTTCATAAGACAAAGGATAAATTATTTCTTCTGAATGTGTCTCCCTAGGCAAGGGAAACCAGCAAAAATAAACTACTGGGACTACACTAAAATAAAAAGCTTTTGTGCAGCAAAAAACCATCAACAAAACACAATGACAACCTAATGAATGGGAGAAGTTATTTGCAAATGATATATCCATTAAAGGGATTAATATCCAAAATATATAAAGAACTCATACAACTCAACACCAAAAATACCCCAAACAATCCAACTGAAAAATGAGTAGGGGCACCTGGGTGGCTCAGTTGGCTAAGCATCTGACTCTTGATTTCAGCTCAAGTCATGACCTTGAGCCCCACATCGGTCTCCATACTGACATCGTGGAGCCTGCTTAGGATTCTCTGTCTCTCTCTGCCCCAACCCTGCTAACATGCACACACACACTCTCTCTCTCTGTTAAAATAACTAAACTTTTTTAAAAAAGAAGTTTAAAACAAAATGAGCAGATTTGAATTGATATTTTTCCAAAGAAGACATACAAATGGCCAACAAATACATGCAAAGATGCTCAACATCACTCATCATCAGGGAAATGCAAATCAAAACCACAATGATATATCACCTCACACAAGTCAAAATGGGTAGTATCAAAAAGACAAGAAATAACAAGTGTTGATGAGGATGGAGAGAAAAGGGAATCCTTGTGCACTGTTGGGGTAATGTAAATGGATTCAACCACTGTGAAAAACAGTATGGACTTTCCTCAAAACATTAAAAATAGAAATACCATATTATCCAGTAAATTTCACTACTGGGTATGTACCCAAAGAAAATGAAAACACTTATTTGAAAAGATATATACACCCCTGTTTATTGCAGCATTATTTACAATAGTCAACATATGGAAACAACCTAAGCATCCTTCAATATATGAATGGATGAAGAAGTGATGGCATATATATATATATATATATATATATATATATATATGACAGAATATTACTCAGCCATAAAAAAGAATGAAATCTTGCAATTGGCCACAATATGGATGGACCTAGATGGTATTAAGCTAAGTGAAATAAGTCAAATAAAGAAGAATGTCATATGTCTACCATATTTAGATGTGGAATCTAAAAAAAAAAAAAAAACAAAGAAAACAAACAGACTTTTAAATACAGAGAACAAACTAGTGGTTGCCAGAGGGGAGGTGGGTGGGAAAATGGGTGAAATAGGGGAAGCAGAGTAAAAGGTATAAACTTCCAGTTATGAAACAATGAAATCAAGGGAACAAAAAGTGCAAATAAAAAAATTATTTCCTCTGAAAAGGTTTCATATGATGTTATCTCTTCCTCCTCCTCCCTTCTCATGCTCTCCTGCTAGAATCACACCTAAGCCTACTATGAAGAAGGTCTCAAAATGAAAGCATCAAGGCATTGTGAAAAATATCTTCTTTAGTTGTTCCCAACCTAGGGACCCAGCATCCTTGAAACTAAGTGCTGATGGAATAAACAGCATTTTAAATGAAACCTAGTGTTTTCTCATTCTGTGTCTTTTCAATCAACAGATTCTAAAATTCCAAGAATTATCATGTGGGAGTATATGACATCTTTTTAAGAGTAAGTGAAATCTTCAGAGCCAAAATGGATCTGGTCCAATCCCTTGATTTTACAGATGAGGCCTGGGTAAGTTAAGTGACTTACTCAGGGTCACTTATTGAATTAATAACTGGGATGGATCTAAATATTTGTATGCCTGATTGTACACCAAGGGCTTTTTCTACTAGATTCCTTTCTAAGGAATGTCAAATTCAAATCATTGCTTTATTCTTTCAAATTTGTTTCATTTGAGGTTTTTTTGTTTGTTTTTGGTGTGTGTGTGTATATGTGTATATATATATAATTAGTGGTGGCTAAGCCCAAATATCTTAGAGAAGCTGGAAAAACAGCTGATCTTCAGAAAACAATTATTATTAGATTTTCTTAAAACACTCAAATGGGAAAAAATGCCTTTTTTTCTTCCTAAGCCACCTTAGGACAATGACAAGAAAATCTCCATGACTGTGACCTGTTGTTCTCTCTTCCAAGCATATAGTCACCCTGGTAGAGACCACATTTCCCAGCCTCCCTGTGGTCAGGTGTGTCTGTGAAATTAATGTGACTAAGTCCTGTCAATAGAATGTGAACAAAAGTGATGTGTGCCTCACTTGGGAAGAAATTTCTTTTCTTGGATTTTTTTTCTGACATTCCTCCCTTCCATTAGCTGGAATATGAACATCTCTGATATGGCTTTGGTTTAGCAGACAAAATTAATGCCCCTACATTATGGTAGAGCAAAAATAGGACAGGCACTGAGATGTCTCGTGGCTGCATGGAGCCTAACTGCCCATCAGCCCATGTCATGAAAGCTTTGGTCCATGTCACTCATTGTATTTTGGGGACACTTTGTTATAGTCACTCTGTCTTTACTATAACTTAAACAGTTAGCAAATTCTTTTGCCCTTTGTGGGCAATGAGGAAAAATATTAAGTCATCAGCTTGCCACATTGGCCAAGATATATTTAATTCTAGATTAGTCTGTACAGTATCTGACTATGGGAGAAAAATGCCAACTCTGTGTTTTTGGATCAAAAGGGTGGATCTGGTTCATGTTATAAAAGTAAGCCAAAGATGTCTAACCCATATTTTAGGGATCTCTATCACCTAATAAACGTAAAAAAAAAAAAAAACAACTCTCCTCCTGTTTTCATAATTCCTAGTGAAAGAATTATGTGAACAGGCAGAGAAAAAAACATAAGAGTCCTGATGTGCATTTCATTGAAAAAATATTTATACTTCTGAAATCTTGATAGAAGGACATTAATTTAAATCCTATTTGTCATTATTAAAATATTTTCATGTTGATTTTTTTAGCCACTTACTACTCTCTCCTTTACACTACAGAACCTTTGTAATGGGCCTTCAGGGAAGGAGATAGGGAATTCTAGGTCCCTTTCCCCCTTTGCCACATCCTTGAGTGCCCAATCCGACCTTGTATCTGAACTCGTACCCAGCCACAGCTGAATTGGGAGAGGACAGCCTATAAATAAGTTTGGGTGTTCGGGTCTTCCTGCAAAATAAAGTGTTCACTAGTGACCTCTCTTTTCAAGGATGCAAGAGTCTGAAAACAATGTTGTTAATGCCCCTGCCGGCCACCAAATTGATGCGAGGATGGGAAGCTCTACAGAGCCCCCACACAGAGAAAAAGGATGTTCACCTCTCCTTTCTTCTCTTTCTTCATCTTACAAAGTAAAACCAAGGTCCACTCTTATCCTGGAAAGTATCATCCCTACCCACTGGGCATCTCCAGGGATGATGGATTAAACAAAGCCTCCTGGGGCACCTGGGTGGCTCAGTTGTTGGGAGACCAACTTTGGCTCAGGTCATTATCTTGTGGTTGGTGGGTTCAAGCCCCGTGTCGGGCTCTGTGCTGACAGCTTGGAGCCTGGAGCCTCCTTCGGATACTGTGTCTCCCTCTCTCTCTGCCCATCCCCCACTTGTGCTCTGTTTCTCTCTCTCTCTCTCTCAAAAATAAATGAACATTAAATGAAGTCTCCTATTCCTTTTCGGTTTAAAAATCTCATACTTCCATTATTTCTAATTGGATATTTTTTCTCTCCAATGGGGAATACGACTGTTCCCCCGATATGCTTGTCTGTCTGTCTACCTGAATCTCTCTTTCTCAGACTATTTATAACTTGCATTGTTCCCCCAAAGAACTGAAGTTGAATGAGTGCTCTTTAACACAGAGTACCTCTTTTTGTTCTTGTCCAAACATTCAGGTAATGTCCTGTTAAATTAGTGATTTGAAATTAGTTGATCTGAAATCCACAGTCTGTCTCTGTCATTAAAAAAAAGGGGGGGGGGCGCCAGGTGGTTGAGTGTCCAACTTTGGCTCAGGTCATCAGATCTCACCATCCCTGAGTTCAAGCCCTGTGTCAGGCTCTGTGCTGACAGCTCAGAGCCTGGAGCCTGTTTCAGATTCTGTGTCTCCCTCTCTCTCTCTTCTCCTTGTGCTCTGTCTCTCTCTCAAAAATAAATAAACATTTAAAAAATAAAAAAAAAGAATTGCTACTGCACGTGTGTTCCCATTCCCCCCTCCCAACATGTGAAACAGACTGAGTCAGGTTTGGTCCACTGCTCCCATCTAAGTGCAGAAATATGTAACAGAGGAACTGCCACCTCAAACTATAGGGAAAGGATTTCCAGGGATGTTCAGGGACTTTGCAATCACTGCCTAAAGGAATTGAAAGTTCTTCACAGAATATAACCTTATCTTTCTGCTACTACTGGCTCAGTCAGTACTCACCAATAATCCCTAATTCGTGTTTTGAAAATGAGATGATATTGAAACATTTTTAAGACTGTGGTGTGACAGGTTATAAATACTTAATAATTGGCAATAGATTTCTGTTCACAATCTGTTCATATTAATTTAAAAGTTGAATCGACTAGCATACCTTCAAAGAAACTGTCCTAGCAGTTAAGGACACCATTATTTGATTGCTCTGTAATAGTGAGCAAGTCTGTTTTTTCCTCATTCCATTCTGTCTTAAAACCATTCACATAGAGAGACAACATCTTTGACTGACTTTAATCAGGTTAATTATCCTCCAAAAATTTAATTATTGGCTCTTGCATAATATAAGCAGCTGACACTACCTAAATCTCATATCATATTATAGACTGATACAATCGGTCTCGGGGAGACCAGTATTAGAACTTTTGGTGGGACACTGGGTGAATGGTGTCAAAAGTCATGTAAATACAGAGCTCCAGTTAATTTATTTTTAAGCTCATCCTCTCCATCTAATCCAGACTCCAACTTGGATCATAGACATCTCTTCCTTCCTTTTCTGGCAGAAGCAAAAGTCAACACAGCTTCTCTCCCCAGCTATAAAATAGACAGACCAATATATTTTTGAAGACTATATTCAGTGATAGTCAAGTTTAGAGATAATGCTTTATTGCAACCATTGATTATAAATAGGGCAATAATTCAAGAATTCACCTTTCTTCCATTGTCTGACCCCAAAATGTTAAGTCTAAATATGTGATGCTCCTCTGGACAAATGAGATTTCAGGAAGCAGAATTGCTTTATGATCAAACTAAAACCTATTTAATAAAAAGGCTTTAGTAGAGCTGTGGTTTAAAGCCAGTCAAAAGCAATGACATATGATAAATGTTCTACTTCAAACGTGCACATTATAATCAAATCATAAGGGTAATTCAACCCAATGCTTGAATTGTTCCTGTGTTCACCATTTATATGTTGAAACTCCATATTGTACTCAGAGCTAAGGAGGAATCGACATATTTTTTTAAAAAGTATTGCTTTTCCTACTTCAGATGGAGGAAGGCTGGCTGCCTCTATTTACGTTGTGAACACACACACACACACACCACATCACAGCTAGCTCTATACACTTCCCAAGCGACTTTAGGAACTTATTTAGAAATATGTATTACGGGATTCATGCGCTCTTCAGGAAAAAATTCTGAACCTTCCATTTTTAATAGTTAAATAATCCCTATTTCTGAAGTCAACTGTGAATACTTACACAAGGTTCAAGTTAAAGACTTAAAGAGAAACACTTGCTAAGTCATTGTCATACCATGAATCAAGTTTGATCCATCTTGATGATTTGAGACCACCTGAATTATTAGTGATCCCTCAAGTCCAAGACTGAACCAGGTAGTGTTTCCAAATTCCTTACAGATATTAATCCTAATCCTGAATGAGGATATGAAATTAGAATTCCAAAAATTTTCTGGAATTCCTGCAAATCATAAACTATTCTTAAAATCCTTTCAATGTTCCTCATATACTTGGCTCATTATCATGGATATCTTTAAAATTGTTTAATTAATAAAACATATTAACTTTAGCACTCTGCCTTACATATAACACATTCTCAACAAATATAAGGACAGAATCAAACTGAATCTCCCCATTCCCAAAACACACATAATGCTCTTTATGTAGCAGGCTTGGAAAATAGGTTATTGACTGGCTAACCAAGTAGGAGAGGGTGAGTTAATCATCCCAGAATGGTTATGTTGTCTTTGGTCTTAATCTCATGGTATGCATTTTAACTAATACAAAATGAAACGAAAGAAAAAGATCCTAGATTTTATTCCAGCAGAAAATGTTTCCAGTTTTTTTTTTCAAAATTTCACAGATGCTCACTTTATAAATTTTTCAAATCTTATGCTCAGCGTTGTCAGAACAAATCTCAGCAAAAACCTGATAGCTCCCAAGGGCAGCAAATTCATAGGTTGTATTAGCAACAAGAACGTGGGGTGGGGACACTATGCATATCATTCCGGACTGTGTGCCCTCCTCACTTACCGTACCATCCTCCCCCTGGTTACCTGGAATGAGGAATCTCCACGGAATCCCCACGGCAGCAAGGGAATTAAAGACTGTCTCACAGAGAACAGATTAGACTGTGGAAACATATGCACTGAATAATTCAAAACAAAAACTGTCTTGTTGAATAAGCTGCAACTTTAATGATGAAGAGGGACGCAATGGAATAATGTCCACTGCTGCCTCAAGTTCCTCTTCTGTGAAATGGGAAGAATAACTCCTTGTAGGGCTGTCAAGAAGGTAAAACAACATATATTGCACACTCTGTGAAAGCAGGGATTATGTCTTGTTTCCAATCTTTGCCCCAGTGCCTAGCCAAATGCCTGATGAATAGGCACTCAACATATTGCTGGGGACTCAGACAAACAGGGAAATGTCCTGAGAAATGTCAGGAAGGAATTTCCACATGGAAACACTGGGTTTGACAGAACAGGTCAGTGAAATAGTGCGGAGTTTTATAAGAACATTTTGCTGTGTTCTCAAAGGGGACCAGCAAAAGTCCTAGGAACACTGGGAATGGATGAATAAGTGAATAAATAAATGAATAAACCCTTAGCATGGGGTTTAGTATCTATGAAGAATTTACTGAAAGGAAGCTTTCAAGTAGACTTCATAAAGAGAATAACTCAATCAGCAGGGTACCTGCTGCCAAGTGCTTGCTGCTCTGTCGGGCCAGGTCAGGCTGAGGCTTGTATGTATGGTCTTGTGAGAGGGAGGGGAAGGACTTGACCTTTAAAGCTTTGTGGTCACCTTTGCAATACACTTCACAGTGAGCTTTTACCTAACTTAGTGCTGTATTTGAAGAACTCAAAGGACTTTTCCTTGAACCTGTAGGGAACTAGGACATTCTGAAGAATGGGAGCAATTTGCACTGATTTCAAAGTCCCACATACCTATCTTCCAGCAACATTTTGCCCTATTAGACCTCTTCTAAGGCTGTTCACTCTCCCTCTTTTTTAAATTTTTTTTTAGTGTTTATTTTTGAGAGAAAGAGAAACAGAGCACGAGTAGGGGAAGGGCAGAGAGAGAGGGAGACACAGAACCTGAAGCAGGCTTCAGGCTCTGAGCTGTCAGCACAGAGTCCAATGCGGGGCTTGAACTCAACAACCCATGAGATCATGACTTGAGCCGAAGTCGGACGCTCAACCAACTGAGCCAACCAGGTGCCCCTGTTCACTCCTCCTGAGAGTTAACAAAAAAGACAAGAGGGTGAAGCAGGAGTCTTGGAACCACCCTGTCTTCTTGACAATCACGGTGATTCACTGGGTTCTCTTACCAAGTATTTACTGAGCACCTACTAAGCCAGGATCCTGAGAATACAATGGTAAACAAGACATGCTGCTGCCTCCGGCGAGGGGGTGATACTGATACTGAAGCAGGATGTGGGGATAGCGAAGGCAGGAACAAGTGGTAGGACCCGAGAGGCAGCTCTGTATGCTGGGGGGATGGGCGCTGGACTGAGCCTTTGGCATTATCTGAGAAGTATGGGGTGCTCATCTGCCCCCAAATACCTCTTCATGGGCCTGACATATGAACTATCATCATGCCATTAGAAAAGAGCACCAAAAACCCTAGGCCAGCAATGCTGACCCTTCCTCTTTTAACATATGTGACACTAAAGTCCACGGGGACTAAGTGACTTATTCAACACTATGGAGCTAATTCAGAACAATACTAAATCCACCCTCAAGGCCTTGGGCCTTCTGTTCAGTGTTAACAAACCACATAGGGGTCTCCCCTTTGAATCAGAACAGCCTCCCAAAGGGAAGGGACTTGGGAGGAATCACAGCCCTTCATGAGAAAACCGTTAGTACATCAATTCCGGTGATTCCACACAATAAGCCACTTATCGGGAATGTTACTCTGTTCTCACGTCTTGGCTGCTACTAGCAGCTCTCACCTGCCTTCCGTCCCTGCTGCCTGACTAGGCCGATGTCTCTGAGATCCTAGCTTTAGAAACATAGCAGCCAACACATGTACAGTGCTTGCTAGGTACCAAGTACTGATCTAAGTGCTTTTCTATGTATGAACCCATGTAAGGCTCATGGCAACCTAAGGAGTTAGGTCCTAATATTATTCTCACTTTGCAACTGAGAAAATTGAGGCACAGAGTAATAGGTAACTTGCTCAAGGCCACAGAGCAAGTTTGTGACTGAGCTAGGATTCAGACCCAGGCAGTGAGGCCCCAGAGTCCATGCCCTGAAGAGCTACACTACACTTATCCCTATCATCTACCGCTGGGTAAAAACAACTCCAAACTTAGTGGCTTAAAACAATACAGATTGGTTTGGTCCACCATTCTGTGGGTGACAGCAAGCAGAAAACAGTAGAGAGAGCCCATCTCTGTTCCACAATGTCTGGGGCTTCAGCTGGGGTGGCTCAAATGACTTCCCAGGGTTATATATCTGGGGCCTCAGTTCTCCTTCACGTGTTCTCTTCATGAGGCCAGCACGGGCTTCCCTACAGCATGTGGTCTCAGGGTTCCAAGACGAAGCATCCCAAAGTGTCAGGGCTTAGGCAGCCAGCTTCTACTTGCGTAAGACTTGCTACGTGGCCAAAGTAAGTTGCATGGGCCAAGCCCAGAGTCGGTATGGGAGAGGAATACATTAATGTGAGCAGCAGGATGCACAGTTCATCTGGGACCACCAGGGGAACATTTTACTACAGCAGACAAGTGGGCCATAAAAGTGGGTTGGGAATAGCAGGCCCAGGGCGCCTGAGTGGCTCACTTGGTTAAGCGTCTGACTTTGGCTCAGGTCCTGATCTCAGGGTTCGTGAGTTCAAGCCCCGCTTCAGGCTTTGTACTGACAGCTGAGAGCCTGAAACCGGCTTCAGATTCCGTGTCTCCTTCTCTCTCTGCTCCTCCCCTGCTCGTGCTTTGTCTCTCTGTCTCTCTCAAAAATAAATAAACATTTTTTAAAAATTAAAAAAAAATAATAGCAGATCCTGGGGCAGGGTTTCTGCTTCTTCATCTTCCTGTACCTTCTTTTACAAGGAACAAGCTCCCTATAGGAAGAAGGAGCTTAAAACCAGTGCATATTACATTACAGAGTGTGGGAATAAGGCCTTCTAGCCTCAGAGACAGTTGTTATTTTTGTACACAAAGGAGGGCATCAATTGATTCACAATCTGAATTTGTTTTCACCTCATTTGAAGAGACCTGAGTTTGATAAACCACAGGAGGCTGAGCAGGTTAATGGAACAGTTTTTTGAAAATAATAAATTTCCATTGGACTTCAAGAGGGACTACAGCTGTAACTGTTACAATTAATAAGATAAAGTAGAACAAAAAACATTGTGTCTTTAGCAAGTTTGTCACTCAATAAGGCCTGACTGGAGAACTTATTGTAAAAAGAAAATGGCCGACAACAAGAAGTTTAACAATAAATAACTAAATTAATACTAGCTTAAGATATAATCTAAAAGAAAAAGTGAGCAGTTTAAAAAATTCCTGAATTACTAGGTGAGAAGCTTGGAAAAACTACCCAAGTGTCCTTTCTTTGTTCAGAAGACAATAGAAACACCTAGAAATTTCAGTCTGTGAGTTATAATCCTACTTGTATTCCCACATGATACTAGATGAATCATTTCTTACTCTATTGCTTTATTTCCTCATTTTAGCTTCCACTAACAGAGAAAAAAAATCCAATTTTTAATTCTAAAAGCAGTTTTTGGCCCTATTCCTCACCTAAAACTGATCAAAGTTAACCATACTGTTACAGATGGTTCAATTAAAATTATATGCTCAGTTCTTCTCACATAAGTACATGTTTATCAATGCTACAAGGATCATTTTAACATATGAACTACTAATATGTACATCTATCTATATTTTGTATTTATGAGTATGAACTTGCTTTTATTCTATTCTGAAGTGTAACTGAAGTTGAACCAGGCAATGTGAGGCAAAGCTGTAAACCAGCACACAGAATGATCTGTTTGTGCCTAGAATCCACTTGCCCAGTACCATCAGTGAGAGATAAAAGTACACACCCTTCAAAATATGGCTTCAGTTGAGTTCAATTATGTTCACCCTCAGCCAGTTAATTAGCAAGAATTCACTCAGTGATGTCATTATGTCACCCTTGGGACTAAAGACATCAGAGGGATCAGATAAAACATGGCAGAAAGAATTTCCAGGGCTGGAGAGAGATGTGATGGTATTTTTCAGAAAGCTTTCCCAAATCAGTATGGAGAGACTCTTGAGTCATTTTCAACCACTAACTCTTCTAATATGAGAGCCCATTGCCAGCAAGTTCACAGAAGTTCATAATTCACCAAGAGTTCCCTTCAGAAGCTGAGTGATCTTTTATGATTTAAGACTCCAAAAATACAAAAGAAAAGAAACATGCAATTTTTGTAAGAGCCTTGGAAACGGTACTTCTAGAAATGGAGACATATCCTAGGTCCACACTGCCAATTTTCTAGCGTTCAGGTAAAAGAGGTCAAATCTATACTCAGAGTATTTAAGGCTTCTCTAGTGCTCTCACATTGTGCCTGGGCACAGCATTTTGAGAAGATCTGAATCTGCTGAAGAGAGAATTTTAATCCACACCTACTAGGAAATGTGACAACCTTACTCCACTACAACAGTCTACACTTTACAAAGTGCTCCCAGATATGTGACCTCATCTGATCCACATGTCTATGCTTGAAAGTGGGTATTAGAGTCCCCATTTTGAGGTGAAGAACCCAGAATGGGAGATTTTTAAGTGACTTATCCAAGGTCACACCCTCATGAGTGGCAGCAAAGTTGCCCCAAGTCTCCCCCATGCTAGATGGTGCTCTTTTCATCAGACAAAACCTCTCCCTGCCACCTCCTCTGTCTCCCTTTGGTTTTTAAGTGTTCTTGAAAGATCATCTCCATGACTGAGAAGTTCTTGACTTGCATATTTAGTCACCTCTGTGTATCCATGGAGTAGAGATAAGTATCTTTAAAAAGATAAAATCTCCTGGAGTGCCTGGGTGCCTCAGTTCGTTAAGTGTGTGACTCCTGGTTTTGGTTCAGGTCATGATGATCTCACGGTTCGTGAGTTCGAGCCTCACATCAGGCTCCATGCTGACAGCACTCAGAGGCTGCTTGGGATTCTCTTTCTTCCTCTCTTTCTCTGCCCCTCCCCTGTTCACACCCTCTCGAGCTTTCTTGCTCTCTCTCAAAATAAATATATAAATAAAATTTTTTAAAAAAGATGAAATCTCCTGAAATGAGAATCTCATAACGCACCATTTCGCTGAGAATTTCACTTCTACAGAAGAAAAAGCAAGTTGAATTGGAGTGGCTACTCCCATCTCTTGGAGCTCTAAGAGTCAGAGCCCCTGACTTCTTTGGGTAAAGGTTTTCTCATCAATACAGAAGGTCTCAACTAGAAGATCTTTCAGGCCTATTCTGAACTTAAGAGTCTATGAAGATAGTTACGACTCCTAAATCTTCTTTGAGTTATGATAGCTAGAACCCCCCTCCTCTACCACAGCCAGAAATTACTGCTATTAAGATATTTTTCTTCTTTGGGAAAAGCTATCCAGAAAAGGGCTTCACAAAAGGGAAGAGAGTTAAAATTTGTAACTGCCCACCCTTATATAAGTGGCCTTATATATATCTCATTCAATCTAACCCTCACAATATCTTATTATTCTTACATTAGAGGAGGAAGAAAAACAGGTGCAGAGAAACTGACTAGCTGGTGCAAGATCACAAAAGCTATTATTGACAGAGTTAGAATTCAGCCTATTTGTTTTCAAAGCCCCTCCTGTCTTTCTATAGAGCTATTTTGATCATGGACAAGTGGAAGATAAGGAATACAGACAAAAGTGAAGCATTATTCCTTAAATAACAGAAAAAGTAATGTGGAAAGGTGAACCCCTCAGGTAATGAGCAGTCACAGGACTGAGAGTATAGATTTTATGGTGCCCTGTTCCCAGTATAGAGTATAGATTTTATGGTGCCCTGTTCCCAGTCTAACTGAAATGCTGTGGAAGTGGAAAAAGCACTGATTTAGGAGGCAAGAGAGCAGACTTCTGGTCTTGGCTCTCAATGTTCGAGCAAATACATTTTTAAATGCATTGCTCTAAGTAAGCAGTAGTTCTGCCCACAGGCTAGAAAATAACAATAATAGCCGCTAAATTCTTGACATGCTTGTATTGTGCTGAGTACCGTTTAGAGCCCTATATCCAACCTTGCTTCATTTTCATCCTTATGACAACCCACAAAGGTAAACCCATTTTGTGGATGAGGAAACCAAAGCACCTAAAAGTGATCTGGGCTCCCCAAGGCTGCAGGGTAGGTGGCAGAGCTGGGATGTAAAGCCAAGGAACCTAATTGCAGGTTCCCAAGTGCATAATCATTGTGCTTAGAGTACAAGGTATGTGCGTATGTGGCTAGACAAGCATTTAGAAATGCAACTCCAAAACGATTAGGGGAGAAAGCCTTCAGTGAAAAGCCATATGTTGCACGCAGGGAAGTTCTACACAGTGTCATTATTGTATCATTTCACTTTCTTCAAGAATCACCTCCGCTAGAGGTTATACTTGGGTATCTGAACATTTTGGTCAGAGTACCTGGCATGATCACATAAAACTGCATTTAACAGAAAACCAACAACAGTGGCTTAACTGAATCAAGTATTTTTCTTTTCTTTAAATTTTTTAAACATTTATTTATTATTGAGAAACAGAGAGAAACACAGTGTGAGCAGGAAAGGGGCAGAGAGAGAGAGGGAGACATAGAATCCGAAGCAGACTCCAGGCTCTGAGCTTGGTCAGCACAGAGCCCGACACGGGGCTCAAACCCACATACTGCGAGATCATGACCTGAGCTGAAGTCAGATGCTTAACCAACTGAGCCACCCAGGCTCCCTCTATTTTTCTCATATAACAAGCAGTGCAGGGCTGCCACGCTGGCTTAGGGACCTGTCCAATGGGGTCATCTCGCCTTTTCCGGCTGCTGCCTTTAAGACAGGTGCTTTCATCCTCTTGCTTGAAGAATGAATGCTGTACTTCTCTGTGCCATCCAATAGGTAGAGACTAGCCACATGTGGCTATTTATGTTTAAATTAAGTCAAATCCAAAATTCAGTTCCTCAGTCACGCTAGCCACATTTCAAGCACTTGACAGTCGCATGGGAAGGGGGCTACTGTATTGACTGGGGCAGATACAGCTCGTTTCCGTCATCACCAGAAGTATTATTACAAAGCACTGCTCTAGACATCACATCTGCAAACGTGGCAGGAAGATGAGGAAGGGGAGAAAAGTGCTGAGTGCCAAGTGAGGCTGTTCCCTTTCAATGAGAAAACAACAGCTCTCATGAAGTCCTCACCCAGTGGAATCCTGCTTTCACTTACTTGGTCAGAATTATATCACTTGATCACTCCTAGATGCAAAGGGAATTCTGTGAAGTGGGCCTATGCCTGTCCTCCACTAAAATGGGAGCTGTAGGTAAGGAAGAGAACAGAATATATGATTGGCTAAGTAAGTAGCTGTCTATGCCAGACTCGACATCACATGTGAGTTATGCTTTAAATGAGGCCAATTTACCAAAACAGAACGGAAAAATCAGGCCATAAACATCTGTCATCGCACAGATGTGGGCATGCAAAGTCAGTGATTACTGCCACCTGGTAGCGCCTTGCAGGAATAGGTGGACAATGAAGCAGGGGGGGGAATGGAGAAAGAAAGTATTTATCTAGGCTTGTCCAGAAAGAGTTCTGGTTCCTGAACTCTCAGGCCTTCACCAGTCGGAGTTCCACAACTACAGACTGGTGAGCGAAGAGAGCGGCTGTGCTGTGGGGGATGGGCAGTGGGAGCAAACAGTGAGGCTGACTTAGCTAATGGCCAAGTGCGCAAGAACCAAGTTCTCTGCGGTGGCCTTATGGTCCCACACGGCCTCTGAGGGGCACCTCTTTGCAGGCCCCCTTGATAAGACGGACACTTCTGCTGGGCTCTGGTTATACGTGGCCTGGGAGTGCTCGCCCCATGCATCCAACAGCAGAAAGAAAGCTGCAGATAGCTTTCAGGCCCCCGGCTGACAAAGCCCTAAACTCCTACAGTAACGAATTCGAGTGTTAGTGGCATAAAAATTAGAGGTAACAAACATCTGGCAGCCTGCACAGGCATAAAGGGGCTGTCTTGGGATGAAAGTGGGAAAGATGAAGGGGTTACAGCTAGGAGAGGGCAGACAAGCTGTGCTTCAACATTTTATCTCTGGCTAGTCTTACAGGAAAACGAAAAATAGTTGTATATAAATCTGTAAAGACAAAAGGCAATGAGCTTACATCTTTCCCCTATTGTCACTACCCCTTTGCCTGACTCCAGTTTTTGACAGATGCTTGTTTTTTGCTGTCGATAGAACAAAAGGATGACTTAGTTTAAAATGCATCAGGAGACAAGGAGAACGATTTGTTTGCTCCTAAGTAATTTTCCACAAGGAACAGCAATGATGACAGTTATTTCATCTCTAACAGATGCTAACTCATCCCCAAAAAGACATCTGGAGGCTGAAACACCAAACTGATATGTTGCATCAATGATCGTGTTCATGGCTATTTCAAAATGAGGAGACGGCAAAGAGAAGTTTGAGAACACATTTGGAGAGTAAAATCTATTGCTATCTAGGGCTTTTAGTAAATAAGTAAATACCCAGCCCTGAAATTATGCTTCAGTGTGGGATGAAGGATGGGAAGAGGAAAGAGAAGGAATTCTGTCTGACATGTGACACAAAGCTCTGAAACTCGAACATGAGACACTCAGCTTTCTTTGAAGAGAGAGGCACCCCATTGCTAATGCTGAGATCCATGACCGGAGTTACATTTACCAAAGAAGGTAGGAATTGATTCATTTGTCCCAATGTATTAGTTTCCTGGGCTGCCATAACCAATACCACATATTGGATGGCTTAAACAACAGAAGTGTATTGTCTCACAGTACCAGAGGCCGGAAGCGTTGGTAGAGTTGGTTCCTTCTGAAGGCTGTGAGCTCTCTCTCATATCTCATCTGTTCCATGTATCTCTGCCGGCTCCTGGTGCTCTGCTGGAAAGCTTTGGTGCTCCTTGGCTTGTGGCAGCAGAACTCCCTGTGTGCATGTCTCTGTGTCCAAATTTCCCCTTCTCATAGAGACACAGTCATACTGGGTTAAAGGCCACCCTCATGACTGCATCTTAACCTGAGCAACTGCAAAGAAAGACCCTATTTCCAAATAAGGTCACATTCACAGGTATTGGGGGTTAGGACTTCAATGTTTTTTGTGGGGGACACATGACTCAATCTGTAGCACCAGGTAATCTTGGGCAAAGAGTTACTTCTCTTTTCCATCGTGTCACTATAGACGAGGCTATGAAAAAGTAAACTTGATGGTATCACTTTTGTTCCTTGGGAAATTACTAACATCGACAAACCAGCCCCTCTCAGTTTCTGGATGTTTGCAAGCTACAGCCTTTTCTTTATAAAGTTCACATCATATTGCTCCAATCTAGGACTCTGTATGAGAAATTTCCAATAGTTTCTCTACCTCCTCACCTTCAACCTACTCCAAAGAGTCAAGACCTTGAATTTGGAACATACTCCTAAAAGTGTACTATTTCCATAGTTGGATACCTTCCTGAGTCTCATTCTAAAACTGGAAAGTTTGGATAGTCAACTCAATTCAGCCAACCTTTACTGAGAAATTTATCTGTGTCAGGGATTGTGCTAGGGATTTAAATACAAATTCCATGTTTCACCACCTGAGTACTACTAAAAGGAGTGCCCAGATGTCTGACTCTAATCACATTCTCAGCCCTCATGAGGAGTAGGAGTGGAGGGTAAGGTGGAGAGCTCTGCTTTTAAGCAGGTTGCTCTATTCTTAGGGAAGCAATGAAATAAATTAGGTGACTTTATTTTGAGGGCTCAGATATTCTATGAGCCCAACCCAAATTCCACATGACTGTTCTTTTCTTATTCTGCTACTTCAGGTCTGCTCCCAAGGGTTTTCGAACACGGAATGGAATTGCCTTCCCTTTACCTCATCCTCTTCATTTCCTACTCTCCTCTCTCCCCAAAAATAAGTGAGTAAATGACAGAACAATACTTAAAGTCATTTCCTATGGAAAAAAAAAAAAGCCAAGAGATCATGAGCCAAGTGAGTGTGTAGGGGTGGTTTGGATTTTTTTTTATAATAACGTCCCAGAAAACAGCACTTCTGGACTCTGTTGAACACTATTAAGGCACCCATCATTATTCTCTTTTCAAAGCTAAATAATCTCAATTTCTTTAACCTTTTATCCCTGGTCCTATTTTCTAACCTTCTGATTATTTGTGTTGCTCTCCTGCATTCATTCTGAGTTCTTTTAAATTTTAGAGTCAAAACTGGATGCTATAATCAAATAAGCACTGAGGTTATGTGAAGGATAGGATACTGCAAGGAGTGAAAGCACTGTTGTGGCCTAAGACACACGTGGGCAGGGGCAGGGAGGGGAGGGGATGTGGCGTAAACACAGCATAGGATTATAAAATGCTTGAAAAATGAAATGTGTGCTATAAATGCCAAACAGCACGGGCGCTAATTGGAGAGGCATCCCCTCGGACACATCGGTCTATGATATAAGGCACAGGAAACATTGGGGCTTACAATTTCTCTGTTAGGAACAGCCTTGCGTCAGCAGGGTTTGGGCTGCTCACCAGGAGGATGTCAGCGGCATGACAGGTTAGCTCACAGGCCTTTACTTACAACATAATCACATTTACTCTGTGACAGCAATTTGGCCATTGGGTTCACGGGGAGATTTGTTGGTCTTGTAGGGAGTTCTCCAACAAGCCACTTGGAAACGTGTGGTAGTAAGGACATGTCATTGCTGACGCTGTCCTGCTATGAACTCTTTTGGCCCTGAGATACTATCACAGCCTTAGATTATATTCAATTTCACAAAAGTTCTATGCAGCCTTCTATGTGCTACTTACGAGGAAGCTTACTGCTTACCAGGCTCAGCTTTCCTTTAGCACCCATTTTCCCTTTAGAGCCAAGGGGATAAACCATGTGTGCTCCTCATTGCCTACTGTCTTTATTCATTCTGGTGTATTTTCTTCTTCATCTACGTCCCCAGGTAACTAGTCTTACTCTCATTTCCTTCCATCCTCAATACAAAATACTTCATGGTAAGAACGTCACTTCCAAGAGCCATTTGCGGCAAGATGGTGGACCAGAGGGTATTATGCTAAGTGAAATAAATCAGAGAAAGACAAATAACATATGATTTCACTTATATATGGAATCTAAAATACAAAACATATGAATAAACAAACAAACAAAAAGCAGAAACAGACCCATAAACACAGAGAACAAACGATGGTTCCCAAAGGGGAGGAGTGGGGGTGGTGAACAAAATGGGTGAAGGGCAATAGGAGATACAGGCTTCCAGTTATGGAATGAATAAGTCATAGGGATGGAAGGTACCACATAGGGAATATATATGATCAATGGAATTGTGATAACATTGTATGGTGACAGGTGGTGGCTACACTTGTGGTGAGCACAGCATAATGTATAGATTTGTCAAATTACTATGTTGTATACCTGAAACTAATGTAACATTGTAGGTCAACTATAATTTTTAAAAAAGAGTATCATCTCCCAGTCTACCTTTTATTTATGTTACCCCTAATTTATTCTTCATATTTATCCTTCTCCCCATCCTCTACCCACCACCCATTTTACACACACACATGCCCACACAGACACACACACATGCTCACACAGATACACACACACAGACACCCCATGCCTCTTTATACAACCATTTAGTTCCTGATATAGGTCCCACATAAGCAAATCTGCCTTGTTTTTACCTCCTATTGCAATCCATTCAAATCTCATCCCTTAAGCATCCAAGATTTATTTTGTCATTATAATCTACAATAGAGAATAGATTATCCAAGCACATGCACCCTCCCATTTTCAGTCTTTAAAATTCACAGGCCTCAGTGAATGAGAGGAGATGTAATCTTGGGTAATAACAAAATTTCATGGAAATCCCCAAGCATTGCAGGGAGTATCATCTCAAAAACAATCAAGTACAACAACAAATACAGGATTTACTGGGAGAACAAAGGTTATGGGAGAGTCTGCACTTATTTTGCATGATACAAACATTTCTATTGACTCTAAGTTTTCATTCCAAGACCTTCCTATATCATTCGGTATTTGATGAAGATGAAATGTTACAGGGTCACATGTCATGTCATTTATGATAACTTAGCAATGCAGTTGGTTGGGAAATAAGACCAGGCATATGAGACTCACAGATTTCTTTGCTGTAAATTCCCAACACCTGTTTATAATGCACCTTTACTGAGAAAATAGCTCCAATAACATTATATAGTGTGGTTCATGAATGCTATTAACCATCTCTATTGCATGTTACAAATTTAAAAGGTTTTTAACTTTACAGACAATCCATAGGTTTATGAATTGAAAGCCACTGAAATAAATCATCCTTAGTAATGAAAAGGGAAAAGGGGGCCTGATATAATTTCTATTTGTCAAGGTATAATGATGTCACCATCCATTTATCCTCTGCACTTAAAGGTTGAAGCTATTCAACAAATCTCTCCTCAGCCAAATACATCTGGTGCCTTAATGGAGGCCATGGCACAGGTTTCTGATTAGTTCACATATCACTCACCAATTAGAACAGAAGGTAAAACTTACTTTTTCCTATCATGAGCAATTCATTAGAACAATAACCTTTAATGTAATGAATAATAGCAGGACCTTAAAATTAAAAAAAAAAAAGCATGTTATCACTTTAAGATTATCTCTCTGAATAGTTTGTAGATTAAACAGATTTGCTTATGAAGATGCTATTTTTTTATCCCAATCACTGTTTTGATTTGTTTTTTTTTTTTAACCAATAATTTAATTAATCATTGGAGGACAGAATGTGGGGCAAAGGGCTACTGGTCAAGTTTTACTTAAAGATAACATATACCTAGTTACAGGACTGCCATGAACTATTGGGGAGGTTGTTCACTGCTCAAGGGAGTCAAGTTGAGAGCCAATATGGGTTAAAAAACAGCCTTTGATTCAATAAACAGTCCTCATGGCTTGGCATTGGCTGCATTTGCTGAGGGAATGGAGCAAATGGACACAGTGTCATACAGATTAGTGGCAGACTTTATACTTAAGGAATACGAGATATAGCATGATCCTAGGAAAAACTTTATTAATTCTGCCTTTTTGGCTGCTCACATGCTAGGAAGTACCAGGCAGCACTAACTCTTCACCTAGGACTCAGTGCTGATTGAGTGCAAATTAAACATTCCAAAGAGTTCACTGAAATTCTGGTAGGTGGTAGAGAATATCACCTCTCAGCACTGTCCTGGGAGATCCATCCATTCCAGGTAAAAAAAAAATAATAATAACATTGGGGTACCTGGGTGGCTCAGTCGGTTAAGCGTCCGACTTCAGCTCAGGTCATGAGCTCCCATTTTGTGGATTCAAGCTCGGCATCAGGCTCTGTGCTGACAGCTCAGAGCCTGGAGCCTGCTTCAGATTCTGTTTCTGCCTCTCTCTCTGCCCCTCCCCTGCTCACGGGCTGTCTCTCAAAAATAAATAAACACTAAAAATTTTTTTTTAATAATAATAATGTTTTTGAGAAGTTCTTGGAGGTAAAAGTGGAATCTAGGAACATGAATCTTCAGAGAAAGGGGGACATGACTCCAAATATTAGAAGGGAAAAGTGGGGGATGGGGAGCTGTAAGAGGGAGAAGGAAAGGCTCCAAAAGGGAAAAGTTTAGAAAAGAGAGAAAGGAACAGCATGGTCAATTATTCCTATTGTGTCACATGACCCCCTCTGTAAACACCTCCCAATCATCAGTGATATCTAGAAGAATCAGCAGATACTTGGTACAAGTGGGTTGCTTGCAATAAAATAAAATAAAATAAAATAAAATAAAATAAAATAAAATAAAAATAGTTAATCAATTCAATGAGCTTCCAGGTCAAAACAGACCCATCTAGTGAAGCTGCAGATACCAGAAAATCCTCAGGGCTGTGCCTCTGATTTTCTCCCACCCATGAAATCTGGGGCCCGAAGACAATCTGTCTTAGAACAGGGGGAACTCCCAACCTAACATCCATGTTACATTCTCTTTTCCTGGGTGACAGAGAAAGACATCTGTAACATAAACATAAGTGCTGAGCACTCTACATACACCATCTCATTTTATCTTCGGAGCAATTCTCCTGGGAGATGGAATTATTCATCCCATTTTGCAGCTAAAGAAATGGAGGCTTTGACATTATTATATCATCAGCCCAGAGGCCCTGCTCATGAGGAATGGAGCTGGAATTGGTATCCAGTACTTTCTGAATCCAGAGGGAGGCTCTATTCTTTGTTTTTATGATGATGATAAAATCCAAATAACATAAAATTCATGATTTTGAACATTTTAAAGTATAAAGTTCAGTAGCATTTCCAGTTGTAGCAATAGTACAGTCACAGGGTCATACAACCATTACCACTATCTAGCTCGCGAACATTGTCATTACCCCAGAAAGAAACCCTGTATCCTTTAAGCAGCCATCCCCGCCCCCAGCTCTGCCTTCCCCACCAGCCCCTGGCAACAGTCAATCTGCTTCCTTCTTTCTGGCTTTGCAGAGGCTCTTTTCTTCTCCACAGGGCGATACTGCACCCAGCACCCTCTGGCAAAATGCAGAGGAGGGCTTAGGGTGTTCACAGCTGCCCTGAACAGGATCACAGGGATTAAGATCCAGAGCTGCACAATGAAAGCAGTGTGACAGGCTGCGAAAGTAAGAGGCTCTCCTGGCAGCTCTGCCTGTAAAACTACATTTTCAGAGCCTAGGTCTCCAAACAAGATGTGGATTAATTGAAAACTGTGGAGAGGTGCCTGGGTGGCTCAGTTGGCTAAGCATCCAACTTTAGCTGAGATCTCATGGTTCATGAGTTCAAACCCCACATCGGGCTCGCTGCTGTTAGCACAGAACCTGCTTCGGATCCTCTGTGCCCCTCTCTCTGCCCCTCCCCTGCTCATGTTCTCCCTCCCTCCCTTTCTCTCTCTCTCTCTCTAAAATAGATAAGCATTTTTAAAATGTGAACGAAGTAGAACCTTGAAAACTTAAATTATGGAAAAGGATGAAACGATCCCAATGGATCCAGTTTGGCAAACCACTAGGCAAAGAAAGGTTGGTGACAATTAACTGAATGCAAACACATATAGAAAGGCTTTTGAGGAAAGAGAGATTCCCTCCAGGCCATGGGAAATGATTCACGAAAGTGAGCACTTTCAACAAACACAATTTTTTTTTAAACTTTCAAAACATCGTTTTGTCCTCCATACTGTTTGGCTGCCTTAAAAACCAGAATTTACTGCACTTCTGACTGCGGGAGGTATGGTCTCTGCTCATACTGAGGAAGCAGGGAGCAAAAGCACCAGGTACTCGCTGGTCAACTAGCAGCACAGAACGAGAAGGAGGTGGGGCCAGCCTAGGCAAACTAGAGATTTAGTCCAGGTGTTCAGCTTCGCTGGGAGAATACAACCCTTTCATTCCCACACCCAGAAAAAATCCTGGGTCTCACTTTTCTTTGATTTTGTCTGTGGCTACCTATATCCAGGTGCTACAAATCAGCCTAAGCCAGCAATTCTCCTCTAAGATTCAGAGACAGGGTTACTATGTCCAAGGGGGTGTAGAAGTTAGGGGGAATAGAAAAAGAGGCAGCTTCTTTTCAGTTGTAATTTAGTAGGACTCAGTTCTTGCCCCTGCATAGGAGGACGAGTGGACCGGGTACCCTTCCTGCAGTCCATTCCTGCTGTAGAAGCCATCGCCTGGCACTCTGGCAGGTTCCTAGCAGGGAAGACCAGGATGACGCTGACAAGCCCTCCTCCCCCAGTATCCTGGGAAGCGTGTTTGGTGACCTGAGCCTTTCTCACGGTGAGCTTGCTTTCACTTTCCCCCTTTGCTCCACCAGCTCTCATACACACTTGCTTCAAGGTGCATTGTTCATCCCTTTTTCCAGGAGTCCACCTGTAGCTTAATCCAGGCCCCAGGAATTTTTCCTTTTTCTGTATTTCTATACCACATTCATAGCCTGTGCCACAAAGTCTGGTATTTGAATCTAATTTCGAGCTGTGTTGTCAACCCTTAATTTTAGCTCGTATTCATATGGATAATAGTGGTTCATCAAGGGGACCTGCTTTTGAGGTCAGAAGACCTAGGTTCAAGTTCTGCCTCTGTCCATTACTGTCTGACCTTAGATAAATCCTATAACCTCTCTTTGAAAAGGGGGAATAAGAACACTTGTCCCACTCATTTACAGTTATAAGCATCCAATGAGATCACATGTGTGAAAGTATATTATGAAGTACACATGAACAATATATTGTTTAAACTCTATTTCCAAGAGTCCAGGTCTTGTGTCTTCCAATGAAATGGTGATTTTTCTTACTAATCATCATCAGTTACATTTTTAAAATAAAACAGTATTATCGCCTTCTAAACTACTTTTTTAAAAGTAGATATGAGAATCCAGCTTTTATT
>CM053559.1:52015314-52083993 GCA_028646485.1 Cryptoprocta ferox | reverse complement strand
ACACAGGGCTTGAAGCCATGAACTGTGAGATCTGAGACTGAGCCAAAGTCGGACGCTTCACTGACTGAGCCACCCAGGCACCCCTCTAAACTACTTTTTAAGTGAAACTATTTCCTTTCTCTTCTTACTGCAAACAAAAATTTAAATGCTAACTTGGGCATGCCAAATAATTAGTAGGTAATTCTTGTTAGGTTTCTGTATCTTATTAACCTTATGGCAAGAACCAAATTCTGTCTTATCTTCAATACTACCTACAGAAGAAAATGCACCCAATACAGAATTTGTGAATTTAGACAGGCACTGTCTAAATTGGGATTGGTGTATCCCAATACATTGGGATGAGTTATGGGTTAAAGCAGTCTCCAGGCTGCCAAATGACTAAGGGTACAAAGAATATTATGTAAAAGATATTTATACTGCTAAAAAGAACAAACTCTTGGAGTCTTCTGAAAATGACTTTTTATATACAATTTATATGCTAATTATAAATCATTTGAATATATTAGATAAAGCAGGTTCCCTAAGGACCTACTGTTTGGTACAATGTGTCCTTGAAAAAAAAAAAAAAGAATAAATATTATAAGGGCCCAAGTCCTTGCAATGGCCTCAAGAACCTACCGGGTCTGCCCACAGGCCCTACCATTTCTTCCTTCTTCTATCAGCTCCAGCCACATTTGCTTCCTTGATGTTCCTTGACTTGACCCACCTGGGGGCTTGGCCCTGGCTGTTCCCTCCACTTGGAATGCTCTAATCCAAGACACTCACAAGGCTAACCTTCCCTTCCTTCGTCTTTGCCAAGATATTTCCTTCTCCAACAAGCCATACTGACCACACTAGTTGAATGTACAACCCTCCATTTTATATGCTGTTACTCTGCTCTACTTTTGCCATAGCACTTATCACCTTTTAACATAATAGATGATGTACTGTTTTTTGTTTGGTTGTTTTGGTTTTGGTTTGGTTTGGTTTGGCTTTGCTCTTTTAGGTTGGTCAGCAAGGAAAAGAGAGCAGAACTGAAAAGATCTAAAGACTTCTGGGTGACCTGTGTATTCCCAGAGGTCCAGGCAATCTGGGCATGAGCCCAAAAGGGTCCCAACAATGTGACAGGCATGGAGGAGGAAATTCCCTCATTGTCCCCATTCCAGAGAAGTCCCCCATCACCCCCCAAAACAGAGGACTGGTGGAAGAAGGAATTGGCCAGCTTTTTAGAAGAGTCACAGCTTTCATGGTAAATATCTTTTGGTTGATTAAGTTTTTCAGGGTTTGCAAACAGGGTGTGTGTGTTTGGTAGAAAGAGGAAATGTGGAGAACGGGGGTGGTAGGTTTATTCTAACTGACATTCCCCTTTATAATTAATTCTAAACAGAATTGTATATTCATCAAAATCTGTTGGACACTTGTGCCCTTCTTGACTAGGCCTGGAAGTGATGCTTTTTAAATCTATAATTCAGAATGCCCATGCCTATTGCTTCTCGGCCTTTTGGCTAATATCAAGTGCATAATGCTCATGCCTGATGAGTCTAACTTAGTGACAGTTGATCTTTAATTTGATACTTTGCTCTAAAATGTAAATATTACATTGGAGAAAAATGAGGGAATTAGGTTCCCCTTAGTCCAGATTGCGTAGGATTCCTTCTTGGCTGTTAGGATATGTGTTAACTTCTTATTTTTCTCTAGCACTTTAACTTTCCCAAGTCTCCTAATAAATTTCCTAAACTCAGGATGGAAGAACTGAAGGAAGATAAAAGAGGAAATATCACTTATTTACTTCTCTGGAAGTACTCTCTCCCCTCTGGCAGTTTCTCCCGTGGGTATAGAGCCATCTCTGTAGCTACCTGGCCTCTGCCACACCTCAGACCAGGTGCTTCATAAAGAATAACACACCTAGGGACACCTGGATGGCTCAGTCGGTTAAGTGACTGAGTCTTGATTTCATCTCAGGTCATGATCTCATAGTGTGGGGTTCAAGCTCCACACTGGGCTCCACGCTGACAGCATGGAGCCTGCTTGGGATTCTCTCTCTCATTCTCTCTCTCTCTCCCTCTACCACTCATGCTCTCTCTCTCTCCTAAAAAAAAAAAAAAAAAAAAAAAAGAATAACACACCTAATGGAATCAGGAAAGAAGAGTATATATCAGCTTTATTTCTCAAATGAGAATTTAGCCAAGATTCACAGACTTGGCCTCTACTAGTTACTTAACAACTGCCCTCAGGTCAAGAATGATCCTACATTCTTGGGATATGAGACTATTTTCTTTCATAAAACACAGCAAGAGCCATGTTGGTTCAACATTTCTCGATATTTTCCCATCTCATCCACTCCCAACAAGGTAAGCTTAATCCTGTTACACCTTCTGAAAGCAGGTTTTCAAAAAGAATTGGGTTACTATTGATCTCCAGCTGAAGAAATTCTCATTGCACACAATGAGTCTGTAAGCTGCTTCTTAATGCCACTGCTCTGGATGACATCCTTAGTACCTATGTTCTTTCAAGAGATGGCCACACAGTGTAATATAGTGATTGAGGTTTTTATCTTTTCCTATTAGGCAGGAATTATTTCAACACACTCTCTCTTTGAAAGAGACCATGACAAGCTAAATGACAATCTATCCTATACTGTTGTGAACCCCCAGTCACAGTGACTAGAGTTTCTTTAAGCACAGACCTCCCTATAGATTAGGACATATATCTTAAGCACCAATGTTAAAGTTAATGCAAAAGTTCAGAGGTGCAAAATAATTTAAATGTGCCCAAGTAGTAGCAATAACATCTCTAAAATCTTGGCAGTGAATTATGGATATGTGGAATATTAAAAATGCAAAGCTAACTCAATTTGCATTTGCAATGCCCCCTAGCTGTTACCAGGGAGGAGGAAATTGCTTTCTGCTGAATTCAAGGGCACACTACTTAGTGCTGTATTTAAGTCAAGGAGGAAAATCACTCATTTTTATTCTACCACTTAACGTGTGCTTATGTAATCTGTCTAGCACTGGAGTCAGTTGTCTAATATTATTTTCAATCACAGAAAGAGAATATATAATTCAATCATTACACCTTTATTTTCACTTGCTTGGCGATCTCCCGAAGTCTTATTACCACCAGTAAATGCCAGCCTGTCATCAATCAGTGCTCAGCACTGGGACTGTCTCTGACAAACAGCATTAGCCAAGGTATTATTATTTTTACTTTTGAGAAGGGGTATGAGTCGGGGGCAAGGTTACATTTGCCCGATCAGATAGGAGACAATGCATTCCTTCACCAGGGACTCCTCCACTTCCACCCATCATTTGCCATCCATTCCTAGGCCATCTGTCTCCCAAGCAGGTAAATTCTCGAAGGTTGAGTAGACATGTAAGTTAGTAGGTAATACACTGCAAAGCAGGAATCTGCTTTCAACTTCATGTCTTCTCCCACCCTGTTCTTCCTCCTTTCCAACTAGTCCTCACCCAACTGCTCATTTTCATTTTCCCTGCACACTCAGCTTCATCTGGTCCATTCTGGGAAGCCACCGGGTAAACACAGTGGGCATTCCCTACACTGCCCATTGGGCCACAATGATGCCGTCGCCTGTCGCCGCCCTTCTGGTGAAGGGACTCACAGAAAGCAGCTCTCCAGGCAGAAGAGGCAGCAGTTGACACTTCTTAAGATGGAAACCCAATTAGAAAAACTGTGTTAAGGGCTGGGGTCTGTTAAAGGGGGAATAATATTCCTCTGATTTACAAATAATATCGGAGACCCTGGTCACACTGAAAAATGAGAAACCACTTGGTGAACAAGGTTGGCCATGAATCCCAGTCTAGACAACACTACTCAGTATTGGTCTGTTTCTCACTGATCTCTGTGATTGTGTTTGCCAGTCATGTTGGTCATAAGTTGCTTTTTTTCCCCTTTTCTCCTTGTTTCCTTATATTTATCACCTCATCAGGAGCCATTGCTTTCTTTCTTCACTTACCCAGGGTAGATGGGATATGATTGATTGTAGTGGATCTTAGACCCCCACTTTACAAGTACTGTGTAGGCTGCACACCCAGGAATTCTGACTCATCAGGTGTGGGAGGAGGGTCTAAGGATCTGCATTTTTAATAAGAACCTCTCTCATACCAAGTGTTTCTGTGGGTAGTTCCAGACTATTCTTTAAATGCCTTTTGAAAGCCACAGAAAAAAGGAAGGTACTGTTGTGTGGTCTAGTGTGAATGGTCTCCTCCTCCTATCCCTGTCCTTCTCTCTCTCTCTCTCTCTCTCACACACACACACACATGTACACACACACATGATTTGGTCCATTTGACAGAAGGTCAGGCTGTATCTTTGTTTCTGCCTTATAAAATCAAGAATCTTTTTGGCAAACTGACATAATAGGCTATAAACATTACCTTTACTTCCACAAAGAGCAGAAATAACTCCCCAACATCAATGATGAGGCACAGGGATCCCCAGAGGTTAGCACATGAGAAACTGAATTAGAGGTCAAGACTAGCTTCCCAAAACCAATTCTCCTATTTTTCTAATAAATAAAGCATCTTTAGATTCAGTGGTTTGGGATTTGGTAGTTCTATTTAGAGCACTCAGAAAGATGAATAATTGTAATTCAGGGGGTCATTCAAAAGCCACATAATTTCCTTATATATTTATAATGCATGTGAGCTAAAACTAGGTGAGACAGACTAATTAAGAGTATCTTAGACAACAGAAAGCCCATTTGGTCCTTGGAATTGCGAGGTTGGTCTCTGGTCAGATGATATTTTAAAAATCAGAATTCAGGCTATTGTTTTGAAAAAATACATCAGATAGAAATGAGAGCAGACAAATGAGAGATTTATAATCCCCATGGTACATAGTTCATAAATTGGCTGCCCTTTTATCTCTGCAGCAGGAGAAATGGGGAAATTCTGAAAACCCCAGAAGAAATAGACAGGATGTCTAAGTTAAGAATGCAAGGGGAAAAGGACTCCCTATTAAAACAAAATACTGCCCCCTTTGCCCTGCACATATCATAACTTAGCTGTTTTATTCCATTCTAGCCGGGTTTTGCTAGGTGATTTATTAGTTAGTCTGGATTTAGCACTGGAAGGAAGGACAACTGGGAAGTGGCTCCCCACAGTGTAATTTCACAAATTTTACTTTCCTCTTGAAATTCACACATTGTGATTCCCACTGTTATCACCATCTTGTCCCAGATATAAGCAGCTTCCATTATAATTATGTGAACCAACTATGGCCAAAAACTCCTTGTCGATGACTTTAGCACAGTTGAAACCAAATAAAAGCTGTCCCTCCCTTACTACAAATTTATGAAATAATAAGGGACTGTATTAGTCCCAAACTACAGACCCCTTTGAGCATGCCCTATCAGTTCCTTCTTCTAGGTCAAATGTGCCTGTTCCGAAGCTAGAAGCCAGACACAATGAACAATCTAATTCTTCAGATGAGAAATTATCTTCTCTTTACAGGAAGGACTTTGTCCCCGTGGGTCTAACATCTACCAATACTATAACAATACAACATCATGACACTCATACAACAGGAATTATATACACAGGGTAACAGGACAGTCATTCCATCTCAAAGGAAAAGAAAGGTTTAGATTCATGATATGTGTTTGGATGATAAATCAGAATATTGCTAAAGATAGGGCAGCATAATATGGAAGCTGGCCCAAGGGGAAATTGTTACAACATAGATAACACTGGGTTAAAGCTACAGAAAAATGAAAAGGGAAAAATCAAACTGTTTAAACATTAAACATTTGTTTAAATATTAAAGTAAAGTTAGCCTGACAGCAAAATCGATATTAAATCAGGCCTGGAAACTGTTTTACGACCTCAAACCCTGGGCTTCTTAACTGCCAGTGTCATAAATGATGTCACTTTTCAGTGTGATCGTGGCTGCTAGCAGGCAGGTCAGAAATGCCAGCTTTAATTTTAAAATGTTCATTTGTGATGTAATTTAGCGTTTACTCCCAGGGACAAATGTCACTCTCTGGGCATGAGCCCCTCAAAGTGCTGTTGTGAGCAAAATGTGTTCCCTCTTGATTCCTGTCCACCCTTAATGCCATGGTTCCCAGAGGGGCCTGTGAGTTCTCTTGGGTTTGAACAACATATTTGAGAACAGTAATACACAGGTTGAGATTGTGTTCCCAGTCAGTGAAGGCAGAGGTTTTGAGGAAACGCTTCGGGGGTGAAAGGAAAGGAAGCTGTAGGAAGCTATGCCTGATGCAGAACTTTCCACCAGCAGGCTGGGGTTTGAGGCAAGCCGTGTGGACAGAATTGGGGCGTCAGCAGAGGGACAGTCTCGAGCTACCAAGTGCACAAGGTGGTGTGGGAAAGGATTTCCTTTACTCCCAACCTCAGCTGCTTTATTCTCAGTCCCACTGAAAACTGTCCTTCCTCTCCCCAAATACTACCCCCTAACCCCTAGCCAGCCTGTCACAAAACCAGAAATATCTACATTATTGACATCTTGAGTTTGAAACACTGAAAGACCTGCTCAAATGCAAACATGTTCCGGGAAGAGAAAGACAAGGCTTTCCTAGATCTGCCCCATAGAAGCTGCTGGCTTCCCTTGAGGCAGGATTAGCTTGCATTGAGGGTAGCTGTTTCCAGTAAGTGGGGGTTCATTGGTTTACATTCTTCAGGTATGGATTTGGAAAGAACATAGCATGGATTATTCACTTACAGTAGTCTAGTTGTACTAGAGATGTATAGTTTATGGAAGCAGTCACCATTAGGGTCCTGATAGAACAAAACAAAGGAAAACTAGAGCTTGGAGTGTGGGAGTGTGTGTTTGTGTGTGTGTGTGTGTGTGTGTGTGTGTGTCTGTGTGTGTGTGTGTGTGTCTGTGTGTGTGTATGCAGGAGTGGTGATAATGAGAGACTATCATTTTGCTAGAGCTTCCCTAACAAAGTGCCACACACTAGGTGGCTCAAACAACAGAAATTTATTGTGTTGTAGTTCTGAAGGCTGGAAGTCCAAGATCAAGGGCCATGCTCCCTTGGAAGTCTCTAGAGAAGAATCTGTGCCAGCACTCTCTCCTCATTTCTGGGAGTTCTTTGGTTTACAGCAGCATAACTCTGATCTTTGCATGGTGTCTCCCTGTGTCTTTGTCTGAATTTCCCCTTTTTATAAGGATGCTAGTTGGAACACCTGAGTGGCTCATCAGTTGAGCATCCAACTCTTGATTTTGGCTCAGGTCATGCTCCCAGGGTCATGGGATTGAGTCCCACATGGGGACCCTCACTGAATTCCAGGTTTCCACAAAGGCACAGAGTTGCTACATTATAATTTTTTTTAAATCACAAAAGTCACTTTTTTCCTAAAATTCTAGAACTGAAATTTTATTTTGCAATTTTTATCCATTTTATTTTCTACACACTTTAAGATTCTCCTTCTTCTCCCAATAGATTTCCCTACACCTTTGAGTCTCTATAAACACATGGACATGATCTTTCCTGTAAAAGATGTGTTCCTATAAATGTTGGTTGTAATAAACCCCTCTGTTTTCTGTCTGCCCTAGTTCTGTCAAATTTGTGTTCACAAAGGGAGATAGACAAGGAAATTATCCAAGAAAGACACAATTTCTAATTAGAACAACATAAACAAAATATAGCCTTGGCTTTGCAGGTGGGAAGCAATGTCTTCATCATGATCTATCTACCCATTCCCCTAGAGAGAATGTGCTGTTTTAATTTTCTCATCTATAATATGAAGGCCTGATGTTTTACTTTGGGGTGGGGTTGGGGAAGTGTTGCACGGGGATTGTGGGGAAGTATAGCCTCCAAAGGCTTATTTAAAAAATTAAAGTTTGGAGCTTTAAAAAAATATATGTTCCCTGACAACTTCTCATACAACAAGGAAAGGCTGTTATATAAACAAAGGGTGATTTTGCATTCAAGTTTACAAAAGCACAAATGCTTGTAGCCAGTCCTAAGAATAGATAAGGATGGTAATCTTTTATGTTCCACCACAAGTAAAATCATCCAGGTGACCCCTATAAAGGATTTAGTGTCTGCTCTGTGGCAATGCTTCCTTTAAGTGGCTTAACCACTTTTGGCAACACTTAATAGATACTATTTTTATTTGCATGGGAGTGGAAGCAAATAAGATTTACTTAAACCAGAGTTGTAATGTATCAGGCTGTGCCTTTGAGAAGGTCCACAGTGTTCTTTCCAGCTTCCCAATCCAGGTGTGTGTGTGTGTGTGTGTGTGTGTGTGTGTGTGTGTGTATTTATTTATTTATTTATTTATATATATACCTTATTATTTAGGATAATAACACCATTTAACTAAGAAGACAAGACAGGGAACATTCTTCCCCCTTTTGGCTGAGGGATGGAGCCTGGTTACTTTGCGCTGTAACTGAAAACCCCAAACTTGTTCAAAGAACAAAGAAGGTGCATTGGCCTGGGTAACCGACATATCCAGAGACGTAGAGTGACTTCAGATATGGATTCCTACTGAATTTAAAGCACTCCAGGTGAACCTAAGCACCCTTAGGACCAAAGCCTCACCCTAGAGTGTGTGATCATGGGGGCCGCCTGCAGATGGCAACTGTTGTCCAGACAATCGCCAAAGTTCCTCCTCTTCCCTTTTACCTGGAGCAGCAGAGGATGTTCTTAAAGTAGCAACTGGTCCCAGTGAACCAACAGGAAGCAAGTGCAGCCAGTTTCTGTTGCCTCACCAAAATTTGTTGAATCATTGTATCATTCAAGGTATCATTTATTTGCAGCAACATAGGTTTCCAGTTTTCAAACAACTTCAAAGAATTTTACATAAGGAAGTAGCATCCATCATGATAATAATGAATTGTTTAAACCACATTGCACTTAAGGTTGCCCTTGGACCCATCAAAGGTTTTCACCCAATCCTCATTCATCCAGATGAGCCTTGAGCCCTTCACAAGGTCCCAAATCATTGCTATTCCCCATCCTGACTGCCCAGTAAACTGAACACAGCCCTGCTAACAACAGTGAATAATCAGATTCATCTCAGCTGTGACAGGGATAATTCAATGTCCACCTGAGAAGCCACAATGGCCTCTTCTATTATTCCATCTATGAGGATGCTCGTTTCCAGTTTTACATATCAAAGGTATTAGGTGGTTGGGAAAGGAAGCAGAGCAGAGAAGGTTTCCAGGAAAGAAGATAGGACCCGCACCAGGTAGCTCTACTTTGGAAGGGCATTGAAAAAAGGGCTGATGCCCCAAAAAGTCTGGCCTCTCAATCTCCTTAATCCCCTAAAAAGATAAGACCGGGAACATTGTTCCTCCTTTTGGCTGAGGGATGGAGCCTGAAATCTTTGCTGGACAAAGGTATCTCCCCCAGGCCACCTTATGGCCCAGGTCCCCACCCCCAAGAGAACCCACAGAATTCTGAGTGGCTATAAATTCCCTTTTGCCCAGAAGCACCAGGTTTGCAATGTACCCTCATTAAAGTGTGCTCCTGCAGCCAGACTGTCAGTTTCAAAAGAAAACTCCTTTTAATTTTAACTAGAGCCCTGGGCATCAGAAACAGTAGAGAAAGGGGATTCATTTATGAGTTTCTATGGCAGATTATGGGTTTTATTTGCTCCTTTACACCACTTTTCAGTCTGTCATTTTGGTAAGGTTAACCCCGGTGTAAAATGTTCCCGTAATTATGCTCGGAAACACTCCCAGCCTGCTGCATGCCAATAAATGCCTGGAATAACTGTCAGGCTAAATGAATCCCATTTGGACAAAATGATTATTGAAAGTTATTTTAGTTCCGTATTAAGCAGTTGCGGAACAGAGCTGTAATCAAAATGTTTATTTCAATTAGAATTATTATGGTCAATAAAAAGCTCAAGTAGAAAGTAAACTACACTTTATCAAATAAAGTAAAGGCCACAGCTAGTTAAACTTCTTGTTTCACACGGCCTCTATCCTAGAGTCTGACAAGAGGCACGATTCTCAGCCCTTTCCATAGTATATTAGCAGCTTTTATAGCTTCCATTTAGCTGATCCAGAGTCTCTTGCTCTGCATGGACAAAAACCCCAATTCTTTCTTGATGGTGACCACGGCGAGCAGTGGGCATGAACCCCTCTGTTTCCATAGTTACAGAGCAGGGGTGCCCCATCTCATACTGAATGGCTGAGAAAAGGCCATGGGGGTTATGAAGCCAACGGCAGGGCTTACTCATCACCCAGCCCCCACACGACTAACTATACACAATCATTCTCGTTACTATAACAGCCATTTCTTTTCCTGGGGATGGATCCCAAAAGACAGCCAGGAGAAAATGTTTTTGATTATTAGGCCAATGTAGTCATCCTCATTAGAAAACAGCTTTTTGGGTTTATTTTAATTTTTTTGGGGGGGGGACTAAGAAAAAGAGCCTCTTCCTATCCACCCTTCTATGATCTGCCCTTGAGATGAAACCTTGGGTACCCACAAGCAAATTACTCACCCTCCCCCCCAAAATCACCACAGCTTTAGTCCTAACCCTCTATGACTGAAAGTACTGTGTTGGTTTTATAAATTGTAATGCCTAGGTCACACCCAAAACCAATGAAGTAAGTCCAAATCTTTGGAATGGGATCCAGGTATCAGGGTCATTCCAACGTGCAATGAATGGTGCAAACTCTACTATGAGGCAGAGCTTCTCGAAGCGTGGTCCCTGAACCAGCAGCATCAGCAGGACCTGGAAACTTGTTAGAAATGTGGATTCTCGGGGCCCATCTCATAATTACTTAATCAGAAACTGGCATGGGGCCAGACCTTCTGAGTATTAACAAGGCTCCAGGTGAGTCTGATGCATGCTCAAGGTTGAGAACTGCTGCGAGGAGGATCTTCTTTAAAGAGAAAAATACAGTAAAGATGTTTATCATTAACTCATATGTTCAGAGGAGCCAGCATTAACCCCTGGCTGAACAATGTTCCCTGATTGCTTGATTAATGTTAAGATGTTAAGAGAAAAGATGTAAGAGAAGAGGTGCTAAAAGTAGCTCTTAATTCCTACCTAGTCAAGGGAAAGGGCCTTATAAGAACCAACATCAAAGAAGTCAGGGCTGGTTAAATGAGGAAATAATGAATTAATCTATAGCCAGAATGTTAAAGGAAGCTAAAATGGACCCCAAAAAACAGGTAGAACTGGCTCAAAAGCAAAGCCTTGAGTCAGGCAGATATGTGCTTTCTCTCTTCTCTCTTTCTACATTGGTTCTTCTGACTTGCCTCGTATCTGGCTTCCCAAGGTCCCCATGACTCCCAGAGCCCCCTCTGAACGGACAAAGGAATTAATTCATGCTAGGATCAAAATGGCTGGTATTACACAGTATAATCTTGTGTTATTACATTTCCTTGCATTATTTAGATTTTGAACAAAGTTCCTAAGACATCTCTGCTTAAGTTGGAGACTCAACCTGCACTCCTTGCATGTCAGCTCCTGGTTTAAGCCTTTTACATATATTAACTTTAACATATATTAACTTTTACATATATTCAACACTCATAACAATACTATGAAACAGGCACTAGTTTGTACCATTTCACGGGTGAGGAAACTGAGGCACAGAGATGTTGAGTTGTCCTCCCCAGGTTGTGCCTTTGCACTCAGGCTATTTGGCTCTACAGTGTGTGTTCTTAACCAAGGTTAAACACCCTCTCAGAATGAGTGGGCTTCCCAACATGGAGCTCCTGGGCTGGGAAGATTTAGGGAAGGAGTTCTCAGAGAGCTATTCACTCCATGTCTTGTAGATATGTGCCAATTCCATCTCCATATTGGGCCAGTGGGGGTCATGCATTTTCACCTTGGTGTATTATTCCCTCTTGGAAAATGTGTAGTGTCAACCTTGTCTTTATAAACTTGTCCTGTTCCTGTTATTTCCCTGAGTATTTGACTAATCCGCACAAAAAATCCAGTTGAACTAATTATTTGGGGGGGATTTGCTTTTCTTAATAAAAAATTATGATCCAAGTCTAGCGCTTCCAAGACCTATTTCTTCAAACTTAGAAGCATCCCAGAAGGAGCAGCTGTATCGGGTTCTCTGAGAGGTCCAACATCAGGACCATACTCCAACTTTTGAACAGAGCTACCTTCGCCCAGGTCAAGGAGGAATCAGAACAAGGTTTAATTTTTTTTTTGTTCTACATGTTTTTTCCCTTAAATCTTTGTCAGAGCCTTTTTCTACATAGAATAAAGTCTTGAATTTGATAGAGGCATCCCTTTCTGGCTTATGGCAAGTCAGTCAAAAAGAGATTACACATCTCAATTTCATCCATGTCTAAAGACCATGGAATACAGTGGCTCAGCATTAACCCATGGAGTGCTTACTAAGTATTGCATATCAGAATCTTCTTGGCAAAAGCCTTCTCGAGTTGGCTGGGGAAAGGTTGGGGTGGCAGCTCTGAGTAATCTTCCATTTTTATCCCTTGACACTTTAATTAAGATAATTTAACAGCCTGTTAAGCACAATATGCAGAATTTGCTAGTAGGAGCCAATGGGGAAAGTGTCTTGGGGAACAGGGAGATATGTGTGAGGTTGGAGATCCAGGCAACATACAGTTGGAAGGAGTTGTGGTTATTATTCAGCCCAATGACTGTGACTTTCCCAAGGTCACCCAGTTAATTAGCGGACTCCCTGGATCCCACACTGCATGAGAAGCTGTGGGATATTAAATGGAACTACCCAGGCATGATTGATTGTGGGCACTTTTCTTGAAAAAGCTTAGTGTCTAGCCTTCTCAGAAATTCATATCAGCTTAAGCAGAGCCTCGGGGTGGGGGAAAGGCTGAAGCAAATACCAATGATATGACTCAAGATCCTCTGGTTTTTCAGAGGGTTAGATAGGGTGCCGAATGGAGTCTGAGATCTCATCTTGTCTCCTAGTGATGCTGTGTGGCCCATGCAGCAACTGCCTGCAACGCCTGTCAGGAGTCCCCCTGCCTCTAGCTCTTAGGCAGTTAAGAAAAGTGCCTCCTACTCAGGCTTGCGCAATCAGAAATAACACCTATGCCATCAATCATAGTAATCAAGAAGCTCTTTCAGGTCTGACATGCAAAAGTTCTATTATTTGACTACACTGTTTTCCGAGACCCCGAAGAACTTATATTTTAATTCCACCTTTTGAAAATATGCATTTCACCCTAAAAGTGGATGGCATTTACCTGTTCTCCAGAAATTACATCCACTAGTACTTCCATGGATGCTTGGCATTTATCAGAATTTGTCCTGATTATTTCCAACTTGATTGACTAGATGCATACAACTATAAAAATCATGAAACATGCTGGATTCCAAATCCACTTGTAATAGACTGAACTTCATGGTACAAACTCTTAGATTCTGAGTGCCACCAGCACCTCCTTTCATATACAGGAGTCAAGAAAAAAGTGAGGGGGCAGATTTAGGGTGAAAGACTGTTAGGTAAAGGCCAGGAACAAGGTGAGCCGGGGAGGCTGGTAAAGGGAAATAGGCTGGGAAAGCAAGAGTCAGGAGTTCTGACTTATTTTGGGGGGAAATGATTCACTATTCAAAAAGCATTGTGATTCTGTAATAATTGGGGAAAAAATAAAATGCAGAGAAGGAAGAAATGCATGTGCGTGCAAAGGCGTGGAGTCGCAAAAGGGCCTATGAGTCACCGAGAAGCTCAATTAGATGAGGTCGATGGTTAGAGGTGGATGGTGAGATGAAGCAATCAGGACATGATGGAAAAGGGGTAAAGTTAGTTAGGATTGGGTTGTGAGAATCTTCCCCATCCTCCTTCCACCTGCTCCTCCCTGAAGCTTTCCTTGACTACACAGGCTCAGAAACACATCTTTCTGTGAAACCTCCAGTCTGCATTATCCAAACCTTAAAGTTGAAAGGGACAAAAGAGGTCACTGATACTTAATCACATGACAGACTTCATTCTAGTACTTAACTCTACATTTTGTTTATGTTTCTCTGTGTCTGTATTTCGACTATTTAAGAACATTATCAATAATTTCAGGAGAGGAACTTTTTTTTTGAGTGTTTATTTTTGAGGGGGAGGGAGGGGAAGGGGCAGAGAGAGAGAGGGATACACAGAATCCGAAGCATGATCAAGGCTCCAAGCTGTCAGCACAGAGCCTGACAAGGGGCTCAAACCTGTGAACTGTGAAATCATGACCTGAGCCGAAGTCAGACACTTAACTAACTGAACCACCCAGGTACCTCAGGAGAGGAACTTTTTTAGATAGTTGTAACTACAGTAGGAATATACACAGTAACTTAATTAATAACAACCACAGTTGTTAAGGAATTTCTACATGCCAAGAGCTTCATATGGTATTGTATCTGAAACTCAAAACAATCCTATGAGGCACATGGTATTATTTCCATTTTAAAAATGGGCAGGCAAGATTAAATAACTTGCCCAAAGGTCACAAAGCTCTAAATGTTGGAACTAGGATGTGAAACCAGGTTGTCTGATTGTAGAGTTTATTTTTTTAATGTTTATTTATTGAGAGAGAGAGAGAGAGAGAGAGAGTGAGAGAGAGAGAGAGAGAGAGCACATGGGCATGAGCAGGGGAGAACATGCTGACAGAGAGGGAGAGAGATCCCTAAGCAGGCTCTGATCAGCACGGAGCCTGATGTGGTGCTGTATGTCATGAACTGTGAGATCATGACCTGAGCCAAAATCTAGAGTCGGATGCTTAACTGACTGAGCCACCCAGGCTCCCCTAAGGTTTGTGTTTTTCAACTGCAATACTCTACCTGCTTCCCTAGAAGGTGCTTAAGAAGTTTTTGCTGAATGAATGGGATGAGTGGATGCCAGATAAATTGTTTTAAAAATATCCAAAGCCTGTTCATTGAAATACTGTTAATGCACTACTTAATTCTTCAGCAACTAAGAGATTTTCTTTATCAAGTCATCGATAGGCTTCATATTCAAAGAAGCATAAAGGTCCTATGAGTATTTCTCATCAGAGATCTATGAAGATAAAACCCTGTTTCATGAGCTTGTTAAGTACCATCTCTGTCAAGGGCACTGAGTTCTTTCCTCTAATATATAGGAAAGCTTTCTGAATGGTTTTCACTCCCCGCGATTTAGGCAACCTGATATCACTCTACATCTTGGCAGCATCTCAGTCATAGAAACAAGAAATTAATCCTTACAAGATCAAGAGGGGATGAGCTTGGAAATGCTATACAACTGACAGTTGATGGTAATGAAGAATCAATCAGTTCTCCAATTCAGAGAACAGCCTGGGTGGGACCTTCATCTCTGGCCATTACCTGAAACCACTAGGAGCCAGGACTGGGGGAAGGACCCAGGTAAGATTTCCCTTTGAATCCTGCAGTGATGGGTGGGGGGAGCCTCTCGAACTGAATGAATGCCCACAGCTATTTCACAGCTAAATGCAGGCACTTGGGGATTTAAATCTATGAGTACTCATCCTTGGCTGGGAAACAAGATGAACAAAAAATTAAGGTGCTGACAGTCTGTTTTTAGACAAGAGCCAAAGCAAAACAGAAATCAGGGAAAGAATGAAAAGAATGCAAGCAATATGGCATTCCTACCTCACAGACCTGTGAGGAGACTTGGAGGCTTCTCTCCTGAGGAGGGAAAAGCCCTCACTCCTAACAACATTCTGCCTGGACAAGACGCCTGCCCATGCAATCCCTTTTCTGCAGAGCAGCTGTGCAGGAAAAAGCACCGTCTTTTCCCATGATCCTCATGTGTTTTGACGGATGCTTGTGGGATAGTTTAAACTCAGTAAAGCTTTCAAGGGTTGGCCAAACAAGTCTCGGACAGAAATGTCAGGCTTCAATAAACCATCATGTCCAATGTCTCAATTTCAACTCAGTGTTTAGACTGGAAGGACAGCAGAGGAATACAGCTAACCCTTAATTTGTACTTATATATACTCATGTTTGATCATCATGAAAATGATCCACTACTGCCAGATCACCAACCAATATAGGTTGCAACAGAAGCATGTGGAAGATACAACTGCAAAGCTATGAGACTAAAAGACAATAATAGTCATGGCATAGTTTACTGTAGGGATGAAAAACGTTGCCCTTCAAGATTGCCATGGGAACTGGCCACTTATACTAATACTACCATTCATCAAAACATAGGGATGGTTTCTGAAGCACACAAGGTGTTTAATGCAATGCTGGAAAGTTCAAAACCTACCCTGTCACTAACTAGCTGTGTGACCTGAACATTTTTACTTATGTTTCCTGATCTTCCATGTCTTCACTGGTAAAATGTGAAGTAAATGTGGGTATTAATTCCTTTGGTGTCTGAGTGAAATATGTTTGTATGCAAAACATTTAATATCTTTGACATCTAGAAAGTTCTCAGTAAATGGTGCCTGTAACAATTATCATAATCATTAATGATGGCAATAACGAATCTAGATCAGCCCTTGTAAAAGCTATGGAATCTTGAGCAAGTGCCTTAGGTTCTCTGATTCTCAGCTCGTTTAAAAATCAAGTATGTAATACTTCATAGGGTTATTAGTGAGATAAATGCAAACATATGAAAAGCATCTAATGTAGTATCAGGTATACACTATGTGCTCAATAGATACAACTTCTTTTTAGTGACACTATATAGCATTTTTGAAGTTATTTAATCTGCAAATGGGAGAAAGGCCAGAATAAAGTATCAAATCTAGTTTCACCAAGAAACTACTTACTTCTCAGTTTAACACCTTATTATAATCTGTTTAAAATATGAAATAAAAATTAGATCCTGGTATAGATTAAATTTATAATTGGAAACACCACAGATATTAAACACCTGTTCTTACGTTATATTTATATGCAAGTAAAATACGTGCAAGTAGTAAGATATTAGAACATATAAGCTGTTGAAATAAAAGTTATAATCATGAGAGTCCACAAAACTGCATATTCATATTATTATATAAACGTATTCCTCTTTTATTTCTGTGAGGAGGCTATAAAATATGTTCACCAACCCCTCTCCAAAAAAATGCAGAAACCAGGGTTTCAGCTAGAAACCAGGCATGATCAGGAATTCTAGAAAGAATAACTAAGTCTGCCTTCATTAATTAAAAGTCTAAATAGAATAAAGTCCCGTTGTGATTGTGACAAAGATCAAACGATATTTGGATATCCTCTTCAAAAGCATTTGACACCAAGCTGGTGTGAAGTTCCAAAGAATTCTTACAGTCCTCCACACTTTGGCAGGTTTTAACTCTAAACTCAGGCTAGATACTTCAAATAAAAGCTCGAGATAGTGACAGCAGTTATAAGAAAGAACAACGATTTAGAATAAGTACCCAACTAAGTCTATTAATCAGTGATAATTTAAATGATACTTCTTTTATGATTTTTTAATTTTGAGAGAGAGAGAGAGAGAGAGAGAATAAGCTGGGGAAAGGGACATAGGGAGAGGGACCAAGAGAATCCCAAGCAGCCTCCACGTTCGGCACTCGATCTCACAACCCTGGGATGGTGACCTGAGCCAAAATCAAGAGTTGGACACTCAACCAACTGAGCCACCCAGGTGCCCCTTAAATGATACTTCTTAAAAATTCTCCTATTCTGTGTATATAGGTACACATAAATGCCATAAGATGTTTTAATACAGAATGAATTTTTTTATTCTATTATTTTAGGAAATCTTTGAGAACGTTCATTTCTGAGTTAACTAGGTTAGCTCTTAGTCACTAAGCCTGCCTGTTTGGATAATTTGGCAGTTAACCAAAATTATGGAGCACACACAGGAGGAAACAGCCTCTTGATGATTGAGCTTAGAAATTCAAACACAGGGGCGCCTGGGTGGCTCAGTCAGTTGAGCGACAAAACTTCGGCTCAGGTCATGATCTCGCGGTTTGCGGGTTCAGACCCCGTGTCAGGCTCTGTGCTGACAGCTTGCTCAGAGCCTGGCGCTTGCTTCGGATTCTGTGTCTCCTTCTCTCTCTGCCCCTACCCCGTTCGTGCTCTGTCTCTGTCTCTCAATAATAAATAAATGTAAAAAAAAAAATTAAAAAAAGAAAAATTCAAACACAAAAATTGATCATCTTCAACACGGAGGACTAAGTATCAAGATGATAAAGGGCTTCTTCAAACTATACGCAAACACACACATGTCCACAGTCCCACCCATCAAAGATTCTGGCCACCTATCTACATATTAGGTGCTTTTCTCTAGAAAGGGAGCATGTGGATCGGGAGGGAAAACACACACACACACACACACACACACACACACACACAGGTGATTCTGATACATTCCTTCTTCCCACTGCTGAGACCTACTGCTAAATATTGATGACACATGTCCCAATTATTTTTCATATTTTTCCAAAGAATCGACATATTTGCTGTTATTATAACAGACTTTTATTCCAGGAAAGGCTGTGGAGATGCAATTGAAATGATGATAACTGACTTAGTCAACTGAACACTCTCTCACTTTCTCAGCATAAAAAACCCTCAAAACAAGTATTTCATGCTTTTAGCCAGAGGCATCTGCAAAGCATGTGTTTGAGAAAAAAGAAAAGGTCATTTGAAGAAATACAAGAGCAAGTTAAAAGTATAATTTATAGCATGTTTCTCACTGCACATGGATCTGCTGTATGGTTTTCTGACCTGATCCCTAAGTTTATAGTCCTTAGAATGCCAGGGACAGTTTTAGGAGGATGTTAAGGCCACAAGCAGCAGAAAATTTTTGAATTCCTTTTATATAGACTGTTTCAATATTATTTTAAAGCATTAGGGTCCACTAGCAATTTTTACACAGAAACCTTTTCTTTTAGTTTGGATGTGCAATCTGTTAGCAACTCTTTGATTTGCTTTATTATGCCCCCCTCCTTGCTATCACTTCATTGTCTCACAGCTGTCTGCTCATTTCTGCCTTGATTAATTTCTTCCTGGGTGTCTATATGCCTGGTCTGGGAAATGATGCCCCTCGCTTTGAGCTGTTGGCTTTTTGTCATAATGAATTTCAATGAAACATAGTAAGAAACTATACAGCCTTAGAAACAAATGATGCTGAGAGGTACAAAGGCTGGAATGAGATACTAGTAGTGTGTAAGTCTTACTGGAAATCAGTTTATTTCTATTTCTTAGAAAATAATTAAACAAGAAAGCAAGCAAGCAAGAAAGCAAGAAAAGGAAGGGAGGGAGGGAGGGAGGGAGGAAGGAAGGAAGAAAGGGAAAGAAAAGAAAGAAAGAAAGAAAGAAAGAAAGAAAGAAAGAAAGAAAGAAAGAAAGAAAGAAAAGAAAGAAAGAAGGTCATTTAACTAAAGAACAGCTGTGGTCCACTCCAGGTGGGTCCATGGCTAAGACTGAGGGAAAGTCAGTCCATTTGAGCCCCTACATGCTCCCCTCTCTGCACTCTCTTTTGAGTTCGTGCTTTCTCTTTAGTATATTAGTAAAAGGGGAGACTTTATTGTACTGAGGACTATTCTGTTTACATTAACCTGGCGTCTGACAAAAAGCTATTGCTCAACATTAATAACAGCTTTGACCACGAGCTTCAGAAGAATTAAAGTACCAGTAGCTATAGAGTATCAAAATAGCTGGTCGGAGAGATCCATTTCTAGCTACGATTAACTCCTAACCAGTCACTTCATGAAGCTCTTAATTTATGTGAGGTTTCAGTGTGCTGTTCTGCCTATTGTTATAATACTTATTTTAACAAGGTTTGTAGAAACAATTTTCAGTTATTGGTATGTCTCCATTGCCTCCTGGCTAAAAAACATCAACCAAACTGCCAACCTTGCAGAACATGAAAGTTGTAATTTTGTATTCTGAAGTAGAGTCAGATACATAACAAAAGCAATCATTAAGGACAGAATGTCATACTTCAAAGACATTTCAGGCACTCAAAACAACCTCTTCGTGCCCATGAATTTTCAAAACATTGAGTTTCTCAAAAATTCAGCAGCAGTTTATATGGAATATAAAATGTGCTTCACACGTGTACTTTGAATTTTTTAATGAACTGTTTGAACTATTTGCTGTTTGCAGCAAAGGTGCTAAAGTTTTGCTGGAACTTCAGACAAGAAAAATCGATGGGACTGGAGTTATAAATACAAACATGCTCAGGGCTTAGATAGTGCTATCACCAAAATGGAGATGTTTTTCTCCATTAGAATAGGACTACATCTAAAAACCAATTAGAAGACAAATAATGAATTGACTTTTAAGATTTTTCTTCAATGTTACATTTGCAAAGCCTGTTGCAAAATTTTCATATACAAAACATTAACTCATTTGTAATAAACCTTGTATATGGACAGATGCTCAGGCCTGTCCAGGTACAAGGAGAGGATTCAAATATTCAAATTCTTAGACTCAGTTCTGCCTTTCTTGACCACAGAGCACAATGGCACATTCTGGAAAATCTGAGGGGATCGAAAACTTGTCCTCCTTTCCACTCTCTCCTGATCTCCAGGCCAGTGTGCCTGTGATGCCAGTCCTTCCTGGCAAAATGGTTAGTGAGAATAATGAAAAAGCTTCCATAAAAAGTTTCTTACCCATAAAAGATAGTAAAGGAAGGTGTCATGCACAATGTTTTTACATTCTAATGTTGTTACGATGTTTATTGGAGTCTCTCCTGGCCATGAAATAATTATAGAATCTTCATGAAAAATACAAGGCATTTTTTTCTAATCTCATGCTCTTGTAAAAAAAAATGCATGTAGGTACATTTTTTAGTCCACCTATCATGCAAGTGTTTAGAAACTAGCCAAAAATAAAGTCCCTGGGAGACTTCCATGCAAAATGTTGATAGACATAAATATGAATCTTCTTTCATCCTCACCCTTGTACTTTATCTGAATTCCAAACACCAACAGAAATAGGTACCCTTAAGTCCTTCAATTAGGATGTCCAACAAATGCAAAGTATGAAAGAAAAGAAAAAGATTCCATGTGCTTCAGCAACAGCTGCCATGACCACTGCTCATGGAAAGTTCTAATGGCTTGTGGTTGTCAGGGATGGCTAGAAATGGGTGCTATTGATTCTTATCAGAACATGGACATATGCATGAGGTTAATATCGGTACTATCTTTTTGTCCCTCTCTTGCTTTAGCAAACATCTGCATGAGGAATCCTGGGAGCAGGAGAAGGAAGAGGGACTACACGATTATATTATTTGTATCCTAACTGTCAAAGACAGACCTTTCATCGTGAAACAAACTCCAAAATCTTTGTGACAATTTAAGCATAAAATGAAGACTGCCCTCATAAACCAACTTCCCTTCTTTGACATTTCTATTATCACTAATTTTCAATAATGTACAGTAGATCTTGCTTAGCAATAATAAAACCACCCATGTTAGGAGTCTAGTTTTATATAACACTCCATATGGTGGATTCATAATAAATTTCTACTGGGAATACAATCATAAACCACTATTTTCTGCTATAAAAAACCATTAAAGCACAGACATGCACAAACAAGGTAATCTGCAATAAATTTGGAAATGTTAAAATACTACAAACATAAATGTATTCAGCCCCATTGCAATGCATGTAATTTCCATAGCTTTATTAGAAATCTTGCCTTTGCAGTAGTTTGGCGATGGGTTATAAATATAGTAGGAATGAGTCAGCATGCAAATCCCTTCTGTGAAAAAACAATTTGAAAGGTTTTATAGCCCAAAGCTGTTTATTATATTGTAAGAATAGTAATGCAAGTTTGTGTTTGGAACCTGCTGAGAGGAGAATTCTCAGGACATCCTGTTTATAAAACAGCAAGGGGAAAAAAAAACTCAGCAAATTAAAAAAAAAGAAAAGAAAAAAACAACATTTGATTTATGTAAGGTCACAGAAATAGTATGTCCCAAATAAAGCAATTTTTAATTGATGGACTTTTCTCTGCACACATTAAGGGTCATATAAGATATGATCAATATACCCCACTGAGAAAAGGAGAGCAGCGTTAGCCTGGCAACTTTGAATCCTGGAGGGAGAGAAGTAACTATCTCTGGAGATGAGAGGAGATAAGGTTACAAAGGTGAAAAGGGTGAGGAAGGGGTGTCAGCAAAGCCTGAGGAAAGGGTGTCAGCAAAGCCTGAGGAAGGGGTGTCAGCAAAGTAGACCACGGAGGGACAAAGAAGCTGAGGCTAGCACATAAGCTGCGGAAGAGTCCCAAGTAGGGGAGACAACTCAGGAAAGGCGGGAGCAAGAACAGATGGCTGGATTCGGGAGTCAGAACTCACTGGACCCTTGAGGAAATCAGCTTGGGACCGGCGGGGGCCAAAACCAGGCTGCAGGGATGTGAGGAGTGAGTAGATGCTGATGATGTGGAAACTGCGGACACACACATCTTTAAAAGGGATGGGGGGACTTGTTGGCTTGAGCGCAGATGGATGAAGGCAGAATCTCTTAGGACAGAAAAGAGCTGGGGGCCAGGGGGTTTGAGCCAGTGAAGGCAAAACCAAAGATGCAGAAGACAAGTGAGTCCTGATGAGAAGGAGTTCAGGCGGGTGTCGAGAAAGTGGGCTCACAGACATGGGCGAAGGAATGAGCTCAGACAAGAGGTAAAGCATTTAGGCAGAAAGAGGCTGGGGATTTACCCAAGGGATACAGAAATGCTGGTGCATAGGGGCACATGTACCCCAATGTTCACAGAAGCACTTTCAACAATAGCCAAACCATGGAAAGAGCCTAAATGTCCATCAACTGATGAATGGATCAGGAAGATGTGGTTTACCTATACAATGGAATACTACATGGCAATGAGAAAGAATGAGATCTGGTCATTCGTAGCAACGTGGATGGACCTCGATGGTGTCATGCTAAGCGAAATAAGTCAGGCGGAGGGGGACAGATACCATATGTTTTCACTCATATGTCTAACAGGAGAAACCTAACGGGACAATGGGGAGGGGAACGGGGGGGAAAGAGTCAGGGAGAGGGAGGGAGACAAAGCACGGGAGACTCTTGAATACTGAAAACAAACTGAGGGTGGAAGGGGGAGGGGGAAAGGGGAAGGGGGGTGATGGTCATGGTGGAGGACACTTGTGGGGAAGAGCACTGGGTGTTAACATGGGAACCAACTTGACAATAAACTATAAAGGTAAAAAAAAAAAAAGAAAGAAAGGGCGAGATCTGTAAAGAGGAAGAGAAAACCTGCAGAGTTGAAGAAGAGAAGTTGATGGAACTGAGGCCCAAAGACCTTCAGTGGCGTCATAAAACCAAGAGGCAAACTCGGCTTCTGACTTTTCTTAAATGTATGAACTCATTATAAAAACATATTCTTTTTCTTTGTGAGCATCCAGAGCATGTTATGTTGTGAGGGAGTCAAACACTATAAAAGATCCCAAACTATCTAAACATGTGTGCATGCAGCCTGGCAAACATGTGCACACATACAAACATACACACACACACACACACGCACATGCGTAGCAGAAATGCAAGCCCATTCCAAAGCCAGGTGTCATTGTTTATTACATTGCTCACAGTACCTACCCATGACTTTTTCCCAATTTCCCCCTTCCTCTTCAGAAAGGCTCTTTCCATAAAACCCCTGTCCATCTCAAGCAGAAAGGAGCCGAGTACCCACCTCACTGTCCAAAATGCATATAAGGTCATAAACATAAGCCAGGAGTGCCTGTCTGCATAACCAGGGCACATCGGCATAGGCCTGGGAATGATCCTTTTAGATAAAATGAATTACGAAAGGCCAGAAATTTTTAAAGAATTTGGAAAAAACAATGTTACAAAAGGAGGGGCGGAACAAGTCTATTTCCTGAAGTGGAAGAATTCGTGTTCCTGTTTGTCTGATCATGTGAAGAAAAGAGACTGTGTGAACATGGCCAGAAGGATATGGAGGATACTATTTCAGGATTCTGACCAAAAAAAAAAAAAAATCGAGAAAGCCATTTTTTTATATTAAGAGGAAATTGGAGAGGATTGTAAGGGAATATAAGAGAACACCAAAAGCTCTTAAAAGGAAGAAAAAAATTAATAAGCAGGAAATAAAGTAGTGACATGGGTGGGCACAGAAAACTATTTAGGGAAGGAAAAATCAAAAGTGTGAGCAAAAAGGTAACCAGAACTCACAGAGCTATTTTGAGAAGGAAAGCAAGTGAAAAATGTCAAGTATAAGATTATTCTTATTTGACATTTTTATATAGCAGCAACTTATAAAAACATCAAACACTGACATAAGCCTTCCTCTAGCATTTTAACACATCATTATATTGTTAACAACGTCAAATGACTATAGCCATTCATGTGACTTTTTAATAGATTACTTTTATCGTAAAATGTCATTTTTAGGATAATCTGCATTCTCCCATTTTTTATATTCAGCTCTGGTCTTAAAATGTCAAGTATAGAAGATATCTGTGTCTGCAATTCTTGGGAGTCTTAGTACAGATCTTGAGAACATCAGTATAAAATAAGCCTTCATTTGATATGGCCGATGTGCTCGATTCATCTTTTCTGCAATTCTTTTTCCTTTTAAAAATAATTACAAAGCACATGCATTAGGTAAAAACAAAATTGTGAGTTAAAGCCATAACAGGCAGGAAATTTATAGTGATGTCTGCTTTGGCCCTCATGAAAGGCATCCTATAACATGTTCAATCACTCAGGGTCACATTCCTGTAGGCATGATTATAGACTAGAGATTCTGGCCTGCCTACTAAGTTAGCAATGATGCTAACACAAATCACCTCACTTTCAGGGGCTAACATGTGCCAAATGTCCAACCAGATTTCTTTGGCTGTTCCTCTTAAATGTGAGGAAAACAAAGCAATTAACTAATATATCAAAGATCGGGAAGTTAGGAACAGAAGAGGAATTAGAACTCAAATAAGTCAATAGTCTCATGCAGGAATTGGCAAACTCTTTTTTGTAAAGAGCCAAATAGTCAATGTTTTAGGCAGGCCACATCACCTCTGTCACAACTACTTGACTCTTATACCGTAGCGCAAAAGCCAGCAGGCAGTACGTAAAAAATGGGTCTGGCTGTGTACCGATAAAACTTTATTTACAAAAACGGGATCTGGACTGGATTCAGTCCTCTAGCCATAGTTTGCCAACCTCTCATCTAGTGGCTCAGCTCACACGATCCGTCAAAAACTACAGCTCAAGCTCCAGCAAACACTAATTTCATCCAGACTGAATAATAATATCTAACAGTAGTGCGATGTTACCAGATGCCATGCACCATGCTTTTATACAAATTATCTCATTTTCTATTCTACTTGGTAAGTACTATCATATTTTCATTTTCAGATGAGGAAACTCAAGCTCAGACAGGTATGAGAGTTACTGAAGGTAACTCAGCTTAAAGTAAAGGACACAGAATTTGAAAGTAGGCTTCTGGATCAAAGCTTCTGATCTTAACCACTGCCTGAAAGTTCTATGTATGTAACTTATGGGTACTAAGAAAGTCTGGGCATTTCCTTGCAAAAGTGGTCTGTACTCTTTAAACTTACTGAAATAGAGAGGAAACATTCCCTGTAGCTAAGAATCCCCAAGCAGGTCCCATTTTGATCTATCTAATTGTGAATGTGCTATGCAAACCCACCATCCCCACACTGAAGAATGAGACCCACAACCTGAATTCTCCAGGCAGCTCATGCCCAGGACATTAGATGCTCACAGCTGTCACAGGGAAATGATCCTGGATTAGGGCAGCAAGAAGAAACCTGGTAGATGAGTTTAAATCACAGGCAAACAGGGAGACAATCAGCCCAGTTATGGCCACATGCAGACAGGCTTACACCCTGTCTTCACAACCCAACCTCTGCCACTTCACAGCCCCACTGAGAAAAAAAGAAAAACAAGCTTTCAACATAAATGAGAACCGAGATGTCATGTTTTCTGACATCTGTTGTTTGCATGGCACATTCTCAACTCACAGCATCTTCCAAAGTAGGCAAGTATTATTTTATCTTCATCTCACAGATGAAGAGGGGTCACTGAGATGCAATGAATTGTTAAGGCCACATAGTGAGGAAAGTCTCCATGCCTGGTCTTCTGAGCAAGCCTCGGGGCCTCTTCCCTCTCAGCCAGACTGTCTTTGAACCCTCTGAAGTAACTCACAGAGTGACAGTTTGAAAAAGGAAGCCAGTGTCAAAAGTCAAACAGCATTACACAAACATGGATTTGGTTGTGCAACTTAGGACAATGGAAAGACAACCAGGATGACCCAAATTTTAAATGATCTCCTGTATTTGGTGACTTTCACACATACTACTTATAAAAATAAAATAAGGAGGGGGAAATCTTTGTTAAAATTTAGCCCCAGAGGCCCAGAACTTACAGGATCTGCTCTCAACCGTCTCCACCCAGGAGTACCTCCTCAGGGAGCATTGGCTGCCTTTGGCCATATCAGATCGAAGTGAATTCTTGATGTGGGCATCACAGGAGGAGGGCAGCAGCCCAGCCCCATGTCTTTTGCATCCTTTCTCATCATTGCACAAGGATTGTTCTTTGCCTACCTGCCCTCTTAACGCCCTTCACTTCTAAACATAGGCAAAGAATGCAAAACATTAAAGCGAGGTCTAAGTTTTGTCGACTAGATTTGATTATTCTTTCAAACATTGAGACAAACCTCTAGTCTAAACAAAATTTGTTGGGAACGAGGGGTGAATAACTGAAGACAAAGATCATCCCCATTTATCAGACAAAAAGTTAAAACTATCATTTCTCCTTAAAGCAGATACATGTGCTGTTTACACACCATACACATACACACACACACACACACACAACTAGATTTTCTAGTTTCCTTGTTAAAGACAAAAATGTCTAATTTACATGTAGAGCCTACAAATTATAGCCATACCAGACAAGGAAGCAGATGAAGATTGTGATTGATATTCCAAAATCTCCGTCCTGATTTCCCCATCCTCAGAATTAGCCACTCTATAAATCAAACCAACATATGAACATCTGATGTTGAAACCAATAGGTCACATCTGTGAAAAACATCAGAAACATAAAGAACTGGATTCTTCTGTTTTCTCTGAAAAAAAAAAAAAACACCACCTCCTCCACTATCCCCATGACCATTTCCACCATTATACCTTAAAATATCCTGTCTCTTCTAAGAAAATATCATTTTCCTCATGTGTATTGCTATTAACAATGGCCATTTCTTCTTTCCAGTTGGTGGTATAGAAGATTAGAAATTGGCACTATTTTCCACAGTAAACCTGAATGAAACCTTCTTGGCTGTTTCTAAGTAAGTAGCTATTATTGAGACACACACAGGTATATTGTCAACCAGTGGCCTAATAGAGGTGGAAATCCCTCATTTGTTAAGGGTATTTCTGTGTCTGCTGATCTGGCCTAATGTATCTCAGAGTTGAAGATGCAGACTACAAATTAGGAGCTGTTAAGAATTGCCTTCTATTCTTCCTGGATAACCTTATGAGAATCACCTGTGGACTACTGGCCTTGGGTTTTCCCTCTCCAAGAATATCCAAGCACAAATACTCATGCTATTTCTCCTGTATGAGGCCAATACCTGTGATCCACCATCCCTAGAATATGTGTCCTAGTGTCTTTTCTAGGCATGTTGATGGCTTTATATTTATACAATGTTTAGAGCTGAAAGAACTCCATAGACCATCTCAACCAAACTCCTCATTTACAGCTAAGGAATCCGAGCAGTGAAGAGCATAAGTGATGTCTTCAAGGTCACAAACCTTGTGGACAAGTCAGCTCAGTTATGCCCACTTCCATTCTTCTTCTCCTCTTTGCTCTGTTTTCAGCTGACTTCATCTATACACAAAAAAGATCTGTTTGGCATACACCAGACCCTGGCATACACTTGCTGAGTGGCTGGTGAGGAAGGGAGCAGCCCCTGGCTACTGAAACACTTTAGTCTTCATGAAGGTAGGTGATCCCTACAGAGCTGATCCATGGCTCACCTCACACTACTTGAACGAAATGACTACAGCATGTTGCACATAGTATGAACTCAATTAAATATGTGTCCAGTGAATAAAATAAGTTAATCAGCACAGATGATAGAGCCACATGGTTTATTTTGTGGTTATAAAGAAGCAAATGCATTGCCATGTGGCATATTGTAGAAATGAATACACCTTTCCCCAAATAAGGAGGCTAGGAGCCATCATCAACCATAGGGCCATGGTGGCCCTCACTCTTACATCACATATCTAAAGGTTAATATTTTGTGGGAGAATTTAATAAGGTGCCTGGTGAATGGAACTGGGATCAAAGACATTAGACAGCCTTTAAGACCATTCTCTTATTTTATACATTTGGGAATCAAAGACTCAGAGAACTGGTCGAATTTGCCCAAGCTGCCCCTGACCTCAGGCCCAGCTGTTACCACCCCTTCAGGCTGCCTCCTCCATACTGGGGGGACTTTGTTCCTGAAACTCAATCTCTACAACATGGAACCTTGTCTAGAGTTCAATGCTCTACACATAGCCCATCAAACATCTGCTGACTAATTAATGAAGACTGGAAATTTAGCCACTTTAGTTTGCTCTACACCACTGGCAGGTTAATAACCATGAGATTTTACTGTTTGTATGCTGTTTGGGTCAGCTAAATCAAAGTGAAGATTCCTTCTGTCTGGCTTGGATAGGCAATCTGACCCAACACCCCCTCTGAGACTAGCGTTGGCTTCTTTTTTTCCAGGTGGGCTGAATTTATACTTCCTTCTTTCCTCTTTTCTTATACTTTCTGGAGACTCTGAAAAATGGCACCTACTCTGTGGACAGTGAGAACACCCAGTCCATGATCAGCAGGATTGTCATCCTAAGTGTGTCGGTCAGACCAGCTGTCTTCTCTACAAACTCCATACTCCACCCCCTCTCCATAAATATCTACAGGTTAGACTGATCCTTCTGCTCAACAGTCCATGGGAATGGGGATCCTTGTCCTCTTCATTAACTGCTGAAAAAAACAAGAACTCTGTGTGGAAACATCCAGAAAGAGAAGGCATCCTCCAAGCCAGCTTCTCTCATTATTGTGGGCAAGAGTCAAAAAGCCTCTGCTCCTACTCAAGCCCAAATCCAAGGTACTGTAGACCGCCCCCTACTCTCCAACACAGCCCTCCAACCAAAGCTATATGTGTAAATTTACGGCTTCTGGAAAAATGAAGGGATTTACCTATGTGCCTACTGCACATGAAGGAAAATCCTTCCTCTGCAAGCTTCTCAAATGCCCATGTTTCTTGTACTCTCTTAAGTTTATTTATTTTGAGAGAGACAGAGAAAGAGAGACAGAGACAGAGACAGAGAGACAGAGAGAAAGAATCCCAAACAGGCTCCATGCTGTCAGTGCAGAGCCCAACGTGGGGCTTGAACCTGCAAACTGTGAGATCACAACCTGAGCTGAAATCAAGAGTCATTCACTTGAAGGGGGGTGATGGTCATGGTGGAGGTCACTTGTGGGGAAGAGCACTGGGTGTTATATGGAAACCAACCTGACAATAAATTATAAAGTTAAAAAAAAAAAGAGTCATTCACTTAACTGATGGAGACACCCAGCAGCCCCTGGAAGTCTTACTACCGTCTTAGAAGGCTTCTACTGTTGAATCTACTGGCCCCAGTCCTCTATCTGAAAGGACCATCCTTTTTGACCCACATATAATAATTGCTGCCCAGCCAGATCACCCCAATCAGCCGGGCAATCCATGAAATGGCATGTTGCATCCAGATTGCTCTCATAATCTGTGGGATCTACTTGTTAGCTGACGTTCTTAACTTAAAAAGAGAAATAGAAAAAACTCTAAAGAAATATAGTTAAGTAGATTTAACTCATATGTGGAATTTAAGAAACACAACAGATGAACATAGGGGAAGGGAAGGAAAACTAAAATAGAAACAGAGAGAGAGGCAAACCATAAGTGACTCTTAAATACAGAGAACAAACTGAAGGTTGCTGGAGGGGTGGTGGGTGGGGGGATGGGCTTAATGGATGATGGTCATTAAGAAGGGCACTTTTGGGGATGAGCATTGGGTGTCATATGTAAGTGATAATCACTTGGTTCTACTCCTGAAACCAGTACTACACTGTACATTAACTAACTTGAATTTTAAAAAATAAAAAAATTTTTTAATAAAAAAAAAGAAAGAAAAGAAATATAGTCAAGTAGAAAGTGGCATCCTCCTGTTTGAGAAAATGTCAGCAGTGTGGGGTTGGCTGTATTGTCTGCAGTGCCAACTGTGTCATGTAGTAATAAATAAAGAACAAGGATAATAAAGAGGATGAGGGTGATGACAGATGGCCTCATTTACTCATATAAGCCACGCTAAATTCTTAGTGCTTTCCACATATAATCTCATTTAGTAATATTTCCAGTGTAAGCAAACAGGTCAGACTATTTTCTCTTTCTAAGGCTTTGATTTTCAGATCTGTTTCACGGAAATAATGGTTAAATCACAAGGTTGCTGTGAAAATTAAATGAGGTAATGGAGACAAATGCAATTGTTAGCCTCTAAAGTGATTTACAAATATCCCTTCTTCTTCTTACTATTATGGTTCCATTTCTTCCAAAAACATTTGAATATAAAGTCCCCAAGCCATAGCTGAGTCCTGACCAAGTAGAGATATCCCTAGCAGTAGACCCTGTAGCCTCAAACACAAAGCAAGGCACGCAAGCACTATCTTTCAGAAACCAGCTTTGTCTTTCACAAAATTTGACAAGAGGTTCTAAGCTAAGTGAATGCGAACATAGAGGTTAGAAAGTTGCTTTCTCTTTCCCCGTCCCAATAAGGCAGTGATGTAATTCAAATAATATGCCTGCATTTTGACACCCCCACCCCCACCCCCACCCATGGAGCTGTTTCCAGGAAAGCCTTACTCTCTGGAAAATTTCCCAGAATGAAGAGACCCCTGGAAACCTGCTCCCTCCCACAGGCCCCCTCAGGCAAGGAAGGGCATCTTAAAGGGTTTCCAGGCCCCCTTGTCTCCCTCTTGGCACTTGCTTCCAGAACAGAGTATTCTCGTAGAAACATATAGTTTTTTTTTATTATTATTATTGTAAGGGGTGTCTGTTCTGTAGTTAAGGTTTTAAGTGTTTTCCCATTATTTATGTAAAAAAAAAATCCCCTGTCCCTTCAAGAACTGGATTGCATGTTCACATTTTCCACTTTTCTTCTCTCAGCCCTAACTTCCTGGGAAAACGCCAATGGGAATGGAGAAGTTCTTCTGCCCAAAGATACACTTGGCGCTGAATCGTGTTCTCGAAAAGAGAATGCTTTGTCACATCTCCTACACCTCTGCAATGTGGGAGGGAACAGCTTTCTGATTTAAACTGCCTTTAGGTAAAATTACTCTAAGACAGCACGCTGTATCCTCTACTATACTGGACTTCCTTCCGAGAGGCTCTATCACTGAAGCCTTAAGACAAGTGGCATCGCCAGGTGGGATAGAAAGCAAGGTGATGGCGGCACCGGCCAGTGAAGAAAATGCCACAGGGTGTATTCCATAACCATCACATACTGACAGGGGAGAGGCAGCCCTTAGAGATGAAAACAAGAGGAGGTGGTGGTGCTCGCTACTTATTAGTTGTGTCACCTGATCCCAGCTACTTAACCTCTCTGAGCCTAAACTTCCTAACCCATAAAATGGCAATAATGACAGTACCCACTTTATAAAATGATCATGAGGCAATAAAAGAATGAATGTAAGACTTATTTAAAACATTCAGTAAGTAGTGGCTATACTCTCAGTATTACTTTCCTGTGGCTGGCTCTAACAAACTCCTGCAGACTCGGGGGCTTAAAGCAACATAAATTTATTTTCTAACAGTCCTGGAAAGTAGAAGCTCAAAATCAAGATGTCAGCTGGGCTGGCTCCTCCCGTAGTCTCCAAGGGAAAATCCATTCTATACCTTTCTTCTAGCTTCTGATAGCTACTGGCAAGTCCTCATATTCCTTGACTTGTAGCTGTATCTCTCATCTCTGCCAAGGCCTCAGACATTCTCCCCTATGTGTCCTCTCTCCTTGTCATCTCTCATAAGGACAATTGGCAACGGACTGAGGTATCCTTCCTAACCCAATATGATCTCATCTCAAGACCCTTAACTTAATGGTATATCCCAAGACCCTTTTCCCAAATAAGGTCATATCCACAGATTCCTCGCGGACATGTCTTTTGGGGAGGCCATCATTCAGACTATTACACCCTCTTGCCAACTGAAAGAGTCAATTCAGGTCATGCAGGTCTCAAACTTTGTCTTCCTATGTAAAATAAAACATGTGTCAGGTTTTTTCCCCCCTAAATTCCTTCACTGTTCTTGTTTAGTGGCCTCTAAATAGGCCACTAGAGAGAGTGGTCACACTCTTCGAAGCTATGGTAACACCTGTTTTCTTCCTGTCCTGTGGCTCACTAGTTTGCAGATGGTACATGGGCATAAGTGATGGGAAGTATACAGTGGCGTTTTCTATGGAAGAGTCATAAAATGGCCTTGTTCAACCCCTCATGTCCTTGATGAGGTAACAGAGATCTGAGAAGAGATGTGCTTTATCCACATGATGGACACAGCCATCATAGAGCCAGGGACCTGTCCCCAGCCCTGTCTCTCTTTGCTGCCACTCTTCCACTGAGCCTCACAGTTGTAAGGTCACCCTCAGCATTCTATAAGCCCACATGAGGGAAGCTAACATGCCTCACTCCACACTCTGTGTTCTTGGTTAATTCTAAAGGTCACACCAATTTTAGTCCCTAAAATTAAGTCCAAGATTAAGATGTAAATAAGCCAAAGTTAGACCAGTCAAGATGCCAATCAACCTTCGATTTGCTTTTATACATTTCAGGGCATAAGGAGAAAGTTTAGAAAATGCTTTCCATCCTCCATTAGGACAACACAATCTTATAACTTCACCTGAAACTTTGATCATACAAATAATCTCTTATATTCTAAAGATTTGCCCAATATTCCAATTGTTTGGAACTCAAATACTCTATTCTCTAGGGCTGATATTAACTATAATGAGTACATTTTCAGGCTAAAGCCTACAAGATAATACAACACAATTACAACAAAATGGAAATCAATATTAGTATTAACAATATAAGTAACTAAACAAAGAAAACTTAAATTGTATTAGAGAGTTAATTCTTTTATTAATTTGCCCAGAATTTCAGCTTGAGGAAAAATAGGTTTAATAAAGGGAAAATGGGAGGTAAAAGAAAGCTTTTAGGAAAGTTGATGGGGGCTCCTAGGTACTTTCAAGGGCATTAAAGATCAGTTACAATTATTTCCATTTTGAATTTATGGATTTTTTTCCCATATGAAATATTTTATAGCTCTTTACAATTTTCAGAATGCTTTCAACACAAAATCTCACTTGTGAGAGCAGCCAGATGAATGGAGATATTATCAAGCAACCACACCAGATGAATTCTAGCAAGTGATAAATTAGCAATTGGGAAGTGGGTATTACTGGTCTCTTTCAAACCCCCACCACTCTGGGTGTGATCAGGAGCATCAGCATCAACTGGGAACTTGTTAGATGCAGAATCTCATCTAGACCCCAGACCTAAAGAAATCAGAATCTGCATTTTTTAATTAAATTTTTAGGTAGTTAATACACAGTGCAATATTGGTTTCAAGAGTAGAATGCAATGATTCATCACTTATATACAACACCCAGTGCCCATCCCAAGTGCCCTCCTTAATACCCATCACCCATCTAGCCCAGATCCCACCTACCTCCATCAACCCCATTTGTTCTCTATCATTAAGAGTCTCTTGTGGTTTGTTTCCCTCTCTTCTCTTTTCCCTGTATGTCCCATATGTTCATCTGTTTTGTTTCTTAAATTCTACAGATGAATGAAATCATATGGTATTTGTCTTTCTCTGATTTATTTCACTTAGCATAATACACTCTAGCTCCATCTACATTGCTGCAATGGCAAGATTTCTTTCTTTTTGATGACTGAGTAATATTCCATTGTGTATATATACCATATCTTCTTTATCCATTCATCAGTTGATGGATGTTTGGACTCTTTCCATAGTTTGGCTATTGTTGATAATGCTGCTATCAACATCGGGGTGCATGTACTCCTTCAATTCTGTATTTTTTTATTCTTTGGGTAAATACCTCATAGTGCAATTGCTGGATCAGAGGGTAGTTCTATTTTCAGCTCTTTTCTGTACTGTTCTCCAGAGTAGCTTTACCAGTTTGCATTCCCACCAACAGTGCAAGAGGGCTCCCTTTTCCTTGCATCCTCGACAACACCTGTTGTTTCTTGTGTTGTTAATTTTAGCCACAGAATCTGCATTTTAACAATATCCCCAGAGGACTCCTATGCACATCAGCATCTGAAAAGGAAAGCTTCTTCCAGCGAACAGAAGTGTCTTTATGAAATAAAATAAAGTGGGTAAGCAAGGAAAAATACTTGTAAAGACTATAAATTTGATTTTTAATTATATACTGGTTTTCCAGCAATATTGCAAATTGAGTTAATACCCTCTTTGCCTTTATAAAACAGAGATACTGGATAAACCACAATAATTTAACAGGGAAAAAAAAGCCAAACTCGAAAGACAGAAAGGGAAATTTCTAGTTACAAAATACCCACAAAGGAACTCATAGCAAATGAGAAAATGCACCAGAATCCTCAGGGACAGCAGACTTGGCTGTGAGTACAAATATCAGGGTACTAGAGTTATAAAATCTCCATGAAAATAAGAGATGAGGCCTTGGACCTATATGAAATGTGATGCTAGGACACAGACTCACCCGTAAGCCCTGCTCCCTTTGTATGAGGGGAGTGGGAGACTTTCCAAGGGGGCTGGAGAAAAAGCAAAAAAGTATCAGCTGTGATGGGCCCTGAAGCCCTAGTCTGAGCCACATGTAGATATGGAATCCAAATGAATAGTAAACTGACAGATTACTATGAAAATTTGTCTTGGACAAGTGAAAATCTTGGGACACCCAGCCACAGGAAATATAAAACTTCTCTGTAAAGATACTCCCACAAAGCAGAACACATAGGATTCACACAGGCCAAAAATAATCCCAGCTGAGAATGAACCCACAAGCAAAAATTAATACCACATGAGAAAAGAATTCACTATAAGGGGACATTATCAGGTACCTCAAGCAATAATTAGTATGCCTCAGAAAACAAGATAATAGAACCATTCCAAAGATACTATAGCTTTATTTAAACCTCAAAGCAATTTACCAGATAACAAAACCAAGGCTAGCGGGTCATTTACAGGTGAGGAAACTGAAATTCAGAGAGTCTAAGGCTTAAAGACAGAGAACTTCAATCCAGTCCCAGTGCTTTTTCTACCACATCACATTATCTCTGTTCTTAATAAATGCCAGCTAGTTGGATCATTTCTTTGATTTATGTAAAATATAAGAGAGAGAGAGAAATGATTTTCTTACATTGGGAAGGTAGAATTCTGATTCAGTTCATTTGATATTAAGCATTTTTTAAATGCAAACAAGGAAGGAAGTAGGTAGAGATCTTTGTGAACTCAAAAATTCTTATTGAGGACAAAAGGAAGTGACAACATAAGAATCTTGAGGCAGTTGGACAAAATGGGAGGTAATAGGTAAATATTCATCTGAATGTCCAGAAGATAAGGATTTACACCTTGGCAGGTTTTTTTTTTTTTTTTCCCCAAGGCAGGACGTCAGATAATCGCTGGAACATAAGCCAAGATGAGCTTTTGCTTTTATTCCCAGAGCATCTTCATGATGTTCCTGAAAGGCTATTTTAAGCCGCCGCTCTAACTTACAAACTTTTACCCAGGGTGCTAAGGAATTGGTGTACAGCTCAGACAGTGCAGCAAGGCCATAATTTCTCATCTCTTACCCCTTCACTAAATTACAATCAAATTCCATCATTCAAAACTGCCTGATCTTGGGCCAGATGCATATATCACAAGAAGGCATTAAAATCTGACCTTTTATATCCCCAATAAGAAATGCCATGAGTCCATCACAGAATCATAACTCCCTCTCGAATTAGAGCTAAGAAAGATCTGAACTTCAAAGGGAAACTCTTTGATTATGGGCAGATTTGAGGACTTTTCTAGTAACCTCTTAAAATTTCAAATTTTAAAGAAAAAATGAGATGATTTTTGTGCTTCAGAGCAAAAGAAATAATGAATGAGTACAAAGCAGGACGCAAAAAAAAAATGCTACACACAAAAAGGGATAAAGGAGCACACTGAGACATCTCTTTGAAGCCAGTTATAAGATTACTGGAAACATGAAAATCAGTAACATTTTGGCAGAGGCCCTAAAACCCAAAACAATTATCCACTGGCTCTTTGGCTGGCTAAGATGTACATCTAGTGGCTTCATCAGTGCAGCTACCACAGAGACTCTGTAAAGAATAGTAAGGGACTTGGTGACTTCAGAGCTTGCTCTTGGAATATTTATCATTTTAGCTCAGTAAATAGCTAGACCTTCGCCGGTGGGGAGATAAACAGGCAGCCTTATCAGTCTTGGTACTTTCAAAAGGTTTTCATTCTGCAACACACTGTGGAGCACCTATCTTCCCTCTGATGACCATCCGTGCCTACAAGAGTAGAACGTAGGTATTTAGACCTTTGTAAAGAAGAATCATTTAAATTCGAAAGAAAAAACTGAATAGTAAGAAGAGAGATAGGGACAGGAAGTAACCAAAGACAAAGATTTTAGAGCAACAGTGGCTCAGCTCTGCCATAGTTGGGAGTGTGTGGGATGGCTATGAGGCGATTCTAATTGAGGGGCACAGACCAAAGCCATACATAGACACCTCCATTTCCATCCACACAAAAGCATATTGGTGCCAAGGGAAGGCAATGACAAAGTGGGATGGCTTTCCTGACATCCATCCATATCTTCATTTAATGAATATGTATTGAGCTCTCACTGGGTATATATATGTGCCAGAGACATAGCTTAGGTACAAAGAGGAAGAAAAGAGATAGTAAAATATACAACAGGTAGAAAACACAGGTAAAATAAAACACCACTAACTCAAAAGAAGAAGAAAATATGCCAATTATGGGACTATGTAGCCCCATGAAGAGAATAGTATTTGAGCTAAGCCTTAAAGAATAGGTAAGATTTGGACATACAGATATGCTATTCTTTTTTTCTACCACAAACAAGAGGCCAACTGAATTATTGGCCTAGATGTACTTCTCAACCTTCCCTGCATCTGCATCTATGAATCACCTGGGGAGAATTTTTAAAATATCAATGCTGGTGCCCCAACCCCCAGAGACTTTGATCTAACCAGGGTAAGGTGAGACCCAAACATGAGTAGTTTGGCTCTTTTGAGTGCTCCCCAGATGATTCTACCATACAGCCAGGGTTGAGAATCCTGAGCTAGAACAGAACAGACATGGAGCCTGGCATTTGCCTTTGGAAGTCTGTACCAGAACTCTATAAGAATCCCAGCCCGCAGTGTGTCATGACTCATAGATTGACACAATTCCCTACAGGTAAGATAGAAAAAGAGATCAAAATAAAATACTGACTTCAACATAGTCACGGGCCTTGGGGAGCTTCCACTTACCAGATGAAGAGGCAGTGACATGGGAACTTTATGGATACTATTTGGTGCTCCAGTGGACCCTCTGCCAGAAGAGCTGACGCTCAGAGGAGATGGGTGAGGAACTGACCACATGGAATCACAAGCAGAAAAATGCACAGAGTGTGCCTAAGGCTGCTTTTGGATACAGGGTTGAGAACGGAACCAGGAACACCTGATGGCCTCACCATTTTGATAGCCTCTGGGACAACTGAATTAAGCAAGCATGGGCTTTTTTCAATGAGAAGGCACCTTTCAGAGTTTAAATTTTAGGAGGTATCATGTTGCAAACTCAGGTGAGCCAAATGTTTGCATTGGGCACCCCAGAGTCTTTTAAGGGTGAGGCTTAGGATCATGTCTGAAAGAGTGAAAATGGATTCACAGAGCTTCAGGCTAGCCTACTACTATAGATAAATAAAGTAACTTTTCTATTGCTATACAACAAACCACTAAAAAAATACAGTGGATTAAAACAAGTTATTTTTCTCTCTCATAATTTTATGGGTTACCTGACTCAGCTGGCTGGATTTTCCTTGGTCCTTTCACATAGTTGTGGTCAGATAGTGCCTGGAGTTGTCTGAAGGCTCAACTGGACTGGACATCCAAGATGGCACACTCACATGGCTGTTCAATCCTGGCTAGTATCTGGGAGCTCAGCTAGGACTACTGACTGGAATGCCTGCATGAGCCTCTTTATGTGACTTGGGTTTCTCAGAGTATGATGACTGGGTTCCAAAACACAGAATATAGAAGGTGCCAGTTTCTCAAAGTCTGGGGGTCAGAAGCTGGCAAATATCACTTTCACTATATTCTGTTGATCAAAGCAGTCACAGAGTCTGCCCAAATTTGAAGAGAGGAGACATAGATCCCAATTCTTGAGAGAGGAATGTTAAAAATTTATAGCCACCTTTATTTTCCACAATTTATGAATAGATTAGCCTTTCTTATTCTCCAGACCATATATCTGAGCTTCAAATAGATATTTTTTCACAGTTCTTTGATAGCAACTCCCACAGCAAATGAAAAAGAGCAATACTATGTATTTGTATGTATGATACAAATACAAAAAAGTAATGCTGTGCTATTCTTCACTGCAAGCTTATCACCTGTAAGTCTGAGCTGTATTTTTTTTCCCAGTAGTCATAATGAGTTTATACTACACCTCTCTTCTCTCTGCCTAGTATCCTTGGTGAACAAAAGCATATGTTTGCAAAGACAGGTGCAAAGACAGGACGGGAAGGATAATCAGTGGACCAGGGCACAGATCAGGGCCACACACAAGGGTCAAATCCATAGCCTGGGCCTTAAAGAAACTCTAGGATTTTTCCACAAATTGTAACTGTTGGAATTCTGCCAACGTCAGCCCCACAGTCCGTAATGATCCAGGGCTCAAGAGTTTCTGCATTGCTAAATGTTTGCGGGGCTCAGAAATCAATATCTAATCACACTTAGCTGGAGCCCAATATTCTGTACACTCAGCAGTGTACATTTTGGTTGCTGGGTATATAAAAGTTAACATTGGAAGTGGAACATTTGTTGGAATGAACTGCATTAAAAATATTACCACTGTGGTGCAAATCACCATTAATGACATTTATCGGGTGCTCATTCTGCAAGGGTCCCACTCTACCAGGAGTTTTAAGATGATACAAAGGAAAGAGAAGACACTTTTTGTGACCTCAGAAGCTAATGTTATTTTTTTTTCTCAGCCCTTTCACTAGGAACATAACAGCTAGAATACTTCTCAAAATCTCTGCCGGCTTTAAAATTCTGTTCAAAGTAATGGGAATATCAGCTATCCCTGCTTTCCTGGAAGGCCACTGCTAGTCTCTCTTCAGTTGGAGGAGCATGTTGAGAACCAACCATGCCTTTTTGTAAGCTCTTACAGGGGGCCCCAGGGGTGGCCAAGTCCCAACTGTCCCTTTTCTGTCCCTAAGCTACAAAATTCACATTGAATTCATAGTCAAATCTCTAAATCTCTAATGAAACCTCTAGTGGCAGCAGTGACATCCTTTCCCTTTTCTAAAGGCAGGTTCTCATATCACCTAAGAAACAAATATATTTTTTAATTTTTTTAAATGTTTGTTTATTTTTGAGAGAGAGAGAGGTAGGGAGGGAGAGAATGAGCAGGGGAGGGGCAGACAGAGAAGGGGACACAGAATCTGAAGCAGGCTCCAGGCTCTGAGCTGTCAGCACAGAGCCCAATGCGGGGCTTGAACTCATGAACCATGAGATCATGACCTGAGCAGAAGTTGGATGTTTAACTGACTGAGCCACCCAGGCGCCCCAGAAACAGATTTGTAGAACACTTCCTAGATAAGTGCTTCTCAAATGTGAATATGCATGCAAATCTCCCCCAGAGATCTTGTTACAATGCAGATTGCAATTCAGTGGGTCTCTGAGATTCTGCATTTCTAACAAAGTCTCAGGTAATGTTGATGCTGCCAGACCTCAGACCTTATTTCGAGTAGCAAGGATGGAGGTTACTATAGAGAGACCTTTACCTGTTTCAGGCAGTGTTCAAAGGAAGAAAGAACAATGGTCCCAAATCCTCTATCTTTTCCAATCTCTCTCTCTCTCTCTCTCTCTCTGTGTCTCTCTCTTTCTTTCCCTCAACCCCTCACTCAAGCACTAAAGAATATATGCCAATCAAGCCTCAAGAAAATCCTTGGGAACCTCAAAATTTTCCAACTTGAATATGCAAACTAAGTTCCAAATGTGACCTCAGGTTTAAAACATCAGCTCAGTTTGTAGGCAAATAGAAAACACTGAAAATGGAGTTTGAAAGTGTTGCACATGACCTTATACTCATGAATATCATAGAATCACTTCAAATTAGTTGTCTTTTTGACACCAAAAAAAGGAGGTACATGCTTGCTTCCTTACATAGGTCCTACAAAGTTGTTTCTTGACTGGGAATATTAAGACTGAAAATTAAGAATTAAACTTTTTTCTAAATTAGCTATGTACTGGAAGCACAAGGGTTTAAATCTTGTAATTTATTTTAGTTGGAGTTATCTAGATATTGCCTGAAGTTCTCAAATCATGACAACAACATATACTGTGTTGCTTCATTTTTCCCCCCAACTCTTTGATATTCCTTACCCACGTATCACCTTCAGTCACCCTGTCCTTCAAATTCTATCAAATTGGTTCAACCTTCTGTTCTGTGCTCTCTGAAATGCCTGCCCAAGACCTTTTAGCGTTCCTAAGGAAACATATTCTATGGTCATTTCTGTTCTGTTTTGCACTTTGTAGCTGTTGGTATTCTTCCCTAGATTGTCCCCAACCCAGTCCCTTCCCACCTTCATTTTAAGCAAGGTGCATACATAAAGATCTTGTGTTTTAAAAAGCCTTTACTTAAGGTCCTAAGTTGTAGATTAAAATGCTGCCCTGCAAATAAATTTAAGTACATACTACCCATCACTATTCTTGAAAATTCCATCAGGCACTCTCCAGTATATCTCTGGACCTCCTGCCTTTTGCTGATTATTCTTTTTCCTCCTTCCTTCCTGTTTCTCTCCCTACACTGCTTCTCTCCCTCACTGCCCCTAAACAGTCCAACTTTATGTTCATACCCAAGCTTATCCAGAGCAATTTGGCTCTCTCATTCTCTATTCCCAAACTATGGCCAGACTCACTTTTGTAGTTCCAAAACCCATCAAAGTAGTTTCCTCATGGAGAGAACCACTAGCAGATTGCCATATTTTCTTTACGGGGCTCCAATTCTTTAGAGGCCTGTGGAATTTAAAACAGCATTTTCTTTTTCACTAACAAACTTGATCTTACTTGGTCTAGTACTCTGAGATAGGAAAAGCAAGCATTAGCATGGACATTTCAGACAAAAAACAACCCCCCCCAAATCATGTAACTTCTACATAGTCCCCTAGTCAGGACTAAGACCCTTCCTTACATCTACTATATACTATATTCTCTCCTCTGAATTGTTTTTCTTCTAGATGAGACCAAATATGACATTTTACATAATTAAAGGAGCCCTTAACTTTCTGGGGCCCAAATCAGATAAATCCAAATTTTATTACTTAACACAAGCTACTTGATGATTTCTTCAAAGGCCTTTGGCTTACAAGTGATCATTGGCAACCCCACATGCAGTTGCTTCTATGTAGAGGCCACAAATCAACGTCTCTCCCCCAAAATTTTAAGGGCGACTCCAGGACTGTGGAAGACAGTCTATGAGGCAAGGAACAAAATGATTTTATTTTTGATACCTATGGCTTTTTACAATTTTAAAGCCCCTGAAGAGTGCTACAAATCATAAATAGAAGCTTCGGGTACCACCACAGCAAATGAAACTGTGAAATGATACTTTGGGATTATTTCTTCACCTTCTCAACCATTTAAAAGTCACAAAGATCTAAGAATCCTGAGACTGCAGTACTGTCTGGAGCTGGTCAGCATAGTTGGTTTAGGCAACTGTGCTAATGCGGTAAGTCCAGTCTTCAGGTGCTAATTTGTTTATTCTCATTCTACAGCTGCTTTAGCCCAAAATTCACAGAGCACGTCCTATAGATGAAAAAAAGGAGGGGAGTCTGTGTGGGAAAGTGAGTGTGGTTAGTACAAGGGCTCCAGTGCTCTTAGTATATGTACCCAAAAAAACATACCACTCAGTTGCATGTGATGATGTAATGATTACACATATCCATATACTCAATTTTGAAAATTACACCATGAAACTTTGTCCTTTCTTCTCTAAATAAATTCATACGGGAAAGAGGAAAGCAGCCCCTGACATCCAAGGCCTTGACATTGTCCTGTTGTTCATAAACAATTTCACAGAAAATCAACATCATACAAGGCCACTCTGTGACCAAATGGAACAAGACAGAAACACAGCCACTCAGTAATCATTATCTAAACAGAGACAAAGCATGAACATTGTCCGAGCCACAAAATACCAAAAAGTCCAGCTAATCTGAGTGACTGGTGGGTCTTTCCCAATAAGAGCTATAGATTTGCCTCCATCCCAATAGGCAAGATTTACTGAGAGAGTCACAGAGTTGTCCTTGAGTTCAGATAGCACCCAACCCAGGACCAACCCCTGCTTCCTTGGATCCTTCCCAAGTTACCCAACTAAACTCAAGTCCTATAGTAAGTCCTTTCTGTGCCCTCCTATGATGACATGTTTTGGCTCCCCATGGTGTACATTCTCCCTCACTGGGCTAAGTGATAAGCACTTTTCAAATATAAGTGTGTTCCTGGGAGTCTTAGATGAAAGAGCATTGACAGGAAGCATAGATAGATTTGGAATCAAAGTGAGAAATGTGGGACCATTAATGTTTTACCTTTGGCAGAATGTGGTCCAAATAACGGTGCGGCACAGTTAGAAAAGTGGTCATGTGGCCACATTATTCCAGGCCACCATTTTGTGACTTCATGGAAACTTGACTAAGACCACTGATATAATCTATATGAATCCATGTAAATATCAGCTGTGGGGTTGGAATCCTCCTCCACTTCTTAAAATGTCAGTGTTCTCTCCAGTCCAAATTGAACTTCTTCATATAATCTCCATACCTTGTATGCTAGCAGGTGCTTTTATACTCAAAGACTTCTACATTTTTCATTTTGAATACAAGATAACACACAGACTCTCACTGGAAGATCCCAGGCAGACTGGAGCACCACCGGTTCTTGATTTTGTTTCAACCAATTAAGCACTTAAATTATTTCTCATCTAAACTGAATTTGCCTTTATTATTTTTTTCTTACCCTTTTTCTTTTCCATAGCCATCAACCACATCTAGTAAACAATTGTTTAATATGCTAGGGAAACAAAAAGTGTGATTGCAAGGCAATGGAAATGAGGGAAGATAGGATGAAGTAGAGAAGGAGGACCGTAACCTATAGTACACCTAGGACTTACCTTGCATAAGGTGATCTTGGTTCACCTCACCTCTCTGGACGTCAGTTTCCTCCTCCATAAAATGAGGTTAAGATGAGATCTCTAAACTTTTACCAGGTAAAATTCTAATTATCCCCTCCTTGCCCACCTACACTTCTTCCTGACTCAGAAGAAAAGAAACCCCTTCATTCTATAGCTCTCTCTCTTCCCTTTGAGATCCAAGTTCACCCTTCCTGGCTTCCATCAAGATGTTGTTCTTTCTCGAATCTTTAATCCCTCCCCTCCCCCACACCATTAACTTCTCTTTTTCTACCAAAAGCTCTACTCCCAGTTCACTTTCAGGAATCACTAACTATTGACTTCTATGACTTCTTTGACCACAATCCACTTAGTAGATTGCCCACTAATTCTACATTCCTTCCTTTGGAGCTAATCTGTTTTCAACCACCCCAATTTTCAAGTGATTTGGAAAACAGGTATGAGTGATCTGGACTCAACACAGACTCAAGAAAACATTTTGTTTTTAAAGGGGTATGTGTTGGAAATGAATTCTTAACACAACAGCATTACAAGTTATAGTAATCGATAGATAACAACATTTAATAATTTGTTTGAAACAGACCAAACTTCTATTTTTCCATGAGATTAATCAGAAGCTTTCATGGAAACCTTTATGGAACACATGATAGCATGAATATAATTTTTTTTATTTAATTGGCATTTAAGCACATGGGTTAAATTTTTTTTCAACCAACTACAAATTTGTTTTCCTTGACTTTTGGTTTTATTAATTTGTGGTTGATTTTGTTAGGCTACAAAAATATATGAGAAGTCAATTCTCCTCTTAAAAGGGCTAGACTGAATTTGCAGGCCTGTGTCAATAGGAGATAACAGAAAGGAGGTGCAGAGTTTTGACCATCTTTGCCTCAGAACAGAGGCAGGGAAACTACGTTTGTCTCCTCTGCTCCCAGACCTATCAATCCTTGAAACTTCTTTCTTGACAAGCCTCAGGACTAAGGAATAAGTATTAATAGAACTGGCCAAAGGTGTAGAAGCTTTCAGACTGCTTTTAATGAATAATCTGATTTTATCCTCATCACCCTGGGAAGTCAGAAGGGACAGATAAGCAACTCCCTTTTGTTTCTCCACAGTCTCTCATATCATATAAAAGATACCTTCCTCACCTCCATTCATGTATGCCAAAAACATTTATTGTGCTCTCACTCTATGCCAGCAACAGAAAGGCTGAATTAAGGGCTGTTGTGGTTCATTTTCTTTGGGAAAGGTAGTAAGCAATCCTCTGGAAAGGAGAAGAGTGCTAGAAGTGTCTCTTTGTTCAACACCAGCTTCCTTAAAACACCAACAACTTCCTATGGGGAAAAATAAAGCAACCCCCTCCATATTTCTAGGACTAGAGAAAGAGAGGTTTGAAGAGTTTTCTTTAGTGTTCTCCATGCAGACTTCTTTTTTGTTTTATTTTTTATGTTTATTGATTTTTGAGAGAGAGAGAGAGAGAGAGAGACAGAGAGAGAGAGAGACAGAGAGAATGAGTGGCAGAGGGGCAGAGAGAGAGGGAGACACAAAATCTGAAGCAGGCTCCAGGCTCTGAACTGTCAGCACAGAGCCTGACACAGGGCTCAAACCCACGAACCAAGATATCATGACCTGAACTACAGATGTAACTAGTTAAGCTGAAGTCATACTAGAATAGGGTGGGCCCTAATCCAAAATGATGGATGTCCTTTTGAAAAGGGAGGATTTGGGACAGACACACGCACAGGGAAAACATCATGTGAACAGGAAGATAAGGATCAAGGTGATGCTACTAGATGCCAGTAAACACCAAACACTGCCAGCAAATTACCAGAAGCTAGGAGAAAGGCATAGAACAGATGCTCCCTCACAACCCTCTGACTGGACCAATCCTGCCAACACCTTGAGTTCAGCTCTCCGGCCTCCAGAAATATGAGACAATAAGTTTCTGTTGTTTAAGCCACCCAGTTTGTAGTACTTGTTACATCAGCCCCAACAAACGGACACAAACAGCTTTACCAAAATCTCTGCGGGGCACTGGTCACAAGGGGCACTGGTATCACTCTAATAGAGAGGACACGAAGAGTCAGTGTCCCCACAACTGTGCCACAAACCATAGTAAGCTCTGACATCTCACGAGCTTCCTTTCATCAGCAGTGGGGCTCAGGGTCATAACCAAAGGAAACCACAGAACTGGCTGGCACAGTGGGATTCTTGGGGGACCCAGCAGAATGCCAGAAGGAGGACGTCAGAATGAAAGAGGAAAAGCTGAGGTTGCCATTTGTCTGGGAATACACATGAGAGCCCCCCCACCCCATAGGACCCCCATGATTGTATTGGGGGCCATTACCTAGCAGGAGGCACAGTTCTCCCATGAACAAGAAGAGCAAAAGTCACCGAAATAACCAGTTTAGTCTGATCAACATTTTCATTAAGAAAATGACCCATAACTTTGAGTTCTCTACTGGGATTGCTCTGTTCATCTTAAAACAGCAGCATGCTCTCACTTTCCATATCATTAAGGTAGGCTGTTAACTGGAGTCATTTTGTGTCTGGAGTACACAGCAGTTTGGCAGGATTACAGAGAGAATGGAAGGAAATGGGTTCAGAAAACGTGAACAACTTCAGTCAGCTGCGTTGACTACCAGTCAAGTGCAGCTCACACAACTATTTCAAGATGAAAAATGTAAAGTAAAATAAGGAAAGGAAAAAAAAACATGAAATAAGATTATGATGCAAAAATGCTCAATCAGTCCTTTCCAATTTTCTGTGCACCCTAAATAAAAGATATGTTTGATTGTAAAATAGGACCTTGTTGAATAATGCAAGACCTTGTTCTTTTATGGAGTCTGTTAGATCGGGGCCATGCAAAGAGGTATCAGGAAAATGCAAAGGGAAGCAATGATTGGATAATTAACTTGTCAATGAAAATAAACAATATGCATATAATTTAGGCCCCCAACCCAGTTTGTGATCAGATAGTAGTATCATGGAGAACTGAAGAATATTAGCTACAACAGCCACAATGTGATCCTGGTTTTAAAAGGAGATGGTGTCTATAAATATTATTACAAGTACATTTCAGGGTGTATATTAATTATATAATCTTAAAGGATATTTAAAATTATGTGATTTTGATAATGCAATGCAAAATTGATACCTGTTAATAACTGTAAATTCTAGGTGGTTGAACTATCTCGGTTAGTTATGTTACTCTTTGCCCTTTTCTGTTTTTAAAATTATCTCAGAGCACCTGGGTAGCTCAGCAGGTTAAGCACCCGACCCTTAATCTCAGCTCAGGGCTTGATCTCAGGATTATGAGTTTAAGCCCTGCATTGGGCTCAGCACTGGTGTGAAGCCTACTTTTAAAAAAATCTTTAAAAAAAGTTTTTAAAGAACTCTTATCTAACAGCCTATTTATCTGTAGATCTGACATTTGCTAACATCGTGAACTTAGGCAAATGTTTTACTCTCTCTGAATTATTTACTCATCCACAAAGTGAGTTTATAATAATAGAAGGTCATTTATAAGAATTAGAAGTGATGTGTATATAAAGGTGATGGTAGACAGCAGAGACAGCCATGAGAACTTTGAGCTCTGACAAGGAAACTCTACCTCCCAGTCCAGCCTGTTATGTTTTTTAATTCCTCATTGTTAGAAAGCCCACCAATGGTCTCCCTGTAACAGTCATCCATGGTCCTAGTTGGGGCTACAAAGTCCTTCCACTCAGCATTATTTCAGCATTTTTTAAAGTTTATTTATTTATTTTGAGAGAGAGAGAGGGTGGGGCAGAGAGAGAGAATCTCAAGCAAGCTCTGCACTGTCAGCACAGTGCCTGTTGTGGAGCTGGATACCACAGAGCATGAGATCCTGACCTGAGTCAGGTGCTCAACCGACTAAGCCACCCCGGCGTCTCTTATTTCAGTATTTTAATTCAGGTAAGGATCTTCCAATCCCCTTCATCTTCCCCCATCTTCAAAGCTTCTCTTTTCCAGGTTAAAAATATCTCAATCTCTTTATTCTCCCATATGAAGCTTAATTTTGAGTTCCTGCACTATGGCAATAAATTTCCACCTACAGTATGCTTTCATTGACCTCTATCTCTTTAAATTGCAATGCCTGAAGTTGAGATTGGAGCTATACTTTTCTCTGTATCCCATATCCTTGTTCTAGATCATGGATGGGCACACATGTTCTATAAAGGGACAGATAATAAATATTTTCAGCTTAACCAGTCATACAGCCTCCATGCAATTATTCAACTCTGCCATTGTAGCACAAAAGCAGCTATAATCAGTATGTCGAAGAAAGGACATGGCTATGTACCAATAAAAACTTTTTTTTTCCAAAAACAGATGGAAGTCTATATTTGACCAATAGGTCATAATTTGCTGACATCTGGCTTAGATGATATTCTCATACTAAGGAAAGACTCCCACTGGACTTTTTCAATGGCTTCACCACACTGTTCTGTCTTTTGTCATCTTTGTCATTGAGCTATGTCTGAAACAATAAAGCATTAGTTTGAGTGCCTTTCTGAGTGCAAAGGATACAGGTACAGGAGCAGAGTTTAGCCAACCCCCCTCTCGGTACATGCAGCCAGGAGAAGCATGTTGGAACAAAGCAGAATGGACCCTTGTTGCCAGTTCCTGCCCTGATAGAGCAGCTCTCAGCTCACCACATATCTTCCCAGGTGCCACCATAACTGAGCGTAGCATGGAGAGAAGTTGATGTCCCTCATGATGGAGGAGTTTTACAGATAATGCAGCAGACTTTGGAGGTCCCAAGTGGTAAACTGTGCCTTCATCTATGTTACATATCATTTTGATAGATTCAGCTCACCTCTCCAACTAGTTGAGTACTTTTCAGATAATCATCTTATTATCTAATGTGCAGAGTCACATCTGCTCTTTCCTTTGTTTATAAATTATTTTCTCCTTTATTCATAAGATGTTTGCATAATTAAAGTATTTACATGGTAGCAATTAATTAGCTGCTAATGAGGCACAAAAAGCCATATAATTCCTATCAACAGTAGTTCATAATTCAATCCAATATTTTTTTTGCTTACTCAGACTCAAGAATGCCCTTAATTAAGATCTGTATAATTTCCTGCCTTGACAATTCAGTGTCTATAGTGTCATCAGCCATTTAATGGCATAGAAGTGAAAAGAACACTGGGTTTTGAGTCAAAATTCAAATATTAGTCCCATTTCTGTTACTTTTTAGTTTGAGCACTTGAGCAAGTCAATTAAGTTCTCTTCACCTCTATTTCTTCATGCATAAAATAGAGAAAATCATACTTTCCCTGACTAGTTCATAAGGCTAATTTAATTGGCAAACATGGACATGGATTTCAAGGTTATTTTCTCCAAATATGTAATGTTTTTATTATATACAAAGATTTTCATAATACACTGTTGGCAGAAAGAGTAGATAACAGTTTTGCCTTATCATCTAAATTTTTCTGGAAGAACCACACCAAAATGGTGGTGGTAATCTCCGTGAGGTAGAAATAGAAGTGGTATTTATTTTGCTCTTTTTTTATTGATAAGTAGTTTCTATGTTTTCTACAATAAGCAAGTAATATTTGTATAATAACAAAAGATCAAATTTTGAAAGGATTGCATATTGAATTATAGAATAATACATGCTGATTTAGAGCATTTGGAAAATACAGAAGAGTAGAAAAAAAGATCACATACATTGACACGTGCTTACTATGGTATTACTATAACCCATAAGAGGAGTTGTACTAAACCATCTCTAAGGTTGAGTTTCCACATTCCATTGTCCTTAGTACTTAGTACTTAGTCTAGAGTTATCCTAAAAAGCAGCTGAATAACCATATGCACCAGGCAACATTTTGGGTATATAAATCTCCATGGCAACTTAAATATGGAATTAAAATTGTTATGGCCCATCCAGTTAGAGGTGAATCATAGAAAGCTATTTTGGTTGGCACAGCTAAAACTTATGTTGTGATGCTGCTAAAATAGAGCAACAAATAAAGAGGTTGTTTGGGGAACTCAATGTTAAATAATTGGAGACAAATAAATTTTCCCTAAAAGAATATATTGAAAAACCAAAGTAAACAAGACTTCTAATTCTTTTAAAAAGAAGTAAATTAAAGGTGAACTTTGGAAAGGTTAGATCTTGAGAATGTAAGAATATAAGAATGCAATTCTTTCAAATTCCTTTCAATTCTAAAGCACAAAACCTAGCTATTCCATCAGAGTGACTTTAAATCAGCCCCTGCACTTTAAATACGAGGAAAACTACTAAAGCTAATGTAGAATATTAGGAGCTTATATATGGTACAAATTTCTTCTCCCTCTTGTGTTGTCACCAAATGGGAAAGAGAAAGGAAATTTGTGACTGACTTTATATACCAAGTGCATTATTTCATTCTCCCTAAACCTAAAGCCACATATAAAAAGCCCCTGGTTAGGGGCACCTGCGTGGCTCAGTGGGTTAAGCATCTGACTTTTGATTTCAGCTCGGGCCATGATCTCATGGTTCAGTAAGATCAAGCCCTGTGTCAGGTTCTGCACTGACAGCATGGAGCCTGCTTGGGACTCTTTCTCTCCCTCTCTCTCTGACCCTCCCCTGCTCATGCACTCTCTCAAAATAAATAAATAAACTTCAAAAAAAAAAAAAAAGCCCCGGTTAGAACCACATGGTGATCGTAAATATAGATAGTATACTAGAAATTTTTTGTTCATTCTTTTCAGAAGGCTTTTAACAGTGGCTAAACCTGTTACCTAAATTAATTCAGAAGGAGAAAATATTTACAAATTATATATCCTATTAAAAACTTGTATCTAGGATGTATAAGAACGCTTACAACTCAATAATATAAAGACAAATAATCCAATTTTCAATTGGGCAAAGTATCTGAATAGGCATGTCTCCAAAGATGTACAATGGCCAATAAGCACATGAAAAGATGCTCAGTATCAGTGGCCATCAGGGAAATGCAAATGAAAACCACAATGAGATACCACTTTACACCCACTAGGATGGTTCCAATCAAAAACAGAAAATAATGTGTTGGCAAGGATGTGGAGAAATTAGAACCTGCCTTCACTGCTGGCTGGAATGTAAACTGGTGCAGCCACTTTGGAAAATAGTCTGGCAGCTCCTCAAAAGTTTAAACATAGAGTTACTATATGACCCAGCAAGTCCCCTCCTAGATATATACCAAGAGAAATGAAAACATATGTCTACACAAAAATTTGTACACTGTTCATAGCAATACTACTCATAAGAGCCGAAATGTACAAACAACTCAAATGTCCATCAAGTGACGCATGGATGAATAAAATGCGTAGTCCTGTGATGGAATATTACTTGGCCAAAATAAAGGAATGAAGTACTGATACATGATACAACATGGATGAGTCTTGGAAACATTATGCTAAGTGAAAGAAGCTAGTCACAAAAACACATAAATTAAGATTCCCCTTATATAAAATGTCCAGGATAAACTAATCTATAGAGACAGGAAATAGATTAGTGGTTGCCTAGGGCTGAGGGAGAAGGTAACTGGGGAAAAAGAGGGTGACTGCTTAAGGTCCAGATTTCTACTCCTTGAGGTCCAGATTTATTTTTGGAGTGGAAATGTTCTAAAATTGATTGTGGTGATGGTTGCACAACTCTGGGAAATATGAAAAATCATGGGATTGTACACTTTAGATGGGTGAATTATATGACATGTGAATTATATCTCAATATAGCTAGCATAAAAATGATAGATAGATGATAGATGATAGATAGAAAGATAGACAGAGACATAGAGACATACAGAGAGAGAGAAAGATAGACAGACCGGCCCAGGTAAGAGCTATTGAAGGCCAGTTTCCAGAGCTGGTTGGGTCTCAGAACTGGATTAGTGAGAATGGCTAAGTCACTACTAGGTACTTGGGCCTTTCTCTTTCTCTACCCAAAATCACCAGATCAATGAAAAATAAATTGATCAAAACTTCTTCCACAACTCAACTCCTGGTGCCTTCACTAAAGTTGATTCTTTTATTTAAAATATGTATATATGTTGACTACTTATTTAAAGGACAAACATTGCACAAAAATTGTCTAACTTCTGTTACTACCTTTATTCATGTTCTCTATGGCCAAAAGTTTCATCCCATGTACCAACTACGGAGTCTTTGGGACTCATTCACTGAGAAGCTAGCATTTTCTCAATCCCATTCCCATCTGGAAGATTTAAGATAACCCCATCCCTGTCCCCAGGGAAATCCTTTTTTGAGAAAGAAAAATGTTACTTGGATCTAAAATTAAGTATTTTGCTTATTCAAACACTGTATTATTAATCCATCAATGTCAATAAAGAAGCCACAGTTACGATTTAGGAATCTCAAACAAAGACTAAGGTTAAGGTCCCAAGTGAGATTAACGAACACTCTGTTCTATCACACATGGCAGATTTTCTATTACGTCTCCCTGTAAAGAGATTTGGGTCCCCCTTATGACAAACTATTTTCCTACAGGACTTATCTTTACTCCTCTGAAATATAAACCTCTGTATGTGTGTGAATATTCATATCAACATTTGTGTCCACTGCTGTAAATAGTGATAGCTTAGGAATTGCTATTTAGCACTCATTTAATGTGTCACTGCACCCACTCACTTATTATTAAATTATTATTACTGTAGTAGCAGCAGCAGTACCAGTAGTAGCAGTGGTAACTTCCCGCCTAGTCCTAAACGCCTTTTCTTTTCAACTATAAAAGCCAGAACATGTCTTCTGGTTTTTGAGATGGTTGTTTTAGAACTGTCAACTCCCTGATAAAGCATTTTACTATGAGCTTGAATCAAAAGTGCTTCTGACATTCTAAGGCCAACACAAGACAGGGAGCTTTAGCTCTCCTCCTGCTTCAGTGGCCTTCAGTCCCTCTTACAGCTGATCCATGCCCACAAACATCCCCGATATTCTTTCCTCCTGTTGCTAGAAGTTAGAGGGGATTGTCTGTGCTGTAAAGAAGATATTTGCTAAGAGTCTCTGGTCTTAACTGCTGTTCCCCAAAGGACCCCCTACCCTGGAAAGCAAACACAGTGGGTTGGCCTGGACCATAAGGAGCACCCTTTTCCTATAATCTAAGAAAGCTTAGATTAAAGCAGGATATGAGGCCCAAACCTGTGTCTTGGCTCTCTCCATATTCCTTTCTGCAAGGAGGAAAAGGACCCCATGGTGCTTCTCTCTTTAAGCTGTGGGGACAAGGAAGGCAGGCAAAGAAAAGGTCGGCTGTGGTCCCTGGAATAAGCCCTCGTCAGAAAACCACTTTGGCCACTTGGATGAAAGAAGAGAGGAAGTCACATCCATGAACTGATGTCTTTTCAAAAATTGACTTCACCATGAGTAAATATGACCTAATTAATATCCTGGGAGCTGACCAAGATTAGCATGTCTTCCACTTTGGGTAAAGGGAGAAACATAGGACATAAGGGAACCTCCCCTCTCCTTATGGCCCATGACTTGGAATACTCAACTTCTAAAATCTTAAAATTCACTAAATCTCCATCCTCCTTTCACCCCTCCATTTTCACCTCAATCATTCTTTGCCAGCACTTTTGCCTCCTCGTCTCTTCACCTGATCTACTCTGGAGCCCCCAACTGCTGACGTCCTCACGCCCCGAACAGGCAGCTATGCCGTGCTGAAGGAGACCGTAATGTATAGACCGCAATTCAGAGACACTTTTCACCCAATTCTTTTACATCTTCCAAATAACCCTCTTCCATCCCACAACAGATGTTTTTCCAAATCTCCAGTACTCCTCTGATGCTTCTTTTTTCCTTTCCATCCGCCCCCTTCCCCCTGGCAGATGTGCTTGACTGTCTCTACACAGAGAAACTCTGTCTGTGAAGGCAGGAAGTTGAAGTTCTGGTATATGAACCAATTCCATTTCCTTCCCTCTAGTCTCATAGAAAAAGATGTTCTTTCTCTTCAAACCATGAAGCAATATCCATATTGTCCCTGAGTAGAATCTACTTGTGTCTTTGCGATATTGCTAGAAATAGAAGTCTTAATCTCAGTGTATATTTGATTTGCCTTTCTCTTAATGTAAGAGAAGCTGAGTTTCGTTTAAATGTTTTTGTATACGTTGAATCTACTTTGCCTGTTTTTTCCATATATCATTTTCTTTCATTCTTTTTCAACATTTTCTTCACTTTTTATTTTTCTTCTTAGTTAATTCTCTATATCCTTTACTATGTTTTAGAGTATCTATTCTCATCATTTCCCTTCCAATTTTGCCACCATCCCTATGATGATTTTACTACTTTCTTTCTTACATTCCTTTTGTGAGCTTTTCCACTTTATAGTTTATCTTCTCCTATACTGTACCATGTCTTCCCTGGGCTTTCACATCTCTGTTTGAAGCTCTTGTTTCATAAGAACAACTGTTTCATTGAGTATTTTTAAAATTCATGCAACATGTTTCATTGCAATATTCACCTACCCTAAGGCGACATTTTTTTTCATGGGTATCATTTGTTTAACATTTTTTCCTGTTCCTTCTTTCTTTTCTCTACAGTCCATATGTATATATATGGATTCTCACTTCTTGATTCCTCATTACCGAAAGACATAAATTTTTATGGACCAACTATTTGCAGGTATATGTTGGGAAAGGGCCAGGAGCATTGAAATTTTCTCATTACAGGGTTTCGTGAGTGGTGACGACTGGCAACAGTGGTTCCTTCTCACAATAGCAACTCTATCTTCTCCCCTGACATTGTGGAGAGAGTCCATTTCCTCTATACAGACTTCCTGCATGACTTATTTGGCTCTGCTTCCTCTGATTCTTAAAAGCAGAGTCCAGGAGCACCCCTGGCCCCTATATATGCATCCTGTTGCAATGAAGTTTGGGGTTTTGTGCCTCAGGGGGCACCCATTTAACTTTGCTGGCTCTTTGAGATTTGCAATCTCTATATTCCCTCCCCCCACTCTTATAAACTATCCCCTCCCTTCTCCATTACCCTTGCTTTGGGAATTTACAGTTCCTTAATTTCACCAAAACTGGAGTTTGGGAGTTTGTATTTTTGTTTCTTATGTTCATTTTTGTTTGGGGATGATTTCTAGAAAAAGCTAGAGAAAATGCCAAATTTATGTTGTAATACACCAGAAATCTGTCTCTATACTTTCTCTGAAACCTTGTTTCACATGTATTTTCAAGCTCATCTATTTTTTCCTCAAATTTAGTGAAAGAAAATAAAAGGCGTCTCTTGCACTTTATGCCCCTTATCTACCACTGTATCTCTCTTCTGTCATTCACCAAATATTTATTAAAATGCCTACTATGGATGTGGCCCTGCACTCAGTACCTGGGTTATAATGCTGACCAAGATCAGCATTGCCCCTCCTCCCTCTGAGGTTACAGTCAAAGAGAGAGAACTGAGAATTAAATCAGCAATACTATGTCACTATTCCTACTTGCCCACCTTCCACTGGCTTTTCAATTCTTTGCAATCAGTCTCCTGCCTCTCAAATATGCTGATCTTGTATTCAGGTGAAGTCATCAGGGAAATTTTCATTGACGAATCCAGTGACAATCTATCAGTCATCATCTTGCCTTTCTTTCTCACAGCATGGTTTACTATTCCTTTCTCACTAAAATACATTGTACCACAAATTTCCGTGAACTCCCCAACCTCCTCGTTTGCCCTGGACCTCTCTCTCTGTCCACTGGCAGTTCCCCCTGCTTCTCACTGAAGGTTAGTGTTCTCTGGGGCTTTGTCCTTGGTCCCCTTCCCTTGGCATTGTGTGTCCTCCCTAAACGACTTCATATTCCCAATAGTTTAGCCACTCTTTCTATTGCAAACAACTCTCAACTTTATATCTTTAGCTCAGACTTCTCTCTTGAACTGTAGGTTCATATACCAACCACCTATGGGACATCTGTATCTGGGTGTCCCTCTTTCAATTCTAATCGGTTAGATCTAAAACTGAATTGAGACTTTAATTTTCAAAATTAAGTTTATGTATTCCACAGGCCTGTTTAGTGGCTTTACCACATACTTCACTACCCAGCACTAAAGCCAATCATTTACCCTGAATCTTTGTCATTTTCTGATACCACTTAACGTAATTTTTAATTTTTTTAATTAAAAAAATTTTTTTAAATATTTATTCATTATTGAAAGAGAGAGCGAGCAAGCACGTGTGGGGGAGGGACAGAGAGAGAGAGGGAGACACAATCTGAAGCAGGCTCCAGACTCTGAGCTGTCAGCACAGAGCTTGACGCAGGGTTCAAACCCACAAATCGCCAGATCATGACCTGAGCCAAAGTCAGACACTTAACCGACTGAGCCACCCAGGTGCCCACCACTTAATGTATTTTAAGTCTGCTCCCTTGCCTTAGTTAGGCAAGCCCACCTTTACTGCACTAATTCAAGCCCTCACCATTCCAGGCCTGAACTAGAGTCATAGCCTCTTAGTTGGTCTTCCCACCTCATTCTCCCCTTCTCTAGGCAACACTATCACTAACGCTACAGTGAGCTTCTAAAATGTAAGTTTAATCATGATGGACTTCTACTTAAAATCCTTTAATTTTTCCCCCTACCCTTGGATAAAATATAAACTCCTCACTATAATTTGAAAAACCTTTCATGTCCTGGCCTGTGCCTATAACCCCAAGCTTATATCCTGCTGTTTCTCTCTTCCCTGTCCTATATCCTAAGCTCTGCTGTAACTATTACTCTTTCTCCAACCTTCCATGCTGGTTCAAGCCCTATGGCATCCAATATGATCCTTCTTGGAATACACTTCCTGGAACATTCCTTTTCCATGTTTCACCTAGTGAATTCTTGCTCATTCAACAGTGGGCTTTGCCTCTCCCCACCCCCAGATGACCCCACAATGTTATCTCCTGTGAATACATGTTTGATGTCCTAGATGCATCCAAGAGTATATGTCCCATCATGCTTGAATTCTGTGTTTATTCATTGGGACTTTGACTGCTGAGAGCAGAGCTCCTTGAGGGTAGGAGCATGGTCTTACTCAATTTTGCATTCTTAGGTTCCTTTCCAAGAGGCTGGTGTTCAAATGCTTGTGAATGAATGAGGGAATGAATGAATGGCGTGTGTTGAGATCATAATGTATGGAACAATATACACTAGTCAGTGGAGAAAGGCATTTTACAGCCATGGTGGTGTTGAAAGACAGGAAATACAGTCCTTCTCTCTTGCTATTAAGTGTTTTACATCAGATCCTTTCTGAAGTGTTAAAAGTTAAATCAATTTCCAGGAAAACATGACTGCCAATGTAAAATACGTCCTAAGGGGAATATTTCCTCTCCTAATACTTTCCATGCACATGAAAGGGAAAAGTGCACCCACTGCACATGTTCGATGTTGTCATCTAGGGGCTCATGCCCTTACATTTCTCCAGGACCTTATTTGCAAGCTAGTAAATCAGTATGTTGGCCAGGGATCAGTCCATGCACAAAGTTGGCAGGTTCTTTGCAGTATAACGAGTCATCTTCCTGTCAGTACCTGGTCAGGTCTGGCTGTGAGACAGAGCAGGCCAGAAGGGGCTAAAAGGGACCAGGCCAATCTGGACAGACATAAGGAACAATACTCCATCTAGGCAAGTGTCACCAGTGGAGCAAGGACAGAAAGCCATGTCTGCTCTAGAAGACAGATATTGGATTCTGGGAGTATCCATGATGAAGTCAAAGGCAGTATCAGCCACTACTTAAGGAATCTACAAGTGTTAAGAAATATTGATAAGATGAGCAAGCATAATGCCCTGTGATAGAAGTCCCACGTGAGCATAGAGACAGAAACCAAAGGTCATGGGCACAAATCAAGGTACAGGTTCAAACTGGACCCAAGGGAGCACAAAAAGAAGAGAAAGCAATGCCACAGTTTCCCTAAGAGACAAAACCCACACTATAACACAATGGCAATATACTATTGATCCTGGATCGGTGGCGTTCTTAATGTACATAGGTAAGGACTGCATACTGAACATTTTCAGGGTTTGTGTGCCCAGAATGACTTCCTTATATGCTTCTGGTGATAAAACCTATCTCTCCTGCAGAAAGCCCATTCCTTATGGTTTGAGTGGAGCTAACCTCATCCACCCTGGCTCCAGACCTGACTTCACGTTCCTTCCCCGGGCTGCTGGGGTCGCTAAGGTAGCTTACTATAAGTCTCAGGCATCTGGCAGCCATATTGTTCACCTGCCTGAAAAATAAACAGGCAGAAACAAGTACAGGTGAGAGATGCAGAAAGGGTCAGAGATTCAGAAACATGATTTGATCCCTGAAGCAAAAGGCTACCCCTGAAATTCCTTTTAAAAGAGGTCAGAATTGGGTGTCTGCAGCTGAAAGAGTCCCTTTCTCTTAGAGGCCAGTGTGCACAGCTCCTAAGAGCATGCAGGGCGTGGCAGGTGCTTGGTGCTTGGGGCTAGGCTTGCAGCGTGGGCAGAACACTGGATCTTCTGAGACATTCTCACAATTCTTAATGCCATTATCAGATTTCATGTTGAGATTTGTTTTACAAAAGAGAAGGGAAGTCTGTAATTCTAGGCACTGCTGTTAGCTTTTCTGCTCCTTTTTGTTTCTCATGCTTTTCACACCCACACTCAACTTTCTGGATGAGGGGAGGGAAAGCGCTGGTTATATGACACTAGACCACTTGAAGCCACCATAGGATGGCTTAGCAGTCATCTCCTGGATGCCCAGGGTCCTTCTGCTTAGTGGAGGGAAAGGCTGCCTATACCACAATTACCTGTCATCTGAGAAGTCAGCGTAGGCCTGACCTCCCTTGGGGTTTAGTTTCCCCATGAAACTAAAGTGGAGATAGAGTTCCGACTTCATCCTACTCCCTGTGGGATCCCAAAATGGTCCTGTATAATTAGCCTGAAGACATTCCCTGCTGTTTGTTTGTCACGAAAACAAGTAGAAAGCACTAGAAAAAAAGAGTAGTTATTTAGAGGTAAATAGCAAGGGAAGGTTGGAAATGTTTGATCTCATATATAGATATAGCCTTTGTGTTCCCCAAGTAATTACTTTTGGTTTACTTTCTTCTAAAAGTGCACTGAGATTTGAAGGTTAGTAAGAATAAACAATAAAATTAGGTACTAAAAACAAACAAGGCTCTCAGGGGATGGATTCAAAGAAGAGAAAGCCAAAATCTTGGCACTACACTTAGGTGCAAAAAAAACAGAGCTCACAAGTTTTGTGAACTCTTCTCAGACTTTCTTTACCTACACTAATCAACCTGGAGAGGGAATCTGAAAGTTTGAGTCAAAGCCATGGATTTTCAGATAAGAAAGCACATGAGCTTTCAGAGACAATTCCAAATGTCCTTACGTTTCTTCATTATAAAACCCTATTCTTGATCTATATTCTAGAAAATTTTGAATCATGTTTCTGCAAGGTGAAAATAGCCCTGATGACGATGTGTCAGGGATTTCATTTAAAAACACTATTAAACCAAGCAGGTGGTGGCCAAATTGATCCCCTCCCAATTTTCCACTGCTGTAAAAACAGACACCAAAATAGCAAATCACTCTTTATAGTCAGTTCTCCTGTTTTTCAAGAACCAGAAATCATTTTAGAAGACCTTTTTTTTTCTTGCAAGGGCTCTGTAACTTCGACATGCAGCTTGCAAAATTGAAGGAGAGAACAGAAACCACATCCAGAAATAATTATTTCCCAGTCCCTTGTAATGGATTATAAGTTAAAGGGGCCATTGACTAAATTAGCGTGATGGTGTTTCATAAAAAGTTATGTAAATCTTAAAGGGAGGTAATGCTCTTCTCATTATACTTAGGGATGAGGAGATGGTGGGACACGAGACTTTTCAACAGAACAGCAGCTTTGCTTCATTTCTTCTTATGCCACCAAATTTAACAGACAATTTGAATAAAACCATTGCCTCACATACTCACATAAACTGAATCTTATTGCTAGCTGGGGCCTACTGAAAAGCACGAGACTAATGGAGCCAAACTTCCCACAATTGTTTGATCAATTTGCTATCCCTTTATTTTTTTAATTTTTTATAGAAGAGCAAAGTTGCATTCTCCTCAGTCCTTACTCAACTAGTAGATAGGAGAAAGTTCTTATTACTCTTTTTAGACCTGCAAATGGGATTGTTTATCTCCGAGGCCCAATCACCATTTCAAAGAGAAGATTTTTATTTTTAAGAGATTCTTTTTTTTAATTGGTTACTTAGGAGGTCTACTTTAGAAAACATACAAACTCACTGGAGTTAACTTGATCTATATGGTTCAAAAAAGGGCAAATTCTACCAGAAGGAAAATAGCACGGACATTGGAATGCAGCTTCCTGGGATAATAATACTTAACAACTTAAGTAGAGAAGGTAGTTCTTCTTTAATATCTCAGCTCAGACTTCCCGCCACTATCACTATGCTAGTAACATTATGTTCAGAAGCAATGAGATGCATGCGACAATAGCTTTTTAAGCACCACAGAACTCGTGCAGTATTTGGTTGTTTTCAACCATTCTCCAAAAAAAATATCTGAGCTAAATACGTTTTCACACAAATGCTCAGAGTTTGTAAATTGTTATTTATTACTATTATTGGAAACAGACCTACACAGTCCCTTGCACTCCGTCACCCTGCATTGAATACACAACAGAAGTGAAGATTGAGAAGGAGCTAGAAGAACTTAAGAGCACTTTCCAACCTTTTGAAATGCCTGGAACAATAAGGCACATATAATATATATACAATAACCCTGCAGTAAAGAGAAAGACATACAGAAAAGAGAATGTTGCATAAAAGAGTGGGTAATTAATATATTTTTTAAAAGTTTTTATTTCATTTTTGAGAGAGAGAGAGAGAGAGAGACAGACAGAGTGCAAGTGGGAAAGGCAGACGGAGAGGGAGACACAGAATCTGAAGCAGTCTCCAGGCTTTGAGCTGCCAGCACAGAGCCCAACGGGGCTCAAACTCACAGGCCATGAGATCATGACCTGAGCTGAAGTTGGACACTTAATCAACTGAGCCACTCAGGCGCCCCATACATTTTAAATAGTAAGGTGAGATGTCAAAGTGTTTCGTTATTTGTAGCACCTGTTTACCTGTAATTCCATATTCCACATTATGTGAAAATCTCAGTTTGAGGAAAGTTGGCTTTTTTGTCTCTTTAATTACCCAGGCACTATGACCAGAGATAGGGCTGTAGTTATCCAGGGACCCCAAGGGCCATAGGGAGCAACTGATTAGGTCAATTCTGAATCCTCTCTGTACCAGGAGGAAAGCTTTCACCCAGCTGACTTGGAAAGTTGTTCTTCTCTTGGAGTCTCTTTCCTGTAAGCAGAGTCTGCCCCCACGTGGTGAAAGCGAGGAGCTGCTCTTACCGGATGCCTCTTTGCTCTAGGTCAGCTGGGGGGTATTTGTAGCAACCCATGCCCTTGATCACTCTCCTACCTTTCAGCTGCTTTTTACTGCTTCTCTTCCCTCTGTCCTCCTTCCCCCTTTTACTGTTGTTCTCCTTCCTTTTATCTTTCTTTTTCTTCGCATCTACTTCTTCCCTCCTCCTTGCCTTCCAGAGCCTTCCACAGTATTATTATTTAGCAGCCCAGCCATGAGGGCTGAAACTGATGCAGACCTTCTGGGGAGAGAATGTGGATTCTGATTTAAGGAATTTAGACAATGTTGTTTCAATAAATAAATAACAATCACCTTACGGGGTAACACTGTGACATCTACAGAGCTTAGCAGATACTGAATGAGAAATCAGGAAACACAGGTTTCACTGGCCTTGACCCTGTCCCTGGATTATGATGATTGTAATATGTTTGTATGAAAACTAAGAAATCTGGACACACAGGCTGACCTTCATATAGAATCAGGGGGCAGGAAGACAACGTGGGTTTCTCTGTCCTCTTCAAAGAAAAGCAGAAGGGCACCTACCAGCAGATCAGGAAACCACCCAAACACACGCAACATAGGTAATTAAAAACAATGTCATTATGCAAATGTGGCTGCAAAATAAAGCTGCTCCTTCCCATCATGGCCCTATTCCAACCAGCCTGTCATCCCAAGGACCATTCTGAGCAATCAATCCATCCTGGGTATCATTTTCATCAGAGCACCTCCCTACACAGAAATCTTCAAAGGTATATTGCCTTCAAAGTCTAAACACCTTGTACATTCAGAATCTCTCCCCCCCCACACACACACATACACATACACAAATAATCTCAACCTACTCAAGGTCTCTACTTCAGCCACTTTTCTCTTCCTGGGTGTCCTCAAATGTCCCTGTATTTCTTGCCTTCATGCGTTTGCATTTTGCTGGTTCCCAGCCCAGAATGGTCTGAGGTGAGGTCCACAGCCTTTGTGGAGCTTATGTCAGTCTGGAAGTCCCTTTTTATTGAACAAAACTAAAACTGCATTAGTGCACAGAGCGAGACATGTTACCCAAGGAAGGACATGTAAGTTGAGGGCACTTTCAGACCCATATGAAATCTGCATGTTGAGATATAATACATATATTTTAATACAATGTAATTTATAGAGCTATTAATCTTCCAAGGCAGGAGGGGGGTGGGGGGAGGGAGGGTGAAGTGTTCATAAACTAACAATGAAGAATTCAAATGGCTTATGCCATTGCCAGAATCCCGAGATGGAATTATGGCCCCATAAGTCAAAGTTGGCCAGCTCTTTCCATTCTCTAATGGATGTAGTGGGGGCTTGGGTTCCTGCTTACTCTCCCTATTTCCTCTCTAGCTTCCACTCCCTTCCAGTCACACCAAGAAGCCCCCTAACTACTTCATAATCTTCCTTAGAGGCAGAAAGCACGACAAGTGGTTAAGCTGTATCTTTGCTGAGGAAATGTAGAAGGAGCTCTCCAGTACCCTCTCAATCCAAGGCCTGGGCACAGGATTGTGGTGGGGGAATCCCTCTTTCATAGCAGCGGTACAAGCGCCATAGAGCACCTGCCCATTGCCTCTAGATTTGGCTGGCACTGCTCCCTCCCAGGAGCAATGACACACGGCATACAAAATACCAATAGGTAAGGGAAGACCTAAATACTACCCAAATACTATGCCACATGTCCATTTGCATGAAAACCCAGAAGAGTATTTACCTAAGTGTAATAATCAATCCACTGAATCAGAATTGTCTAGCATGATCATTTGAAAACGCAGGTTCCTAGGTGGCATCTCAGACCTATACAGTCAGAATGCCACGGGTAGAGCCTGGGAATATAGATGTATAAGCAGCAATTGAAGCCATTCTTACCCATGCTAACATTTAAGAACCTCCTTCCAAGTGTTTACTCTGTTTTCCTTCATTGTGCTAAGTGCAGTGCTCCAGGCAGGGCCTACCTTAGACAAAACCATGGAATAATCAAGGTATCAAAATCCGTGCATTGTAAACCTACTTCTGCCCTTGTACCTGCCCTTGTACCAAAACAGCCCTCACTGAAGCTTTATCAGTGCACTCGCACAGCCCCCTGGGTCTCCCTTGAAGCTCCCCCCTGGACTTACCTTACTCACATGAGCACTATACAAGCATCTAGATCTTTCCTTCCACCCTCCCATCCAACAAAATGTTATCTCATCTCTGGTTTATCTTTCCAGGATTTTGCCATTAATTATATGACAGCTAACCAATTTGGTCTGATCACTAGTCCACGCTAAAGGTTTAATTAATAGGCACTTCTTGCACTTTGGCAGTGCTGACGGACATTTTCCGGGACAGACGAGGAGAGCTTTGGCCTTCTAAATTACATCTCTAGTTCTAACCTGTCTACCCTTTGCTGGTAGTTCTCAGAACCTACACAACTTTATCTCTAGAATCAATTCATAATTTTCATTTTCCCCCAAAGAGTAAGGCTTAAAAGCACTTTATAAACTGAAAAGTGGTATATAAACCAAATAATGTATTATGATTCATCTCAAGACCAGCCCTGATTCAAAAATATCATGGCAACTGTTTTCCTGGTTTTCACTCCCCTGGTAGCAAACAAAACATTCTGATTAAGGTTTTGCCAGCCAAGTCTGTATCAAATGTCTCCTTTGATTAGCAAAAATGGGGTTCCCAGAGTTGACCCTGTCTGCAGTTCATCTTTGTCCTTCTCCATATCCTCATGAATTTTCACTTAGACTTGCCACACCGGGCAGATATGGCCCATGAAGGATCATTTAGGTAGCCGTACCCTCTCATCTCACAAAAAGGAAACTTCTCCAGAGAGGTGACAGGAGGTAGTAGTGGAGATGGAGGAGATGGAACCAGAACCTGGATTTTGTAACTCTCAGCCCAGGATGCCACACTGCCTTGAGGTTGCTGTATCTGAATGTACCGTAAAATGTCTCTGGGACATTTTTATAGTCCTTAGAGATGTGCCCATCATAGCCAGCCCCATACCTTGATTTTACTCAGTCCCCTTATCTCCCTGCCTATAACCAAATTGTCCTCTAGACAGTTCTTCCAAGAAGGCTATGTTTTTTTTTATCTTAAAAATATCCTATAGGAGTGACACAACCCATCCAGATGCTGTATGAACAGAAAAAATACCCTACACTTATCCATGTAGACTCGTGCTGCCCCTGGAATTTGGTACCATATTGACATGTGGCTGACTACTTATTGCCAAAAGCCTTTCACATGGAGGAGTAGGTACCACAAGAGATGGATGGGTGGTTAGACTGTTACATAGTCTGCTCCGTAATAAGCCAGGTTCTCACATGGACTGTGGGAAGAGACGGGAAGGATGGGAAGAGATCTTAAAAGTCATGACTGACCCTTCCAGACAGATGGACAAGAATCCCAACAGGGTATCTTGTACCACGGTCAAGGAACTTTTTCAAAACCTGGGTTTCAAAAAGACTGAGCTCAATTCTTTGCCCTTTTAGGCTAGAACAGAAATAGTCCCCAAGGACAGCGTTTGCAAATGAATTGCTGCATATTGGGTTTTTTAGCCCCAGAATTCCCTTGAACTGAGGGGAATGCTAATTGAAACACAACACACGTTCTTTAGTTTGAGCCAGTGACAGAAATCTAGGGGCTGGACAATGCTGTCAAGTAGATATGATGCACAATAACAGCAGTGGCCGTGTATAACTAGCCTAGTGAATTTGAAAGCCAAATTGGGAAGCATTTGGTGGCTTGATTGATTTGCTTTGCCTATCTACCATCTGTTCTTGTCTCCAGGAGCCCAAGATGGGTAGCCCTGCTTGCTTCTGCCGACTTAGTCCAGCTGGAAACCCTCCTTCTACAAGGAATGCAGGGTGAGGTCTACAAAGAATGAAGGTCCCTGGCCCCTGCTCTGATCTCACCCTGTGGCTGTGAAACCAGGCTTTGTATATGCAGCTCCTCCTGTACGTTTCAAAACTCCTTTTACATCTCTACCTCTGTTTAAAAGTTTTGTAAACTCACAGGTTCACCTGTTTTATATCTTCCCATGCTGATGACTACAGAGAAAAGTGAGGTCACCTGGTGACAATCGGGCAATTGTTTCTTCTGAGCTGAGCTGCAGAGTGTCACATTTGAATTTTGTCTTTGTTTTTCTTTTAGCTGAATTACTTCATTCTTTTCATGGCAAAGCTTTTCATCAAATGTCTCATACACACTTGGCGCGCAGTGCCTTAGGTAGGCTCAGCTTTGCTTTCTGAACTGGGCAATGAAAGTATCGCTCATCTTTGCCCTTGTCTTACTCCCCCCAAACCTACACTTAATTTGCCTCATTCATTCTTCAACAAAAATATAATGAGTGCTTCATATGTGAGGGGCAGTGAACTAGGTCCTGAGGACTCAGAAGTGAAAGCAGGGTCCTTGGTCTTTAGTGAGCTCACAGGCTAGTGGAGGAAGATAAATAAATAAAACTATGCTACAAATATTATGATTGAGATTTACACGGTGTGCTCATAGCAAAGATTTACGGCTGTTAAACTAAAATCAGTTCCATTCTTCTTCCATGTTAATAGAGTTTTAGCTGAGCATATAGCCAGCCCCCCTGCCCTGAACTCCCTCCTGGACAACTAAGCATGGTCCTGTGACTCAGTTCTTCCCATCAGGAATATGAAGGGGAAGAGATACGTGCCACTTCCGCAGCTAGGTCTCAAAACATGGCATGTGTGCTCAAGTACTTTCTTAGCCATTCTCAAGAGCTGGAAGATGGACGTGCCTGCAAACTAGCTTCAGTCATGTAGAGGAGGACACTGCCCTAAGAGGTGGGAAGACACAAGGCGGAAGGGACACTGAATGACTGCACAGAGCAAATGGGCCCACCTAACCGTGCTGGGCTGCTCCGGGAATGAGAATAAAGTTCTTCATTCCTTCAGCACTGTATTGTAGAGCCTCCTTGTTAACAACAGATCTGCTTTCATTCCACCCAACACAACATGGTGCTCTACGCTTGTGGGACTGAAGCACTATCTAAAATGGGAGTCAACAATTCATCAATTCATTGGAGACCACATCAACAGGGGTCAACCCACCTCCCTAGCACCTATCATAGGCTCATATCTGCTGCTCCAGACTGACCCTGGAGGCACTATTCTGAGAACCACAGCATCTCTGAGTGATGAGGATCTAGAACCAGTAGCAACATTTTTAATTGTCTAGGAAACATTGTGTCACGGAAAAGGTGTGTGCCGTGGCATCAGAAAAATCTAGGTTTGAACCCTGAATCTGCTTCTTACTACCTCCAAACCTTGGGCAAGAATCTTAACACCTTTGAACATTTTCCTTTAATCTCTACATAATAATATCTGTCTTGCAGCTATTATATCTATATACCTATGTATCTTTATATGCAGATAATGTATCGATTATACCCCCCTATATGAGGGGGGTAGAATCGATATAAATGCCAAGCCCAGAACTTGGAACACAGTAGCCTTCATAGGTGATTATTAGTAGCAGTATTTTCCAGGCCTGGTGAGAAAAGAACTAAATGTTCTCTCACTGCAGAGACAATTCTTTCCTGTAGCCACCAATCCCAAAACGGATTCAACTAAAAAGTTTGCCTATGTTGAAGAAATGTATAATTTTATCTCCTCATCTAAAAAGCAGGTAGAAATGTATTTTGCTCTGAATCTTCCTGCACACATTTTCACATCTAGAATAATGCACACTAACTTATTCCAAGAGGACAAATACACCTATTAAGAGCAGAGAGGAGAGCTGACTCCTGCGTAAATTTATTTTAGTGCCAAATTTTGCATTACTTTTTCTGGATGCCTGTTTCCCTGGATTATAAACATGGCAAAAGCAGGAACCATGCATTTTTCATGCCATCTTCCTCCAACTTCAAACATTTGACACCATGACAGGCATTCTGCAAACATTCAGTAAATGTTACATGAATCATAAAGTTTTAGAGCTATGAGGTCTGCAGAGATAATCCTAGCTTGCCCTTGTTTCAGATTAATTTATTCATCTGCTCATTAGGTCAGTATATATTTATCAGGAACTATAATGTACTGACAGACTGGGCTACACCAGAGATGAGGAAAGTAATATCACAGTTGGTAGAAATGACTTGCTCAAAGTTGAGCTATTAGAATTAGGAGTAGCATGTAGGTGTTGCAGCCTCAGTGGTCTTCTTGCAGAGTCTTGCATACACCAAGATCTTGCCCAAAGAGCCCCTTGCTCTTTTAGTTTGTCACTGCCCCCACATCTGTGCAAAGCTGCCTGCTCATCCTTTGGGACTCATATCAAAGAGGCTTTGCTCAATCATCCTAGTTAAAGCCTCTAAAAACCTCCTTCCTACCGCTGATAAAATCACCCTCTCCAGGGTGCCTGGGTGGTTTAGTTGGTTAAGTGTCCGACTCTTGATTTCGGCTCAGGTCATGATCTCATGGTTCGTGGGTTCAAGCCCCACATCGTGATCGTGACCTGAGCTGACAGCGTGGAGCCTGCTTAGGATTCTCTCTTTCTCCTTCTCTCTCTGCCCTGTGCTCGCTCTCTCTCTCTCTCTCTCTCTCTTTCACACATACACACACACACATACACACACACACACACAATAAATAAATAAAATATTTTTTAAAAATGAGCCCCAATCAAAATAACTCCTTGTCAAATATTCTAAAAGTTAAAAACTCAATGAATAAAAATATTATTTTATTTTAAGTTGTTTTAATGTTTATTCATTTTTGAGAGAGAGAGAGGCAGGCAGAGAGAGAGAGGGAGACAGAATCTGAAGCAGGCTCCAGGCTCTGAGCTGTCTGTATAGAGACCAATGTGGGGCTCAAACCCACGAACTGTGAGATCATGACCTGAGCTGAAGTTGGACCCTTAACCAACTGAGCCAGCCAGGCGCCCCTAAATACAAATATTCTTAAGGTTTCATTCCCTCAAAGTCATCCCACTCCCCTGAAGAAGACCAAGAATACTGTGGTCCCCTTTCTTCTTAAACTATGCCTAAATCTTCTCTCAGTATAGGTATCACCTTCTCAGTTATGAGTCCTCGTTTCTTTTTTAACTTAATTTTGAAATAGATTCAAACTTTTAGAAGAGTTTCAATAATAGCACAAATAATCCCCAAATACTCTTGATTCATATTCACCAAATGTTAATGCTTTAACACATTTATTTATCATTCTATATGTGTGCATGAAAGTTTGTGTGTGTGTGTGTTTCCTTGAACTGTTTGGGAGAAAGTTACAGACACAAATACTTGACTGTATTTCTATCAAAAAACAAGTACATGTTCTTATATAAGCACAGTACAGTTATTTTTAAAATCTAGAAAAATAATATTGATACCCAGCTATTATGTAATATATGGATCTTATTTAATTGCCATCAATTGTCCTAATAATGTCTTTTATAGAAAAAAATTGTACTACTCAAAGATCCAGTTTAGGATCATGAGTCTCTTTGAATCTTCTTTAACACAGAATTCCTCAGTATGTCTTTGTCTTTCATCACCTTGACATCTGAGAGAATACATACTATTTGTAGTATGTCTCTCCATATGAGTTTGTCCTATGTTTCTTCAAGATTGGATTCCTGTTATATATTTCTGACAAGAATATCATATATGTTGCATTCCTCCCATTGCGTGTTTTCAGAGAGCACGCAATTTCCATTTGTCCAATTCCTGGTGATATTAATTTTATTATTTGGTTAATGTGCCAGCAGTGGAATAGGGGGTAAAATTGGGATAAAGTTCCTCCCAAAGAGATGACTGCAACTTCTTCATGTAAAACTCAGATGCCACTAGACCTACAGTCTTAAATATACCATTTCCACTTGACAAGACAGACTTATTGGACGTTTCCATCTTGTTTTGTTGAGTCTATTTTGACTCATCCCCAAATGGGTACACCCAGCCTGAGAGTCCCTCCATTGATAAGACTTTTAGTTTCAATAAGAGCTTACTAGCAGATTATCCGCTGC
>CM053559.1:51925795-52015214 GCA_028646485.1 Cryptoprocta ferox | reverse complement strand
GGGGGGGGGGGAGGGACAGTACATGTGGTAGTCCCTGAATAGGAAAATTCCCTGACATTTATGGGCATTTACAGTACAAGCATATAAAACGTCAATTGCCAATTATGCATCCAACAGTGGAAACCACAATAATAGTAGACTGAAGTGGCCCAGAAGCCCCAGGCAGTAGGCCACTTGAGCTTCTCTTCCCCGCTTTGAACTGTGTCCAAATCTCCAAAGTTGAATTCAAGCACCAAGGAGTCTGATGCACATCAGAGTCTATACAAGATACCAGGTCATGCTATTTCCCAGGTGGGAAGGTGAGAAATAAAGCATAGTAGGAGAATCTAGGCTATGATAGGATGGCAGGGGCTGCATAAAGAGAAGTTTATTGCTAGGCTTTGTCTCCCCTTTCAACCCTTCACCTGAAGATCAGAGCCTAAGCACAGCACCACTTCCTCCTTCAGACACTTCCTGTTGTCCAGCAAGCACCAGGACCCCAGATCCCTTTTCTTTCTGCCCCTGAACACACACCACTATGGTTCCACCATGCTGTTCTGAGGGCCTTTAGTGCCTTTGGTGACCCCTGTGCCTAATACGCCATCTTCTTACCACCCAAGTTAAGCTGTGAAGAGGGCCAGGTAGATGAGTGCAGTGACTCTGTGCTAATAAGGCAAGGTGTTGGGTTCACATTTCTTTCTGAGTGGCCTCCTGCTTATGGCTTAACCAATGCTTCCAATTCATCCAAACCAACGTTTTCGATTCACCCAAAGCTCTATTTAAATAGCAAGGTCCTCATTACCAACACCAATCACTTGGTTTAGGGGACTCCTGGCTCAATAGCCACAGACATATTGCCTTTCAGCTAGGGCCATGGAGCCCATGTGCCCACTGTCATGATAACATCCCTTCCTCTGCCCACGAAGACAAAAGAATAAGCGACACTCAGGCACCATTTGGACAGTTTGTTTAGTCCTACTTTTTGTTGCTCAGCCTATAAGCATTAATTCAACTTGTGTTCATTAACAGGACAGTAGGAAACCCTTCTTCCACTCACACCTTCCACACACACCCCCCCTCCCCACTACTTGGGCAAGAATACTCACTACCAGATCACAGGAAATGTTCTCATTTCTCTGAACCTAGTTCATGAAACCTTCTTCTTCCAGAAGGTCACGTGTCTGTTAGCATCCCATCCTTGTCCCCAGAACAGTCAAATTTGCAGTTTGATTTTGCCCTACTTTTATAAGCTATGAAGTTAGCCTATTACTGTTTCATGGAGGCTTGCTAAAAACCCAAGATGCTTGTATCACAGACCATGGACTTGATTACTCACAGTACAATAAAGATTGTGAGTACCATGAGCTTCAGCATGCTTACATTGGTTTCCCCTTGCCCCCAGGTCCCAAGGGGACAACAAGGAGGACCCAGATGGATACCTGCATGTGCAGCGTATTGCACTGTAGGAAAGAAACACTTATCTTCAAGAATCTACCAACTTTATAGCAAGCAGGAAGCAAGCCTACCTTTTGTCCCAGAGAGAGACATTACCCTAATCTTTAAAATTGCTCAGATACAACCCTGAGAAATAGCCTGGTTAAAGAGAGATCAGGCCTTACATTCTTGGCATACCCAACAAGACATATAGAAGCATGAGAGACTTATGGAGGAGTTTTTCCCAATAACAACAAGCCCTCTGGGGGAAAGGTAGTAATTTTCAGAGGTCTGCATTGCATCATTTGCCAATTTCCTGATTTAAATACTACCTCATGGCTGACTGCAAGCTACACTGTGACAGCACTCAAGTCCAAGTTGGGAAAAGATGTGCACACACACGAGCTGGACCATCCACTGACTGATCACTGTTGCTTGAATCAATTATTATTATGATTGTTGCCCTTGTCTTTGAAATGCATACCTGAATTTTTTGTTAGATACACATATTTGCAGTTGATTTGCATGTAAGTATAAGAACCTCTCTCATCTGAGGATCCTAAAATAATTTTTGGAGAAGTTTGGAGGGGAAATCTTGGATAAGAGAACCCACAAAACTGAAATGTTGAGAACCGGGGCATGATAGTCCCAGCCTCTGGCTGGTAGTCAATCCGCCACATTTCTTTCTGAATCTTTAGTAAACGATTAAACCCATGTTTATAAATTTCTGAGTCTGTGGTCATTTTCTCTGACATTATCTGACTTTAATTTTCTTCATAGTATTTATTAGTCCTTAAATTTCCTGAATCTTTCTCTTTTTACTTCATTAATTGTCTTACTGCCTTTAGAATGAAAAAACAAAAATTTCATGTATCTTGTTTACCCTTTTAGCCCCAGCACCTATAGCACTGCCTAGCACGTGAAAGAGAGTCAATACAATACAATATATAAATGAATTCCGGGTCCTGTTTTATTACTATCCCATCTCATTATGCTGCCTCTGTATTCAGCCACTTTTTGGATGTGGGCATGGCAGATACCAATCAAGATGGCAAATGGAAGCTGCAAATTTTTCCTCTTCTAATTAAATCTTGATTGGGTTTCAGGTCATATGATACCCCAGTGCCGCCACTCATACTCTGTATAATCCAACAAATCATTAAACCTTTCCATGCCACAGCTTCTCCATCTAAAATGCTTAAGGATCTCGGAAAGAATGGCTTCAGTTTTCATTGTCATCTTTAGACCATTCAGTGCTGGGCATGTACCAATGACAGTTTTTGTTTCATTCCAACAACCTTCTTGCCTCCAGAGGGTGATAAGAAAGTAGGAATGAACAGTCTTGCATTTCTGTCACCTACCATAGTGATTAAGAAAACCTGAAGATTCTTTGAAGGCAATTTCTCAGCTTCTCTTTAACCAGGAAATAAACCGTTACTCTGACAAGTTTCCCAAACACGCCACTCCTCTGTTTTCTCCCCTATAATTTGGAGCTAATAACACCTACATCACAGTTGTGGTGACAATTAAATGAGATCACCTAAATCAGCGGTTCCCACATGAGGGCCTTTAACCAGCAACGTTGGCATCCCCTGCCAGCCGGTTAGAAACCCAAAATCTCGGGACCTACTCCACACCTACAGAAGGAGAAATTCTGGGTTGCCCCCTTCTATTTGTGTTTTAATAAGCTTTCCAGGCGATTCAAATGTACACTGGAGTTTGCGAACCCCTGACAGATAAAATCAATTAACACTGGTTTAGCCCTAAGGTCTGCTTTTCACTTACTCATTCAGATGTATTAGCCACCCACACCAATCCCGGCTAAACTGTAGATTTATTTCTCCTCACCACACTTGGCTGATGAGAACAATGGGTGGGAGCCGTGGGAGCAGACCCTGCTCTAAAACCCAAATGTAAATGCTTGTTCTGGCTATTCCTCTTCTCCCCAGTTATCACAGTTTGGCCAAATGTTACCTCGATGTTTATATTTTTCTCTCTCCTGTATCTTTTATATTTGTTGAGGAGTTGTTTCCGTAGACCATTTTATGCATACATGAGTAGCCTAATGGTTGCCTGCACAGGGCAGATGCTAAGAAGGCCATAACACTGGGGTGAAAGAGAGAAGAGCGTGTGCTTCAGAATCAATCAGTACTGGGCTCACACCATCCAGGGAGCACTGGACAAGTTAGTCATGGTGGAGCCTGAGTTACTCAAATGAAAAATGGGCTTAACAAAAAGAATGCCTTTATTTATTGAGTGTCTCCTATTTGCCAGGCACTAAGCTAGGCATCTTACATTTGATATACATTATCTCATTTAAACCAAAACCATGAGTTATCTTTTTTTCCTCTTTAAACATATCTTGTTTAAATAGTTCCAACATTTTCAACATGATTTTGCAACATTCATGGCCCATCAATTTCTTTTCCAATATAATCAAAAGATAATAAAGGCACTTTGGGGAAACAAGACTTAATTAATAACTAGTTTTTTGGCAAACACGGTTAGAATGCCTCAATTCCATTAAGTGACTGATATCAATTGAAAAATGAGGCTAATTTTGCTGCAGGTTTAAAGAAAGTGGAAATAACCTCTAAGTAGTAGTTTATCTGTGCTTTGTAGTAAAGGTTCTTAGTTCATACTTAATTGAAAAGGCAAGTTACGGCTGAATTTTGAAAATCCTGAAAGAGTTTTTAAAAGTAATTTAACGTAGCATTTTATGGTTGCTTTTGTAGTTTAGAATTTGCGATGGATATCTAGGGATGTATATGCCTTCTGATCCCTCAGATTTAATCAGACTTCTCGCTTGCTTGCATAATGGTTTATGGTACCTTTGATGATTTGCAGCCAACCTAGCTCTTTTAATAATTTACTGTAGAAGCATTTAATTTTTAATGGACAAGAATGGGTTAGAGGTAGCTTTTGCATTGGTAAGTGCTCTCCTGAAGACTGGAAAAAAGGAACAGTGTATTTAAATTCCAAACATTATTGAAAAACATGCGTCTTTTATTACCAAAATCAAATGCATAATTGAAGAACATACCGAACCCAAAATTATTGTTCATGCTTTATTTAACCAGAAGATAGCATTGCTTTCACAATGCTATCATGAGGACATTTTTTCAAATGGCCCCGCTTTTTTTTAACTTTCCGTCCTGCTCTTAATATTCTGTCCCACTAAAGTGTATCTGCCACAGGGTGAGAATATACATCATTTTATTACATCTTGCTCATCAAGAAAAGCCCAACAAAAGAACGGTTTGTAATGTCTGGTACATAAAAGAAATACCATCTTATATTCATTTTCCTTAAAACTTTTTCTAAGATCTCCATATAATGTGCATACCTAAGAATGATTTCACAACTAGTCTTAAAAATATCAGAGTTTCCATGTGGAAAGAAAAATGGGAAGATGCCAGGATAAATATTTTTTAAGACTTGATGGAGGACAAAACATATCTTGCCTTCAGAGGCACATAAAACAAAAAATGTTGCAATTGCTGAATAACCCCCTTTTCAGCTCTGCCATATGTAAAAATAAGAATGGCTTCACAGAACTACTTTCTGGGGAATCAACTAACAGCCCACAGCCCTGGAAACTTATTCTCTGCTCTCCTAACATTCCACAGTTGACTGTCCCCAAGCTTACCCTGAAATGACCTACTGGGAGAACTCCGATGGTCAAGGGTCCAAGTCTGAGCTCTGTTTCTAAAGCACCTTTGGAATTCAAACATCAGAGCAGTTGCATGAAAATGGGAAACTCATTCTCTTTGCTTTGGCCTTCAAACAATCTTGAGATTAATGCCTGCTACAGAGATTGGTTTCCCAAGAACCTTTGGTTCTTAGCCAAGAAGTTTGTGCTCTGTCAAAAATTGCCCGATCTAATGATGAAGCTTGAGGATCCAGGCACCATTTCCATGCTTGGTTTCCTGGGATAAACCTGCAGGTGAAAGACTTACCTGGTTAACAAGGACTCTATCTACTGCCCACCATCTTTTGGCTTCCTGGCAGGGGTTATATATAAAACAGCTTATATAACAGGCTTCTCTATTATCCAGATTCTCATCTTGCCCCCAGCCAACGAACAAAAACTTCTAGATTTAATCAACTGTCCCCCTTATTTGAGGAAGCAGGAATTGCTCCTGAGCAGACAAGTTCCGGGGCATCTAACTTGGGTGACGCTTATCAATCACATACATGCATATCTTTTTCTTCTCTCCAGCTCTCTCAAATTATTTATCTCATATCATCAACATTGACTTTTATTTATTTGTTAGTTTGTTTTAAATATTTATTTTTGAGAGAGAAAGAGAGAGAGAGCGTGCACGTGAGCAAGCAGGGGAGGGGCAGAGAGCAAGGGAGACAGAATATAAAGGAGGCTTCAAGCTCCGCACTGTCAGCACAGAGCCCAATGTGGGTCTCAAACTCATGAATCAAGATCATGACCTCAGCTGAACTCAGATGCTGAACCTACTGAGCCACCCAGGTGCCCCTCAACATTGACTTTTAGAGGTAAAGAGTTCCTAGTGATCATCCAGCAATCCACAAACTTTTCTGTGAAGAAACTATGAACTAACTTAGGTATTTGCCCAAGGTTACACAAAAGCCAGAAACTAGAATTTCCTAAATTGAGTGCTTTCAAAATGGAGTGCTTTTTAAAATCTGCTTTCTAAATAAAGTACTTTTCTCATTATATCATAGTCTCACTTTCCCCTTCCTCTATCTCTTTCTCCTCTCCCCCCTCCCCTCCTCTATCTACTAACTACTCTCATCGCTTTTGATTTTGTTTTAGGTCTTTCCAGGGTGCCAGGGGTACCCATGAGTGTCACGCATCTGCTGCGATAGCCTTCATTACTAAAAAAAAAAATTAAGGGAAGGGGGAGGAAAGACCGATAGTGGGTGCTCCTGACCCCAGTCTAACAACCTGTTTTCCTCCTCTTCCAATCAAGTGTCCTGCCTCTTTTTTACATTCTGACAACATCGGAGAATGAGCTGACTTAACCTTAGCTACTTTGTCAGCCTCGTCTCCATGACAGAAACATAATTAAGTTTCTTGGGCATATTAATTCCTCTTAATGTCCTTACTCGGCTGAGGCTTATGTGAACCATCTTCAAAAGAGATCAAGGAGGAGCACCTGGGTGACTCAGTCGGTTAAGTGGCTGACTTTGGCTCATGTCATGTTCTCACGGTCCTTGAGTTCGAGACCCGCGGCAGACTCTGTACTGGCAGCTCAGAGCCTGGAGTCTGTTTCAGATTCTGTGTCTCCCTCTCTCTGCACCTCCCCCTCTCACACTCTGTCTCTATCTCTCAAAACTGAATAAATGTTGAAAAAAAATTTTTTAAGAGATCAAGGAAATGTAGAAAAGAATGTTATAAATGTAGCCTTCTAACCTCTATCCCCAAAAGTTTATGCCAACCAAATATATGAAGTGATACATTGAAGTGTTAACATTAGTCACTCCACGGGTGTAGACCTGGAGTGGAGTAGAACCAGAAAGGGAGGTTATTATCTTCCTTCTAGTAACATCTTTTATAAGATGAGGGAAAAAATGAAGGAAGGAAAAACTGGCGGAAAACAAGCCTAAGCCACAGTAAAATTTGTAAGCCTGAAACCAAGAGTATCTCAGGGAAAAAAATTTTGAAATATATATTACAAACAAAAAGTTTATAGGCCTAATATAGCTAAATCTATAATTCTTTAAATAAGGCTAGGTTTTTAATGAAAGGTGAAAAGGTCTATAAATTCCATTTTTTCCCCTTAGCAGTTAAAAATAGGAAAATTCTGAGTTATGGGCTGATTGTGAGTAGAGAAGAAAAATGTCTCTGTTATGACTGGGTGCTAGAATTTTTCACATATACCGCCCATGTCTATATAAGGGGGAAAACAAGGAATAACAGTCAATCTTGTATTTTTGTCAAGCTAAATGATTAACCATTTCACATCTGAGTCAGTCTCAATCCAATCAACTGTATGGAAATTAGTCACTATAATGGGAAAAGTACTTAAAAGCGTTCATTCATTAATCACATACCAACACACCAGAAAGATAATTTTTCTGCCTAAGTTCCCAGACTCTACTTGTTCATTCATTCCTTCAGCAGATATTTGTTGAATTCATACAATGAGCCAGGCACTCTATAGGGCACTAAGAATAAAAACATACGCCTTCAAATAAAGGATACTGTAGACTGGAAGGGAGAAAATAAAAAATAAATAGATTAGCTCATGATCTAAACATTAACATAGACTTTCCATACAGACCAAAAAAAAAAAAAAAATCCTGTGGGCTTAGGGGGGCAAAAGGGAATGAACAATTATATACCTATTCTAGGGCAAGTGGAAAAATCTTCACAGAGGAAGTGATACCTGAGCCAGGACTTAGGGAGAAGTTGGAGTTCATTGCAAATTTTCCAATGAAAATCAAAGCCTGAAAATAGAAGAAGCCAAGTTTATGAATACCTCCATTAGGCCACCATTTCTTAATGTGTTTATAGATCTTATTTGGGAGAAAAAAAAGGATTCCATGGTCAAAAGAAAGTTTAAGAAATTCTGGATTTTACAACATGAAAGTTTTCTTTATAGCAGGACTTGTCAGAACCTTTACACCCTCAAAATTTATGCCAACAAAATACATGAAATAATACACCCAAGTGTGAACATTGGTTACTCTATGGGTATAGAACTGGAGTGGAGTAGAGTCAATGAGTGTTACAGGATTCTAGAAAGGAGGGACATAATATTCAATGATTCCCAGGCTTAAGGAATGCCCCCTTTTCTTTTTTTTTATTAAAAAAAAATTATGTTTATTTTTGAGAGAGAGAGAGAGAGAGAGACAGAGAGAGAGAGACAGAGAGAGATTGAGCAGGGGAGGGGCAAAGAAAGAGGGAGACAGAATCCGAAGCAGGCTCCAGGCTCTGAGCTGTCGGCACAGAGACTGATGCAGGGCTCGAACTCACAAGCCATGAGATCATGAGCTGAGCCAAAGTTGGATGCTTAACCGACTGAGCCACTCAGGTGCCCCAGAAAGCCCCCTTTTCTTCATAGAATTTGAGGGTCTACTTGTCTGTGTATACACTTTATATCTATATTCACGATCTGTATTGATGGATTTATTTTCATGTGTGTTTTAGACTAAGATAGGAAAAGGTGATTATATGCTCCACAAGTGAATGTTCGAATCCCTGTTGGGAAAAGTAACAGACAAATCTTAACATGTATTATGTCTACTATCAACACTACAATCATTCCCATTGCTGAAGGTTGCCATTGTCTTATAGAATTCTAGAGAGGCTATGGCACCATTTTGTTTGGTGTCAGTATCAGAAGAAGACCCAAAAACCCAGAGTAAAATGACTGAATAATACATACGAATATGATTGATAATTATGTCTGAAATAACTAAACCAAATAGCAACCCGGAAATCACTTTTCTTCTTTGTATAATGATCAACAAATAGATTAATAATCAGATCTTCCCTTCATACTCACTGCAGGTATGTGTTGAATTATGCTTTTTCTATTTGTGGAAAAAAAGTATAACTACGTACATTTTAAGAAGTACTAAATATTATTACAAGGGGGAAGAAATGCAGATAGTCTCAATAACATAGTAAAAGATGAATGACTCACTGGGTCACTATTTCTGTGAACAGAACTTCAGATGCTACGGATAAAGAAAGACTCCAAGCCTGTTACGTGACACTAGTTAAAGCATGTACCACCTGTATAATAGGCTGGGAAAGGGCTGATCCAATTGATGAAGGGAGCTTTAGATCTATGACTTACATTATCATGATGAATCCTATAGTAATATTAAAGTTCTATCCATCACACTGGAAGTTTCCCTAGAGAGTTTTTAACATTTCCCTGGTGGCTGTCTTAATATGTAAATCATTGCCATCCTGGGAGACCAGTACAGAAACTCTGCTAAAACTTCTACATTACTTTTTCTTTTTTTCCATTTTATTTCTGTGCAAATGGAATGCTTTTTGGTTTTATTAAAAAGAAAGTCGCTCTCTCTTCAGATCACCTGAGTCTGTATCACTCTCGCAAATCCTCTCGTTCAACTGTTCTGTATTATTTCCTATTTCCCATTTGTTTGCTGATAGTAAAATTAGCAGCAGGAAGACGTCTGCTCTGTAGGCTTAGGAAACTTGGCTCCAGCTGCTAGCACAAGCAATAAATGCTGGCCAGCTTAGATTCTGTAGCCTGTAAAATGTTGGATACCCTAGCTCGGATTCTTTGGTCGGTGGCCACAGTCTGCAAATGTCACTTTGCATCAAAATCACTTCAGCAAGTGTTGGTTCACAGGGCTGACCAAAGGGAGAGAAGGTGATGCAATCCGGTCACGTGGGAGAGGGGTCAGAGTCTCTTGGTACTAATTTGCCCTGTGTTAAGAACAGTGCTGCCCCAGGTTCTCAGGCATGACAAAAATCTGGGGGTCTCCTTGACCCTAATTACAATAAGCTCCAAATTCAACTACTTTGAGATTTGGGATGGGAGGGGGCGGTGAAGGAAAAAGAAATGATAGGCCCAGAATCACTCGTTAGGCCTGATTCTCTCTTCTGTGCCAGAAAAAAACCTTGAAGATAGAAGTTCATCTTCTACCAGCCTTCCAAGTATGCTCTTCTCCCTCCCGGACTGCAACCTTCTTCCTCTTTCTTCCACCCCACAATTAACTCTAGAGGACAGGAAGAACAAAAGCAGAGTGATAGCAGTGATCGGTAAGCAATATTTTGGAGGGACTTGAGGAGCTGATGACTCAGCCCAGCCCTGTGGAGCATATGTCCAACTTTTTTCCCCCAAACTCATTCAGAAACTGTGGGCAACTGAGCAGAGAGCACGTGGACACTGACTAGCTGCCCTTCACCCCACACTTTTCATTTGTGCCAGAATATGGCCAACCCACACCATCCTCCCTGGCTCCAACTTTTTTCACAATCCACCCCTCCGAAGGCCTCCAGGAGGGGGACGACAGAGAAGGATCGGCACAACCCAGAGCATCCTGCACTTCCTTTACTAGTGTGTAGTTAGAGGAGCGGGGTTCGGGGCCAAACGGTCCAGCCTCTTAGATGGAGAGCACCCACTGCAAGCAATGGAAAGGAGAAATTACCTGGCAGGTTTTTCATTTGAAAAACTTTATAAATTTTTTAAACTTACTCTTTCAAAATGAGCCATAAATGGGTCAAATGATACAGAACAGTGAAATGGATGTGGTATGAATTCTTTATAATTATGGAAATGGCGGCTTCCTTATTGGTTACATGAGTCACATAACATGTAATTCCCTGTCTTAGGTTATTAATAATGGATACACAGTTATCAAATTGTTCTAATGAACACTTCTAAAATACTTTCTGTCACTGAAAGCAAATATTTTATTGTAGACAGATATATTTGGAGGACTGAACTAGGATGTCCCATTATTACTACTTCTAATTTAATGTAAATATTGTCAAAAAATTGACATAGAACAATGAAGCTAATTATCAAATGAATATATGCTTATATTTTGAGTAAGAGTATAATTTTTACTATCTCCAAAATAACCCTTACCAATCTATTATTTAAGGAAAGTTCATTATTTAAGGAAAAGGAATTTTGGAGGGTTTCCAAAAACTACCCAAGTGTCAGACAGAGAATGGCAAATCTGCCAACCTAACAGAAAAATAAACTTGCTTGCTCAAAAAGCAATGAACCACTCTACTCTGGGTCATAGGATTCACTCAACCTTAGTAAACTCAGTGGGAAGAAATGAAGCAAGCCAGTATCACCACAGTAAAATAAAGGGCGTGAAACATTTAGGAAAGAGGCCCAAGTTAAAAAGAGTTTAGGACCATTAAGGGACCAAACCACCTGGTCTTGAAATTCTCAGGACAGTGCTTCATATCTTGTGCTGAGCATAATGGTGGAAACAGGAGCGCCTCCAAATGCCAAAGAGAAACACCTGAGCCAGGGCTCTCACCTGCCAGGGGAGAAAGGGAGTCTTACAGGCTCTCAAAGTTGGCACTCCTTTTGATGGATATATGGAGAAATAGCTGGGAATTGTGCCCTCAGCTGCCCCTGGGGAAGAAGATCTGGAATTTGTTTTGTTTTGTTTTGTTTTTATCATCAAAGCCCCGCATGAGCCACAAAAATATCTCACAAGAACACCTGCTTGCAAAAACAAAGACCCACATGGCACAGATGAAAGCACTGTCTACTGGTATCGTTGAGCTAGGATAGAGACCTCATCAGCATCTTTAAAGAAAAACAGAGAAATGCCCACCAGTAGAATGGTCAAGTTGTCCTCTGACTATAATTCAGAACCTAAGTTTTTCACCAGCTTGGGAAGCAGTTTTCCTCTGCATGGGGAACTGGTTTCAGGAAGAGAAGAGTCCAGATTCTCCCCTCACACTCTATCTATCCAGCCATATTAGACACTTTTGTATTGTCTTCCCAGTAGCAACACCCACCCCCAACTCTTTCATAGGTTTGCAACAGTATCTTCGATGCTAGTGCAATATGACCCACCCCTGGCCATAAATGATTGGTTCAGGATGGGGCCCTTTATCTAGACTGGGCCAATCAGAATACTTCCCTGGTTACTTTGAATCTGGAACTGAAATAAAGCAGTTTCTCATGAGGTGGCTGAAACTGAGGATATGTAAACTCAGAAGGCATTAACAAATGGGCTGAGAGGTGGAAAAATCAAGACAGCAGTATGAGAGAATAATGAAACTGATGCACTGAGAGAAGAAATGAAAATCCAGAAGGAAGCCCCAAAGGTGATTTGAGTCCTAGGCTCCAGATGTTCTATAGGCCCCAATCCCATTCATAAGACATCCCCATATCCTCATAATAAATTCTCCATTTTGCTTAAACACATTAGAAATTTCAGTTATGTGCAACCAAGGGGCTCTGAGTAATACATCAGGTAAAGGAGAGCCTAGTTTTGCAGCTGTACCTATATGAAAAGCCTCAACTACAAAACATTTACGAGAATAGGAAACTGCTCAATACGCAGGGAGGTCCAAAGCAAGCCAACAGTTGATTTCTCTCCTTTTTCCTCTCTCACCACGCCCAGGATTCTAGGACTCCTTCTCCCTGGTTATTTTTATCCAAGTTAGATCAGGTTAAGATATTTACTCAGGGAAGTTTTGAAGTGTTAAATTTAAACAAACAAATCAACCCAAAGAATACAGAAGCATTGGAAAGGCAGATCTAGAGATTAGGGAATGGGGCATGGACAGAGATGGTATTCACTGAAAGATCCACATCAGTCTCCTAGCTGGATGCTTCTAGAGCATGGATCATTGATTACTCCTTATCAGTGAATCAGAGAGGGCTCCAAGAGGGCCCATCAGCCAAATCCCACCATCATAAAATTGCTCTGGGTCATTCAAGCCTGTGTTTACAATAAACTATTGTCCCTAGATATGATATGCCTGCTTGCACAGCTAAATATGTTCTAAAACCTTTACCAGCTTTGTCTATTTTATTATTTTTTCTCAAAGGGGAAATATCTGATTTCTTAAACTCATCTGGTATAAAACCCAGTATGAAATTAAATCCATTAGGTATTTAAAAGGCTTACATTAACATTTATTTAGCTTATTGAATCTCAGTAAGTACAGAATTTTCTGCCTAGATCTCACCTTTTAGAATCAGTAGGTTGCCAGAAAAATCTTCTTAATTAAATTTATACCCCAAGTCACTATAGGTTTAAAAGTATGCTTTTAAGTGCTTCTCCAAAGACAACTATTTGAGTGAGGGTTTTTTCTGTTTGCCGGCTTGGAATTGGTTGAGTTTTAATTATCATGCAATCGGTTGAGTTTAGCCAGCAGAACTGCCATGCTGTAATTCCTGGATATGTCGTGGACACGTCCTTTTGAGGGCCCAATAAAACCAGTGTCAAAGGAAAGTGCAAACCACTCCTCAGTAATGAAATCCAGCCCCTATGATCTAAGGGATACAGGTGCCCATTGATATGAGGTACCCAGAAGAGCTCAGCTCTAGAACAGAAAGACAGGCAGAATGGCCAAAGCCAAACAACTGGTAACAGAAAAGAATAAAGTCAAAGCGCCAGTGTGTTAATGCAAGGGTGGTCAGAGCCAGGCCACCTTTTGCTCACAACGGCAACGGCACGGCTTCTGTGCAGTTTCTGAGAAACTCCTACCAATAGTACTCAGCAGCACAGAAAATACATGATCCCTAATCAAAAAGAAACAGGTAGGGGCGCCTGGGTGGCTCAGTCGGTTAAGCATCCGACTTCCGCTCAGGTCATGATATCACGGTTTGTGAGTTTGAGCACTGCGTCGGGCTCTGTGCTGACAGCTCAGAGCCTGGAGCCTGCTTTGGATTCTGTGTCTCATTCTCTCTCTGCCTCTCCCCTACTTGTGCTCTGTCTCTCTCTGTCTCTCAAAAATAAATGTAAAAATAAAAACTAAAAAAAAAAGAAACAGGTAACAACCCATTTACATGTACATTTCGAGTAGCTCCCTTATCATCTCTTTTAATCAGAGATGAAAGAGCATCTAGAAAGGTCCACATTTAGTGATGACACTCATTTTTTATTAGTTACCCATCTGCCCTTATTCCTGTTTTGAGATGGGAAAACAGTTGTGCTTTTAAATATCCTCTAAAACTCCTATCAATGTAGGTTTAAGTAACAAAATTGCCTCCCCAGTGAAGGTGTGTTCAGGCTAGTGGAAAAATCAGGCTAGTGGATTAGGCTAGGTCCTTCCAAGACTATTAAAAGTCTTGACTTTTCTCTTCATTAAAGCAAGTCATTATTTGAAGAGCACATTCCACATTTTAGAGCAGAATCCTTCATAGATTAAACAAAACAAAAACAAGATACTGAAAAGGCACACATTTTGTGAAAAAATAAATTATTCTGCTCAGTTCGGAATAACAAGATGGCTGCTTGCTTATTTTAAAAATATCAAAGTCAAAACTGGCCCAAAAAAGAGGGGAAAAAAATCCCAGGAAAGGTCTTGGTTTCCATTACCTATATTTGTATAAAAGGTATGTGTTGTTTTAACTAAACATCTGGTCTTTGTCCCTCATGTAGAGAATTCTGAGTTTTCTTGACACTTTGGCAAGAGGTACCATAACCCCCTGCCAGGCCAGTAAAAATCACACATTTTTTCTGCAAGGAAAAAAATGTCAATAAAAATGAAACATTAAACAGTGTAAAAGCTTGAATTGGAAAGCTGTGCTGTAGAGAGGCTGCTTCCTAATCAGCCTTGCACAACTGCTTTAAAAATTCTTTAAAACATTACCACTCCATATCATTTGAAAGATTTAATACTGAAGAGTTTGTTCAGTATATTGTTCTAAAATATATCCTTTAGACATAGGGATCTTGCCATTTAATCAATCTTCTAGAGTAAATCATTTGAATTAATTTTTATAATTATTTAATGTGTATTCTTGTATTGTACAAACTGATTCTTTAAGTTGCTCCAACTGGAATTGAATTTCAACTGCTTTTCCTACATGGAGGAATAATCTCTGTCTCACGTTCACATCAGCACCTTCCAAGGCCCTGGCACTGTACACTGTCATAATAAAAAGCACAGAAGTAAATACAATCCTGACATCAAAATATGCCAAGCTCATTATAACAAGCCACTCATAAATCCTGAAACAAAGGCACTGCCACACATTTTTAAAACAGTAATTTTATACAATTTGCATCGGATGGTTTTATTTGGAACCAAGGCAGGTATTTCTTTCTCTTTGCACACAATATATTGAGATGTATTATACAGTACTACCATCACCCACCCCTAAAGAGGGCCTGAAATTCGTTAACAAATGGCTAAAAAAATACTTTGCAAGCATGCAGTGAAAATAAGACTATAATGCCCATAAATTCTTGTGCATAGCACACAACAATTGGACTATGCTTATAAGGAAAGAAAGAAAAAACTGTGAAAAGGCAAATAAATGCCCTGAAAATAAACTGCTTGAGTGAGAATGAGGAACAGGGTTCTATAATGAAATTCTTCCGGATATTAATATCGGATACCTCTTTGGTAGACGTCACCATAGTCTTAGAGGGCATGGATCAATGTGTGCAGGAAGGTAGCTCTTCTGCATAAAAATTTAAATAAAAACTTGCAGCCCATGGCACGAAAACAACCCCTTATTTTAACTATTTTCCTAGAGGTGCGGATAAACCAGAACCTTACAAAAGTCCTAAACCCAACTCAAGTAGCTCAGTTCCTGATTGGTAGAAATTATTTGTCCCCTACTCTAACTGCCTGTCCGAGATCAGGGACATCTATTGGGCATGGAAAAGTGACAAGTAATCAGAGAACCCTTTTCTGCCCTCAGCCAGTCGAGTCTATGAAGTCCACCTAACGGAAGACCCTGAGGCATGGTCAGGAAGCCCTCCTTAGGGCTGTGTAGTCCCTTTTCACACCCTTCCTGCTGTTTGGACCCATTAACACAGCAAGAGCCATCAGAGTATATTGAACTTATCAAGTTTCATGTTGCACCGTAACAGGATAAAACATGCTTGCATTCAACCTACCTATGCCTGACTATCCATGTATGGGTCTCAGTCTGGGAAAGCCTCAGATGTGAACCTCACTGGGAGAATGTTAAGATGTTAAGATTTTGGTATAAGCCAACAAACTTAAGCTCTGATAATGTATAAGTCACAGTAAAAAGGAAACTCTGGTCAGCAGCCAAAACTGGGAAAACCAATTAACAAGCACCTTCAGTTTTAACTCCTATTCCTAATACCAATGAAAAACGGATTCATTCATTTAGAAATAAAATGTTCTGAGCATCTGTGAGATAGAACAATGGAAAGAGCACTGTGATCTGCAAAAACAAGGCTCTGCCCTCACGTAGTTTCCAGAGCAGTACAGGGGTAGGGAGGCCAAGGTACAGTATAGGGCAAGTCAGAGTGAGAAGGCCACAACTGGAGAAGAACAAAGAGCCTTCTATTGGAGCTGGAAGTCAGGAGAGGCTTCTCACAACATGTGATGTCTCAGCTGAGACTCAAACAATAAGGAGGTGTAAGAAGGAAAGAGGGGAATGGACGAATATTCCACGCACTGGAAAATCATAAGCAAGAGGCCTGGAGGCAAGAGAAATTGCATCCATTTGGAAGAATAAAAGAAGTTTATCATAGAGGCACCTGGGTGGCTCAGTAGGTTAAGCGCCCAACTCTTGATCTCGGCTCAGGTCATGATCTCAGTTTGTGAGTTCAAGCCCTGCATCAGGCTCTGCACTGACAGCATGGAGCCTGCTTGGAATTCTCTCTCCTTCTCTCTCTCTCTCTCTCTCTGCCCATACCCCACTTGCACTCTCTCTACCTCTCTCTCAAAAATAAATAAACTTTAAAAAAGAAAGAAAGAAAGAAGTTTATCATAAAGCACAGAGGTGGTAGGGAGTGGTGAGAGATATAATGCAGGAGACGTAAAAGGACTACTAGTAATGAAAAGTGGGCTTTCTAAGTGACTCCAAGAAACATGGCAAACCACTGAAAGGTTTTAAAAAAGAAATCATAAATATGTTCTATTTTGTAAAAATGTGTATGATTACTCTGTAGAGGAAGACTTGGACAGGACCAAGAAAAAGATCTAGGCAAGAGAAAATGGTGAAATGAGTAATGGCAATGGGGATGGAGAGACATGAACAGATTAATTAGAAGCTAGAAGAGACCAGGCTTGACTGGATGGACAGGCAGTGTGAGAATGTGTTCAGAATGCTTGGGTTCAAATCCTGGCCCTGCCATTTATAAAGAAAGTTGCTTCACCCTTCTGCAGTTTAGTCCTCCTTTCTGAAAAGTAGGAATAATGATAATAGTAACTGCTTATGAGATTATTATGAAAGATAAACAAGTTAATTCCCAAAGTACTTAGGGCAGTTCTTGGCATGTGGTAAGTGCTCAAGAAAATACTATCTCTTATTACTGAGTGTAATATCTCAAAACTAGAAACAGTTGTTTGTTAACTATAGATGGGATGAGGGAGGAAAGGGGAGGAAAGAGTCACGAATCTCACAAAGGATTTAGGAGTAGTCCAATGGGTAGACCACTGAGCCAGTAATCTACTTATTGGCTCCAAATCCACTCCTCATTTCATGCTCTGAGATAACAGAATGGACCCAGTAAGCATTTATCTTTTGTGGCTATAATAATTTTAAGCTTTGTCAGTAAAAGGCATTAGAAGGGTACTACAGGAGGAAGGGATTTCTCTTTCTGGCTCAAATGGGTTTCCATTTGCTTCTTTTTGTTCCTACACATGGCTGCCAGTGGTGAATGTTCGGGACATCTGGTAGCACTCATCCCCATGAAGTTGATTCCCGGTGAGTCTCAGAGATATCCCAGAAGTTGCCTTCCCAGCTTGGCCCACCTACACCCTGGAAGAGTATCTCCCACTTGTGACTGTAGCCAGGCTCTGGCCTGGAGTGACCCAGCAAACTTCTCTGCCATCCCTACTTTCTCCAATATGGTCTGAATCCCAATCAGCCTGCCCTTGCCTTGGATACTCTCCCTTGGCTCTACTGTATTCTTTTCCCTTTTATAGTTAGTCCCCATTAAAATTAATAATTCTTTATATTAATCAAATTACTGCTCAAATTACTATGTATTTTCTATCCCCTGATTGGACCCTGACAGAAAGAATACTGTTCATTGAAATGGGAAACGTAGGAGGAGAAACCAGTATGAAAAAGATAAATTCTAATTTGGACATACAGCACTTGAAATGCCTGTGGGGCATCCCTATCCCAACCATTTGGTCGGAAGCCAAGGATCTGGGGGGTCTAAAGCTCAGAAGTGTCCAAGCTGGAGAGAGAAGCTTAGAAGTGAATAGACTTCAGGTCTCTAAAATCTTAGTAAGTGAAGCATGTATGTAAATGCCCCATGTCTGGGAGATAGATTTTTTTTCTTTTTTTTTTAATGCTCATATGTCTCAGCATGAATCCCTAAATACGCTATGTATGTGGCACCACATTTCATGAAAAGATTTATGGTGATTTCATACTGTGTATGTTAGGTCATGTTGTTTTATGGCAACATTTTCGAAACTAACTGAAAGTACGGTTGAAAAGTGCCAAGCTCTATATTAATAAGATAACTCTAATTACACTCCAAACTTGGAAGTTTGAACCTCGTGGAGGCAGGGGAGTGATTAGTCACATCGGCTACTCTAGATGCTGACTGCAATCAGAAAAACTCTAATAGATGTGTCAAAACCTCAAGTAGTAGTAGTGAAACCGGATGCACTGCTAACATTTCAAACAATCAAATTAACAGAATGTCCTTTGAAAGAGACCCAGGCTGATTCTTCCCACTTTTTCCAGGGTGTGAACTCAGCCAACATAACTTGCTCCTTGCTTCACCCATTTCTCAAAAGTTTGGATCTACTGACCACAAAAAAAGGAAGTTCCATCAGCAGTTTGCAAAGGAACAATTTGAAAGAGAAATGCATTAAATCCTCAGGGAAATTAAACCCAAATAATCCAATAACAGTGTTACAAAATTAACCCTAGACTATGAATTGAATTAATTGCCTCCTACTGTGGGGCTTCTTGGCTAGCACAGACTAAAACAAATGAGGCCAATGATGTCAACTGCCTTTAAGAGAGGCTGCAGGCAAGTGTGACCTTGGGGTACTCAACAGTTTACCCATTGTTCTTTCCCTAATTTATTCTGGAGATCTATAATATAGAAAAGGTCTTCACTTCTGCCCATCGCAAACCTCAAATCATGGTAGGTTCTGGAAGAGGCTCCAGAGGGTACAATCCATGACACAAAAGGATGTGATTTCATAATTTGCTCTTTTGTGAATTCACCTCTAAGTGTCTGTTATCTAGAAGTAGCTAAAAATCAATCACTATAAGGTCTTTTTTCCCTGAGAGGTTGAATGGGCAGATGGGAACAAGTAATGATTTCTCTAGAATCTAGGTAGTCTCATGATAAGAGGTCTTTAAAAATACCAGTCAAATGTTCCAAAAGAGACTCGCTTTGGCATTTCAGTACATGCTGCTTATTTCTATAAATTCTTTTCTTATGCCATGATGTCAGTATGCCTGTGGCAATGCGAGATTACCTAAATAATATGGGCCCAGGGACCAACAAAATTAGCATGTGTGTGACTTACCAAACCTCTGCTAGGGTTCTTAAGGGCTTTGAGGAGGAAAGTAGGATGCAGCAGCACCACAGAAATAAAATCCCAGTGATTTATACGGTTCTGCCAAATAAGGCCCACAGGGCAAATACAAAAGATGTGGAACATTCTCCAGCTTCTCCTGAGACAGCCAGTTTGTCAAAACGCCTGCACGTGGTCTGATGCCCACCTTTCACGTCACAGCTGACATTTACTCCTGAAGCTTTTTCAGAACCAAACAGCATTTTACAAAAAGTTAATTAATGGCATTTTATTTGGGTATTATGTGACTTAGAATTCTTTTTACATTCTTAATTTTCTTTGACATTTTGAAATTACTATGCCTCACTCTTGTGAGGGCAAAAAAAAAATTTGTTTATTTGTTTAACATAGCTAGCATGTATTGAATATTATTTTTTTTTCCTTCTGAAGAGCTGACGCAAACACCAAAATATTTTTCATTTGAGCTCAAAGAAATGAAGCATTCTGTTTGTTTGGAATCTTAATTACCATGGCCCCAAACTTACCTAATTAGAAACTCCTTCATAATGAGGAAAATTATTTTCAAAGTTAATGAATTTGCAAACAGGAACACAGCTGTCTTTCCAGAATGAATTACCCACATTCCTTAAATACATAGTTTAAACTCTAATTAATATTAGTACTTAAAACATGTGGGATTGGTTTCACTGTTAAATCAATCTTTCCTTTGTTTTTAGGCAGTATAAAAAGACCACGATTCCCCATCTTGTAGACATCGGGTTGCACACAGAAACTTAATTCTAGATTCTGAACAAAATGAAAGTTATTTCATCAAAATGCTTTATTTTATTGACTTTAGCCACTTCAAGCTTGTTAACATCAAGCATCTTTTGTACAGATGAATTAATGATGTCCAATTTTCACAGCAAGGAAAATTATGACAAATATTCTGAGGTAAGTCTTTTAACTCTATCTAACATGACTAGCATTAACTATATATATGTCCTAAATCTAATGCTTTTTTGTATTTTGTAAAGGGTACGGAATAAGTTTATGCTTTATTGTTTATCTAACTGCAGCCTTCCCATGACAGTGGACTGATATAGTTTGTAATTTTTAACAAACAGCAAACAGCCTGGCCTCTGGAGTGAAATTTAGTTACAATTTATGTAACAAGTATAAGGTGATTAGTAATTTTCAATGGACTCAGAAGTACACAGTTGTAATAAATAATTGCTGATACAAGATCTGGATACACAGAACATTTGAACATTTGAATAGGCTTCAACTACAAACAAAACAAACAAAAATATAAGGGTTATATTTTCTACTTAGCAATGATGAGCTGGTAAATTTATGGTAAATCTACATCTAAGTAAAATAGTTATCCCTGCATGGTGGAATTGCAAGTTATTTTTATTTTCTTCTTTATGCTTTTATATATTTTCCAAATTTGCTGAAATGAGTACATATTACTTTTTATAATCAGAAAAATGATCATTTAAAAATCTTAGGCGGGGAGCACCTAGGTGGCTCAGTCAGTTAAGCGTCGGACTTCAGCTCAGGTCATGATCTCATGGCTTGTGCGCTGTCAGCACAGAGCCTGGAACCTGCTTCGGATTCTGTGTCCCCCTCCCACTCTGCCCCTCCCACCCCCTCTCTCATAACTAAATAAACATTAAAAAAAAATTTTTTTAATCTTCTTAGGGACAAATTTTCATGGGAAAGCTAAATCTAATTAAATATTTGTTGTATTTTAAGTGGTTCCTTTAAAATTTTTTTAATGTTTATTTAGTTTTGAGAGGGAGACAGAGTGCAAGTGGGGGAGAGGAGAGAGAAAAGGAGATACAGAATCTGAAGCAGGCTCCAGGCTCTGAGCTGTCAGCACAGAGCCCACCAGAGGGTTCGAACTCACAAATGGTAAGATTGTGACTGAGTCACCCAGGCACCCCTTAAGTGGTTCCTTCAAAGTTGGTATATTAGTGGTGCAGTAACCCACAAACCAACCACTGGTTTAATAAAAATGTAATTTATATACTAATAAACATGCAAGCAGTTTCTTGAGCAATGCTTTTAGAGTGGAGCTCTGAATATGAGCAGGTAAGAAAGCAATTCAGTGGAGCCTCCTCGAACTGTTCCCCAAAACCTGGCTAGCAGGCTTCATGTATCCACCCCTCGTTTCGTGTAACCACCATGTTGGCATTTAAAAAGAAGAGAAGCAAGAGACATGAAGAGGCAGTGGAAGGTTTCTCTAAACTCAAAATGTAAAAATATATGAAATGCTTCATAAGGAGCATGAATCAAAAACTGAAAGAGAATAACTTCAGCAAAATAAACTTTTGCCTCATTTCAATACTTTATTATGTTCCTGCTGCTCAAACACATTGCTGTATTCACTATATGTTTTTTATTAATATTTTATGGTTAAGACTATCTTACAATAGTCCAGGGACAGAGAAACTTGATTGCTTTAAGAAGCCTAATGCGAATGCTTTATTTAAAAATTCTGCACATGAAAACACAAACTTTGTTTATAGCTTTAACACTTCTGCAAACCAAAGTCTGGACTTAAGTCAGTGTGGGGTTTACACCTGCTACCGATAACAATAACTTATTTTAATATTCATTTCTAATCATAGCCTAAAGGAGACCCTAAGGGAGAAAAGAAAAGAAGTCTCAGTTTTGAAGAACTACGAGACTGGGGTCCAAAAACTGTCATTAAAATGAGTGCACCCACAGTCAACAAAATGCCACACTCAGCAGCCAATTTGCCATTGAGATTTGGGAGGACCATGGAAGAAGAAAGAAGCACTGGGGCAATGGCCAACCTGCCTCTGAGATTTGGAAGAAACATAAAGGAAAGTATCTCAAGACATGTTCCTAATCTGCCCCAAAGGTTTGGGAGAACAACAGCCAAAAGCGTCACCAGGACACAGAGTGATTTGTTCCAACAATCCATGCTTTCACCATCTGCCAATGAGTTACTCTACTCTATGAACTGCCAGCCCCGAGAAATCCAGAATTCTGATCAAAAACACCCATGGTAAATACCTGAAAACCAGTTAAAATGCATGGGCAGTTACATATAGCTGGTCCGGAAACATTGATGACCTCTTTTCAAAGGTTTCTGAGAAAGTTAAGTTTCTTAGAAGGAAAAACGTAAAGAGACAGGGCAATGAATACGTGAACTAAGAACTATAGACAAGCCAGATATAAACATGCCCATAGGTATAAAGTACTGAGGTGGTTTCCCCTAAGCCACATGCGGGCATCAATCTCATCACTCTATACCCACACACTGAGTAGGAAAATTCAATGACAGGATTGGAATTTAAGCCTATGACATACTGTCCAACATTTGATCTCTTTAACGTAAAAGGTCCCATATGAGGGAATTGTCTACAAGTACAGAGGATGTCATTTCAATACACCAGGTCTCAAATTCAGAAGGTTTTCTTCCTCAACTTTAAATCAATTTTTTTTCTTTTTTTTTTTTTGGATCTCGTTTTATAAATGAGTTCTATTACTATCATTGTTTGTATTAGTAAGTATTTATTAAGTATCTACTATGTACAAATCAAAAAGCAAGAGTTTGATAAAATTAATAGGCAAGCAACCTCTTATTTTCTTTTTTGTTAATTTTTTTAAATGGTAATTTATTTTTGAGCGAGACAGAGCATGAGTTGGGGAAGGGCAGAGAGAGAGGGAGACACAGAGTCTGAAGCAGGCTCCAGGCTCTGAGCTGTCAGCACAGAGCCCCGCTTGAACCCACAAACCGGGAGATGGTGACCTGAGCCGAAGTCACACACTTAGCCAACTGAGCCACCCAGGGACCCCTCTCATTTTCTAGTAGAGAGTATATATAAAAACAACAACAAAAAATTTATATAGAGTAGAACATGACACTTTAAGGCCTGTAGAAAGTCAGGTAGCAAGCCGTGACACCTTATAAGTAAGACTTTCCCAGAACATTCCTAGTTTATTTTTCACATGGCTCTTATTCCCATCTGACATATTTTTAGGGTCCAATCTCCTTTACTAGAATTTCGGGTCTGTAAATCGCATGCTTTTTGTCCATTGCATGGCACATGGACAGTGCCCAAGGAGGGGAAAAAGAGTATTTTTACAAGTAGCAATCCAGGAAAGTTTCATCAGTTAGACTTTGAAAGGTGGCTCTGTTCTGAACATTCAGAGACAGGCGGGAAAAGAGAAGATACTTTCAGGCCAAGAGAGAAGTGTGAACAATTGTACTAAAGCAACGGTGAGCCCAGCCCAGCTAAGGTTCAGTTTGGCGAGAGAAGCAGGGGTGCAGAGAGGAGAGGAAAGAAGGCGACAAGGTTGGGGTAAGAGCAGACAGTGCAGACTCGGGGTCAAGTAAAGGACTTTGGATGTTATTCATCAAGAAAAGGACGGGGCGCCTGGGTGGCTCAGTCAGTGAAGCATCCACCTTCGGCCCAGGTCATGATCTCGAGGTTCCTGAGTTCCAGCCCCTTGTTGGGCTCTGTGCTGACAGCTCAGGGCCTGGAAACTGCTTCCGATTCTGTGTCTCCCTCTCTCTCTGCCCCTGCTCTGCTTATTCATTCTCTCTCTCTCTCTCTCTCTCTCTCTCTCTCTCTTTCAAAAATAAGTAAACATTACAAAAAGAGAAAGAGAACTACTGTCGTTTCTGCTGAGGTCCTGAGATATTATTCGGGAGTAGAATTTGGCAAGTAGCCAGATGTTGGGAGTGGGGCAGTGAGGAGGGAGAGAAGTGAGGTCAGGGTAAGTTGGTAAGTCTGAGTACCCCATTACAAATTCAGGATCTCATCAACGTGTCACTCATTTGAAGTGCAACGCAATTCAGCTCAAGTACAATTAAGCAATTAGGATCATGGCTTGTATTTCTATATGCACTTATGCTACTGTTATGATGGATGAGAACATGTTGTACTGCTTACATTTTAGGAGACTGGGATTCAAGGAAACAGATGATTCAGAACTGAAACAAGTTAAATAAGAAATCTGGAGCTTGTCCCTAAGGATGATGTAAGGCTGTGGCCGGTAATCTGCAAACGACTCTACAGTGAAGACAACAATGAATGAAGTCACGGTACTCTTTTGATGGGTTATCACTGACAACAATCTCTCCTTGTCACTAGAGCTACTATCTTAAAAGTTATTTAAAATGTTTTAAAGAATATTGTAATGTAAAGATGAAACAATTTTTGTCTAAATAAAAAGAGCATTGGAAACACTTAAGAAGCCTCTGATGATGGGAAAAGAGGGGAGGGGGGAGGGGGAGGCTGAAGCCACATGACTCTTTTATGTAAATATCATGGACACGGCCAAAATGCAGTAAAAAATTAAACAGAAGAGTAACCTGACAAATATTATTATGAAATTTAAATAATTGACGAGAGTAACATGGCTGACAGATGAACCAGAATAACAAATCACTTACAAATATATTTTTATACACCCATTTTTTCCATTGCATCAACTGCTAGTGACTCTATGATAGGTTAAAATTTTTCTAAAAAGAGAGATAAAAAGAAAAAAGGCAATTATTAAATAGCTCTTTAAGTGTCTCTCTATCTGTATCTGGAAATTTGCCTTCTGGTGTGTCTCTTTTCTCCTCATTTAATATTTCAAGTTTTTGATTTGCAGAAAAAAATCTGATCACTCCTAAACTAACAGTTTATAAACACAGTACACCACATACAAATGCACAATTACTCAACTTTAGTCATAAGAACATGAAGCTCTTAATCAGATATAGCTGGTTTATTGAACAGTCTCAAATCCATAGGGTGCAAATAAGAAATAGTGTTATTTTTCTCCTATGCTGCCCCCAGCTGGGCTGTTTTGAATCTCCTTTCCCTGCTGGGCAGTGATCCTTTAATGATACCCTGGACAGATTCTATTACTTCCTTGGTCACTTCCTGATATTAAAAAACTCCGTCAAGTCCACAAGAAACAGACTCTTAATTATAGAGAATGAACCAATAGTTACAAGAAGGGAGGTGGGTGAGGGGATGGGTGAAACAGGTGACAGGGATTAAGGAGGGCACTTATGAGGAGCGCCGAGTATTGCATGGAAGTGTTGAATCACTTCACTGTATACCTGGAACTAATAGTATACTCTATGTTAAATAACTGTAATTTAAAAAAAAACAAAAAAACTCAGTGCAGTTGAAGGCGCCAACCTCATACCCAAAGCAAAGTTTCCCTTCCCCCACTGCTGGCTGGGCTGGTGGCTGGAAGGACCTCTCTCTGCTCTTCCTCTCTTCCTCCCCTTCCTCATCTCAGAGGTAAGGTGGTAAGAGGCAAAATGGTAGCCCTCTGGAAAACAATCTCCTCTCCCATCTTCTGTCTAGGGTGTCCGAATGGGCAAAGGAGGGATGGGGGAAGGACATCAAGAGTAGCCATTCTGTCCTCTCTATATGTTACTGCTTCTACAAGTGAGTTCTTCAGGAAGCCCTACAGGGACCTTCACCTGCCCAAGTCACTGACCTTAGAGACCCATCTCTTCCAACTACTGTTATCTCACCTGTACTCCCCACAGCTTCTTATTGCCAGAAAGAAAGGCTAGAGCCAGCCACCTTCTCAGTGTCCCCTTGATCCATAGAAAATGCAGCCATCCTTGAATGCCAAGGGCTGGACTGCCTGCTGGCCCTCAACTGTTCCACTGCTGCCCCTCTTTGTCCCCAACCCTCTTTGCCCTGCCTAGGAGGGTCAGGGGCCCATCAGTAAGTCTACTGCTAAGCAAACAGCCAGTCAGAAGCGAACTGCCAGGGTCCGCTTCGTGACCTTGTTCTCTATGAGGAATTTTCTGGGAGCCTCTCTTGCTTGGCTTCAGGGTGAGGAGCAGCAGGCCTCCTTCAGACCAACCTCTCATACACAGCTGGGCGGGGCATGGGCCAACGCAGGGGCTGATATGGCTCTACCACCTCTTTGTAAGCCCTTAAGGGGTATCTGGTCCCCCATCCACATTTTTCATTATAATGTTAGGTATTTTTGCAACACCTTTGTACATACATCCAAGTTTGGTCCCTAGTTACTAATTCTGAGCAACAGAGAAAATATCATGCAACATCCTGATACACTAATAAGGAAATAAACAAAAGGCCATTTGATCCCTTGATACTATATGACACAGGGAAATTTCTTGTCATATAACGTGGGTTCTTTACCTAAATCCTTGAAATATATGGAAAGTGTTAAGTAAATAACCAGCCATCAGCTGTCCCCTTACCTACTTGGCTTTACTCCGTCTTAGTTCCTCACCACTCACCAGCCCCTTTGCCAGCTTCCACAAGAAACCATTCACATAAGGGAGTGTGCGATTTTGCTAAGGATTTGTGGGGTCTTGGGGAGGGGATCACATTGCAGAGCATTTCACTAAAAAAAGTCTCAATTAGACAGGTCTCTTCTCCCAAGTATCTCTTTAACTGGACCATTAGTGAGTTCCTTTCCTCTTCTGATCTCTGTGCCTCACCCCAGGGTAGCCTCATGGGTGTACAACACGCAGTCATACAGGGCCTTCACTTGGTTAAATGCTCTGTTGTTGCCTACTTGAAATTCATAATAATTTTAAACAAGGAGCCTGTATTTTTATTTTGCACTGGGCCCCTCAAATTATGTAGCCTGTCCTGCTCCCCCAGACTTGGCTCTTCTGGCTCTTCTTCCCACAGTCCTCGTATTCAATCCCTCCCCATGTTAGTAATCAGACCAGCTCCCATTTTCCACATGAGACCCAAGGGCCAGCCTGACACATGGGCCTGGCGGGTCTGCTTATGTCCTACAGTGGGGATCAATATAACCGCACAACTTGTGAGATATGGTCAAAATGAAAATGTATTTTTACATCCCACACCTGCTTTAAAATTAAGGGACAGGGAAGAGGGCATACAGCAATTTACCCCTGGCCCTGGAGGAAAACTTAGATGCCATGAACTTCACAGCTCTTGAGTGATGTCAGGCCCTTGGTCTCTCTAAGTCAAAAAGGCAGTCAATTCCATTGTAATCAGCATTTCAGTCTGTGTTCGGCCATCCATCCATTCATTCTCCACTGTCCCCGTGTGAGGCCTGAGTTCAAGGTCAGGATTGTACTCAACTTCTGCTTCTCTTCCAGCCTCACCTGCTTCCTCACTCTCTGGCTGCTTTGTTGGATTGGACTGTGATGGAAGACAACTTGAGATGAGAAGCAAGGGGATGGAATAGTTCTTACTGGGATGGATGGATTCACCTCTGGGACCCACTGCTGGCCCTCTCCCTCCAAATTCTCTGGTCCCATGATAGGTTTCAATCCCCATGCTGGCCTCAGCTCTTGCCCCAAGACACAGGTACCCACTCTACACATGCCCATTTCTCCTCTGAGGGTCCTCTTCAGTAGAGTTCAAAATGGCTCTCTCAAACCTCTCTTTACCAAAGTCTGGTCACACACAGTTCATCCTCCGTGCTGGAAACCCTCCAACACACTTCTTTCCAGAAGCTTTAGCTTTTTGGCCTAGAGTTGGGGACCAGTCCTTTGTTTCTCTCAACTACATGGAACACATTTCTTCATCATATGGAAGCCACCCCTCACCCCTGCCACTGAAGAGTAAGAAACGTAGAAATCTCTGACACCTGAGCATGGGTAGGGGGCATTCACAATGAGGTAACAAAGCTCTCCAAAGAAATCTCTTCATAAACCTAAATCCTATCCCTTTATAGTCTCCAGGTGGGTAAGGGAATTGGGGACTGGTAGAACCTCTTTCCAGCCACTTCCTTCAGAGTCTGCAAATGGCACTCTTGCTTTGGAATTTTATGTCTGCTAGATTTCGGTGTTTGGTTAAAACTTCATTTTTGACATCCTTTGCAACTATGATGGATCGATCTCTCCTTAGGAGGAATGCTTACAGCTCCTAAAAATGACATTTCTCTGAATCGTGACATATATATGTACATTTTTCTGAAGAAGAGTTCGAAGCTCTTGGATAAACTCTCAGTGGTTCTGATGATCCCCATAAAGTTTAAGAATCACTGCAATAGAAGATTTTTACTTCTAGAATTACTTGAATTAATATCTAATTCAGTTTATAAGTGAATACTATTATCTGATTGGACATTTAAGTGCTGAGGACATAATGCCAAAACAATCAGAATCACTCAAGTGGTTTAACCTGATCTTCCTCCAAATTCTGACTTTTTACAGTAACGTAAGTGAACATGACATGGTAATTATGCTCTTCTCTTCAGTGTGATTTCCTAGGCACATCCCCAAAACATCCCCCATTCTATACCCCTCCTCCTCTCTTCCAACACATCCCTTCTTTCCCAAGGATATTCCATTTGGATTGGTCCTGACCTAAGGCTCTGCCAGTTTGTAACAGAGAGCAAAGTGTAGGGGCTTCAGGGGAAAGCTGGAGTTGACAACATCAACGATTTTCATGGAAGGCGACTTCCATGTAATCTGAGGTCCACATTTCATATATCATACTATGACAATGACCTTGAGAAATACAAAAAGGAAAAAAATGTACTGACTCTGGGACCAATTTCTCAGGGAGAAAAATGAAAGGTCAGTGTTCACCTAAGTGTGACCGACAAAATGAAATAGGCAAGAAAGGTGAGAGCACCAGCCTCCACTTACTTCATGTGTGTTTTTTTCTTTTTTTGTCCTAAAGCTCCTCCAGTAGACATTATGTGACACTCACTCTTCCTTTGGAACTTATCCTGTTATTTAATGAACATCCAAACTACATGCTATTCCTAGACACACAAACTTCCATGTTTCTGTACCTCTCCCCAGCATAATAATAGTGACAATTTATTGTTATAACTATGTCTGTTTTAACATTTAATGCTGTTTAAACTATTTTTGTGATGCTCATTTTTTAAAAAAAATTAATGATTACTTATTTTTGAGAGAGAGAGAGTGAGCGAGTGAGCATGAACAGGGGAAGGGGCAGAGAGAGAGAGGGAGACACAGAATGGGAAGCAGGCTCCAGGCTCTGAGCTGTCAGCACAGAGCCCAACGCAGGGCTTGAACAAACAAACCACGAGATTAGGACCTGAGCCAAAGTTGGCCACTTAGCCGACTGAGCCACCCAGGCCCCCAGATGCTCATTTTTATACATGAGAAGTAAGCTCAGAAAGAATGTTCTGAAGAAGCATGAGCTAACAAGTGGGAAAAACTGAGATCTGTCTGACTTCAAAATTTGGGCTCTTCCTCCTCTGTCCCCCACCAAACAACCACCTCCCATCTGGCCCCCAAACACTGTAAGCATTCAGGAAACATTTGTAGAATTAAGCTTCAAGGAAGAAAACATGAGTGCACTGGAACCCAGGAATAAATCCAGAGTGTTTTACATACAGAGTTTATAAAAAGGGAGGGAGGGAGGAAGGGAAAGAAGGAAGGAAAAAAGACCACAGATTTCTGGACAGCTTTCACTTACTTGTTCCTTAAAGTATCTACCTTAAGAGCAGGTAAGGAGGTGCCTACCTCATCACTAATGAATGACTATAAAGGATAAAAAGATCGCAGAATAAACTCTAAAGAAACATTAATTATTAATTTTTTCCCTGTGGCAGACCAAGTGCTCTTATTGATGATGAAATTCAACTGCCAGTTTCTGCTTCAGTGGGAGAATGAACTGGTCAAGAGAGCTGCTAAAAAGATGTAGTCATTGGCAAGTGGAGTGGGGAAGAAAGGTATTGGTAGGTAAACTCATCCTGATAGAGCTTTCACTCCCTGGGCTATTTGCAGCCTGTTACAGATCTCATTCATGAACTGAGATGAAGCAGTAAAGGCATTAAAATAAATCAGAAGGAAGTCTGCCCTAGCCCACCAACATAATCATAGGTATATCCAGGTGTTACAAGCCTTTCCCTTCCTCTCATCTAGACTGATGGTTGTCACTAATCACTTTGCTTTTTGCAGTCAGGCTGGAACTAGGAAAATATTATGTGGTGAATATCTGTCTCTATTAAATCCAATGTTTATTTGGACTTACTATGTATTAATCTGGCCCTGGGTTCCTAAAATGCTTATTAGATATTACACATTTTATTCATTGTTGTTAGAAGTATTAGGGGCGCCTGGGTGGCTCAGTTCGTTAAGCGTCAGACTTTGGCTTGGGTCATGATCTCATGGTTCGTGGGTTCGAGCCCTGTGCTGGGCTCTGTGCTGACAGCTCAGAGCCTGGAGCCTGATTCCGATTCTGTGTCTCCCTCTCTCTCTCTCTGCCCCTTCCCTGCTCCTGCTCTGTTTCTCTCTCTCTCTCTCTCTCTCTCTCTCTCTCTCAAAAATGAATAAACATTTAAAAAAAATTTTTAATCAGGGAGATTTCACTTAACCTTTTTTATGTATTCTTCTTATTGTGGTAAACTGTACACAACATAAAATTTACTACTTCAAGTATCTTTAAGGGTACAATTTCGTGGCATTGAGTACATTTCAAACGTGTCTTTTTAAATAGTCTGGCACTATTCTCTAATTGTACTCACACTATTAATACCTAAATCACCACATCCAAAGCTTTAGCATGATTTGCCTACCCCCAAAAATTTCTATAATAATAAGGTTGATATTTTTAGAGATGCCAACTCTGACAAACTCATATGATTTAGGAATGTTGCATTTTTCACCAGATCATTCAGTTTTTTCTATATTCCCTTTAAGCTGGTCTTGAAAGGGGATAATTGTTGCTAATCTTTTTTTTTTCCTCCTGATCTACTTTATCATCTCACCAGCTCAAAACATATATGTGTTTGATCTGGGGCCAGAGCTAGTGTTTCTCTGCAAATACCTGAAACAGTAAAGCTGTCTTTTAGCAGTCAGGTATGAGCAGACATTTATCTCATAACAATGATGAAAATGAAGAGTTTGGTTAGTTTAATTATCCTAAGAAATGAAGAATGGTCAACAATCATTCAAGTGCTTGGTATTTTATAGCACTTTTCTTTGAACCTCAGAGCTCTAGCACATTCTTCCTAATAGTCTATTTTTGTCTTTCATATATCATGAAGTTTTCCTCTGATAATATAACACTAAGCTAATATGCATGATCCTATGCTTAGGAAGTGGAAAGTATTATCACCCATTATTCTCTTGCTTAATATAGGAACTATGAAAGAAGTAAAACAGGAAAATTGCTGTTAGAATCAGGAGCAGAATTAAATTATAATGAGACCAATGCCAAATTAATACTCTCTTCATAGAGGTAGAGAAATATTATTTTAATCCTGAAAAAAAAATCTCAAAATTTATTTCTCATCAGATTTTCAGGAATTGGTATATTGTGGTTAATAAAACAGAAAATTATTGTTTCTCCTTCTTAAAATATGCAACTATAGTAATTAGCTACAGAAATGCACCCACATAATTTTCAAATCGCTTTTAAAATACCATGAAATACTGTGTAGCTTTTCTCATGTAATTTAAAGCACTAAAATATAACTGATACTGCAAAATTACTCTTAACCACTAGAGGGCAGAAAATGCTCCACATCGTGCAAAACTAATTTCATGTCATTTTATTTTATTTTATAAAGTTTACTTATTTATTTTTGAGAGAGAGAGAGAGCGGGGGAGAGCGACAGAGTAGGGAAGAGAGAGACAGAGACAGAGAATCCCAAGCAGGCTTGATGCTGTCAGCACAGAGTCCGACACAGGGCTCGATCTCAGGATCCATGAGATCATGACCTGAGCCAAAATCAAGAGTCAGACACTTGACTGACTGAGCTACCCAGGTGCCCCTTAACTAGTTTTAAATTCTTACACCAAAACAATAACCACCATCACCATCACAACAAAAAGTCCTAAGAGCCTCTGGTTTTATACTGTATAGTGTACTGTACACTTGAGGCTCAGTTAACAACTTTAACCTAACGTAAATCACCTCAATTCAACAGTTTTTAGGAGGCCAAAGTAAAGTTTTCCAGCCTCAGTTTAGCTATGAGTTAAGGATTATTAGCAACAAAGAATCCGCATATCCTTAAGGAAAAGGAAAGTACTTAAAAAACAGCAAACAGAGCCCACTGAGAATCAGCAAGATTCTATGTTAAAATGTCTGCAATGAAATGCAAAGACTGTATCTATTATAAAATTGAAACAGTCACTGAAGTCCCAAAGGGATTAAATATTAAAGTATTTACATTAGACCATTTAATATCTATATGTACCTTCTTTGAGCACAAACCAACTGTAGACCAACTTCTGGCAAAAATCTTTTTAGTCTCCTCTTAATATATCCTTTTGATCTAATTAACTTTTGTTTCCCTCCCATTTAAGGGATTTGCATTTCAGTAACTAAAGCGTTACTTTGTTTGATTAGAAACCACAACCTCTTCACTTTTTCACTCTCATTAATTAAAATGCATCGTGCTAAATTAAGCCATTTGGATTCCAGTCTGAGTGGGTGACATTTTAACAACTGCCCCTTCAACCTTGCCTCTCTGTCAATCTTGGCCATGTCCTACATCATAGGATGGCAGGAGGGCAATGGTGGCAGCCCGAGAGAGGAATGGGGCAGGCATGCAGCCAGGGTTTATACATCATTCAAGTCAGCGGTTTCTCTGATGCATGAGCCTTTCACTTGCCAATCAAACCAGATAAGGCTTTTACCTTGTAGGGTTATGCATGACCTTACTCAAGACACTAAATCATTTCTGAAGTCTTGTTTCTTACCCTAAGCAAAACTGCTCTCCCCACTTTTCTGGTCTATGGGCACTGATCACTCTAATACTGATAAGCCCAGCACAGTGGTACAGAAAAGCTGAGGGGAAGGGCAGGGTGGAGGTGTCACCTCCTTTAGACTCATGAAAGCAACGCACTTCTAAAATCGAGGCTAGTCAGGGAAGAGAAAGGCTTCTATAGTAGTGCCTATTGGTGGCAATTACAAACTGGTGAGTGTGAAAGAAGCTTCTAACAAGTATAAGCTGCCCAGTAATGGATCTGACTAATATACGCCGTGGAAAAGTGTGTGAGCAAAGACTGGATGGTTAAACACCAAGAATACCACAGACATCATTTCTGCATTGATTGTCAAGTTATACTAATTGGCTTCCAAGCGTTATGAGTCTTCTTTAAAGATTAATTGTATATTAAGAAAGAAATAGGTATACAAACTTTAAGAAGTCAAAAGAATTCTACAGGATTTGTAATTAGGGTGACTGCATCCTGGTTTTCCCGGTAGTTCTAATTTAGGTTTATTATCCTAGTATGCTTTAATGGTGCCCCCCCTTTCACCCATAAAAGGGCTCCAGCTGGATGGAAAATAACTATCCCAAGCCCGATCTCATGCACTTCCAATTTCTACTCCTCAAAAGCAACTACTTTCAATTTCTTTAGGATTTTTTCTATATGTTGTCAAATTTCCAAACAAACAAGCATGATTATAGTATTTGCATTGATTAAGAAGTACCTGTGGGGGTGCCTGGGTGGCTCAGTCGGCTAAGCGTCCGACTTCGGCTCAGGTCATGATCTTCCAGTTCGTGGGTTCGAGCCCCGCATCGGGCTATGTGCTGTCAGCTCGGAGCCTGGAGCCTGCTTCGGATCCTGTGTCTCCCTCTCTCTCTGCTCCTCCTCTGCTCACACTCTGTCTCTGTCTCCTAAAAATAAATAAATGTTAAAAAAAATTTTTTTAAATAACTCTGAATTCAAAGACGGATGAGGTGGGTGGTATCACTGACTTAATCAAGTTGAAAGATTCTTCGAAGGTTTGAAGACTTACTAATCTAAGAATAACTTTTCTTCCTTCACACCGTTGGGGTTTTGTATCCATCCAAACTCTCAACAAACTACAGGGGTAAGAAAAGTATTGACAGGCCATATGTACACCAAAGCTCCCCAGAGGGTTAGCCAAGGTTTTGTCAGGCTCAAGACATACACAGACTTCTCCCTCTGCACAGTCCTGCTTCCTTTCCTCCCTTCCACAGGTGTTGATCTTTAACAGACATCTTGTACCCCAAATTCCCTCTCAGCATCAGCTTCCAGAAAACCTAATCTACAGCAAATAGGTAATATGTTCAAAAGCCAAAAGGTACCAAAAAGGAATATGGTAAAACACCTCTCTCCTTCCACTGAGTTTCAATTACTAGTTCTCTTTAATTACTAGTTCTCTTTCCCAAAGTCAACTGATGTAATGTGGCCAGGTTTTTGTGCATATTTCTAAAAGTACTTTGCATATATAAGAAATGTTATGTGTATACATATATGTATATATACATAATTTTTTTTAAATACATAATTTTCTTTCATTTACTAACAAATAGCATACCCTACAACTTTTCTATACTTAGACTGGTGAACAGTCTGGCCATTCAGCTAAGGCCATTTTATAAAGAGTCGGGGGGGGGGGCGGAAATGGAAATGAAATAGACCCACCCTAACAAAGTCTAAAACCAAGCCTCATATATGCTGGTAATTTAACTCCTGCTAGAACAAAACTCAATACTCTTTAAATACCAATAACATAATCTAAAGGATGATTCCAAAGTGTCTTACTTGAAAAACTGATGGAAGTAGGGACACCTGAGTGGCTGAGTTGGTAGCACAGAGCAGCACGCAGATGGAGGTGGGAACTGCATGTAGATGGAGGTGGGAACTGCGCAGGAGCATTAAGAGCAGGAGCCGCGGGTCACCGGGGGCCGTCTTGAGAGCCTAGTCCACCAGAGACCAGGAAGGAAATATCCAGCATTACTTATTTCCATAATTCTTGAGGCAAGAAGTGCAAGGGTATTTGCTTCCCAATGCAGCACCTACCACATTGATTGACACTTCAGGCACTGGGACAATCTGGGCAATTAGGGATTATTTACTAAATAAGCACATTTTATAAACATCTGCACCTATGTCATTTCAATGAGTATACAGTTCCTTAGCTACTCAAGGCAAAAAAAAAAAAAAAAAAAAAAAAAACCACCTCAATTTAATATTAAAGTGTCATTAAACTCATTTGTAATCAGTTTAATTTTAAAGCCAGCAGCATATGTATTTTTAATTATCATCCTAGCAAGGAGGATATATACATTGGAATCAATGAGGTTTTAAGTTTTGCAGTCTTTTTTAATGCATATTTTATAGTCACTGAGACTTCCCAATCTATCTTCTAGGCAAGGAATAATACTCAAACTTTTTCCATTTAAAAAATACTCATGAAGTATGCCTGGGTTACTCAGTCAGTTAAGCGTCCAACACTTAGTTTTGGCTCAGGTCATGATCTTGTGGCTTCGTGGGTTTGAGCCCCGCCTAGGGCTCTATGCTGACAGTGTGGTGCCTGCTTGGAATTTTCTCTCTCTCTCTCTCTCTCTCTCTCTCCCTCCCTCCCTCTCTTTCTGCCCCTCCCCTAATCGTGCTGTCTCTGTCTCTTTCAAAATAAACTTTATATATATTTATATAAATATATATTTATATATATTTATAAAATTGATATAAATTGATATAAAAATCAAAATATATTAAAAACTTTTTAAATACTCATGAAATCACTATGTCAAAGAGATATCTACACCACATGTTCACTGCAGCATTATACCTAATAGCCAAGACATGGAAACAACCTAAGTGTCCATCTACAGATGAGTGGAAAAATAAAATGTGGTACACGTGCGCTCAGCCATAAAAAAGAAATCCTGGCGGCACCTCAGTGGCTCAGTCAGTGAAGCGTCCAACTTCAGCTCAGGTCATGATCTCGCGGTTCATGAATTCGAGCCCCACAGCGGGCTCTGTGCTGACAGTTCAGAGCCTGGAGCCTGCTTCCAATTCTGTGTCTCCCTCTCTCTGCCTCTCCCCACCCCCTCAAAAGTAAATAAACATTAAAAATTTAAAAAAAAAGAAATCCTGCATTCATGACAACATGTATGGATCTTGAGGGCATTATGCTAAGTAAGACAAAGAAAGATAAATACAGTGTGATCTCATTTATACATGGAATCTAAAAAAAGAAACTCATAGAAAAAAAGATCAGATTTGTGGCTGCCAGAGGCACAGGGTGAGAGGTAAGGGAATCAAGCAGAGGTGGTCAAAAAGTACAAATTTCCAGTTATGAGATGAATAAGTACTGGGATATAATGCACACCAGGAAGACTACAGTGAACAATGCTGTATGGTATATTTGAAGTTGCTAAGAAAGCAAATCCTGAAAGATTTCATCACAAGGGAAAAATTTTTTTGAAACAATATGAGGTGATAGATGCTAACAACTAAAATTACTGTGACAGTCATTTCATGATTGATACATATACAAAGTCATTGTGTTGTACACCTTAAACTTATACAATTTTATATGTCAGTTATATCAGTAAAACTGGGGGGTACTTTTTTTAATACTCATATCTGCCAAGAAGTACAAGATCCCTCAAAACTTTATTTGGTTCATTATCAAATACCACTTAGTTAAAAGTCTCTACAACAGATTTAAAATAAAGGGTATATGGTATAGCTAATAATTTACATTATTATATACTTCCTGTATATTATCTCCTTGAAGGTGAAAGGTCTAACTTTAGTGGTTTGGAATTTTTGTCAATCCAGGCACAATATTCTATGCATACATTTTTTCATTCCCAAGTTTCATCTTCTCTGCTGGCAGGATTACCGGTGACGCAAAGAAGACATTAAGGTAAATAGAGTGGTGAAGGAGAGAACAATAGGTCAGGAGAAGTAGAAAGGTGATCTGAGGCTACTGACTCCACAGAAGGTGGTGATACACCTAAGAAATCAGTTATTTTGAGCATCCCAGGGTGGGCGCTTACTTTTCGTTGGGGTCACATATACCTTACCTGATGGCTGAGGCAGTGTGAGCTAAGTCACAAAACCCTAAAATAAGGAGCGTGGTCAAAAAGACCCAGTTCTGACAACCTCAAGAACCTTTCAGATGGGGAAGCATTTTCAAAGAGAACACTTGTTTTACAAAGATCTGACAATGAATTTTTTTCTTGCCTATACATTTTCTTTGGAGAAACCAAAGTTAAAAATAGCAAAGGAAAAAATGCTATTTTCTTTCTCTTTACACCCATCTGACAGAAAATAAAATTTCAAACCCACTAGAACCTGGAGACTATCATCACATGTCCTGGTCCCATTGTGGCTGTAACTTCTTTGGTATCACGACCATCCACATACATACAAACCCGTTGCTCGTGATGCAGCTTCAGCAGATATCCCTGATTATATCTATTGTGCTCAGTTATTACCCACCCAGGAAGAATCAAGCCATGAGGAAATGGAACAAAGGTCAAGCACAAGAGAAAGGTGGAATATAGAAATTACTGGAAGGCTGGGCACATGAAATAGGCTAAGTTGACAGGGAATTTAATGGGAAGAAATTTAAAGAGAAATCCTGAAAACCCCAGAGCAGCAAAAAGGCAAAAAAAAAAAAAAAAAAAAATTAGGATGGACTTCCATGAGAAGTTTTTTTGGGGGAAAAAGATATAGAAAGGGGTGAAAGATAAAGGCAAACTTCACTTAATTCACAATTCTGTCTCCAGCAGTATTTACTCTTGCAAGCTTAGTGCAACTGGAGAAGAGTGCAGAGACTATGAAGTTGACCAAGAATACAAAATTACGAAATTGCCGACTCCAATGCACCTTTCTTTCTCTCATGTCAGCTAATACCTAGAAAGCACAGCATAAAATGAATACCCACTGGTCAGCTGATTAAAAAGTTGTTTTAAAAGAGTCAGAGAAGGACTCCCTTCTCAGAGGTAATCACTCTACCTCCACATCCCTCTGGGTTCCTACGGGCTCAGTTCTAGCCTCTCCCAAAATGTAAACTTCCCACATCCTCGTCCTCCTGGGCGGGGGACAGTTCTCAATCATCACAGAAACTCTTGTCTCTGGAGGTGCAGAAACGGGGTTCACATAGTTTGGGGGGGGGGGAAGGGCTGAAGGGAGGGATGCGGGTAACTGAGGTCATCGAGGTGGGGCTAGGGCCTTGGGAACTGGGTAGGACAGCCCCAGGCCGACCGGCCCGTTAGCCACGTCCACACCCAGCCGGGGAAGAAAGAGCCAAGGCTCCCACAGGGGACAATCCCGGGAGCAGTGTGTGCAGAATCCAGGGAAGCCACCTTCGAAGTGGACGCTGACCCCCATTCCAGCAATGGGAGGCGGAGGGGTTAGATAAACCGGAAACCCTCACCTCACCAGGGTCTCCTGCCCTCCATCCTGGCCCTGAGCCCGCCCTCTGACCAGTCCACACCCGGAACGCTTGGGCCAAAGGAAAACCCTAGAACAGGCCGACCAAGAAATAGAACCGGATCCTCCACCAGAGGACGCCTTGGGGTGGGACGAGGCGTGGGGGCGGGGCCGAGGGCCTGGCGCGCCGGAAGAGCCCCTTTCCCCTCAAGACTGGGCGTCTTGTTCACTTTCTACACTTAAAATCCCGATTCGGGTTACTACCGGTCGCAGGGTTCCTGGGCTGCCTTCCTGCGAAACCTCTAAGAGCCGCCTGCCCCCTCCGCAAGAATGCATTACCTAGTGCCATGGTCACAGTTGCCGTCACAGGCACCCTCAACCCCACCCCTGGCCTGCCCGCGCTCTCTCTCTCCCCACCTGCACCTGCTGTAACCCGCAAGCTCCCTGGGCCCGCAGGTGCAGACCACAGCGGGATTCCACGCCCCGCAGAGGCCAGCCAGCTCTGGGGAGGGCAAGGGGAGACGCGATCCGGGGCCGCCCCCAGACTGATGTCCCAGGTGCGTCCGAACCCCGAGTCACCACTAGGCAGGACGCTAATAGCCTGGGAGGCCCGTGGTCCCAGCCAGGGTGCCTCCTTGGCTTCCCCCGCCAAGTCCGAGGGAGGGGGTGGGATTTTTACCCTTTGGGGTCCTGCTCAAGCTGCACCACTGCTTCTCCTGTCTGCAAAGCTCTTCTCTCATTTCGGATCCCTGAAACCTTTAGAAGCACAGCTGCTGATTCGGCTGCATGATTCTGCCTGCTTTTTAGGAATATTAAGGGGTGGGGATAGGGTGGGGGGTCAGCTGAGTTTTCTTGAATAGTTATGGTAAACTTTAAGGCAAAAACTTAATCTCAGTCGATGTCCATGGAGGAGTGGCCTTGTATGGATATGGACCTACATGTTGTTCACTAGTGTTGAGACTGTACGTAAGAACATCTTCCACTTTGTGGATGTCTCCCTTGAAATTCATTTCCATAGGATTTAAGTTACTATTTATTTATTACTGATGTGATACATGAGGGTCCACAGATGGTCTCTGGGTGAGGAAGGAAGCCCCTGATTTCTATGCAGTGCTGAGTTGAACAATTTAGCAGTATAAAGTAGGTTTCCTGCCTGTCCTGAGGGAGAGTCAGTGTGATAGTGACCAAGTCAGTTGACTATCCGAACCAAATGTGCCCTCCTTTTCTTTTCCAGTCTGTGCCTTTCAAGAAACATGGAGGTAATTCATGGAAGACCCTACTGTTGCAGAGAGCTTGAAGGAGCTGACCTACTGTCAAACACCTTTTACTCTAACGAATTGCACACTCCGTTACAAACAACTGCTCGCCCAACTGCCTCCGAGGACAGGTAAAACAAAAACTAGAGAACGTAAATAATTACAAAGGGCTTTACTATATTAGTTTATTTTTATATGTGAGGAAAAAAACATTCAGATGGGGGCTCTTCTGTGTATCACACCATAGGGATGGCATAACATGATGATTAACTAAACTGTAAAGTGTCCACATCTGTTAGGAACTTGATCAAAAGTAAGTTGGTGTGCCTTTCTACAAGGCAGACGTCAATTTTATCCACTACATATTAAAATTCCAAAATGATCACTTCCTTCATTTGAAAATGAATCTGTTTCAATCAAACTTTTTATTTTATAAGGAGTAGTGTAGTGGTTCCCTATCATCCCCTAACACCATCAAAAACACCCCCAGAATCTGTTGTTCAAGGCTGCTATCTAAATCTTTGCTTTACCAAATTTCCTGTAACACATTAATTACAAATTATTATTTAAACTGCATCTAACATATATTGATTGATTACTGTGGCAATTTTTTTAATCCTCACAACAACCCTATAAGTACTATTATCACTTTTATTATCACCATTTTACATATGAAGCAACTGGTACAAACAAGTAATTTTCTAAAATCTTAGTGCCAGCTTTCTGTTTTGTATTTATTTGAATCATTTTGAGGAAAAACTATCTCAAAACACTTAGTAAAAAAAATACCCTTTATGATTATTTTATTTGGTTTGGTTTGGTTTGGTTTTATTTATAATTTCACTTGGCCAAATCTGTTTAAGAATTCCTTCTTTAAGAAATGATACAGAAAGCCACCCAACCTCAGTTTACACTTCCAAAATGGGACATCACTGCCACACAGGCAGTCCATCCCAATTTTGAATGCTATTGATTATTAGATAATTTCTTTCTACTGAGGATATTTTTCCTCCTAATTTCTGTCTGCTGATCCTGGTTCTTCTCTCCAAAGCCATGCAAAATAAGAATAATCTATCATCTCCATGACAGCAGCCCTTCAAGAGTTCAAAGATCCTTTTGACTCTGTAAGAGTTCTCTTTGCCAGACTAAACACTGGTTCTCTACAAACTTTACTCTTCCTTCTTGAATCTGGGCTTTCACCATCTTGATCAGACTTCCATGGATCTAGTCCAGTTTGTAAACATGCTCTTTATATGAAAAAAGAATCGTTTCTTTCCCTAATTATAAAACCAACACATTCCTTGTAAATACTTTAGAAATCATGGAAATCCACAAAGAAAACAAGTTTTCCACTTTTCTAACAAAAAGAAAAGCGATGAAATTAAAACAAAAGGAAGGAAACCTCTGTCCTTCCTTTATCCAGAATAACCACCGTTAACACCGTGATATGTGTCTTCTCCATTTTTTTAATTTAAAGATCATATTTAACATATTCTTTGTAAACTGACATTTTCATTAAGTGAAAAGGAATATTTTCATATTTGTGGGAAAGAGGACTCAGCTCACTTCTACTGGGTCAGTCCTTGCTGCACATGCTCTTCTATTACCTGATTCCCAAAAATTGCTGTCAGCCCTAAATTCCTACTCAGCTCCAAGGGTCATCAGATTAGGCAGGGCTTCCCTGAGTCAGAAGTAACTCTTAGCAGATTGCTCATGATCTAGGGGCTAAAAAACTGCCCCTGGCTCAAAAGCAGCAACATAAAATTTTATATTTGGCCAAAAGGGATCTGAGTAGGAATTTAAGGCTATCATATCTGACTGAATTCACTATCACCTCAAAAGCACTTATTATATAAGGCTTTTCACTGAAATTTTTATCTAATAGGCCCTAAATGGTCCTATGGTTGGTTAGTAATTGGCTCCAAAACCTTTTAACTGGTATGAAATTTAAGAGAAGCATCCTTGAGGGGTGCCTGTGTAGCTCAGCTGGTTAAGCATCTGACTCTTGATTTTTGTTCAGGTCATAATGTCACAGTTTGTGAGTTTGAGCCCTGAGTTGTGCTGACAGCACAGAGCCTGCTTGGGATTCTCTTTCTCTCTTTCTCTGCCCTTCCCTTGCTTTCTCTCTTTCTCTCTCTCAAAAATAAGTAAATCTTAAAAAAAAAATTTTAATGTTTTATTTATTTTTGAGACAGAGAGAGACAGAGCATAAGCAGGGGAGGGGCAGAGAGAGAGGGAAACACAGAATCCTTAGCAGGCTCCAGGCTCCAAGCTGTCAGCACAACTCAGGGCTCAGGGCTTGAACCCATGAACTGTGAGATTATGACCTGAGCCAAAGTTGGACGCCTAACCAACTGAGCCACCCACCCAGGTGCTCCTCAAAATAAATAAACTTAAAAAAAAAAGAGAGAAACATCTCTGAGAAAATATTGCTTTTTATTAACTGCCTGTAAAATTAAATACAACATATGTTCAGTTACCTGCAAACTACAATAAGGTACTGATTGAAACAATAGGTAAGTATAACCATGTTCCTGACTCCTAATAACTAAAACGTGCTTTCCTTTTGATTCCATGTGAATTCTTTCCTATCATAGTCCCCAAATGGGAAAGCGGGGATGATCATGCATACTCAGAACCCCTCCTTTTAACCCCCTCTTAAAAAGCAGCTGGGCAGCATACAGAAGTAGAAGTTCTCTTTTTCTTCTGAACTGCTCTGAAAAGTGTCATCATGGTAACATTGGCACCTCTACTCTGTGTATGAATGCTGAGGCTTACTTCTTCAGAGGAAGTTCAGGGTCTATGACCCCCAACTCAAACCTCAAGGTATCTCAAGAGCAAAACACAACAAAAAGCTCCTGGCCTTTAGGGATTACCCTTCAATATGATAAGATTGAACATGAGTCCTAGCATATGTTGGCTCTCAGCAGTTTACTCTTCTAAACTTGGATGTACTTTAAGGGGATGTCTTTTAAAATATCATAGTGTATTCTGAACTCCGCAATTTTAATAGCAATACAAAATGACATCATCATTTTGACATCATCATTAGCATACTTTTTTCTGATTTTCAGAATAGGCAGCCTAGCTCCACTGTTATCCGGCATTGGTATGCAGACAAGGACACATCAGAACTACCTGAGCAGCTTTCTAAAAATAGAGAGTCCTGGGCTTGACCTGGAGATATTTTGGCTCAGTAGGTTGATGTGAGTCTAGGAAATCTGCATTTTTAGAAGTTTTTCAGCTTACTCTGAGAACCACTCGGCTAGCAGAAAGCACTGAAAACAGTAAAAAAAAAAAAACCAGGACTAAGGTTCTAGCTCCCCTACTGACCGAAGGCAAGTTACCCTTTATACGTTAGTTGCTTTCTTCACTAGTATATTTTAGAAGAAGCATAGTAGCCATGATTATATATACTCTGACTTGATCTTCTTTAAAAATATTAATAAACAGGTGGTTTTCTTTTGTATTTCTTCCACTGAAAACCTAAGAATGGCGGATACAGTTATTCAGAATCATGACGGATGTCTAGTTCCTTTTGCCATTCAGTTGACATCTCCTTATCTCTAGCCAGTTCTCTAGCTCATTAAGCAAACAAACATCAATTAGAGAAGTGCCTTGAGAATTGCTGGAGATTTCATTGTATGTTCTCATTTTGTTTCTGAATTCATTCCACTGCTTTTAGATTCTTTAACTTTTTGTTGTGGTTGTTACTACTAGTTCTCTGCCAACTAAAAATGAGAAAATGTTTGTTCTGAGCTTCCTTTAATCATTCCTTTCAATAATTACTGGCTAAATTCAGCTCCCCCAAGTAGAATGTAATACTCAAAACTCCACAGTGATTCCAAAGCGAGATGCTGGTTCATCCTTAGGACACACATCTTTCTCAAAAACAAGTAAATATTTAATTTTATGTGGTCACAGATTGCACTACTACTAATTTATTTTTATTTTCTTTGTTATGGAGACATGTATTATTTAAGCTTTCACATTATTTAATCCTAAATTTCAATATTTATGTTAATTAGTTCCTTCTATAAAATGCTGTCAGTATTAGACCTAAGGGGGGAAATGTGAGACACTAAAATAAAGGAGAAATAGGACTTATTTTTGCATTTGCCTTTTATTTTAAATGGATTCCTACAGCTTACTGGCTTTAGATGGATGCCAACCCAAATGACTGATTAACATTTTCTACTGGCTCATCTTCCTAGGACAGTGTAATATATGGAGGTCAGATATTGAGAAATTGACTCATCTAATTTAAATATAACTTTTTAAAACTTAGATATTAAAGCTTAGCTTGTCATTAATCAAATGTATTTAAATATTTTTTACTTGTCATGCTGTCCAAACCACGTCTACTGATCATAGCCATAAAGCTGGTGAAAGCCTCAGAGGTCTGAGAATTGAATCCCGCCATCCCTTCTACAGCACCCTAAATCAATGGTCATCCAGATTCTCTTTGACTAGCAAGTACAGAGATGGGCAGACTTATTCTGTAAAGGGCCAGACAGTAAATACAGGTGACCATTGAACAACACAGATTTGAACTGCATGGATTCACTTATATGCAGCTTTTTTCCAATAAATACAGTATGGTAATATAAATGTATTTTCTTTTCCTTATAATTTTTTAATAACAGTTTCCTTCCTCTAGCTCACTTTATTGTAAGAATACAGTACATAATACATATAACATACAAAATATATGTGTTCACATGTGTGTACACTATTACAAAATAGTGTAATCAACTGTTTATGTTATCCGTAAGGTTTCTTGGTCAACAGTAGACTGAATCGTTAGGTTTTGGGGGAGTCAAAAGTCATATGCTGATTTTCAACTGCATGAGGGGGGTCATGTCATTCAAGGTCATTGGTACTTTAGGCTTTACGGTCTCTGTCAAACTACTCAACTCTGCTATTGCAGGCCAAAAAACAGCCATAGACAATAGACAACACATAATGAATGGTTGTGGCTGCATTCCAACAGAATTCTACTTACAATAACAGGCAGCAGGTTGGATTTGGCCTATAAGCCATGCTTTGCCAACCCCTATCTAGTGACTTTATGAGATAGAGCATTCCATTTATAGAAGACAGTGTTAGTTCTTCATTCCATTCAGCAGATACGTACAGGGGACTACATTAAGCCAAGTGCTATACTGATAGAAAAAAGTTCCACAGTCCATACCCCTCTCTCTGAGGTCCTCTCCCATGTTTCTGATTGGCTCCCCCACTGCTCAGACGATACAGTCCAAAGGGCTTATAAGGCCCAAGGGCTCTGGTTCTTGTTTTCCTCTCTCGTTTCACCTCTTACCATAGTTTTTCTCTACTGTGCTTCAAATTCCTGAATTCTGTATCAGCTCTGCTGATTTGGCCCAAATTTCAGCTCCCATTTTCTCAGCCCTTAAGATCTAGGTAAGTTCCACTCAAACCTTCGGGAAGCCTTCCTCAAAACTTTCCAAATTCCCAGGATGGGGGTGGAGGTGATCATTACTGACTTTCTGACTTTGGTTTTTCCTTTGGTTCCACTTATGCTGCTTCTGTTCAACAACACTTTGACCCAGATGTGAATACAGTCATTCTTCAGTTTCTTCAAAAACCTCATCCACAGAGAGCATTTGTGAGCCTAGTAAACTTCCCTGATCAGTTAGGGGTCAAGAGGAAGAATCACATCGCATCATACAACATGTAACTCAAAGCCCCTCATTAGCCATAGCCTCTGTATTCTTAAAAGTCCTTGAACTCAGCTGTCACCAGGGTTCCTCACTGGCTTTTCACTCAAGTGCAGTTGCCAGCCTCCTAATTTTGTGCTGGCTTCTCCCTTCTTCATCTCCCTGTACTCCACTTACCTCTCATCTTCAAGAGCAAAACATCATCTTACGCTCATCTTCAAGAGCAAAACACCAAATCCCTCCCATGGCAGAGCAGCTCAGTCAGTCTTAGGTGGCTTGGTATCTTACCAACACCCATACTCATAGAGTCTCTACCTCTGTATCAAGTGGTCTAACAAAATATTTTATCAAACAAAACAGATCCTTTTCTAAGAAGGGTTCTAGAACCAATGCTGTCAGGAATTTTCACTTCCATAACCTTTTTAACCTTTTGGCCTTTTGACATGTCATTCCCCCACTCAAATGTCTGACTCATTCTTTAGAACTCATTCCTCCGACAGCTCTTCCTCCAGAAAGGAATCTTGTGGGTCCTACAAGGTGCCTGGGGGTACACTACCTATCCTGGAACCACTGAAATCCAAGGTCAGGTGGTAGGCGGATGCAAATTTGGGCAGAAGACAACGAGAGAGGTGGTTTACTTCTAACTCAGCTTTAAGATGAGAGAGTAATCTCATGGAGCTTATTGTGGAGATGCTCTCCTTTAGGTTTCTCACCTGACTGATTTCTGTACCGCTCACCCCACAGCACCCTTAAAACAAAAATGAAATTGGCAACAACTGGCACTGCCTGAGGGCGAAAGTGGCTCCTATGCTTGTTTATCTCTCAGGAGCCCTATTTTCCCTTTTTTGTTTTCAATTGTTTATTTAAATTCCAGTTAGTTAACATATAGTGAGTATTGGTTTCAGGAGTAGAATTCAGTAATTCACCACTTAACATACAACACCCAGTGCTCATCACAACAAGTGCCCTCCTTAGTACCCATCACCCCACCCACCTAGCCCATCCCCCATCCACCTCCCTCCATCAACCCTCAGTTTGTTCTCTATCTTTAAGAGTCTCTCATGGTTTGTTTCCTTCTCTCTCTTTTTTCCCTCCCTACCATATGTTCATGTTTCTTAAATTCTACATGAGTGAAATTATATAGTATTTGTCTCTGACTTATTTCGCTTAGCATAATATACTCTAGCTCCATCCACATCACTGCAAATGTCAAGATTGCATTCTTTTTGATGGCTGAGTTATGTATGTGTGTATGTGTAAGTTTATATGTATATGTGTGTATGTAAGTGTATACGTACTATTTTCCCTCTTATGGAGCTCTGGTATTTCCTGTTAACAACTAGTCACTTTTAAAAAGATATTTTTCTTTTTTCTTTTCAGCATTTTTGTTTTGTTTTGTTTTAGTCTGTCTCCTCCAGGTAAATCAATAAGGTCAAACAGAAATAGATTTCAACTTCTCTAAGAAACTTTAACCCAAAAGTATAACTGATTCCCTTTTTAAGGTCTTCATGTCCTTGTCTGCTCTCCAGGAAAACCACCTAATCAATAAATATTTGTTGCGCAACATATATTTGCATATTGTTGGGCATCATATATTTGCAAGACACTATGCTATATCTTGGGGATTCTGTGGTGAGTATGGCAGAGTCCTTGTCTACAGTGACTGGTCCTTTCTGCTGTGCTGTGTAAACTGTGATGAATCGGTGTTCTTTGTTCTCTGCAACATTATACTGTTCACCTCCTGGCAACAGATTACCAGCTTATTATAAAGGATAAAGCTCTGAAACAGCTGGGTGGCAGAGTTGCATAGGACAAGCTATGTAGAAAGGTACCCAGAGCTTCCAAGCTCTCTGAGTGCACCACTCTCCCCACATTGCCATGTATCCACCACCCCAGAAGCTCCCTTCTTGGCACTGTTGGTTGGTTTCAGTGGGAAGGATATTCCAAATAATCTAGACTGCCATTACTGGAGACTTAAGTCATTAAATCCTTACTAATTAGGAAGCAGATTTTTTGGTCACATATTCGTAAGTGTTTTGTGAGGCCTTCTTCTAGGCAGAAGCTTCCATGCTTGTGTCATAGGCTACAGTCCAGGAAACAAATCCACTCTCTGGCTTCACTCATGCATGCACTCATTCAACAGACATCCACTGAGTACATCCTATAATGCATGGTTACAAGAGTGAACTTGTTAGAGTCCCTGCCCTCCACTTCCTTGTTAAGAAAGAGCAGAAAAAATCCATGTGAATTACCAGTTTTCAAGATCAGAAAACCCTACCAGCTGATTTATGAAATTTCCACATCTCTAGCCCACTGAATGGCACAGTTATAAGGGACAAGAAAACTTGGGAATGCATAATGGTCATTTAGAGGGCTTATTAAAACAGATTACAGGGGCCCACCTCCAGAAATTGTGATTCCTAGGTGAGGCAGAGCCTGAGAATTTGTATTTCTAGCAAGCTTTTAGGGAGATGCTGATGCTCCTGGTCCATGGTCCACACTGCGAACCACTATTAAGTAAGGAGCTCTAGATAAAGTTGAGGAGCAAGTGCTTCTGTGCCTTTGCAGGACTCTCCATTTTTAAAAATCAAAAGATAATCTATAGCCAAAACCATTCAATGGGGAAAAGAATATTCTTTTCAACAAATGGTGCTGGGACAACTGGATATCCATATGCAAAAAAATGAAGCTGTATCCTTATCTCACACCACGTATAAAAATTAATAACAAATGAACATGGATCAGAGACCTAAAGATAAGAGCTAAAACATTAAAACTATTAAAATAAAATAGGGGTAAACCTTCATGATCTTGGATTTAGCAGTATATTCTCAAATATGACACAAAAAGCACAAGAAATAAAAGAAAAAATTGATAAGCTGGACTTTATGAATATTAAAAACGCTTGTGCCCCAAAGAACACTATCAAGAAAATAAAAAGACAACATATAGAAAAGGAAAAAATACTTGCAAATCATATATCTGAGAAGGGGCTTTATCTACAAGTTTTATACCTGAATAATAAAAAGAAAGCCTGGGGTGCCTAGGTGGCTCAGTTGGTTAAGCATCCCTTTGGCTCAGGTCATGATCTCGAGGTTTGTGAGTTCGAGCCTCACCATCGGGCTCTGTGCTGACAGTTCAGAGTCTGGAGCCTGCTTCAGATTCTGTGTCTCCCTCTCTCTCTCTGCCCCTCCCCTGCTTGTGCTCTGTGTGTCTGTCTCTCAAAACTAAATACAGGTTAAAAAAATTTTTTTAATAAAAATAAAAAGAAAGCCCAATTTAAAAATGGCCAAGGATCTGAATAATACACATTTCTCCAAAGAACATACACAAAATGGCCAATAAGCACATGAAAGATACTCAACATCATTAGTTATTAGGAAAATGCAAATCCAAACCACAAAGAGATACTACTTCACATGCACTAGGAGGGCTATATAAAAACAGAGAGACCGGGGCGCCTGGGTGGCTCAGTCAGTTAAGCGGCTGACTTCAGCTCAGGTCCTGATCTCACAGTTCCTGGGTTCGAGCCCCGCATCAGGCTCTGTGCTGACAGCTCAGAGCCTGGAGCCTGCTTCTGATTCTGTGTCTCCCTCTCTCTCTTGGCCCTCCCCTGCTCACACTGTGTGTCTCTCTCTCTCTCAAAAATAAATAAATATTAAAAAAAAAAAAACAGAGAGACTGATAGAAAGTAAATTAGTGGTTGCTTAGGGCTAGGGTGGGGATGGGCAAGGGGGGAAATAAATGATGGCTGAAGGGGACAAGGTTTCTTTTTGAGGTGATGAAAATGTTCTAAAATTATTGTGATGATGGTTGTACATATTTGTGAATATACTAAAAGCCATTGAATTGTACACTTTAAATGGATGAATTGTATGGTCTGTAAATTATATCTCAATAAAGATATTTAAAAGAAATAAGCACATGGACTGCAACTGCAAATCATCATCATCATCGTCATCATCATCCGTGGGCCCGCAAAAATTTAACCTCATTCCTTCAGCAATTCGACGATGCCTAAGTAACCAGTATCTGTCATAACCTGCACAACACTGAGAATTCTGGGTTTTAAAGATGTAATCTAAAACTACTTTTAAAGTGATAGGAATTTTAGTTGTTTGTCTCCATGTGTTCAGGCTGCTATAACAAAGTACCACGGACTGGGCGGCTTCTTCGAAGCAACACTGATTTCTCACAGTTCTGGTGGCGTGAAGTCCAGGACCATGGTGCCAGCACGGCTGCATTCCAGAAAAAGCCTTCTTCCTGGTTCGTAGCTTCTTGCTGTACAACTACTTCGTACAGCACCTTCCTAGCTTCATACAGCACCTTCTTGCTGTATCTTCACATGCAGGAAGGGGCAAGCAAACTCTGAGGTCTCTTATAGAAGAGCATTAGTCCCATTCGTGAGGGCTCCACTCTTGACCCAGTCACTGAGTAAAGGCCCCACCTTATGCCGTCACATTAGGCAGTAGGATTTCAACACGTGAATTTTAGGGACACAAACATTCCGACAATAGCGTTCCATAGTATTCCATGCTGAAATGATTTCAAAAGTCTCTTCTTTTTTCACAGATATCAGGAATTAAGGGAGTCGCTCCAACAATGTAGACTTCCATGGGGTGCTGACAGAGAATATGGTGGGCTAATACCCATTTCACTCCCTGAGGAGCACAGGCCAAAATGTGAACCTCCTCACATCATGAGCAAAGGACATCAGCATTATGGATTTGGTGGAGAAACCTGGCCGAGGTAAATAAACTTTCTGCCCTTCACATAGAGATCTTTATTTTGCATTTTTCTTTGTTTCTATTGTAGGTCTTGTTGTTAACTGAAATCTACCTCCAAATGTATTTCTTTTACTGTTTATGAAAAGACACAGATGGAAAAACTAATTATATAATTTATAATTGTGAAATCAGTAAAAAAAAAATCTGTGTTTATGGATGTCTTTGCTCTCCTTAGAGATGTTCAATTATTGTGATCAGAAATTTTGATTAATTCCCTTGCTAATCATGTTTTATCTGAAACTAAATGGGAATATTCCCAAGAGATATTAAATTAAAAATGTTTTTGCTTGAGCAAAGAGCTGGCCTCATTTGTACAGATGTTGTTGATTTTGGGAACTTTAGATTTCTAATCTGTTCATCAATCTGTAGTCATTAGAATCTACTGGGCACTGTTTTCAAGTAATAAAATAGTTCAATAATCATTTGTAACTCTTCAAGTCACTCTTTCAGCAACTTTATTCAAAACATTAAAACTGAAGAGAAAGCAAAAAAAAATCTGAGCAGCAAATTAAATGTCACATTAGCTATTTACTAAAAATCTGAGATTTATAAAAAACAATGAAATCTACTCAAAGCACAATCTATCAAACCTTCCCATGGAGCCTATCTACTCCTGCTTTAGCTAACAATCCTGCTTACCTCTGGTTTACTCATAATCTAGCTAACTGGTTTTTTGTTCTAAAGCAGTTTCAAAGAATAAATTAGGAAAGCCGAGCTGCAGGTAGAAAGAGAAACAGCAACAATACTGGCATGTGGCAGCTGACGACCTTACTGAATGAAAAGCAGACAAATGAAAAGGCCTGTCAGTCCCATTGGAAAGATGCAAATATTGGCATATAATAGACAGCGAGGACCTCAAGATCATGAATTCATCCAACAGATTTCTTCGAGTCCCCACTCTCATGGAACTTACTTTGTAATATATTAGGTAAATTTATAATATCTTTGTACAGTAGCCACACTGTTTTACAACACATGGAGGTTTTACAATACGTGGAGGCCCAGAAGATTCAGTACCTTCCCCTGGATCACACAACTATGACGCTGTGGAACAGGGACTGGAGTCCAGATTTATTTGGCTGCAAAGCCCAAGTTCTTTTCATCTGTCCATTCTGTTCATCATTTACTCCAGCCATTCATTTATTCAGCAATTTTGAGTATAGCAAGCTTTGTTCTAGATTCTAGGGTTATAGCTCTTGATGGAGCCCACAACTATTGTCCTCAAAATTTACATATTTAAAAAGCACGCAACATTCTAAAAGGATCAGAACTGCACTCACAGAATTCCAGAGTGTAAAAAGAAGACCCAAAGACAGGTTTCTTAAGGGAAATCCAGATTGAAATGAGAGGTTTGTGTTTGGTGCCTCACTGAATGCAGCCCTAGGCCCCTGGGAGATAAAGTACTTGTTCAGATTAGAATGCCCGTCACCCCCGGCTCAGAAATGCAGGTTCCTGTACTCTATTCTCTTCACAACCTTTCAAGTTAAATGTTATCATTTTGGCATACTTATCTCTTAAAAATATATTTGGAACAAAGTCCTATTTTCTGATCCAATCCACGTCACTTGGCAACAACTACAGAATAGGTTTTACTTGTTTCCTAATAGGGAATAACCTCTGTCACAATATTTTCCTTTCTCCCCAAAAAGGGCCTTTTGTTTAATAACAGAATATTTTCCAGCTCTCTGAGGGGTCAAGCCTCATCCCAGTCCATATAAAAGCTTGCTCTAACAAGCACACCGTACCACCTTCCCTAAAGGGGATTTTCGGTGGGGTGCTTTGGGGCCCACATTCAACCCCATCCTCCTGGGGAGCAGGGTGACCCCTTTGCCTCACCAACCCTCTGCTCATATGACTTTGTAAAGTGAAATGTACCAGCTTCTTTTTTTTTTAAGTTTATTTCTTTTGAGAGAGAGAGAAAAGGAGGGGTGGAGGGGTAGAAAGAGAGGGAGACAGAACCCCAAGCAGGCTCCACACTGTCAGCGCAAAGTCTGACATGGGGCTCGATCCTCACTCTGTGAGATTGTGACCTGAGCCAAAATCAAGAGTTGGATCCACAACCCACTGAGCTACCCAGGCACCCCGAAAGTACATACTTCTTAGGAAAATGTCTAGTGAGAGGTCCTACGGTATGTCATCTGAGGTTAAGAAGTTAAAAGAACAATGCTTACTAATAGAAATATCATCACATACATTTATATATGCATGTTCCAGTGTCATGTCCCTGTCAACATCAGTATTCCCTCCAAGACTTCATGACATAATCTATGTCTAATTAAAATACTTTTAAAGGAACTTTAACAATATCTACTTAACCAAGCTTCAGTGAAGTTGTCATCGCCTAATTCAGCATCCATTCACTTAGAATGAAGTTACAAAGTAAATAAAAACTTATAGCTTTGTTTTCACTTCCATAAACATTTCTTATAAGTCTGGTAAAGGAGCAAAGTTTTTACTATGTTTAAGAAAAAGGAAATGAATCTTCCTCTAACAACCTGGCAAATGTTAAAATGCTGTTAAATAGATATTCAGTGCTCTGTGAACTAATACTTTGAAACTCTTGCCAACTAGCACCTTTAATGATGATAGTGGTAGTAGTAGTGGTGGGGGTGGCAGTGGGGGTAATGCTTGGAGGATAATGCTTATGAAGCAAAATCACAGACTACCCCTCTCCTTTCACCTAACAGAGAAATAAACAGGAAATTTACCAGCAGCCCCCAGATACTAAAAGGAGAACAACGTTATGCCATTCATTTTAATGTGCCAAGGAAAGACAATTCTATGTCGTTTATTCCAGTTCCTAACTACATGTTTCTCAAGAGGGCATTTGGAGCAGGATAGTTCTTTGTCCCATCCATATGCTGTAAGATATTTAGCATCTCTGGCCCTTAGCCTGTAAATACCAGTCTCATTCCTTGTGACAATGAAAATAAAACCAGCCACACATATTTCCAGACCCTCCCTGGACGTGCTGCAGGTCCAGAGGAAAGACACATTATTGGTTGATTGGCATTATACCTAACGCCATCCCTCCATTCCAAATGCATACTGACACAAGGTAAGTCAACAAAATCCTGGTAATTCTCCAATTTGAAGAGAAGATTAAAAGATTGAGCAATCCTAACACATAATCCTATTAGAACTGAAAAAAGCCTCAAGAGTAGAAGCCCCTCTTTTAAAAACAACAAGATCTTGGGGTGCCTGGGTGGCTCAGTCGGTTGTGTCCAACTTCAGTTCAGGTCATGATCTCATGGTTCATGAGTTTGAGCCCCGCGTTGGGCTCTCTGTGGACAGCTCAGAGCTGGAACCTACTTCCGATTCTGTGTCTCCCTCTCTCTGCTCCTCCCCTGCTCATACTCTGTCTCTCTCTCTCTCTCTCTCTCTCTCTCGAAAATAAATAAAACATTAAAAAATTTAAAAAAAAAAAACAAGATCTCAACAGAGATGAAGTTGTGCAGAATGTGTGCTCTTCCAGAATACTGTGTTGACTTGAGGGAATGAGCAGAAGCCATGGGTATGGCTACTTTCCTAAATGAAAGGAATGAGCCTTATAGAGGACATTTAAAAGGATCTTAGACAATAGTACCCAAGAGGCTCGGATTCTATCTGACACAATCTCAGCACTTAACTCTCTGCCACCCCCATCCCATCAGGCTAAAGACACATGGAGAGAATAATATTCAGTCATCAAGCTTGTAGCACAGACAGAAAGGCAAACTTATTTCAGATGACAGAATCAAGAATTCACCCACAATAGATCAGAGCAAATAGCTGCGTTTAGACAGGGCTGTCCCATTAAATACATGTAATATGAGAAGAAAAGATGGGGCAATATTGTAAACCAGGAAGAGAACATTAAAAATATGACATATATTTAGTATATATTACATATATGTCAATATGTCAATATTACATATATTGTAATATAACATATTAAGAAACTAGTCTGAGAAAAAACATAGCCCAGGAAACAAAAGTAGATTCTCTCTGTTTTTTAAAAACTACATTCTCTATAAAGGGACTAAATAAGTATGTGAACCTAATAAAAGACAGGATGATTAGACAATAGGATATTATAAAACAGAAGACCACAGAGCTAAGGGAAAAAATAAGAAAAACAACTACACAAAAGCACTCAAAAATCTAGTTAAAAAAAAGCAGCAGCAAGAAACAGAATGGATGTGACTAAAAATTGATATAATGCTGTAAAGATAATAAATCACAGAGAAGGTGGAGGGAAAAGATAAGGATATTAAAGCAACAAAAGAAAAAGTTATGACTGTTAAAAACAAGCATAATTAATTACCATAAGGAAAACTGATGTCCCAATGTAAAGGATTTAACAAGTAAAACAAATAATAAGTAAATCTAACAGAAAAAGGTACTCAGAGATACACAAGAAAATCCCCTTGAAATCGAGAACTGAATCTGAAAATCAAAAGGATGTACTATATAACAGCAAAAGCTGGAACAGAAGTACTGACACCAAGATACAACCTGGTTATTTTAGCAAGTGAGGTGGGGGGAGAGAGAGAGAGAGAGAGAGAGAGAGGGAGAGAATGTGAGCAGGGGAAAGGAGTAGAGGGAGAGAGAGAGCATCCTAAGCAGGCTTCACACTCCACACAGAGCCCAATGTGGGGCTTGATCCATAATTCTTGGATCACGACCTGAGCCAAAATCAAGAGTCAGACGCTCAACCGCCTGAGTCACCCAGGAGCCCCGATATTATTTTATTCATAAGGAAAGAGTTCTCTCAACATTCAAGCAGGAAAAGCAAGACACCTACAAGAAGGAAAAGGAGGCTGGCCTCAAGCACCTACAGCAGCATTCAACTCCAGAAGACCTACCTTCAAAGTTTTGAGTAAAAGTAAACATAACCCAAAATACATTTCAGCACAATTGTCAATCAAGCATAAAGACTACATACAGGCAGATATCGCAAGCCTAACAGAATTTAGAGTAACAGCACCCAGTGAGCCCTTCTTTAAAAAAAAAAATCTGAAAACGAAATTTAACAAACCAAAAAATAAATCAAAATAAACAACTCAAGAACAGAAGATACTGTGATAAAAGGGTTGATGATGAACACTGAATCCATTCAAAAATGAGATGTCTGCACATTAAATGGTGAGCCCTGAATCCATTCACATGATTGGGAAAATTATCATCATATAATCAGGTAAATGCTGGCAAAGTACAGATTAACTAAGCAACCAAAATGGAGAGATCAGGGAGAGAAAGCAGAAGCGAGCGGAACAGGGTCTCACGCCTGTGAGTCAAAATTACCTAAACAATAATAATGACTCCAACATCCTAAATGTTTCAAAAATGTTTTCTTACTTTTACACAGATCTTTTAGAAATTTAGGTCTGTGTAGTGAAGAGATATATTCATGGTTCAGGAATTCCTGCAGTTTTACATTGTCATCTGTTAAATGCTAATTAAATTTTTAAATTTTAATTTTCTTTTAGAAATTGAATGAACATTCATCCTATCCTTGAAACTTTCATTCTCACTAGAGCTGTCCATCCCTCCATTCTTATTTCCTTGCATTTACTTTTTAAAGAGAGACAGACATCTAAAATCATGTTTTACATGGTAGTACTTATATGTACTTTTCTGTAATTACTCAAAGTTTTATAATGAGGATGGTGCCATTTCCATAAAAACAAGAAAACAGTCTCTTTTTTAAACAATGGCATTAATGAAGTACTTGTACATACCACACATTGTGCTAAGTGTTTATAGACATTATCTCATTTAAATTAAATTACATTTGATTTTTACACAGTAAAACCACATTTGTTCTTTTTTAAATTAAATGTTAATTTCACAAGTTATCCATTTGTATGTGTCAAGATTTTCAGTTGCAAAAATAGAATCGGTTCTGACTAGTTTAAGAAGAGGATCTACTAGAGGATATTAGGTTAACTCACAAAACTGTGGGAGGGCTAGAGAAAGAGGCTAATTGCTAAGCTTCCAGGAAAACTAGCCAGACTCCTTCTCAAGACTGGCCTCATCGGGGGAAGAGCTTCTGCTAAAACTGGGCGGCTCAGCTGCTACCTTATTAGCAATACAGATGCCCCTCTTGAAGCCTGTATTTTTAGGCTACTCACATTCAAATCGAAGTCTAGTACAGATATGGTTAACTGGCATAACTTAGGTACACACTTGCACCCTGCTTGCTCAGGGGGCTGGAAAGTGGATTTCCTGGATTCTTCCTGGGCAAGTGGAATATTTAAAATGTGGAAAACTGACAAAATATAGAGAGGGTATCGCAAAGGTGTTAGCCATCTGTGCCAGCTGACTGTCACACTAAATAATAGTGGGAAAAACAGTAACAGTTTTTCTATTCAACATGTGGTCCATGCACCAGCAGCATCAAATATCATCTAGGAAACGGGAAATGAAAAATCTTGGACCCCGCCCCAGACTGACTAAGACAGAATCTGCATTTTAATACAATCCCTCAGGCAATTCTAACATGCAGCCAAGTTTGAGAACTGCTGCCAATGTAAGAAAATGTAAGGTGTTTTCATGAAAATGCACTCACCTCCCCAAAAGGGAAAACCCTGAGTCTCCTCAATTCCTGCATCCAGCTCCAAGTCCAAGATCCTTGGGTGATGTTCTCCTATCTAGTTCAGTCATAACCTTGTCCTGACAGTCCACAGCTATGCACTTAATGAAGTAAACCATCACCAACACCCTATAATATAGAATAATAAGGAAATAAAGAAAAAGGGTGAGTGAAAAAATAAAATTAGTTAATATATAAATATAATAAATATGTTATAATCTTTGCTATATTATAGTATATAAAACATATCATAGTATACAGAATACATTATGTATATAAGTAATACAGTTACATATGTAGTAATATAATTATATACATATCCAAGTTCCCCCATGATTGCATAGCAGCAATTCTCTTGCCCTTGACATTCAGGATCAATCATCCCAATCCACATGGTATGATCCTTCCTTGCCTGTTTTCCCCCGTCATAAGGAGCCTCCAATTACCACATCGTCAGTTCAGCTTCCAATTCAGTGGGGCCATTGTGTCTTCTGATGGAAGCATTTCTCCCTTGACCTTAAACCCAGCAAAACTCAACGTGGCTGGGAAGGAAGTAACATTTTTCTCAAGTGTAACAGTAAGTATAACAGTGAGAGGTACCACTCCCACCATTTGCTTTTTAGATCATCCATTCTGGCCATGAGAGAAACCACTTATTGGTCCCTGGTTCAGAGTATGTGCCACACTCTTTAGGGCAAGCTGCAGCCACAAATGAATCGTCAATAGGCCATTCTACATTCTGTAAATCTGAGAAGACCAGTAAATCCTTTAAATGCAATCATTGCCTTATTTCTTTTGAGGTAAATTGAGTTCCTTAATCAAAAGTATAGTATTTTTTAAGATAGCATGCAGTGAACAAGGCATTCAGGAAGTCTGCTGGTGATATAACTGGCAGAAGTATGTAGAGAAGGAAAGGGAAATCCATCTTTAGAAGGGTCTACTCCTGCGGGGATAACTCATCTCTTTCACGATGTAATCAACCCCCCATCAGGTGGCTGACTAGTACACCCAGGGAGAGTTTTCTCTATGAAATACTTAGGGTTAGGGGCACCTGGGTGGATCAGTCAGTTAAGTGTCTGACTCTTGATTTTGGCTCAGATCATGATCTAACCATTTGGGAGTTTGAGCCCTGCATTGGGCTCTGTGCTGGTAGCACAGAACCTGCTTGGGATTTTCTCTCTCCCTCTCTCTCTCTGCCCCACCCGCACTTGCACTCTCTCTCTCTTGCTCTCTCTCAAAATAAACAAACGAACATTTGAAATACTTAGGGTTAGTAACTTCTGCTGGCAAACCCAAATGTGGCCAGGTCAGTTTGATGAGGAGAAGTTCATGTTGCTGAATCTACCCATAACCTCTGTCCTCCTCCATGATAGCTTAATTTATGAAGCCACTGAGCAAGCACTGTGATGACTGGAGAAAGCCTGACTGATACCCCCAGAGTTGGTCACTTTGTTTGCCTAATTACAAAGCACATCCTCAACTGTAGGACTCTCTTAGGACTCTCATGGAGGTACAAATAACCCTCACTACTCTAGGGCCATTCTCAAAGACTGAGAAAGCAAGTTTTTAAGAATCTATCTTGGGTAGATGAGATAAAAGACGGGTGTTTAAAAGATACCGGGAGCCCAAGCAACAGTTGAGCACTACAATGTATATTAAAACAGTATAAGCACCAAGAGCAAAGGCCAATATAAACCATGAACTTTAGGTGATAATGATGTGTCCATGTAGGTTATCAATGGTAACAAATGTACCATTTCAGTGGGAAATAGTAATAATGGGGGAGGCTAAGACATGTGTGGGGATAAAGGGTATATGGGAAATCTCTTGACCTTCTCTCAACCTTGCTGTGAACCTAAAACTGCTCTAAAAATATGACCTTCTAAAAAAAAAATCAAAGACAAGGTCCAGTCTCCTTTGACCACTGCCCCACCAATTCTAGTTTCTTTCCTAGAAGGAACCACTGCTATCATTTTGGTATGCATCCTTTCATTTATATATTTATAATAATATAAATATATAATTATACATGTATATAATTTATATATTTTTACACACATTTATATAATTATACATGTACCCACTGAAAATGTATGTATTATATGGTTTATGTGTGGAATCACTAGATGTATAGTACTAGGTAACTTGGTTCTTTTTTTACTCTCTATAATCTAAAGACTATAAACAGATCTAATTCATTTTAATTTCTCGTTGTGTCCTACAATATAGATGCATCATAGTTTATTTAGCCATTCATATTGTTTCCCTTTTTTGACATTAACTATATGTAACAACTTCTTGTACAGTTGTACAGGCCTCCTTGAGCTCACGCACAAATGTTTCTCTAGGGAAAATCCTAAGTGAAAGTTATGGGTCACAATATATGAATATACTTAATTTTAGAGATATGACCCAAATGCTTTATATTTTCATGGTAGTGTGTCAAAGTATCTATTTACCCACACTCTTGGCCAACTGTGTTATACTATCAAACTATATAACTTTTACCCATCAAATAAGTATAGAGGTTATCTGGTTGTCAGAAAGCACTTCTCTGGTTGAGTACTTATGTTTATGTTTTCTTATGTATGGTCATTTACGTTCCCTTTTCTGTTCTTATTCTTTGTCCATTTTTATTATCTTTTAGCTATAGGTTCTTAGCAATTATATTCTAGAGAGTAATCCTTTACATGTCCATGTTTATCGCAAACATTTTTTCCAAACTTTGTTTTGAGCTTTTTTTTTTTTTAAAGTAGGCTTCATGCCCAGCACAGAGCCCAGTGTGGGGCTTGAACTCACAACCCTGAGATCAAGACCTGAGCTGAAATCGAGAGTCAGACGCTTAACCGACTGAGCCACCCAGACACCCCATTTCAGCTTTTTTATTCCATCCTGTCTTCAAAGGTTTTCTCCTGATGTTGTCAAATTTCCTTTTGGATTTAAAAGAAAAATCTTATTCAAAATGTTTTCCCCATCACGAAGAAAAGAAATACATTCTTACATATTTTATTTTAATATTTGTATGTTTTTTCCCAATTATTTAGATTTTTAATCCATCTGAACTTATCTTTATGCATAGTATGAAATGGAAATTTACTTTTTTCCAAATGGCTAGTGATTTTTCCTACATTGTTTACTGGAACGTAAACCCTTTTCCACTGACTTAAAATGCCACCTTTTCATAGACTTAATTTCCATATACACATGGTTGCATTAGTCTATCTTTTTACTATCTGATCATCACTGTGTTAATTTTAAAAGATGTTCAACTTAATCTCTTCTTTTCAGAAAACTTCCTATTGAACAATTCTATTACTTGACACAGAACAAAAAAAGTGACATCTATGGAAATGATTCTTTGTAAGTCTGGGGTTTCTTTTCCTCATAATGGCCCAAATAACTTTTTTAAGTGAAAATGAGTTATAAGAGAAATAAAAAAAAAGCCCCTGAATGGGAACTTTTAGAGAAACAAAAGTGTTCTTTTTTTTTTCCAACAAAGATCATTAGCAATAGAAACCAAGACTAAAGAAACATACTTTTAAAAAATAAACCAAAATCCACTCATAATTTGTAGCACTTAAACAGGTAAAGAAAAAATAAGAAATATGTAATAGTAATGTTTGAAAGAATTCACACAAGTCATATGGGTCCATTTCTCTGACTTTGACCTAGTTAATCTAATAATAATCTGTTAAATTTCTTAAAAGGTTCATAGGAAATGCCCCAGCGCCCTCAGCAAAATTTTTCATCAGGATATTATGAGGGTAGAGGTTCATTATGACAATCTACAAATAACTTGTAATATAGTTACTCCCTAAGTCTCCTTTTTGGATAAGGAATATTTTTTAATTTATCCTTTGCTTGGAGGAATTATTTTCCAGCATATTAAATTACCTTTCCTCTCTGAAATAGTTTGTTATATATATTACTAAAGCATACTTCTTCATTTTCAGATAAAAATAAAATACAACACTGAAGTAACAAATGAAAATATCACTTCTTTACCTTTATTAGAATTGGGAGGAATCTGTGCAGCTAAGAAGTTAATATGGAGTTCAGCCACAAGAGGGAGCCAAAAAGACATGAAATTGGTGGCTAGGTCCTATTTTATCCCTTTGACATCAATACACATTGAAAAGTAAACGTAGAGAGTGCAGCAGTAAAATAATGGACTGGTTTAGGTCAAGGAACGGGGTCTCTGAGCATTTTTAATTTTCATTTTGTCCTTTCAAGCTGTGAACTCTTTAAAAAGCTTTCCTTTCTAAGAACTTTTTTCCATTTAAAAAAATTTTTTTTCCATTTTGAATCCAATCGATTTTAGGTATACACTTGTCAATATTATAGCTAAATTTGTCACATGAGAAAAAAATTAGATGCTGATTTAATGTTTCACATACAAGAGCCAATCTAATAACTCAGGATTCCTTGGATTATTAATAGTCACTGCCCTCACCTTCCCCAAACCAACCATAAATAAACTAAAAGACATATTTTTTGTTTTTGTTTTTTAGTCCCAAGCCTGCAAACTGGGAGTCCAAATAAAGAAAGACCTAAATCTGTTAAGACTCATGTGAATTATGTGTTGATAATACACTGTAGAATCAAAGCATAATATAGCTTACGTATCACTTTCTAAATAAACATACAAAACTTAAACGGTACACTCCATTTTGTTGACCTTTGCTATCAAAAGATAACATTCTATTCACTTTTCATGCCTGAAATCTTTCAGAAATATCTGCAGAGGCTGAAACTAACTGTTGAATCCAATAAAAGTAGGTGACAGTCCTCCAATGTGGACTTTGTTCCTGGGCTTCAGCATTACTTCTTGGCAGGCAGGGCTCAGAGTAATTAGTAAAGACACAACTTTCAAATGAACTGATTGAGAAAAGACATGCCTCCAGAAACGTGTTCAGGTTTGTTCCAGCCTTTCTGTCAACTGGGCAACACTTACGATCATGACAGATCAGCAATCATGGGCAAAGGGACAAAGCACACACGGTACTTCTGTATCTTGTCCCAGCAGGCCATACCGAGGACACTTTAGGTCATGGAATTGCGCCACATGCACGGTGGCAGGCTGCCTCCAAGCACTTTGGCTACTGCCTGATTGTGAGGGTGCATGTCAGTAAGAACAGGAGCTGCATCATCATCAGAAGCAGTCAGTCCTGCACCTTCCTGCAAATAGGAAACGCAAAATGGGTGGTGAGTGGGAGAACTGAAGTTAGGCTGATCAACGGAACTGAGACATGAGGATATCATCTCTCTGACTGGTCAATATTCAATGTTCCAGAAAGCCAATCGAGAATGTTATCTTAAAGACACTGTAGTTTGAAAATGGGATACGGGTTTATTTTTAAGCAAACTTCTAATAGGAATGTAAGCTTTGGGAAGTCCTTAATATAAATTAGGATTTATTTCTTGTTTTCACTCTAGGATGCCCAAACCACCTAATTCAACAGTACGGTAAGTACATACTTCACATTTTCCTTTCCTGTCATAATCAAGTAAAAAATATTGGCAATCCATGTCGCAATGTGAGGACGAATGTGACTTTTCATGAAAGACTTTAACAAGTGGGAGAACAGGCTGGACTTATATACTCTGCTAATCCTTTCTTAATAAACTTTTTAATGTAGTACAGTTTAAATTGCAGAATTATTTGAAAAACAGTACAGAGTTCCTATATACCTTATACCCAGTTTCCCCCATTAGCAATTTCTTACATTAGTAGGGTGTATTTGTTACACACAAATTCATGAGCCAATATTGATGCATTATTATTAACTAAAATCCATACTTGATTCAGATCTTTTAATAAAAACAGCCTTTGTAATATATATATAAGATATTGAACAAAATCTCATATTATACATAGACTTAAGACACAGTCCATAGCTTTCGAGTTTTAGCGTAAAATATGTTTTGCTAAATCATTACCAGATATAACTTAATACTATTAACTAGGAAATAGTTTCTAGAATCCGAGGGGGAACAAATTCTGCCTCAATCCCAAATGATCAGAATTAATGGGGGCCTCTCCCTGCCTTCCTAACGTCCACCTTTTATCCCTTCTTCACAAAGCAAAATCCTGGCCGCAGACAAAACCAGAAGGACCCAATAACTATCTATACACATTTTGCAAATTTCCTTCCTATTAGGGGGACCAACCCCCAGGAAAAAAATGGCTTATGAATTTCTTTCGGTTCTGTTTTTGTAATTTAACGTGAGCTTGGCTTTTGGAATTTGTTTTTTAAGTTAAGAAGTCAACCTCTACTTTCTGGTCATGTCTTTGTGATGCACAAGATACAAGATACAATGAAAACCAGATGCCTTTGTCAGGAAGTCCTCGCCAACATCACATTAGTACCAAAGAGGGCCACCCTGGCCTGGCCTCTGGGTACATGCTGATGATTCTCTGATAAAGAGGAGAGGTAAACCAGTTAGTACAAAGCCAGGAACATAAATGCTTTATTGTTGTAGTTAGCGTTGTGGTTAACCACATTTCAAGGCAATGTCCCCTGAGTATAATTCCTGCTCATGTAGTAGTTACAAGGTCTCAGGACCTCCCACATTAACCACTGAGATATTTTCTAAGGACAGTGGACAGACATGACCATCTTATGAAATATTCATACCACATTTCCTTAAACTGCATTAAGTCTGTGGGAAATGGCACTGGATGTTCAAAAATTAATCCCACTGATTCCCCATTGCCGCCAATTCTTACATCTTTTCTCAATCTGACACATACTGGCAAAAATCCAAGAAAATCAAAATTAATCTTATTCCCAGATAAGTTAATTAGCACAGATTGAGACAATCATTATACTGAGTATTTACTCAGCCATTCTTTCTCGTATGATTTGTGACTAAATGTCTTTGTTGCACAATATTTGAACCCCGGACTTTCTCATTTCATTCTTTACTGTCCCCAAGGTCTCTATCTTTCTTACCCAGGTCCCCTGCTTCCTGACTACTCCACCTGAAGGTGAATGAGGCAAGCCCCCCAGGCTCTGAATGTACAAGAACTTCTCTTAGAACATGGGCTTTTTACTAGACCTCAATAAACTCTGTCCTTTCCTGACTTAAGTGGACTGGACACTCTCCAGGAGCAAAAATGTGTTTGTTCCTATTTTATTCACAGCTTGCTCAAACTATAAATGATCACTTATTTTCAAGCAGATTTGTAAGGGAAAGTTAATTTGAGAGAGATAACTATAAAATCCACTGAATTGGACATGGAAATGTTTATTTAGAATAAATGGAAATCACTGTGTCTTATATCAGATGAAGTATAGACAGTATTGCTTCACTGAAAGCACTTACGAGGCTAGTGTGAGTTGCAACTTAGGGACGAATGTCTTGATTCTGTGTTCTAACATCATCATGGAGTTGATGACCTTGTGCCTTGTACCAAGCCCTGTAGCCATTGATGTGGTGCTTTTTAAGCAAAGTAAATAAATCAGGAAAGTGTTTAGTGATTCGCAATAAAATGATGCCATACCCAATGCCAAAATGTGTTCAACCGAGGGAGTTTGTGACAAAGGCAAGAAAACCAGATCTTTCCACAAAAAGACAACTGGCCTTCATAAATGACTTTTGCTTGAAGTCTAGACTTTTTCTCTCACAAACCAACCTTAACTTCTTGTGGTATCTGTGAGAGAGCAGGAGGCTGTTAAGAATCTTGGACTGCTAGGTATTTCAGAGAGCCCATCACGACGCCAAGACTGCTGAGTTCAGTACGGATTTGCATTAGCGTGCCGAGTAAGCAGCAAGGGCCTGGACCTGGGGCAGGGCCGCCGCTGCTTGCTAGCTACCAGCTCTCACAGTTTTTTTAAACCTCTGCTAGTTCTTTTAAGAACTCTGCTAGTTTTCCAATCACAGGAAAATGATATCCCTATGGTCTTTTTAACTTGTTAGGTTTTATTTTTCCCATCAGTTTATCAGCTATTTTTGGCTTTTTGGTTTCTCAACAGTACTGTGTACATAAACAGGCAGTATATTTTGTTGACTGACTGCTTAAAAGAAACAGATGGCGCAGGTTCAAAGTTCAAGGCAAGATGGCTGGATATCACTTTGCACACTGAAGCTGAATGCCCAGAAATGATTCCACAAAATAAAGCACTGGGATCCTCTTAAAACAAGAGGCAGGAATCAAAAGCAGCTAGAAATTCTGCCTGTAGCATTTTAAAAACTACAGATTTCATGTATTTTCTGCATTCTTTGTGAAAGTTATTCACAGATAAAGAGTTCAGTTTTGATTTATTTTAAAAATTAATTTTTATTTGTCTAGCAAAATTAGGAAAATCATGGCATATATTCCACCAGAAAGCTAACTCCAGGAGTATAGGGACCTTGGCTCACTGTCATATCCTCAGAACTAGAACAGTACCAGCCACAAAGAAGGATCCCAATAAATATTTGATGATTAATTTTTTTCAATTGCGTTTCTTTCTATTCTCTTTTGTTTGCTCAACTGAATCTCAGAGAAACCTGCTCCCCATATCCAATCGAACACCCCTACCACACACACATCTCACGCGGTGCCATGTTCCCGACCTTTACATCACCTAAGGATCTCTACACTGGCATTAAAGCCCGAAGCCAACAGCCGTTTCCTCCCACTGTGCCAACGAAGGCTTATGATACGATGATTTTGAAAACAAGAGGTAAAATGTGATTTGTTATCAGAACAGTATTAACTCTTCTCATATTTGAATTTTATTCAGTTAATAAAATCAAAGAAAGTAGGGCAAAGGACTCAAGACACAAAAGTGTGACCCACCAGTAGATTATGAAAGTTGTTCTTAACTGTGGCTGTGCTTTAGAATCATCTGGAACAAACCAGGTAAATCAGATTTTCTTCAGGTGCTCTTAACTTTTCTTCTTTATACAAAGCCTTCCATGCTAGAAGCAGAAACCAAACATGGTAGATTTAGCTGTTTTTATTCTTCCTGTTTTTTCTATTTGTATTTCCTTCCTGCTTTCTCTACTGGCTTAGCTTTTAAAAATTTCATCCTAGCTCAGGGAATCAGCATGAGGGACAATATTTGGTTCAGAGCATCAGGGTCTAGACATAGGTGTAGCAGTTGTGATGAAATTGAGAGAGTGTCATTGAAATAAGACTTGGAAAGTAATAGGGACAGTTTGTTTGGGTCCTCTTAATACCTCGGGGCATCTTCTTCCAGATGCAAACAGTGGGGTCTTTCCAGATGTGTTGTGTTAGGCTGGTAAGCCCATACGCTAGTCATCAAGTTTCTCCTACACTAGATACCTTAAAACAGAGAAGAAACCTATAGAGAAAGACTGAAAATACTAGGGAAGAGGTAACTGAAGGTGACAGAAAAGGTGCATGTCAGGCAGAGAAAAACATTTGTTGAATGAATTTAGGCTGTGAGGTAGGTAAGACCTAAGAAATGTCCTATAATGCAGTTCCACTATACATAAATATTTGGACCCAAATGTTTGCCCTCATTTATATCAACCTCAGTACCCTACTAGGAGATAGTAATATTTTGAGAGACATCACAGTGGAGTGTTTAAAGCATGGCCTATGGCGTCAGATGGCATGGGCAGAAATCTAGCTCTTCCACTCTACCACTTACTCTTCATGGACCATAGAAAAAAGTTTAACTTTTCTGTCTCGACTTTCCAATCTGTAAAATGGGAATATTAGCCCCTACTTCATAGATCCTGGAGATAAGTATTAGCAGTCACTATTTTATTACTCTGCACCCATATAATGATTCCAGTATGTGTGCCACATACTGAATTTTTCCATTACCTCTCAGTCCAGTCATTGATAAAAGGTAGTAAAATCTGTTTCAAATATATGGATATATAGATACATACATACATCTGAATACACTCAATGCTAAGTGATATATATACATACATATATACATGTAAATACACAAGGAGGTTGGGGTGGGCAGAGCTGTGCAAAAGAACTACCAGATAGGACGCCAAGCGGTTGAAATTTGTATCATCTTATTAGGCAAAGTGTCAAAGTTAATTTATTTTTTTCAATCCCTGAATTAGATAATTTCTGAAATTACATTAAGTGCATAGAGTTAACAAGAAATCAGAGAAATGTGTGCAGAATTTATAAAAACACTTTTCAGTGCAGCTGTAGGTCACAGACTAAAGAAATAAGTTACCACCATAATTGTCCACTCTTCCAAGCATCCACCTGTCCTGACCAGTTAGTCACGCTTACAGGACTTTAAAAAGATGAGTTTATTGGGGTGCCTGGGTGGCTCAGTCGGTTAAGCCTCCAACTTCAGCTCAGGTCATGATCTCGCAGTTGGTGAGTTCAAGCCCTGCGTCAGGCTCTGTGCTGACAGCTCGGAGCCTGGAGCCTGCTTCAGATTCTGTGTTTCCCTCTCTCTCTCTGCCCCTCCCCCATTTGCACTCTGTCTACCTCTCTCTCAAAAATAAACATTAAAAAAAAATTTTTTTAAGATGAGTATATTGTAATAACTCTTATCAAAGACCTTTCCAGGGGCACCTGGGTGGCTCAGTTGATTAAGCATTTGACTTCAGCTCAGGTCATAATCTCATGGCTCATGGACCCACGTCGGACTCTGTGCTGACAGCTCAGAGCCTGGAGCCTGCTTCTTATTCTGTGGCTCCTTCTCTCTCTGCCCCACCCCCTCTCATGCTCTGTCTTTCTCTCTCTCTGTCTCTCTCTCTCAAAAATAAATAAACGTTAAAAAAATTTTTTAAAGACCTTTCCAAAAACTACTACCGCATTAGGTTTTCTACTTTTTTTTTACACTTATTTTAACTCTTCTTTAATAGAAAGACATAATACATGGGTTAAGAATGCCCTAGTATCAGATCGTTTGAATTATTCCGCTTACTAGCTGTGTGATCTGAGGCAAATTGCTAATTTTTTGTGCCTCAGTTTCCTCATTTGTTAAATTGGAAGTACTAGTACCTTCCTCATAGTAATGTGAGTATATATAAAACAGTACAGTAGTAGCTCACAGTAAACGTCCAATACATGCCAGCCTTTGTTCTTATTACATATGAGGATAGACATTCAGAGCATTCTTTTTTTTTTTAAGTTTATTTACTTAAAGAAAGAGAGAGAGAGAGAGAGAGAGAGAGAGAGAGAGAGAGTGAGCTGGCAGGGGCGGGGGCACAGCAAGAGAGAATTCCAAGCAGGCTCCACACTGCCAACATGGAACTCACAAACCACGAGATCATGACCTCAGCCAAAATCTAGAGTCAGACTGAGAGCCCCAGGCACCCCAGGTGCCCCAGAGCATTCTGTGATGTGGAACTTACTACTGGAGCAGCGGAGGCCATGCTGTATTTGATAAAGCTGATCAAACTACCACTAATACCTAAGAAGCTGCATTCTTTAAAATGTTCTCTTTCTGTACCTTTTTGCTAAGCAAATACTATTTCTTGATATTTAGGCCCACACAAGTAGTATAGAAAGAAATGTATTTGCTAAGCCTTCAGAGACCAGAAAGAGGATCCAGAAAAATTTAAAACTAAAGTTATAACTTACTTAAGAATCCCTTTTGTCAACAAGAAAGGTGCAGGTCCAGTGCCTCTTCATACTGCCGGCAGCATTCGGGTTAGAGACTCACTGTCGCTCTGTGTGGCCCACGTGCTGCTTGCTCATTAAGGGGAGCAAGAATTCAAACAAAGCTAAAATACACTAGCTAAAATGCGCCTCATTCCTCTCTACCTCCTATCATCTTGTTTCTGTTTATTGCACCCCAAAATCCCATTCATAGAAAACTGTTCTTGCATATTCAGGATAACAGCACTCTTCCTGAAAATTTCAGGTCATCCTTACAGATATGAACTGCTTGATCTTCCAATGGATTCAAAGAAGAAAGCCTTGAATTGGCCAGGTCAGGGTGTATATTATGATGTAAGTATCTTTAAATATGTGTTTAAAACAAAGTGAAAAATGTTTTTACTCTATACATTTATGAAAACCCAAAAGGTGGGCTGTTTTATTTTCTATCTGGTTAAAAAACTTGAGATATTTACCATGATTCACTTTTTTTTTCTTAGCTGATTTCACATACTTTGGGCATTTATGTAACATTTCCACAATTACCAAAAAAAAAAAAAAAAATCCTCCCCACTGAAAGAAGGTGGAGGGCTACATTTCACTCACTGTGTATCCCCCAATTCTATTCTTATAATTCACAGCATATTAAGTAACTCCAAATATATATAGGGTAAATGAAAACTTTTCAGAAAGATTTGCAATTTATTGTCCCAACCATTATATTTGTACAGAATCAAAGATAAAAAAACAGTGGCCACTGTGTACTGAGAAAGTGCTACTGACCACTCTGTGTATATAGTATGATACTTGCCTCCTTTACAATAACTTAAAATGGTTGGTATCATCATCCCCGTTTTATAGATGAGGAAACTGGGGCTCAGAGAGTTTGTGGCTATCTCATAATCATTGAACTCAAGCTTGTCAGACTCCAGTCTCTGCTCTTAAGCTCTGTACTATGACTCCACATGGGCAGGAAGAGAAAATTTTTAATCATGGAGGAAAAGATCTGGACATTTGAAAATTATAATATCCAACATTCATTGACAAATCAATTTGTGAGAGGTAGTACCAAGTGTTTTCCATATATTATCTTCTTGCATTTAACAATTTATGAGGTAGGCAAGAAATAATTATGCAAGGCTAGAAATATTTGAATTTTACTTGGGATAACCACTGTGGCAGGCCAGAGTGTGGTCACTGCGGTGTCACACAGTCATCTACGAAATACGCAGTTTCCTATTTGGTTTTTATAAAGTTATACATCAGGAAAAATCCCTAAAGAATCATCTATCATACTGGACCTGTTTAATTCTTTCAAGCAAAATCTATATCAAAGTAGGGGCAGCTGGGTGGCTCAGTTGGTTAAGCGTCTGACTTCGGCTCAGGTCGTGATCTCACGGTTTGTGAGTTCAAGCCCCGCGTCAGGCTCTGTGCTGACAGCTCAGAGCCTGGAGCCTGTTTCAGATTCTGTGTCTCCTTCTCTCTCTGCCCCTCCCTCGCTCACACTCTGTCTCTCTCTGTCTCTCAAAAATAAATAAACTTAAAAAAAAATCTCTCTAAAAAAAAAAATCAATATCAAAGTAACCCAGAAATAGGAGAAGTCATTCGACAGACCATTCCATCATTACACGTTCTTATGGCCAAAGTGTTCAGTTCTGTGGTTTCTTTCAATCTCCCTCACTTCCTCCTGCTCATGAAAATGCTGCTGTCCCCATCTTGGCCCCCTGCAACAATCTTCACTAGCTCTCCTTTACCTACGTGTAAGTCCCAAGGCTGGCCTTACTTTCTTCCTGGAGCCGGGCTCAGCTCGCTGGTCCTTGGACAGGGGGATGGCTATCTCCCACTCTTGGAATGCTCTCCTTTCATGGCCTCTCTGCCTAGCCAAACCTTGCTCATTCTTCAAGGCTCAGCTCGGCTTTTGTTGTTGCTGTTGCAGAGCAGAAAGTGAACCAAACAAATGAGGAGAACTGCATTCTAGTTATTTCTATACCTTGTTCTTTTGGTGATATTAGAAATATTGTTTCTCTTCTTTGAGCTTACATTAGTAAAATATACCTGTATAATTTCAGTAAAATCTGTCCTGCAGACTTCACAGGATATGAGGATTATATGAAGGCTATAAAAGCACTTTGAAAAATAGAAAAGTGCTGTAATTTATAACCATTATTACTCCAACAAAAGTGATTTCCCCTCTTCTGAGTTTCTACAACAATTATTATAACCAATAACTTTTTACATGTATTTTATATATCTTACCAACTCAATTGTAAGCTCTTTGAAATTAGAATATTTTATAATATCTATATTCCCTACAGCACTTTGTATGTAAATATTTTTGACTGATTTATCTGACTCTTCTTCCAATGATTAATCCAACTTTCTTAATCTCTTCTAATCTTAATTTTCAACCTTTTGGTTATTCTTCTGGTTTCTCCCTAATCCTAATCAAGTTTTGCACTTCGCTGGGCAGAAAAATAAATAAAAATAAAATTGATCCTGGGCTTGATGGCAGGTATCTCACGACTCATCTATTTTTCCCCATTTAGGATAATACCTTTCCTTGTTCTCCTCTGCCTTTCACCACTTCACTGGGTAGAGTGGCCAAGCAGGCTTCAACTTTATCTACAATGTTCTATTTTTGGTAAAGGAGAATATTTTGTACAGTATTTACCTTTCCTATTGTTGGAGCAGTGGTTCTCAACCCTGGCTGCAAATCAGAATCGCCTGGGGATGCTTTTTTAATATTTTGTACAGTATTTACCTTTCCTATTGTTGGAGCAGTGGTTCTCAACCCTGGCTGCACATTAGAATCGCCTGGGGGTGTTTTTAGAAATCCCAGTTGCCAGGCTGAACCCTACCCACATTATAATCGATTACATAAATATAATCAGCATTCTCTGAGGGTGGGAGGAGGCAGAGGGATACTAAGAACTTAAGTAATTCCAGGGGCACCTGGATTGCTCAGTTGGTTAAGCACCCAACTCTTGGTTTCAGCTCAGTTAATGATCTCAGCTTTTGTTGTTGCTGTTGCAGAGCAGAGTTTGTAAGTTTGTAAGTTCAAGCCCCACTTCAGGCTCCATGCTGGCAGCATAGAGCCTGCTTGGGATTCTCTCTGCCTCTCCCCTGCTCACTCTCTCTGTCTCTCTCTCAAAAATAAGTAAACCTAAAAAGTTTTTTTAAAGAGCATAAATTTTAAAGTGGCTCAGCTCCTGGCTCTAAAATTTATCAACGGTTGGGGTGCCTGGGTGGCTCAGACAGTTAAATGCGACCTCTCATGGTTTCTGAGCTCAAGCCTTGCTTCTGGCCCTGTGCTGACAGCTCAGAGCCTGGAGCCTGCTTCAGATCCTGTGGCTCCCTCTCTTTCTGCCTCTCCCCAGCTCACACTCTCCCTCTCTCTCTAAAAAATAAAATAATAATAATAATAAACATTAAAAAAAATAAAAACATAAAATTGAAAAAAAGAAAAGAAAAAATGAAATAAATTTTATCAATTGTATAACCCTGGATATTTAATTCTTCAATACCTCAGTTTCCCCATAGATAGAACAGAAATAATCATAAACTTTACGTCATAGGGTTGTCTTGAGAAAGAAATGCATTGAAAAGCACTCAGCACCATATTAGCAGAGAGTAGACTTATAATAAGTGTAAGCTTCTGACAATGTTACTATTCCAATGATTATAAAACTTTGTTGACCTAGAACATTAAGAAATTGGAGGTTTAGAAAGGGGAGTATTCAAAATAAAATTTTAACCTTTTAAAAATTAAATTCTGGGCCTTAATTTTAACAGTATTTTAAATGTCATTTTGCTTTCATCCTTTTACATTCCATGTATATGAAGCTTGTGCCTCAAGAGTCACAGAAATCTAGGTACCTCTTTCCCACCCAGTCCCCAGAGCCACCCTACCTCTTGATCTCTTTGGCCTGGCCCTGTTTTCCCCACCAGAGTCACTGATCATTGCACTGTCCTTACTCTAGCCATGGTCTATCCTGCTACCTTTCTCTTTCCTTGGTGACCTCTTCTCACTGGCCATTTCTAGCCATTATGCCAATCAGAACATTCATTTTCCTTTTATAAATGGCAAACAGATAGGTTCAAATATTTGACTCTTCTGGACTGCTTTTGTCACTTCCTCAAATGGCCAATGATTTTTTTGTTCTATTTCTCAAGAGCTAAAGCATCTGGTCTTGGCATTTGCAATATGAAAATATTCTTTAGGATAACATCTACCTTGTAATCATCTTTTGAGTAAGATGAAATATAACAACCACAGAGGTCAAGTGCCGTAAACTTCCCTAACCTTGGACTATCTGAAATACTTTAACAAACCATTTTCAAAGCTTAACTGAGACTACTATCCAGTCTTCCTTATCTGTAAATATTTGGAAAAACCTTTGGCTTCCCTTGCAAAGAGGATCCATTTATATAATTCTTACAGAGGAGTGTGGTTTCCTTCTTGAACCACCTGCCATCTTTCTAATCTAAAGTGCCCATCTCCCTCCTAGAGATACATTCCTCATTCCTAGGACAGTCCCATCTCTATACTGAAAACTGGCCAACTCCCCACTTCAAATATCCCTAACTCTTTAAACTCTTCCCATAACACCACAGGTTACAATAAAATTTCACATTCCCTATTTTCTTCCTCTGTGCCCTTGCCTACCTTTCAGTAGATCATGGCTGTTACTTACACAAGATTAATCCAGCCCCTCAGAACAACATTTGAAAAAACAGTCCTTATTTCTAAGCTGGCTTTGCAAATCATTATAAAGAGAACAGAGAGGGCTTTCTTTAGCCCTGAATAAGCAAATCACATGTTAGTTAAAGGTTTGTAGAGGTGGTTATTGAATACTTGAGACAGTTTTCTACAAGTGCCTTTTACCATGACTATTCTATATATGGAACATGGGGATCATTCCAACCTCACAGAGTTGCTGTAATCAGCATCATCCTTAGGTGCTTTACAATGACCCATACCTTTAGGGCCCAGCTCTGGCCATCCTCTGGCTACACCCCTCCTTATAAGACAGGATGTTTATGGGAACAAGAGGATGTGTCCATCTAGAGCCCATCCTCCCCAGGCTCCCACCCCAGACCGATGTTAAGACTGCAGAATTCCCTAACAAAATGGCTTTGAATGCAGTACTAGGGCCTTCAGGAGGTCTCTTCCCCAGGTCCATCATCCCAAGGGTTGATAGTGCTGCCAAGCCAGTACCTACCACTAGCCCAAAGGGGTTGCCAAGTGATGGCTATTTGCTGGAAGCAGAAGTAATCAGTATAGTGGAGCTTGAGCTTGAGGACCCGGGTGCCCTTATATATAAGGCAATTCATCATTTGGGATGGAATTGGGGGTAGGAAGAAAGCAGTACATAATGTTGAGGCCAGGGGCCAGCAGCCAGCTCTTTTTGAACCACCATGTCCCAGTGTAGTCTAATAAGTCTAAATTTGAACTTGGTCTTCCAAGTTGTCATGAAGGTATTTTGTCAAGGTAGGAGAATGGAACACATTTTATTTAATTTATTTGCTTAATTTATAAATTAAACTATTTAGGAGCACCTGGGTGGCTCAGTTGGTTAAGTGGCCAACTCCTGATCTTTGCTCAGATCATGATCTTGAGGTTTATGGGATTGAGCCCTGCACTGGGGTCCACACTGGCAGCGTGAAGCCTGCTTGGGATTCTCTCTGTCCATCTCTCTCTACCCCTCCCCCCTGAATGCATACATGCACATGCTCACTTGCTCTCTCTTTCTCTCAAAATAAATAAATAAACTTAAAAATAAAATAAAATAAAATAAAATAAAATAAAATAAAATAAAATAAACTATGTAGACTAATGGAATATAGGATCTCACTATAGCCCTAGGACCTACAAATATTAAGGACAGGCCTCGTTCAGGACAAGTGCATAGTGTTCACAAAAGTTAATTCCGTGCTTTCCACCACCATCCATACCTCTGCTCTTGCTGTTCCTTTGGCCTCCCCATCTCTGCATGTCCTTCAAGGCCTATTTTCTGTCGTATGACATAACATGGGCCCTTGTCTCCTCCATTCTTCTCTGCTCCCTGCCCTACTTCCCTGGTCAGATAGAATCAATCTCTCCCTCCTCAGAACTTAGAAATAAGTCTTTCTTAACCTCTTTTATAACAGTTACTTTCCATCTTACACTCATTTATGTTCACTCCTTATCTCCCCTTTTTGCCAATACATCCCTGGATGACTTGTTTCTGATCCATCCCTTTTCTCTGCCACTACCTTGCACATGTAGGGGCTCAGTAAATATTTACTGAGTATCATCAATCCAAGAAAAAGGTGAATTTCTAAATAGCCAACCAGACTGCAATGAAACTCATTCATTCATTCACTTTTTCATATACCTCCTTTTGAAAATACAAAATAAACTCCGTTATAAACAGTTATACTGACAGAAGGAAATTTTTCATTTGAATTTAAATGACTTAAACTTCAGAAATCCATAAAATACATCAAATTATGCCATTTCAGGCAAGGAAAGAGAAGTGGAAGACACACAATTTTGGCTGAACTTACCTAAAGGAGTACCTCAGAACCCTTTTATCTCTAATAAAATTTTACTGGAGATAGAGTATTCTCAGGGATATTTCTCCAAGGTACATTATCAGACAGAGTCCCTACTAAAAGCAAAAAAACTTTTAGAAAAGAGCTCATCATTCTTTTGATAAAATATTGTGTTTAGCTCTAAATATGGTTAAGTTGCAGAATATTAGTGATTAATGAAGAAAAAAATCATTATCTGACTTCAGCCTAGAATTTCCTTTACACTTTTCTTGCTAAGATAGTGAATCAGCCCTTATTCTACTAGATGGCATTAATAACAATAAACTTTGATGTTCATATTCTAGTTCCCTAAATGTATTGAAAAGAACAAGCCAGTATTCTACCCAAAACCTCCTAAAACCTTCGCTCCTAACACTTCTTTAAACTCGTGGGACCCTATTACCTCTCTAAAAGAAGCCAACATACAAAGAAATCTTGAGAGGTCCCACTGGATTACTTCATATGCTCATGATTTTACAGGTATGAGTTTACTTTAATACAAGTAAAAAGAACAAAATTAGAACATTTGACAAATGCTGTTACAAGCTTACATCTTCTAATACTTTTCCTTGTTTCTTAACCTGAGTACTAACAGAAATTAGGGTGGGGTAAGCTTTTTTTAGCGGGAAACTGGGAGATAAAACTATTTTCAATTTATTCATTCTAATCATATTACAAAGGGTAAGTTTTTCTATAAAAGGTCATTTAAAAGCCATCCTTCATTTCTACTAACAAAGTAATAAGATGTGATGTTTCCATTAAGGTCTGGGGCCCATGAACCCCCTTGAACTGGATGATTACCATGAAAAGGAGGTAGCAGAGTTAACTGGAGAGACAGGATTTGACCCAGAGCCTGTAAGTAATTGCAGTTAACTTTCAGTTATTTAGAGGGAAAGTATCCAGGTGTTAGGCTCCTTCTTGCTTTACCCACTTTTTATTTGCTTCATGAGTACTGGTGACCAAGCTAACAAAGGGGAAATTTAACTCATTATTGAAATTAGTTTTGAATTGATTTGAACTGATTTAAATACCTTTGCCCACTATTTCAAAGAACAAGTGAGGTTTCTTTTCTTATTCCCAGTGCTGGTGTTTTGAGGGTGTTTTTTTTTTAAAGTTTATTTATTTATTTTGAGAGAGAGAAAGAGCATGAGAGTGCATGAACAGGGGAGGGGCAGAGAGAGAAAGGGAGAGAGAGAGGATCCCAAACAGGCTCTGCACTGTCAGTGCAGCCAATGCAGGGCTCAAACTCATGAACCGTGAGATCATGACCTGAGCTGAAATCAAGAGTGGGAAGGCTTAATCAATTGAGCCATCCAGGTGCCCACTGAGATTTTTTTTTAAAGATTTTCTACTATGCTACTCTCACTAAAATTTACAAAGGAATAGGTTTACAAATGCTTACCCAGTAATTTAATGAGATTCTTAATAAATTCTATGAATATTTATATACTTGTATATCTTATACATTACCACTGCTTTGAAGAGATAAAGCCTAATATCCACAATAATTGAGAGTTGGCTGAATAACAATTGAAAGGCAATAAATTCTCTGCAAATATCAATACAAATTTCTTAACTGACTATGTGAAATGGCCTGAAAGAAATGTTCAATCCCTTTTAGTGACAGAAATTATAGTCTGCTGGCTTACTTATATATACATGAAATAAAATAACAATAATATACATACATGTTGTTTTATTTGGGGCCTAGATTTTATCCTCTAAAGGTACAAAGTTTGTAAAACAAAATTAGTATTTCCAAAGATATAAACTGTGGAAAGACACATAGAAAACAACTGTAAGATATTTCAATATGAACTCTTTTTAGACTGAACACATTTATGTGACATTAGCTTTGGTATTTCCCAAGGTGATAAAATATACTCATAATACCTGAGTAGTTACACAGACTGCTTTATCATTCCCTGAAGGGTTTTTTCCCCCCACTTTTCACTTGCAAAAAATATTCTCTAAGGCTAGAAAGCACTATACATATACTCTGACATTGTCAAGTGTGTTCATCAGCTATCCAAATTTCCACAGATTTGATCCTGTAGAGTCCAGACCCTCAGGAAGCAGCTTTCTCCTTTTTACAAAGAAATACATGTACAGTTGTACAGAGGATGTTTGTCACATATATTATATGCAAAATTATTGTGCAAGTAAATCAACTAAATTTTTATTAATAATAAGATAAAATATGCCTAAAGTAAAATTTAAAAGTCTTAGGGGTGCCTGGGTGGCTCAGTCGGTTAGGTTTCCAACTTGGTTTAGGCTCGGATATTGATTGATCTCACAGTTCATGGGTTCGATCCTCCCATCAGGCTCCAAACTAACAGCACAGAGCCTGCTTGGGATTCCCTCTCCCTCTCCCTCTCTCTCTTTCTCTGTCTCTGCCCCTCCTTCACTTGTGCATATGTGCATGTGCTCTCTCTCTCTCAAAATAAATAACTTTAAAAAAAAAATAAATGAAAGTAAGTTTTAGTGACTCTTGCTGGTTTCTGACTAAGACACAAATAACAGACTCTGGGAAGGCATGTTTTAGTGGTAATAAGTGTATGAAGTATTTTGTTGTAGTAGAATGAAATAAAGATACTAAAAACTGCTTCTTGCATAAACGGGTCCTGTCTAAGGAGGATTTGATATACCCCAGATTTTTTTTGTTTATGACAAATTAAACAAAGTATTTCAAAGAGCTAGAGTTTCTTCTTTTCTTCATAGTATCCACTCAAACCTGATTAGCTAAAGTTTATAACAGATTTGTTAATAATAGATGGAATTCCTCCCACTCTGAGCAAATTAGGATCCAAGAAGACACTCTTAAGTCCATTTTGTTTTCTACATCCAAACTACAATTACTGTTTTCTTGCCATTCTCATTTTTATTGCCTCTACTATCAATTCCATCATCACCATCCATCCATTCTTTTTCAGTTTTTCTTCAACATATTGTCTTAAAAATCTTCATCGATACGAAATGTTGAAATAATTTTACAATTAATATCCATACACCCACCACCTAGATTCTACCATCAGCATTTTGCTATACTTATTTTAACACATAATCTATCCATCTCACCAGCCATCAATACACTTTATTATGTTTTATGCATTTCAGAGAAATTGCAGACATTAGTATACTTCACCCTTAAACAATCAGCATGCATATCATTAAACAGAGTTCAATCTGTTGCAGCTTTTCTTTTAAGACAAAATACATATTAAATGAAATTGGACATATTTTAAGTATATGTTCACTGAGTTCTGACAAACGCGTACACCTTTGTAACCCAAACACCTATCAATACATTAAATATTACCATCATCCCAGAAAGTTTCCTCATGCCCCTTTCTAATCAACTCCTCCCTCTTCTTTCTGTCCCCCCACAGACATATATCTATTAACTGACTTTTAAATACACTACTTTTGCAGTTACCAGACATGATTCATAATATTTGTAAAATATCTCAAAAAGCACAGATATGACAAGCTCTCTGCAGACCGCTATTTAAGCACAGCACATCACTGGCCTCAGCATCACCCAAGATGTTTGTTAAAAAAGCAGATTCCTGTGGCACCTAGGTGACTCGGTCAGTTAAGCGTCCAACCCTTGGTTTCAGCTCAGGTCATGATCTCACAGTTCACGAGTTCAAGCCCTGCATCCAGCAGTGTGGAGCCTACTTGGGATTCTCTCTCTTTTTCTCTCTCAGCCCCTCACCCTGCTTGTATGCTTGGTCTCTCTCTCTCTCTCTCTCTCTCTCTCTCTCTCTCTCTCTCTCCCCCCTCTCAAAATAAATAACCTTAAAAAAAAAAAAAGCAGATTCCTGAGTCCCACTGCAGAACCTCTGAATCACAGTCTCAATCGATCAAGCTTAGGAATCTCATTTTCCCCAGCTCCAAAGCTGATTCTAATTCAACCAAGAATTAAAAGCCCTTGCATTGGAAGGCTTTCGCTGAGATTTAAATAACCACACATAACCGTCAACATCATCTGTTGGGGATGGCAGAAATTCTGGCCGGTGATTCTTTTATATCTTTGAACGTTTGAAAGCAAAGAGTTCCTACACAGAGGAATTTTCCTATAGCCAAATAAACACCCCCTTTCTCTATCAGCAAAAACCAACAGAAGAGAAAAATACGTTTATTAGGACCCAAATGTCAATGTCTTTGAATACATAAATACATAAATAAATAAGCGAACATTGCAATGTGCACTCCTACACCCATTCTACACTTAGTGAAAATGGGTACAAATTTGACCTGCCATTTGTGGCAATACCCTTACAATGCCAGATTTATTAACTGATTTTCTCCTTTTTATCCCACCACTACAGCAAGAAAAATTCCATCCTGTCTTAAAACCTCCAAGACCCCTAGAAGGACGGATTGCTCGACTGCTTCAGAACCGACGTCCCCTGGAGGCTATTATTCAGCAAAGACCACATTCCTGTCCAGACTGTACCCCCAGAGTTTTGTGTAATTTTCATACCTTTGTACCCAGTTCTACAGAAATGATGGGACTTAGTGATAACACGCTGGCGGGTGTCGCCCTTAAAAAACAGGAAATTGAAGACAAGATTAAGGAAGAACAAAGCTTGCTATCTACCTATGCATCCTCACCTTGTTACCCAACAAGAGATCTGACTAACGTTTGCGACATAAAAACATTTCCAAAAATCACGGATACTAAAAAGATAGAAGATCTGTACTGGAGACAGCTGGCATTGAAACCCCAGCCTATGTCTTGCTATAGCCCAAACCATTACATTCAGTACGAGCGTCTTAAGCCTGCCATACGTGATCCGTGCACTATATGTCAAAACTCTGTTAGCTTTAGTAAGCCTACTATTTTAGAAAGTAAACCAGACTTGGAGGCTTTTGATTTGGAACATTTTTTAAGTAAGCCAGAAGAAAGGTGGACCTTGAACACAGAAAATAACGAGGAAACAAGACCCATTCTGGATTGGAGTCCTAGAGCTGGAGTGGCGAAGCCTCGGATTGACCTGCTAGGGCTTAAGAACTCTTTTTCAAAAACTGGTGCACAAAGACGTTTCCATAAATCAATTTTAGAAGACCATAAAGACCTCAGGGATAAGGAGCATTCAGGAATGAAACACCAATTCTATGGCCATAATTCCTATTATTTCTATAATTGAGAGATTCATCCTTTCCTTCAAAACCCAGCCTCTTGCAAGAAAAGTAAAAATTTAACAGAATTTCTTCCATGTTATTGGAATAGCCATAAAGACCTTGTTATGAAGTTTATGTTTTCAGGAATTTAAGTTAGTATCTAGTTAAAGGAATCCAGAAAAGGGGATGTTCTTACTTCCTGAAAAGTTTAACAATTTGGCAATAAAATATTAGAACCAAAAAAATGTATAGTCTTTAATCTCATTTTCAAATTATACTCCAAGGTAATTTTCCAAAATCACGAAAAACAAGGTGTATGACAAAGTTTACATCATTGGTTTCCAAAAATGAGTATTTGAAGTCCAAATGCCCAGTAGTTGACAGATGTCTATACAAACTATACTACCTTAATAAGATAAATATGTGAACATTGTCCCCTTCTGTAAATATTTGTACAAACTAACATCAAAGACAAAAGACAAAACTCAAACGCCCAGTTAATTGAGAGATGGGCAGCTCTATAAACTACATTATCTTAATAAATTAAATATATGGGTCCTTTTTTTATGTCAACGTGGACAAAATAAGTCAGAAAAAATTAAACCCAAAATGCTGTGTGTGCACACATTCAAAGTTGGATGTTTTTTTTTCCTTTAATCTGCTGATAGAGAAATATAACCATTTTTTTATGCAGGAAAAAAATGATTTTATTGTGAAGATCTAGCAATTGCCTTAATTAGTGACTAGTGAGTTAACTGTGGCCAGAAAGAATGGTGTCTTAGTCTGCTTGGGCTGCTAAAACAAAACACCATAAACTAGGTGGTTTATAAACAACACTGATTTCTCACAGTGCTAGAGGCTAGAAGTCTAAGGTTATAGCACTGGCAGATTTGGTGCCTGGGAAGGGTCTGTTTCTTCCCTGACACCCATCTTCTCACCATACCCTCACATGGTGTAAGGGGCAAGGGATCTCTCCGGGGCCTCCTTTAAGAGGACAGTAATCCTATTCATGATGGCTGTCTTCATGAACTAATCACCTCCTAAAGGTCCCACCTTCTAATAAACCTTAGGGGTTAGGATTTCAACACATGACATTTGGGGGGGGGGGGCGACACAAACATGGACACCATAGCAGATGGCTTGGTATCAATTACTCTAAAGCCAAATATCATTTTTGGAAGGGGTCTACCAAGAGTTTAGCTAACTGTCAAATGGAAGCCAACTCATTTAATGTGCCAATAGGCACATTTTAGACATAGTTTATCATGAAAGTTCATGAGGAATTTCTATGAGTATTTTGTTGAGATGTCTTTTACTTTTTATATCTCATAATCATGTCATTTAATTACACCTCCTTTCAAACTATTCTGGATTAGGGGTGCCTGGGTGGGTGAGTGGGTAAAGTGTTCGACTTTTTTATTTTTTTAATTTTTTTTTTTTTACTGTTTATTAGAGAGAGAGAGAATGCATGCAAGTGTGCACAAGCAGGGAAGGGGAAGAGGGAGAGGGAGAGAGAGAATCCCAAGCAGGCTCCACACTCAGCACTGAGCATAAAGCCTGACTCAGGGCTCAATCCCATGACTGTGAGATCATGACCTGAGCTGAAATCAAGAGTCAGATGCCCAACTGACTGAGCCACCCAGGTGCCTCTGAACAATGTTTCTTTACATTCAACCACATATTTACCTATTTTGTTGCTCTTTATTTTTTTCTCTTCATCTTTGATCTCTTAATCTGTAATGATTCTCCTTTTGTATAAAGAACACCCTTGGGCGCCTGGGTGGCTCAGTCGGTTGAGCAACTGACTTCAGCTCAGGTCATGATCTCATGGCTCGTGAGTTCGAGCCCCATGTCAGGCTCTGTGCTGACACCTCAAAGCCTGGAGCCTACTTCCTATTCTGTGTCTCCCTCTCTCTCCCTGCCCATCTCCCACTTGCTCTGTTTCTCTCTCAAAACTAAATAAAAACATTTAAAAAACAAAAGGACACCCTTTAGAATTTCCTTCATTGTGGATATGCTGGTGACAAACTCAATTTTTGTCTGAAATGTCTTTTTTTCTTTCCTAAGAAATATTTTGCGAGATAAAGAATTTAATTCGACAGTTACTTTCTTCCAGTATATTGAAGATATCCATATACACTCCCCCATTGTAGCTGTAGAAAACTCAGTGGTCAGTCTAAGAGTTCTTGGAATGTCAGTGTTTTCATTTTGCCTTTATATTGTTATTGTCTTTTTTTTTTTTAACTGTATCAGGAATCATTGGAATTCTTGAATCTATGGACAGACACCTTTCACTCAAATATTGCTTCTACCCCATTCTCTCTTCTCTCCTTCTGGGACTCCACTTAAAAGTACATTATACAGGGGCCCCTGGGTGGCTCAGTCGGTTAAATGTCTGACTTCACCTCAGGTAATGGTTCACAGGTTCAAGACCCGAGTCTGGCTCTGTGCTGACAGCTCAAAGCCTGGAGTCTGCTTCAGATTCTGTGTCTCCCTCTCTGTCTGCCACTTCGCTGCTCATGCTCTATCTCGCTCTCTCAAAATAAATAATGTTTTTTAAACATTAAAAAAAATTTTTAAGTACATTATACATTATCTTAGTATCTTCTTCATTTTGTTTTTAAGTTCTAAACTTTTTATTTGACAGTTGTTCAAATCTGCCATTTTATTTTATACATATACTTTCCAGTTCCCTTCTAAAATATTCAAGCAAGCCTGGCTTTTACATTTAGAACACAAATATTTTACAGTCTGATAATTTTAAAATCTGGAATCCCTATGACCTCATTCTTCTGCTAGTTCTCACTCATATTATGGAGTTAAGAATTACCTTTCTTCCTTTGCTGAACACCTTAAAAACTTTACTTGTAAGGGCACCTGGGTGGCTCAGTCAGTTAAGTGTCTGACTCTTGGTTTCAGCTCAGGTCGTGCATTCAAGCCCCACATCAGGCTGATAATGGAAATGATAATGGAAATGATAATGGAAAGCCTGCTTGGGATTTTCTCTCTGCCCTCTCCTCTCTCTTCCCACCCCTTCCCCTCTCACCCTCTCTCTCAAAAATAAACATACATTAAAAATAAATATTTGTGGAAATAATTTGAGATTTAGGCTGATATTATTGTCTTCCTGAATTTTCATTTGGTTCTGCCAGGTGTCTGAAGGCAACAGAATTCTTTATTCCAAGTTCAAAATTTGAGGTATCCTTGGCCAACCACTAAAGAAGTTGCAGACCTTGTAGGATCAGTGTTTCTTCCAGTTCACCTTCACTTCCAGGCTGCAGGCCTTTGAAAAGCTGACCTAAAGCTAGGGTTGTTTACCAGGTACCAGGTTCGACAACCTCTGCAAGTCCTGAATTGATATTGTAGGTACACTTTTTTTTTTTTTTTTCCGAGAGAGAGTGCATGCAGGAGCAGGGGAGGGACAGAGGCAAAAGGAGATAGAGAACCTTAAGCAGGCTCCATGCCCAGCACATACCCCTACACAGGGCTCCATCTCACAACTGTGAGATCATGACCTTAGCCAAAACCAAGAGTTGGGCACTTAACCAACTGAGCTACCCAGGCGCCCCAAGACACCTACATTCCTACATACAGATACAGAGAGCAATATATCTAACAACTGATAGGGTGTCCAATGATCCCTGTAGCCTAGTATTTACGGCCTTGTGAAGGCTCCTTTTACCTTGTACCACAATCCATGACCAATAACTGAAGTGACAGTATGTCACTTCTAAGACTTATAAAAGGTTATAAAGGACTGGCATCTATCTTAGCTTCTCTATCTCTCAGTTTCTGGGAAGCAAGCTTCCATGGGGTAAGGAGTCCCCTCCATAGGCCTCTAGCCAAGAGCCAACAAGGAACTGAGGTCTGGCAACCACGTGAATTGAATTAGAATTGAATTCTCCAGCCCAGTCCTATTTGAGCCCTCAGATAACTGTATCTCTGTTTAACAGTGTGACTACAAATTCACAAGAAACTCTGAGCCAGAAGCCAAATAAGCTGCTTCCAGAGAAGCTGTAAGATAATACATGTTTGCTTATCAGACTATGTGTAGTTTATTTCAATGACTATCATTTTTATTTCTACAAGTTAGCTTTGGCTCTTTTTAAAATTGGACTGGTTGTTTTGGATAGTCTCTTGTTCATTGCAAATGCTTTTATTCCCTGCTTTTGTCTAAATTTAAATGTCATTTCATATTACACATTGGAAGGGTAAATAAAAATTATTTTCTGTTTTTAAAAGAAAATAAAACCATTTCTCTTCTTTCCCCCTTCTAAGAGTTCTTCCTATGAAAATCTAAAGGGCCAGAGTCCTCACTCTAGCCTTTAAGAGTGTAAAAGAGTCTCTCAGAGGTCTGGGTTTTATCCTTTTTGGCAGGTAAACATGTAGGAAGACAGAGCTTCACCTTAGGAGCTTAATGTGGGTGTAACTATTTGTTTCTCAGGAAAATAAGCTTTATTATTCTTTTGGATGAGGACAACTAATTAAACAAATGGCTACCCCAATTCCTGAGTGAACTTAAGATAAAAGAATGTGAAAAAAAGAAAAAAAAACCCTCAACCAAAAAAGGATCTGGCCACAGACTGTGGTAAGTTCTCCTATGGAAATAGGGTTACCATTAATCTAAATAATGAGCAATAATTGTGCTGCCAAAAGGGAAAGAGGTTACTATGGATCCTAAAGCCTTATGTTCTATGCTAGCTATAAACTGCATGGTATAAAAGGATTGGAATTCATTTAGCTGTAATTGTGTGAGATTTTATTCTGATTTGGTAGTTTCTTGTGGACTACATATGTACAACCACTTTATTGTGCTTACTCACTAATGAGCGCATTTTCTTTCCTAATATAGTGATGTGAGGAGAGATCTTTCTCAGTAAGATGTTTACTTCCCCAACGATATCTAATAGTTCCAACACGTATGGCCATTTGTGGTGTAACTTTGCTTTGGTGATCATTTTTCATAATGATCTCATGCTTGGACTTCTTAAGAGTACAGGAGTCCTGAGGGCCAGGGTTAAAATATTCCTCTGCAGATTTATGTTTTCTTCTGCAAGACACCAGAACACACTGCTCGTCCGCAACTACTGTATTAATTTGTCAGCTAGAGGTTCCTCAGACCATGCAGGTAGAGTAAAATCAAACCTGCATGAGGGCCGACCTGTGGTTATGAATTCTCAGAGGATACTTTTTCCTCCCACTCAGTACTTAAGGCCAAGCCAGACAAGACTAATCTGGTTCTTCCCTTTTCCAGGGAGCAGATTGTATTTTATCCTTCAGGTGTGTTTCAGCATAATAGAGGGGTCTCAGCCAACCTTACTTCTCCATCTCCCTGGTGTCACATTTTAAGAGCTTTACTTCCACTCTGCTGAGCTGCTCCTAAAGCCTAAAGCTCTTTTACTTCAGCAAAGATCCTAAGGTGGTCCTAAAGTGAGCTTATCACACTCCTTTTCAGTTCTTGTTCCCCACCCCACCCCTGCCTCCAACCAGGAGATTTCTCTTTCTTTCTTGTGATCTCGTATATGTTTTGATTTGGGGAAGGGTGGTATTTTATTAGATCTTTTTCATCAGGAGGGATTTTAAAAGTATGGCATCCATTCTATTGCTGGAGGAAAAAATCCAAGGCATTTTCTTTGTAATAGTTATACTCCTTACCAGCCACTATCAATCCTATGGGGTAAGATGGAGGTAGACTGAACAGATATAACATATGAATATAAAAGAGAACAATGGCAAAATATTAATGTTTCCAACTAATTCTCTCAGGTATCCTGAGTAAACTGTACATATGTGAGTCTCTTCCAAACCTAAATACATAGATATTGTATAATACATAATTTATGGTATTTGCTTTATTACAGGAATGTGCCAAGTGTTTGCTTTTGTTGTTCTTTCTTTTTCCTCATCTTCCCATTACTTTCAAAAGCAAGGCTCTTGATCTACAATGTCCTTAATTAAAAGGACTAAGAACTTTCTGTTTTCTATTCTCCCCCTCATGGAAATAAATTTCAAATGTCAATAATTCATTTGGCCAAATGATTTAATGCTACATCTATATGATCTGCAGTATCAGCACAATATTCTCCATGAGTCAACTCCTCTACCAACAAAGACTAATAACTTCTGATGCCACGAACAAAACAGATTTTGATAGGACTATCCTTATTTGAGGACCACATATTCCTTGGAGGAATATGGGTGACACTATCAGTACTTGGCTTCAAAAGAACAGGCTAAACTTGCAAGGTGTTGCTAAATTTGGTCTTTTAAAAACTTGGTTAGCCATAGGGTCCCTAGCTGGCTCAATTGGTAGAGCATGTGACTCTTGATCTCAAGGTTGTGAGTTCAAGCCCCAGGTTGGGTGTAGAGATTAGTTAAAAATAAAATCTTTTTAAAAAAAAGAGATTATTTAAGGTAAGTAAATAAATACTGTTAGCCAAGTGACCCTACTTCAGGAATAAACCTAAATGATTGCTCTCTTGGTCCCTTCCAAAAGCCACAAAAGATCTCGAATGTGATTTCTGCTGTTTCACAGCACGCTTCCGTAGCAGTAGTGTGTGCAATTACAGAGAGGGGAACTGGAAGTCAGGACACAGAAAAAAATTAAAAAAATAATAATAATCCAGTCCTACAGGGAAATGGGTGCTCTGGAGCAGAGACCACAGTACCAGTGGTTTAGAAGGAGTGTAAGGTAATCTAGCATCTATTGCTTACATTGGGAGCAGGAGGAAGACTGCCAGAATGTAAGTGCCACCAGAGTAAGAATTCTCCGTGATTTACTCCAAGTACCTAATATGCATTCAATAAACACCTGACTGAATGTGGCAATGCTAGAATATGAGAAAGGAAAAATTCATTCAGAACTCGGGGGCTGAATTAGAGGCCTCGGGGGCTGAATGAGAGGGCCCCAGGAGTCAAGAAGAAACTTCCCAGTGGCAGAATTGAGCATGTCAGGAAGGGGAGCTATTTTCGAGAGGAAAAGTATTAACTGGAAACTGCGTTATCAAACCTGCATTTCTAATGTGACCCCAACCCCATATCTCACTTGAACATGACATTCAATCCTAGGTTAAATGAGATGTGAATCCTCTAGATTTCCAAGAATTCTCTAACCATGTAAATATGTTTCCTAATGTTGCCTGCATGCCCTCCTTGTGCTATACATAGACACAAGGGAGAGACGGGTGTCGGCAGAGAGCAAGCAGGCAGGTGAGCGGCCAGAGCTACAATCTAATTTTTGCTGCAGCGGCTGCACCTGCCCCATTCCTCAGTCTTGGGGCGTCCACCAAGGGGAGATCTGAAAGGGCTCAAAGTATCAGAATGGAGGCGAAACAAGAACACGTCAGGAGCTCGAGTCCAACTCTTGTAATTCCTGGTTCCAGGCTATTCTTTGTGGGTGCGGCTGGCGCCAGCTGTGGAACCACAACAGAAGCTGGGTAAAGGTCGCCAGCTGAAGACAAGGTAGCCAGGAGATCTTTACGTACAACAGAGGTGGGGCGTTCCCCTCTGGGCAAAACGCCCCCCTCCAGGCGCATTACTTCAACGAGCACAAGAGCAGTTACCTTAGCAGGATAACGCCCTCAGTCCACCACGCGACTCCGCTCCACCCTCCCCGGGAGCACACGCATGCACAAAAAGGCCGAACGGTGACGTCAGCCCTTCCCGGCACATCCTAGATGTCGTACATCCAGTGGCCTGTCGTAACTGCCGGCAAGAGAGGCCTCGAACAGAAGGGCACTCGCGCGGTGCACCCTACCCTGCTAGCCCGCATACGCGCAGGTCGTTGGCGCAGGCCCCGGAAACTGAAGCCAATGAGATGCGGTGACGTCACTGCGCATCAGACGGCGCAGCCGCACTGGGGCCGTGAGGGGGCGGCACGAGTTCGGTTGCACCAACACCGGTACTTAGGCGCGGACCGGCGTGTCCTTGGACTGAGAGAGCTGGACGTCCGGCTTGTGAGCGGGCACCTTCGCTTCGCGGGCGACCAAAGAGCGGTGAGCGCAAAGCGGGGACGCGGGAGCGGGCGGGAAGCGCTGCCGTAGGGGCACGCACTTGTGTTGGTGGGTATACTAGCGGGGCCGAGGGCAGTGCCTGGGTGCTGCGGGTGGGGCCCACGCGGGGCCAGCAGGCCTGGGAGTGAAGACCCCGGAATTCGGCCAGCCAGAACCCGGTGGGCTACCGCGTGAGATGGGGCGGAACCCCAACTAAGTGGGGGAATGGGCTGGGTCAGGACCCTGAAAACCCGTAGGCGACTTGGTCGGGGACCCGACTGAGACCCCAGCTCTCGTAGTCGGGGCTGAGGGGCTGTGGAAGCGACCGACAGGATTTCCCGAGATGAGGGCGGGAATGGGAGGGACGATGCGCAGCGCCTCACGTTCTCCTTCAGGAAGAGGAAAAACTGCTGCTCCTCCAAAAAGGAGTCATTTTTCTTCTTAGTTACTTGTCGCTTCTCTCCTTAACTTGCCTGAGCTTCTCGGGAAGGTAGGTTTCCTCAGTCTCCTTGAAACCGGCCTGATTGGGTGACCTCGTGGTCGCTTCCGGAGATCTCATAGCGGGGTCCCTGCATGACTCGCAGCCCCTTGCTGCCCTCCCACTCAACAGCAAGGCAGTTTATAGTGACCTGAGCAGGCTGAATCAACCATGATTTCTATTTTATAAATATGTTTTAATCTCTCCTCTGAGACGTGGCTTCAAAATGTAGTATGAATAAACAATTGGGTTTTCTTAAAAGTTGAAATTTTGGTGGTTTGGGTTTAATATAATCATGGTTTTCAACTTAGATGTGTGACTTTTTGCGACCTTGACCTCAACTTGCGAAATGGTTTTGAACTAGGTTCCCACTTTGCTTACTTGGGCTTTAATTCTGTCACTTAGACACACGTAGATGTGTTTTTAAGGAATTTCTCCTTCCAGCTAGTTTGTTGCAAGTGTACTAATAAGTGAAACAGGATTTACCCTGGTGCTTAATATCTATCAGAGATTCGTAGTGGGTGAGTAATTAAGTCACTAGAGTGATTACTGATTTCCATGGGACTTTTACTTATAGGAAATAAGTAATAAATTGAGTTTTTCATTTTTAGATTTAAAAATGGGTGATGTTGAGAAGGGCAAGAAGATTTTTGTTCAGAAGTGTGCCCAGTGCCATACGGTGGAAAAGGGAGGCAAGCACAAGACTGGGCCGAATCTCCATGGTTTATTTGGGCGAAAAACGGGTCAAGCCCCTGGATTTTCTTACACGGATGCCAACAAGAACAAAGG
>CM053559.1:51852387-51925295 GCA_028646485.1 Cryptoprocta ferox | reverse complement strand
AACTAAGTTATAATTCAGGATTGTCTTCTAAACAGCTATTCACAAATACAACTGTGGAATTACCGTATGTGTATGATTGGTAATGGTGCTTTTGCCAACTCGTTAGAAGGGTTAAAGTAGAGGAGATATATCATCAGCACAAATTTGTAAATTATGTGATAAGGCTTAAGATAATTAAAAACAAAATCACAGATCATGATTTTCCTAATGTGCTTGATTTAATGACTGATGCCAGAGTTTAAGTACAATAGTCCTAAGTACTGATGGAGCAGTGTTACTAGTCATAGTATTAGATCATGTACTTATTCCTCTAGGACAGCCTGAACTATAACAACACTTCAGTAATTCATCCTTAGAGTTTCTTTAGACAGAATGAACCCTGGAGCGTTTATACTAAACGTGGATAAGACAACATGCTTCTGGTCATGGTTCTGTGGCATATGATTGTATAATTTTTGTACAAGTTATTTCATACATGGTCCATGCCATAACATTTAGGGGAGGCCCTGGACGTTTTATGGAGATGGTGAAATTCTCAGTGAAAGAAACTGATAAGCTATCTCTGGTACAATAAGGAGACAGGGAAGAGGCCTTGTCAATAGTTTCAAAGATGATGGGGATGATTAGATAGCCTGTTAAGGTCTGGCAAAGCATTTTGTAATTTAATCTTACTTTCCATCATTGGAAAAATGTAAGTAAGCAAAGAAGTTGGGAAACCTGCAGAAACAATTTGGGAAAGCAAAAGAAGGCCTGCAGGTAACACCTTTGTAAAGTGGTGACTGCAGAAGTTAGTGGTATTCAGAAACAGTGTAGCCATTTAGCTTATAAGAATTTTAGATCAAGATGGGAAGACATGGAGTTCAGGAAGCTGATTTACTTCTGTGCCTCCTACATCAACTGAACTTGCTGTGTTCTAGGCCAGTTATACTCAGTGAGTACCTCTGGTGATTGATACATAACATAAATGATCCTACAACTAATTTGAAAGAAATTTCCACTTATGAGGTATATATGCTCTTTTAGAAATAAATAGGATAAAAACACTTTGTTCTGAGAGAGGGGAGAGAGAATCCCAAGCAGGCTCTGCACCGTAAGGGCAGAACCCGACAAAAGGCTCCATCCCACGAACTGTGAGATCATGACCTAAGCCAAAATCAAGTCAGATGCTCAACCAACTGAGCCACCCAGGCACCCTTGAGAGACAGATGCTTTTAAGGAGTTTTTCTTCCAAGTTCCGTCTACACTGTGGATTTTGTCTAGAACAGCACTGTCCTATAGAATTTTCTGTGATGATGGATTGTACTTGTGCTATCCAATACAGTAGCCAGTAATCACATGTGGCAATTAAGCCCTTGAAATATGGCTAAATTTACAAATTGCCATAAATGGCTACCTCATAAGACTGTTGTTGAGCATTGACATCTGTGAAAGCTCTTGACTGGTGAGCACCAGAATACTTTTCATGATAATCTCCCTTGGTTTAGGTTTCACACCGAACATGGAATAAAACACAGGCATCATAGAATATGCACAGGTAGCTGTATCTGTTGGTAACCCATATACATTGCTTTGCATGACATTTTGCCCAAATTCTAGCCCTATAATTCAGATTGCTTTATAAAGTCCATTCACTTTTCAGCTTAGCTTCAGTGCCTTGTAAGGTGTATGGGACAATTATTGTCCCTATTTTATATCTAAGTAAACAGGCCTAGAGAAGTTGTTGCTGTCAGAAGTCACACAGAGGCATTGCCTTGGAGTAGTATCACATGAACTGACCCTGCCTTTTTACAGTGTCTTCTAAAACTCCATATAAACTGTCACCTATTAGCCTCTTGACAGAAAGAACTTAGACTTCCTTGTCTTACTAAAGACCGCATTCTCCGGGCCTCTAAACCTCTGTGGTCCTCATAGCTGGGACCTGCTCATTCTTTCACACTGTCCACAGCAGAGATCACTCTGGGCTTGGCACCTTTCAGATCATCACTCTGACTCATAGAACTACCTGCGTGAGAGTGAGGACATCTTTGTGGACCCTTTCCTGTCTCCTGTACTCTGGACCATTTGCTGAGAATCTACATGCTCCATTCCAACTCTTGAAGAAAAAAAATTTTTTTACTGGTAATAGCTACGTAAAAGTGAATAAATGACCTGTCCTTAATGCCACTGTAACCTCCAAACTTTTTACTTGATTGTAACTCTTCTCAGTGCTGCTTTCTCATAGTGGCAACTTAGACTTGTTGCTCCAGAACTTCTCCACTTCTGAAACTTGAAATCCCATTATACAATCTCATACTACTTCATGTCTTTCTTATCTCTATCGTTTCCTTGAACTCCTCAAAATCCCAGTCCCTGATCATTCCCCTGTGGTTTCCTTCCTTAGCCAGCTTTTCAGTGTATCTTTTCAATCACGACATTCCCTGCATCCAGTACCTTTGTCACGTGTTACTTTTTGTGGCATCTGCACTTGCACACACCCAGCCTGGGAGCAGCCCAGCTCTTTGCTTTCTCCATTTCCACATCTGATCTGAGCATTATCGAAGAAAATCACACACATCTGCGGATTGGCACCACCATAAACATTATCTCTGATTCAACAGAACTAGCAGAAATCTTATGCAACTGTTCTTTTATATATTGTATAACCATTCCTTCCCAGTCTTACTCGTGGTTAATTTACAAAATCGTGCTCCTCAAGCATATCTCTCCCCCTCCCCTGTTAGCACAGTAGATGGCCTTGCCTCCCATTTCAGATAGGAATTCTTTATTTCCTGGCCACAAGGAAGGGTTTTATTGTCCCTCACCCCACACTTTTAGCCATGTTCTTAATTCAGATATGGTTCAGAATGTTCAGTTACATCGAGAGAAGCTCCAGATGTTAAACTTCACTCCAGCATGGTCCGTGTAACACCCATTCCCAACCCTCTTGTCTTCTGCCTCCGTCTCCCATAGAAGTTTGAAGAGCTAAATGCTTGCGTTCATTTCAGTGCAGGAACTTCACATTGAGAGCTACAATCCAACACAACAAATAACACAAAGTTCTGGAAATTACAGCTTTTCTTAGTTTTAATGGAAGTGTAGCTGGGCATGGGCAATACATCTGGACCAAGAAATTAAAAATCTTAACAATTTGGGAATAAAAAGGGAAATCTACCGGGTTTTCTAAATCACCTGCCCTGAGTTAGGACATATCATGTTGCCAGATGATATGCCCAAGGAGCTGAGCCCCTCTCCTGACACCGATGGAATCCTGTACAGTAACACTTGTGCCTCGAGTTAACTCATCTGCAAACTGGCATTAGTTAACATTAGCCCTGAGGGTTGTAAGGATTAAACGAGAGTGCTTGGCACATTCCCTGGCACTATAAACATTCAAATGTTAGCTAATTTTGAACTGGGTGGGCAGTATAATTTGTCAAATTAACAGCTGGAAAGATTGCATGCAAGGGAGACCTAGATGAGTCTTCTAACAAGTGATATAATGAAAGAGAAGTGCGTGGAATTAGAGATTTGTATCCATGACTCCAGCCCTGATTCTAATAACTCACTTACCTGGTGATGTCTCATTCCCTATTAGTGACCAGGACCAAGAATCCATGAAGTGCAATATCCAACTCCATTTACCTTGAGAGCTTTTCCAAGAGAGGTCTGAGACGTGGTGAAAAGGTTAAATGGGCACCTAATTTTCGTATACTCATCTTGTGTGTCTAGTTTTTCCAGTAACTAACAAAGACAGTTAATACTCTATTTCCTGGGATTATGCTGGTTCTGGCCGGCTTCTGAAGCTTTATTAAAAAGAATCTCAACAATTGAAAGGAGACATCAAGATGGGACCATGTGCATTAAAGGCAGCTTAGAGGGTAATGTTTAGTAGGCTGACTCCAACCCTCCATTGTTGCACCTCCCAGGATTTATGTGGAGGCTTAATCCAGGTCATAGTAGGGTACCACCTGCAAGTGCCCTGTCTGAGGAACTGGTTCTTCTGTTTCCTGTCCTGGCACAGTGGCTGCCAACTTGTCTTGAGCGATAGTCCATAGTGGTATTTTTAAAGAATGTTGATAATGGAAACCACCGCCTTGTATAATTCTCGGATGGGGCATGTGTGATGTAACAACACATCACTGTTCTAACCAAACAACACTTATGTGCCCAGGTTAGCGATAGTATGGGAAGAGATCTGTGGGAACAATTTTTAATTTGTGATTCTCTCAATCAGAGTAGGTTAAGACACTAGTTTCTTGGTATGTACCTAATATTAAGGGGGAAAGGGATTTTGAAGAACCAATGCTTAGTGGAAAAAACAAGAAGGGCCTGCCTACTTTGCCCCTTCCCAACGTGGTATCTCTCAAGATAAAGTAAGAAGGGAGGAAGGAGGGCCTTTTTTTAATTGTAAATCAAGATCAGGTAAAGACACCAGTACTCTTTTATAGCATAATAGCACAAAATGTAGCCTGAATATGCCATATTCTTTTCGTAGACAACCTGCCTGAAAATTCTGGTAGCTCTCTTTGTATTCTCCGCCCTGAAGTTGATCAAGCAATTCACAACTAAGGCCTCTATTAGAATATACAAGAGAATTCAGGCAAGGTGTGAGATTTTCTAATAGACCTAAACTGGAGAAATCCCCTTTACCCACGCTGGTTCTCCAGCAGAATACATTTTGAAAGTGGACAGCCAATGCCTATACCCTTGGCCTTCACACAGGTGCAATTTCTGAATCCAACAATTTTTTGACAGGGAACTGCCCTTCAGGACACAGCTTCAAACTTCCCACCCTTGGTTCCTTTGCTCTTTTACTGATCATTCCTTCTTAGCCTCATTTGTAGTTTTTTGGGCTTTTTGGTTTTGTTTTTGTCCATTCTCAAAGAGCCTACTCTTTATGTATTTGATACCCATTCTCTCCTGCATTTTTAGGACCAGAACCTTGATTTTTTTTTTTTTTTTAGGGTGGCAATATACCAATAAAAGATTACACTCCAACTTCCTTGGGTGCGGTCAGTGGGTCAAGTGGAAGTCAGTTGGGTGGGTCTTACAAGAAACCTTTTTTAGAAAGATCTGACTCAGCTAGGAGGACTGCCCTTTTACCCCTTCTCCTCTTCCTATCTAGAAACTAGGTGGGATGGCAAAACTCGGGCAGCCATTTTGAACTACACTGCATCATTGAAGATGGAACCCATACAGCTTAGAATGGCAGAGCAGAAAGATAGAAGGAACTAGCATATTGGTGATGTGGTCAGGCTGCCACACTAGCCCAGACTTCTCTAATAGTTTGATAAACTTTCTTCTTATTTAAGCCATTGTTATTTCAGTTTCTGTTGTATGCAACTGATTCTATTCCTAACTGATACCCACCGCTTATGCAATATTAGTGCTCCCACAGTTATACGTTTGATATTTTTCTTTATATTCCCCCCTCCCACCCGGCATATCCACACACATGCCAGTGACTTCTTATCTTTATCTACACAGTCCAAATCCCTCTTGAGCCCAAAACCTATATACTCAACTGCCTTTTAGACATCTTTATTTGGGTTACCCCCTAGGCACAGTGGTAGTATGAATAAAGGCCACCTAAATATGTCCATGCCCTAATCTGTGGAACCTATGAATGCTACCTTATATGGCAAAATGGACTTTACAAATGTAATCAAGTTAGGGATCTTGAGATGAAGAATCTATCCCAAATTATTTGGGGAGGCTTGATGAGTTAGAGAGGAAGGCAATGTGACAATGGAAGCAGAGATTGGAGTGATGTGACCACAAACCAGGGAAGGCTGGCAGCCTCTAGAAGCTGGAGGAAACAAGGAATGTTTTCCCCTTTGGAATCTCCAGAAGGAAACAGCCCTTTCAACACTTTGATGGTAGCCCGCTGAGACCCATTTTGGAATTTTGACCTCCAGAACTGTAAGATAATAAAGTTTGAGATAATTTATTACAATGGCCATAGGAAACCGATACACAGGCACTTCAAACCTGACATATCCCAAAATAAATTCATTAACTTTTCCTTTTCTATTTCCTATCATGATTATTATATAATCAAATTATGAAATATATGAAATCAGTCATATATCCTAGATTTGTCCCACTCTACCATCCTTCACTTATCACTTTGTATTTTAATTTCTGTATATTAATTGTCACTCAAATCAGTTCCTGATTTGTCTGCATTATCTTCCATCTGTTACTATTAAGGGTAGCACAATGGTTCTTGGCTGGGGGTGAATTTGCCACCTTGGGCAGGGGAGAGGGACTTTTTTGTCTCCAAAGACAGAGACATCTTTGGTTGTTACCACTGTGTAGGGGTGCTGTCAGCTGGCATCTAGTGGGTAGAGGCCAACGATGCTACGGAACATCTACAATACACAGAACAGCCCCACCACAAAATTCCCTGGTCCAAAATGTGAATAGAGCCAAGGTTGAGAAAGCCTGCTGTAGTCTTAAAACTGGTCTCCTTGCCTTGCATATTAAACCACTCCAGTCATGATCATTATAATTTCCAATTCCCTAGTGAAATCTACAGGTATATCTTATTTTATTGCACATTTCAAATACTATTTTTTTTTTTTTTTTACAAATTGAAGGTTTGTGGGGCGGCTGGGTGACTCGGTAGGTTGAGCAACAGACTTCGGCTCAGGTCATGATCTCAGGGTCCATGAGTTCTAGCCCCACATAGAGCTCTGTGCTGACAGCTCGGAGCCTGGAACCTGCTTCAGATTCTGTGTCTTCCTCTCTCTGTGCTCCTCCCCCACTTGTGCTCTGTCTCTCTCAAAAATAATAAACATTATGCACTCATAGGTCTAACAGGAGAAACCCAACAGAGGCCCATGGGGAGGGGAAGGAGGAAAAAGAGTTAGGGAGAGGGAGGGAGACAAAACACGAGAGACTCTTGAATACTGAAAAGAAACTGAGGGGGGAAGGGGAAGGGGGAAAGGTAATGAGGGGTGATGGTCTTGGTGGAGGTCACTTGTGGGGAAGAGCACTGGGTGTTATATGGAAACCAACCTGACAATAAACTATAAAGTTAAAAAAATAATAATAATAAACATTAAAAAAAATTGAAGGTTTGTGGCAACCCTCAAGCAAGTCTATTGGCACAATCTTTGCAACAGCATTTGCTCACTTTGTGTCTCTATCACAATTTGCTATATCATGCAATATTGCAAACTTTTATCGTGTTATTATATTTGTTACAGTGATCTGTGATCAGTGATCTTTGATGTTACCATTATAATTGTTTTGGGGTCCCAGAAACCACACTCATATAAGATATAGAACTTAACTGATAAATGTGTGTGTTCTGACTGCTCCATGGGTCTCCCTTGTCTCTCTCCTTCTCCTTCGGTCCCTTATTCCTCGAGACAACAGTATTGAAATTAGGCCAATTAATAAACCTACAATGGACTCTAAGTGTTCAAGTGAAAGGAAGCATCGCATGTTTCTCACTTTAAATTAAAAGCTAGAAATGACTTTTAGCTTAGTGAGGAAGGCGTGTCTCAAGAGCTAAGCTAGGCTGAAAGCTAGGCCTCTTATACCAAATAGCCAAGTTGTGAATGCAAAGGAAAAGACAAGGAGTTCCTTCTTACAGATGAGCAAAGAAAGTGGTTGCTTGAGATGGAACCTACTCCTGGTGAAGATGCTGTGAAGATTGTTGAAATGACAACAAAGAGTTTAGGATATTAAATGAACTTAAACTGGTAAGCAGTGGGAGGGTTTGAGAGGATTGACTCCAATTTTGAAAGTTCTACAATTTTAGGAGCACCTGGGTGGCTCAGTTGGTTAAGTGTGTGACTTCAGCTCAGGTCATGATCTCATACTTCATGGGTTCGAGCCCCACATTGGGCTCTGTGCTGACAGCTTAGAGCCTGGAGCCTGCTTTGGTTTCTGTGTCTCCTCTCTCTGCCCCTCCCCTGCCCGCTCGCTCTCTCTCTCTCTCTCTCAAAAATAAACATTAAAAAAATTTTTTAAAGAAAATTCTACAATTTTACAGTGGGTAAAATGCCATCAAACAGCATCACATGCTACAGAGAAATCATTCATAAAAGGAAGAGTCAGTTGATGCAGCAAATCTCACTATTGTCTTATTTTAAGAAATTGATATAGCAGGGCACCTGGGTGGCTCAGTTAAGCGTCCCACTGTTAATTTTGGTTCAGGTCATGATCTCACTCTTCCTGGGTTCAAGCCCCACATCGGGCCCTGTACGGACGGCGTAGAGCCTGCTTGGGATTCTCTCTCCCTCTCTCTGCCCCTCCCCTGCTCATGCTCTCCCTCTCTCTCTCAAAATAAATAAATAAACTTAAAAAAGAAAAGAAAGAAAGAAATTTTTCAGCCATCTGACCTTCAGCAGCCACTACCCCATCAGATATCAGCCATCAACATTGAGGCAAGATATCTGTTGTGTCGACAGCAAGAAAGGTAAGCCTTGCTCATTGCTTAGTAACATTGCTCAATTAACCAAGAGTTACTAAACTGGAAGGTGTCACAGCCTCTGGGAGTCCTTCGGTTGAGCCCCTCACCACTGGCCCTTTTGTCTGTCCAATCTCACTAACCTATTTTTTGCCGAATGGAAATACTGCCCCAAGGGTCCAAAAGGACCCTTGATCAAAAGAGAATTTGTGAACTCCTTTCAGTGGTGACCAACTTGATGGCCTAGGTAAAGTGTGACACCCAAGAAGTGCACAATAGATCATGCAGTAGAACTGAAAGCGTCAGAAAGAGCCTTTGAAATTAATTACACACTGGGAAGAAGTTTTTCCAAAGTACTTAAATGGCTTAGGAGAAGCAATTTTATTTTCATTTCTGTGTGTATAGTTGCACATTGGATATCATGTGTATTTCCCACTCTAATTTAGACTGGTTGAAAGGAATAATGAAGTACTGACATATTTATTTTGCATCTACTAAGCTTATCCATTGAAATAGATTTATCTGCACCATTTCCCTTAAATTGCAATCATGCTCTAGTTTTACAGCACATTTTTGTATTTTGTGAAATGATGTCTCTGGAAGCCTAGCACACCTTGGGGGTTGCGGTATTGCACTGCGTCAGAAGCATACGTGCGGCCTTGCCGTTTCTTCCAGATGTGAGAGCCTGACATTATCTGCACCCCACACTCTGATAGATAGAATTTATCCACTTCTGTAGTCACAGATGTAATGTTATTCGTGTATGTTGCTTGCTCCAAGACTTCTGCGTAAAATGGGTTTCTGAACACGCCGTTTCTTAAAATGCAAATGAAATCTCTAGTGGCCTAACAGCTACGTTTTAAAGCAATTTTGACAGGGCACCTGGGTGGCTCAGTCGGTTGAGCATCTGGCTTTGGCTCAGGTCATGATCTCACAGTTCGTGGGTTCGAGCTCCGTGTCGGGCTCTGTGCTGACAGCTAGCTCAGAGCCTGGAGCCTGTCTTCGGGTTCTGTATCTCCCTCTCTCTCTGACCCTCCCCTGCTCACGCTACCTCTCACTCTTTCTCAAAAATAAATAAAAACATTAGAAAAAATTTTAAAAAAAATAAAGCAATTTTGACAGCTTTGCTCAACTGGGAGTTGGATGAATGCCTATTTGCTATGGATTCTGAGTCTGTGAGTTTTACTTCTAAATACTATCTTCTATGTGTGCAAAACATTGGTGCTTTCAAACTATTTTTTCAAGACTTATTTTCAGTCCGATCATCATTCTTCAGCCCCGTTTTCCCTACGTGATGCATAACATTTTCAAAGAGGAATTAATAATAGGGGCTTCTGGTCCTTTCCCCTTTAAAAAAAACAGCTTTAATTATTTGACAAAGCTATGTTCAGTACTTTAAAAATATGATTTCACTGAGTTTTAAAAATACAAAGAACGCAAAAACAATCAAAACAACTATATTGTGTGTGTCAAGTCAGACATGGAAACTCCTCACTACCCCCTTAGTCCCCACCCCCAGAGGGTGAGCCCTCTTAATTGCAATTGTATATCCCTCTAAGGCCTTTTCACATTCCTGTACTTGCACATAGACAGGTATGAATTATTGTGCAACTTGCATGTTTTACTAAACATGCCTGGAGCTGTCAGTGTATAAACATACATCCACTTGATTTTTTTCAGACCACTGCAGAAAGCCCCATGGAGTGGATAATGAGTCCCCACCACTGGATATTTAGGCTGGTAATCTTTTCATACATTTCAAGGTTTCCATGAACTTCTTCAGGTAGCATAGATGCCTAGCCGTGGAATCACTGTTTGGTTTGGTCAAAGTGCCGGGAAGAAAGGCTGGATTCCTATACGCGCCCCCAGTAGCCTGCGGCAATGCCCTGCTCTCCAAACCCTCACCAGCACTGGGCGCTATTGGTATTTTCCAATTTTTGTTAGTGTATTAATAATTTTTAGCTTTTAGTTTTTCATTTTGATGCTTTGGGCTCAGTGTGTAAAGGTTCGTGTTTGGCATGAAAGGTGGTAAACTTTTATCCGCGTAAAATGTACTTCCTGTTTGGTGGGTTGCTTTTGACCGTGATTCCAGAATTAACAGTGTTTCTCCTGCTCACTCACTCTTAGGACTTCTGGCTTCCGTCCTGCTCCATCCCTTTCTTTCCCATATCTCTGTCCATTTTGCAAAGATAACTGAACTTTGCCTTTTTTCCTAATCCATGAGGCTCTGTTTATTAACTGGGGAGTTCCTCACATTTATAGTGAACCCCAAGATATTTAATCCTTTTCTTGACATCTTTAAGTTTTCTGTTATTATTGAACTTTTTTCTCTTCAGCCTTTTTTTAAACTTTTTTCTCTTTCATTTGGATTAATCAAATTTTGTTTTTATTTTTCTCTTGTGATCTGGAAGTTCCACATCTCTTTTCTCATCTACGCCATTTCTATTTTCCTAACATTTTCACTTACATTTTAAACTAACATATTTAGTGAAACATATATACCACATATATACATAATGTATATGTATTCATTTTGTTACCTTAATTTAAATGGGACATACATATATTTAAACATGCATATACTCATATATTACATATTTAGATGTTTAATCAATGTAGATCAAGTACTAATTTTTTTTTAAGTAGACTTCATACCCAGCATGAAGCCCAGAGCAGGGCTTGAACTCAGGGTCCTGACATCAAGACCTGAGGTGAGATAGAGTCGGATGCTTAACTAAGCCACCGAGACACCCCTGAATACTAATTATTGAATTACTCTAAAGGACTCATTTCATGAGAAACAGTTGATGATCGGTCAGTAAAATGCAGTCATCTGTTCCAAGTTAAGTGGAACGTAAGGAACGATCCAGTAAGTTATAATGAAATATTAAATGCTGTGGTGAGTTCCAAACTTCCATCTTAACAATCATAATGATGTCTGTGAGGCAGCAACTACAAGAGGGCACGGGGAACAGATCTCCAAACTCAGGGCACAGGGGGCGTGAAGGCCCTGAGTCCCCGTATCGGCTTCCAATGGCGGCCGCAGCGCATCACCACACACTTAGCAGCGAGAGCAACTCAGACCTATCATCTGAGAGTCGGGCGGGCTCGGTAGGTTGTGTGCCTGAAGCCCACGCGGCTGACATCAAGCTGTCAGCTTGCCCTGGCTCTGGTGGGGGATCTCTGCGTGGATCTCTGCAGGGAACACTCTTCCAGGCTCATTCAAGGTCCTTGGCGGAACCCAGTCCACGTGGTAACAAGACCAGGCTGTTTCCGTGGGGGCTCTGAAAATGGCGTTTCCCCCTCCTCCAACATTGTAACGGAGTCGGGCTCACTTTTTCCCTTTTCCTTCAGTGAAGACTTTGCACAAGTAGGTGGGAAAGAGTAATGTGAGGCCTCGTCCACCATTGTAAATAAAAAGCTCCATACTGTACCTTTTCTTATGAAGCTATTGTTTTGTTCTGGGAGGAAAGAAAACAAAAAAGCTGGTGTAGTGTTTTTTTGTTTTTGTTTTTTCCTAGATATGTTTTAAGGGCAAGTAGGCAGCAGAGCTTAGATACAGACATAGGGAGCAACCCTGTGACCCTAGAGGATGGGACCAGCGAGAGCGCAAGGCCCTGTCTGGGGCGGCTTGGAAGTCCAGGCCGTGGGTGGAGGGAAGGCAAGAGTCACAGGTTCTGCTCTGCAGATCAGGAGAGCTCTAAGGGCTTCTAGGGCCTGGCCCCAGTGCTCACAGTTACCTTGCTGGTCGCCTAGACTCCTGAGCTGCCCACAGCAAAGCACCCAGGGTCCAGGGCCCCCTTAGCCACAGCGCCCTGCCTCCAATGCCACTGAATGTGGAATGCCTAATTTTAAAAATATTGCCCCTTCTCTTAAATGATTCATATATTCACTAGTACATTATGCCAACTTGACTCGTCACCAAAGCTTTCCCTTCATGTCTTCCCAGTTTCTAACATTTTTTAAAAAGGTTTATTTATTTGAGAGAGGGCAGAAGGGAAGGGCAGACAGAGAAAGAGAGACAGAGTGAGAGAATCCCAAGCTGACTTCACACTGATAGCGCAGAGCCAGATTCAGGGTTCGATCTCATGACCCTGGGATCATGACCTCAGCTGAAACCTGAGTAAGAAGCTCAAGCAGCTGAGCCACCCAGGCACCCCCGACCCCCACCCCCACCCCCAATTTCTATCATGAGCCAAATTAGTAACAGTAAACAGGTAATGGTTTACAGAACTACATTTTTTAAAATACTTCCCATAGTGCCCAGCCCCTCCTCCTCTGTAAGCCCTTGTCTAATTGATACATATTTGGTAACTGATAACAGAACAGCAGATCGGGGTGTGTCTTTTTGGATTATCTAATACAACATCCTTACTTTAATGACTAAGAAAGCAATTGCCTGAGGATGTCTTACAAACTGTTCAAGATCAGTTAGGGGCCCCCAGGTGGCTCAGCCGGTTAAGCATCCGATTTGAGCTCAGGTCATGATCTTGCAGTCTGTGAGTTCAAGCCCTGTGTTGGGCTCTGTGCTGACAGCTCAGAGCCTGGAGCCTGCTTCAGATTCTGTGTCTCCCCTTTTCTCTGCTCCTCCCCTGCTCACACTCTGTCTCTGTCTCAAAAATAAATAAATGTTAAAAAAACAAAAAGATCAGTCATTTGTCGTTTTCTAAATTCCATTGCAAAGCTCTCTCCATTATAAAAAAAATTTTTAATGTTTATTTTCGAGAGAGAGAGACAGAGACAGAGTGTGAGCAGGGAAGGGGCAGACACAGAATCTGTCAGCACAGAGCCCAGTGCAGGGCTTGAACCCACAAACCATGAGATCATGACCTGAGTTGAAGTTGGACACTTAACTGACTAAGCCACCCAGGAGCCCCAAAGCTCTCTCCATCAGAAACTGCATGTTGGAAAATGTAAGTTCTATTTAAGGACAGGCAGCTGGAGTAGACTTTAAATAGCTGTTCCAGTGGCTTGCCCACCACCATCTCCAGATTTGAGGTCAAAAGCCAGGAATCCATGAAAGAAGGTTAAAAATGTACCTTTAAGAGAGAGAAGCAAACCAAGAAACAAACTCTTAAACTACAGAGAGCACAATGATGGTTACTAGACAGGAAGAGGGTGGGAGGATGGGGGAACTCGGTGATGGGGATTAAGGAGAGCACTTGCGAGAGCGCAGGGGTGGCTCAGTTGGTTAAGCATCTGACTTCAGCTCAGGTCATGATCTCACAGTTCGAGAGTTTGAGCCCCAGGTCGGGCTCTTTGCTGACAGCTCGGAGCCTGGAGCCTGTTTCTGATTCTGTGTCTCCCTCTCTCTGTCCCTCCTCTGCTTGCACTCTCTCTCAAAAATAAAATAAGCATTAACAAAAAAGAGGGCACTTGCTGTGATGAGCACCGGGTGATGTACAGAGTATTGAATCACGGTGTTGTACCCCTGAAACTAATATTACACTACATGTTAACTGAAATTTAAAAATTTAAATAAAAGCTTCAAAAAAAAAAAAGTATCCTTATCCAACTTGCCCCCTTGCCATGGACCTGGACAGAATCCTATCTCCCAATTAGATCTCTGGAGGTGGGTTTTAAAGTGTCCCTTAAAAACAGTGGGGAGTGATTCTGGAGACCAATAAATAGGACTTAAAGGTGAGTAAGTGGAAAATCATAATCTGGGACCTATCAAAAAGTTCTGAAGTCTCGGAGAGAAACAACATAAAAGACATTTCTTTAGTTAGATTTATAGATTTACTCTAAGTTTAGACGACACAGTATCTACAATGAAACACAAATATCACAAACACAAAGCAGAACATGCTAGATTACAGCCACACACAACAGCCGGGAAGAACATGCCCCTACAGAGCAATGTCGGCAGAGTCAGGACAGACAGACAGAAGGGCGCACCACTGTTGAGCAACCACCATCCAGGCCTTTTCAACCTGTATTTTACTATCTATAAAATTTTTTTAACATTTATTTATTTTCGAGAGACAGAGACAAAGCACGAGCGGAGGAGGGGCAGAGAGAGAGGGAGACACTGAAGCTGAAGCAGGTTCCAGGCTCCGAGCTGTCAGCACAGAGCCTGACACAGGGCTCAAACTCATGAACCATGAGATCACGACCTGAGCCGAAGTCAGACGCTTAACTGAGTCCCCCAGGCGCTCCTGTGTTTTACTATTTAATCCTCACTCTCCAACAAGGTAGGTGTAGACATCCTCACATTAGAAGTGAAACAGAACAGTTATGTGGCCCGGAGTCAGACTCCCAACAACAGGCCCACTCAGCTCCAAAGCCCAGGCCCTTTCCCCAGACTCCACCTCATCAGGGTCAAAGTGGAGGCCGACTGGACAAATGTCTAGAATTGAGAAAATGAATCTGAATTTCAAAATGAGAGAAGACCACAGATTGGAATAGATTTTCCAGAAGGACGCACAGCAAAAGAAATTGTATGTGCAATTCCAACATTTTAAAAGGACATTTAAAGATTCTCCTTAATTGCTGTATTCCTACCAACACGTTTAGGCATGAATACACAAACGAATTACATGCACTGGTAAAATTGTGTGTGTGTGTGTGTGATGTGTATTTCCATGAAGGAAACATATCTTCCAAAGATGTGAAAACCAAGTGAGTGTCCACTTCTCGAATGAAATAATATGGCTAAAGATACTGCAGCGCAAACAAAACCCTTAGGAGGGAAGAATTCACTCCAAGATTTTCATATCTAATCATAACATGGAGATAAAAGATAAAATAAAAGTTTCTGGAAGTTTCTGCCTCAGAAACATACTCCGAATCCCAGAAGGCGGGAGAGGAAGAACATTTCTACGAGGCAGAAGGCTGAAAAGACCACGCAGGGACTCCCTGCATACCTCCTGCTTCCTTCCCGTCACGATTAGATTCTCACTTGAACAGAGCAGACCTTAACTCGGGAGAGACACATGGACTCTGCCTGGGCCAGGCCAAGCTGAGCCACCGGAGCTTTTCATCTTGGACATAACCCCAGCTCAGTTCCACAAAAGAAAGGGGCCCGTGGCTGGTGGCCAAGGGAGCCGAAGGTCGCGGCTGGTGGGAGTGGCTGTTGAGAAAAAACTGACGGTGGACATTACAACTGAGCGATGGACACAAACACCTACTGGACAACTGCTGATGACCTAGACAGCCGTGGTAATAGTAAAACCCAAGGAGGGCAGGGGATCTGGGAGAGGATTCACAAGTATCAGGAGAGAAACCCGCAGAAATTCCTGGCCATCAACACCTAGGAATCCCAGCTTACTGTTGTGCTGTCTATGCAGAAATGAAACAGGACAAAGACAACAATGTGTGAGATGCTTTACATTCTAAAATATTAACCTAAAAACCAGAGACAAGACATTTAACATCCAAATTCTAATAAAATACAATGGCATGTTTCAAAGGGAAAAACAGTTGCAAAAACAAAGCTTTCAAGAGAGTGCACAAATAGAAGGCGGGCCAAGAACAAAAATTATAACAAAGGTCTAAAGTCACCTGTCAAATTCCCTCTCTTCAACTGCGCTCTCAAGAGAGAACAGTACAACTTGAATGTCACCCACGTAAGACCAAGGCTCTTTGCCTGCTGTTCACCGCTCTGCTCTCAGTGCCTAGAACACCGGCTGGCATCCAGTACCGTTTGAATGAATGGATGTGAGCACAACACTAACAAAAACTGCAGTGACCCAACGTCTACACGGGACAGGTAAGCAGTAACTGCGGCTTTGTGTAGAGAGGAATCCCACATCGCACGACTTTCCTAGAGGACAATTCAGGACACATGCCAACAGCCTTAAAAATGTGCAAGAATTTATTGCAAGAATTTTACTCAAGAGACGTGTATTTCTTTTTTTAAAAAGATCATTAAGGCTTTCAACATGTTTTTGTGTACAATGAACAAAAGGGAAACCAGCTTGTGTCCTGCTCTGAGTGTCCCTGAGCAGAGGACAGGATAAATGACAGTCCATCCAGACGATGGGATCCTGACGGAGGATGTTGTAACAGAGCACCTTCACACAGGAAGTGATGATGACAAAGAAGAAAGCAGCCTACGAAACAGTCCCACGCTGCAGATGACATGTGCAAGAGCGGACACCGTGCTCCCCAAAGTGGGGTGTGAGATCACGGCAATTTTCTTTCTCTTCTTATTGTTCATTTCTCTGCCCTCGTGTTTCTACGATGAATGTCTATTACTTACAAAACAAAATGGTCCAATATAAAAATCTGAAGACATTTACTTTTGAGAGACCCACGCTACGGGCTGTGAACTGGTGCCAAGTAGAATATTAAACACCCTCTACTACCCTCTCTACCTCCTGGAAAAATACAACATCCTTCATCCTTCAAGTCTGCGGAGATGTCTCCAATACTAGATTACACCTGGCTACCTGTGAACATGTCTCCATTAGTCAGTCCCGGAAACAGGAGAAAACTGTAAGTGGCTACAAAGAAGAACAAAAAACTGGCACTTTCATTCGGCTGTTTGGTGAGACCGTAAATCCACTGAACACCACGAAGTGAAGCTGCTTCAAATGAAAACCACCACACTGGCCAACACGGAGTCACGTGGTCAGCAAAAGAAACGTTCTTCAACGGGAGATGCGTACCCATCAGAGGCCACCTCACACACAAATGAGTCTTTAGTTTCAGTTTGAGCCCACTACTCATCATACTGTCCACCCTGAAAAGAAAGACCTGCTTTGGACAAAAGAAACACATTCATTCATATTTTGTACGAACAGGCTCACACATCAGGTAGTACCTGGAGGAAACCCAAGCTTCTATTAACAGAGGCTAAGTCAATCAATTGTAAAATTGTGGCTATTCCTACTCTATTTTTTTGAGGTATAGAATTCAAAATACACCCTGAGAGTACAACAAATAAACTCCCAGTTTCCTAAGCTACAAGGTGGGAAAGAGTGCGTTACCAAGGCGCCATCTTTAAACTTCAGGTGTCATGTTCACCTCCCACAACCAAAGGTTCTGTTCCAGTTTTCATAAAGCTCTAAATCTTTAGGAGACACGCTGGGTCGCACGGTTCTGAAAGCATTTTCAAAATCAACATAAGCTATTGGTCGAACTTGATCTGGGGTCATGGTGGCGATGTCAGCAACTTGTAAACTGCGAATGGGCCCAAGAGATGCTTCTCTGCACAGCTGGGTCATGTCAGCCCCCGAGAACCCATCAGACTGCCGCACAATGAGGCCAACCTCCTCCTCACTCAGGCAACACTGCTCCTTGGACATGAGGTTCGTCACAATCTGTCTCCTAGCTGGAGCTTCTGGGAGAGGGATATAAAGCCTTTTCACTAACCTTCTCCTGGCGGCCTCATCAATTTCTTGGGGCCGATTAGTTGCCCCCACCACCAGAATACGATCTTCAGAAGAGGTTGTTGCTCCATCTAGCTGAACCAGAAATTCGGTTTTGATCCGTCTAGAAGATTCATGCTCACCATCTCCTCGCTGAGACAAAAGGGAATCAATTTCATCAATAAATATCACAGCCGGCTGCTGGCACCTTGCAACAGCAAACAACGCACGGACCATTTTCTCCCCCTCGCCTACCCATTTGGAAGTCAAGGAGGAAGCAGAGATGCTGAAGAATGTTGCCCCAGACTGGCTGGCAATGCACTTGCCAATCAGAGTTTTCCCAGTCCCAGGGGGCCCAAAGAGCAGAATTCCTTTAGGGGGTCCTCGTAAACCGGTAAAGATGTCTGGCCTCACCATGGGCCACACGACGATCTCCTTTATTGTGGCTTTGGCAAATTCTATTCCTGCGATGTCATCCCAATTTACCGGGGGCCCATGATCCATGATCTCGTTCATAATAAGTTCGATCATCTTTGGCTCCAGGTTCTTCAGACGCTCATCCATGGGACGTGCTGGCTCTGCATTTCCTGTGCCGGAAGGCTTGTACTGCACTCCCCCGTCCTGCTTCGGTACAGGAGGAATGAACTTACCAAATACTCCTCGGGACCGACTGGCTCCCAGAGACTTCTTTACACTACCATACGCTGACCCCGAAACACACTGGGGCTGCTGGTTCTTTCTTTGCTGATCTACCCATAGTTGCTCTTTTGCAGTTTTAAAAGTAGGCAGGCCGCCCTCTTCTCTTTGGGCGCTGTCTTCTGTTTTAGGCAAAGCCTTATTTGCCACTGGCGTGGAAAGTGCGTTGACGATCCCAGAACCATAAAAAGCTCTCCTCTGCCATGGATTGTCACAGCTGGAGGACAAACAAGACTGATTAGCTGAGAACTCGTTCAGTCCTATGCTGGCTTTGGGAGAGCTATTATTTTCCTTTTTGACACTTCCAAACATTGGTGTGGCATGCAATTTTGCGGTGGCAAATTCACCAAAAGGTGTTAGGGATGCAGGACACATCTGACTGGTGTTAGTCAGCGCAGGTGGCCAGGCACTCTGAGGACACGTCAAAGGACTACCTTCTGGGATGTCTCGGGTCCTATTCTTATTATGAGCTGTGTTAGTTACTGGGCCGCTGTCCCCAGAACCACCACCACCACCACCACCACTCAATTTAGGAGGATTGTAGACAACAGCCTCTTTGTGGATGAATACCGATGCATCGGGAGGTGCCAACAGAGACTCTTTGGCTTTGTTGCCGGCTTGCATCATCCCCTGTACGTTACTCATTTTGAAAACATTATTTATTGACAGTCCAGACTGCCACTTGTCACTGTCGGTTTGCTGCGATCTTGCTAACGTTAAAATGCTTTCTGCATAGTTATTCAAGCCAGTCTCGACATTGTCAGAATCAATAACTGCAGAGTATTTCTCTGCATATTTTTTGAACAGCGTGGTGGCACAGCGCTGGGAGATCTCCGCGTTTGCCCATGCGTACTGAATGCGTAATATCTGCGCTCGGTAGGCATCTGCCTTCTGTCCTGACGTACATACGCCAGATATAATGGCAAAGTAATTCTTCTGCCATTCACTCAGGTGCACAGACCTGGAACCGGAGGCCTGCATGCCTGACGATCTGTAACAGCCGACGAAAATGAAAAAGAATCAGTACCAAGGAGGAAACAAAGAGGCAATATCATAAGCACACTTTTTAAATCTCTGCTCTTCTCGGAAGGTGTACTGGACTTCTCATTTATGAGTACAGATCATTTATAAGAGAAAAAGCTTGTTAATCACAGATTCCAAGCATTCAAGAGGTGACTTAATAATACTTTGCTATGGGTTAAATGGTTTTAGTCATATAATTTTCCCTGCACACAGGGAAAACATTCATGATGTTTAAATGGAAAGGGTTTAAAATTCATGGGGCGCCTGGGTGGCTCAGTTAAGCCTCTGACTTTGGCTCAGGTCATGATCTCATGGTTCAAGCACCACAACGGGCTCTGTGCTAACAGCTCAGAGCCTGGAGCCTGCTTCGGATTCTGTCTACTTCTTCTCTCTGCCCTTCCCCTGCTTGTACTCTGTCTCTCTCTCTCTCTCTCTCAAAAATAAATAAAAACATTTAAAATTTAAAAAAATAAAAATAAAAATAAAATTCATTGGCAAAGGAAAGGCAACATGTTAGAGCAAGGGAACTACAGACAAGCAAATCAGGACAAACCAAGCTGAGGTTTTCAGTTCCGTCCCTAAGAAAAAGCAGATGATCTGAGCCAAGCCTCTATCACTGAGCCCTCAGCTTTCATCTGTAGAGTGAGAGAAATCATTATAAGCATCAAGTCAAATAATGAATATGAAAATACAGTGAAAACCACCATTCTCGTGCCTATCACACAAATATAGAAGCTGAGGCCTCACCGGAGATCACGGAGCCAGCATGCAACAGGACCGGAATTCACACTCAGGCACCACGCACAAGACCCACCAGCTGCTGCCCCCAAAGGTCACAGCAGCACAGATCATAATTAGCAACCATCATACACTGAATGTCTTTACGGACTGACTCGAGGACGAACACGGAAAACAAGACGCCCAATAGACTCACAATTTTCCAATTTCACGTCAAGTGCTAACAGTGAAATCGTCTGGGTGCCTGGATGGCTCGGTCAGTTATGCGTCCGACTCTTGGTTTCAGCCCAGGTCATGATCTCGCCGTCCGTGACTTCGAGCCCCACGTCAGGCTCTGTGCTAATGCACAGACCCTTCTCGGGATTCTCTCTCTCTCCCTCTCTCTCTGTCCCTCCCCTGCTTGTGTGCGTTCTCTCTCTCTCTCTGAAAATAAATACATTAAAACAAATTTTAAAAAATTGAAAGTCATTATAAATATGAGAACAAGTCTGCTAACATACAAACACTCTATGTCTAAACAGTCTGCCAGTAAAGTGCTTTTATTTTAGGTTTCTTCCCTCTACTTATTTTTATAAGCCTCCTTACATTAAGTCAAATTTATTTTACCAGAATTACAGATGATTGTAATCATGTTTCGCTAGATATGTAGGATTTACCTCTTGATCCACAAGAAAAATGTGTAAGAAAACTCCTGAATTTCCTAGGAGTGCTGCAATAAAGGAGTGTTGTAAAAACTAAGAACGCCTGTAGTTTAAAATCTACCTCCCAGGGCGCCTGAGTGGCTAAGTCAGTTAAGCGTCCGACTTCAGCTCGGGTCATGATCTCATGGTTTGTGGGTTCAAGCCCCACGTCAGGCTCTGTGCTGACAGGTTAGAGCCTGGAGCCTGCTTCAGATTCTGTGTCTCCCTCTCTCTCTCTGCCACTCCCCTGCTCACACTCTGTCTCTCACTCAGGAATAAATAAACATTAAAAACAACCTACCTCCCAAATTGCCATAGATATAGCTTAATAATTAATAATCCGTGCGTTCCTTTGGTGCACAAGCCGTGTTTAATACACCTGTGTATCTCCCATAACACTCTACAAAGAACCTGTCACATCATAGAGAAGTGTTCATAAACCTTTGTTGGGGGGGGGGGGAACTCAAGACCCAGTGGGATTCTAACTTGCTCCAAGCAATAAAGCTAAATAAACTGACTTCTGACACGCCGTTCATCCCTCTGCCCACTATACAATTTTAGCTTAGTCTCTTTGATACAATACTGAAAGTGAGAACCTGAGATGGGGCTTGGAAAACACCATCACCAACTTTCTCCTCACCAGGAACACCCTCTTCCTCTTGGTGGCTTCATGCCTCTACTAACACCTGCAAATCCTCGGATTCCTCCCACGGCTCAGAGCTCTAGGTCCCGCTGTTCCCAGGGTACCTTCCTTTCCTTTCTAATCTTCACCATGGTCTTCGAAATTCACCTTCCTGGTCTCCTGTCAACTCAACCATTTACCCAAAAAAATATGGACACGGATAGGCAAACACCTGTTTTGCCAGCACTAATCAATGACACAGCCATCAACCCAGTTCCATTTCAGTCACTTTGCTGTGGCATTTCTTCTATTTCTTCTATCTAAAACGTATGGCTAGGGCGCCTGGGTGGCTCAGGCAGCTAAGCCTCTGACTTCAGCTCAGGTCATGATCTCCCAGTTCAGTTCCTGAGTTCGAGCCCTGTGTTGGGTTCTGTGCTGACACCTCAGAGCCTGGATCCTGCTTCAGATTCTGTCTCCCTCCGTCCCTGTCCCTTCCCTGCTTGTGCGCCCACACACTCTCTAAAATATAAACATTAACAAAATTTTAAAACTTATGGCTAATTAACACATATGAACTACATTTCAGTCTTTGATAATTCTTCGCTTATTGTAAGAATGTGATATTTGTCTAACTAAATGGTTGGCTTCCGCAGCAGGACCTGTTTTCTATTACATTTGTATCCTCCCAGTATCTGGAACAGGATATCACCGGAATAAAAACTACTAAAATCCCGACGCAGCTCCCACCACGTTGCAGACACTGTGCCGGCCCCAAACGCAGAACAGCACAGGGTCTGTAGTCTGACTCGACCGCCCACCAGCCATGACCCTGAGTAACGCGACTTAGCTGACAGGGGCTTAAATGCCGCAAAGCACTCAGAAAGGTGCTCAGTACTTAGAACACTCGACCAGATGCTCCGCGTCCTCAGTACTCGCAATATGCCCCCCAGGGCCTTGGGGGCGCTGGCCTGGGACGCCTGGGAGCAGGGCCCCAGGGCCGCAGCCACGCCCCCCCGCCCGGCACCTGCCCAGGGCCCGCCCCCGGCCCAGGCGGGGCGGGACCCTGCTGCTCCCGGGCAGGCAGGCGGCCCATCCTCTAGGAGACCTTCACCGAAACCTGCGGGCGCCGTGGTCACGCCCCCGGCGGAACCCACTCCCGGGCTCCGGCCTTCCCCCAGCCCGGCCGCCCTGTCCCCCGCGTGACCCTGTTCCCGAGCCCTCCGCGACCCCCGCCCAGACCTCGGACCCGGCGTCGGACCCGGCCTTCCCGCGCTTCCCCACCTCCCAGCCGACCTGTGATCTCCGAAAAGCGCGGGACCCGATGTGCGCCTGCGCGCTGCTTACCTGCTCGGGCCCGCCCCGAGCGTGCGTGCGTGCGTGCGTGCGTGCGTGAGACGCGACGGGGGCGCGCAGCGGGCAGCGGGTAGAGAGGGTGAGGACGGCGGGGACGCGCGGGGGCAATGGTGGAGGGGCGCTGCCGGCGCCGGGGGCTGGCCAAGCGGGCGCGGCGAGAGCGCGCAGGAGTGCTGGTGAGGGTGGGGGCGTACGCGAGTGGCCTGCCGGGTTGCAGAGTGGGGGTTGCAGGGGGTGGCGGGCGGCAAGGCCTGGGTGGGGGGGGGAGCTCTGGCTGAGAGGGGAGCGCGAGGGGGATGCTGGAGGCTTGCAGGGCGGCGGGGGCGCGCGGCGGGGGCGCGCGGCGGGGCGGGGCTACCGCGCGACAGTCTGGCGATGGCTGCCTGCGGAAGTTCCCCACGAGGGGTTCGCAGACAAGGATGAAGTTGGTTTCGTTGCACCTTGCCTCCTATTCAGAGTCCTCCGAAATAAAGACTCGGAGGCGCTGAGGGTCGAGTCTAGTTCAGAGGATTCCGACTGAAGGCGCCTTAGTTGCGCTCATCCGGGCAGCTCAGGACCCAGGGTCCAGCCGCTGGCGGGCGCGAGCAGGTGGTTTGGTCTATTTGACAGTGGAGCGGTGGGGAGGGGCCGGCACCTCTCAGAGCAAGGGGAGGCGCAGTCCCCACGGGCCCGGGGCCGTGTCTCCGCCGCGTCTGTTCAGCCGGATAGCAGGTGGGTGCTCGGAGAAGGTTACCCACTGGTTAAAAGGATTGAGAAGCGCGTGCAAATCGACGTGCATTTTAAAGACAGAATAAGGGAACTGGAATGAGTAAGTGCTCCTCCTGAGTCTGGCAACTCAGATCTATTCCTCCGCCAACGTACCCCTTTCTCCTGCCCTGCGCTCTTCAGGGACACTTTCGAGGAAGGGCTTAGTGAACTGCGTTTTCAGACCAAGAAACAGAATAGCCACTGGCAGTGACCTACGCTGTAATTAATGTCATTAAGGGACATAATTTCGGAGACAGTTCTGGGTCTGATCACACCACCTAAGGATGTCCTGAGGAACATCTTTCCGTTCTGCCATGTCGCCCCCCTTCCCCGCGATTTTCCCCTCCAGGCTTGTCGCCTCACTGTCCCAAGAGGGCCTCCCACAGCCCTAATTAACATAAGAAGGACCTTTCATCCCTGAATACTTCTCTTTCGGAAAAGGGAAGGAATCTTTTCTCAGAAAGCTGGAGTAGCCTTCCTCTTCCTCTCCTTGGCTCACTGGTCCTGGGTTATCCCACGCTGAGAAAGTGAATATACGCACAGTGGAGGTAGAAAATGTTGAGTAGAAAGTAACAAATGCAATATATGAAGAAATTCGAGACAAAAATTTTTTCGAAGACTTTTAACAGTTTTTTAAATGGGCACAGAATAAAAGGAGATTGGACTGTTTTATATATATATATATATATATATATATATATATTTTACATAAGGAAGGGTCACAGTGAAAGCAGCTCACAACTCATTTCTTGGCTTAAATAGTAATGAAAGACTTTTTTTTTCTAATTGTTCATAATTTCTTAGCTAATTTTCTAATTATTCTAATGACCCAAAATATATAGAATAAAAAGAAAGGAAATGAAAACTGTTATCAGCAGGCTGACTCAGTTGTATGTTTACTACCTGTTTTTCTACTTGTAAGTAGAGATTGCCATCTAAATGCTGTTAGGGTAATTGGCAACTTTTGGTGACTTTCATCACTGATATTTTAATGATAGCATTTGGAGAATTCCCAGAAACCACTGTCTTTCCCTCCTAAGAGTCTTTGGTTGAATTGCCAAATTATATTTCTGGTCGCCAGAGCTAACTGTTTTTCAACAAGTGACAGCTAGCATTCCTGCTTCACGTTTGTGCCTTTCGATACAAAAGTATTTACTAATCCAGCAGTTTCCATCTTCCTGCACACTTCAGTACCCTCCTCCTCATCTATGAAAGGGGAATAAACTTCTCTGACTCAGGAAGCTTTTCTAAGGATTACAGTTAATAGGAGATCTAATAAGTTATCAGAGCAGCAGCTGGCACATTCAGCAGAAGCTGTAATGCTGTATTGTATTTATTGCCATATTAACGCTATCATGGGATTCAAACCCTAACACCCTATCAAGACATTTCATCTTTCACAATTGGGATATTTTAGAATACTATTGAATACTTTAGCATATGGAAGAGTTTACTACTTGAGCTATGCAGATAAACTTTCCTTTCAAGACCATAGACTATGTCCCTTCTCCTGGGTGGAATTTTCTGAACCCACAAGGGAAGCGGTTTCCACTGTAAACTGAGTGCCAGTTCTTTGTGTGAGGGATTCTGGGAGATGGCTACTTATTTCCATATTCATGAATATTATAAACAGTCTCCAATAAACGCCAGTGTACACTTCAGTGATCTCATACGCTCTCTTGAGCTGAGGGAAAATATGGCCCCAAGTAATGTACATCCCTGTGTGCCAGGAAAGTTGCTCTCTCTGAGTTGAAAAGAGGTGTGTTTATGGGGTGGGGGTGGGGGGTAGGGAGGTGGATGGTCTGAGGAGACCAGGAAGCAGATAGGACAAGAGTCAGGTCGAACTAACAAATCTTAACTCAGTTCCTTCCGAGGGAGATTCCCAAGGGTGGCTGGATTCTGATGGACTTTGAGCTTTGCAGTGTCCTGGCTCGGTGGCAAGGAAGTATTCCTGCCCTCCATCGGAGACAAAAGACTGGTGTGGACCCAGACAGAATGCTATGCACAGTTCCAGAAAGGGCTTTCATAGGCCACACTGGATAGATCACAGGGGCCATGGACAGGGTCCTATGGCATCACCGTGATAAATAGAGCTGGCAAGGGGGCAGGTGGGGGCCCTCCCCTGAACTGGGGCAAGTAGAGCCATAAGGAACCATCTGCTTTGGCCATTTTTCTTCAGAACATCACAGCCAAACTGAGTCAGCACTTGTAGGTGCCTCTTGTCTGATACCATAGGTTGTGTGCTGAATCCTATCCCCAAAACCTATATTGAAGTCCTCACCTCCGGTGTCAGGGAATGCGATGGTTTTGCAAAGACCTTGTGTCTTTGCGGATGCAATCCAGTTAAGATGAGGTCATACTGGATGAGTGTGGGCCTTCATCCAATGTGAATGATGACTTATAAAGAAGAGACGTATGGCGGGGAGGGGGGGAAATGGAGATTGGAATAATTCACTCATAAACCAAGGAGCATTGGGGGCCACCAGAAGCTGGAGAGGCATGGAGGGACCCTCCCCTAGAGGCTGTGGAGGTAGCATGGCCCTTCATTTTGGGATTCTGGCCTCCAGAACTCTGAGAGAATAAATTTCTGTTGTCTTAAGATTCCTACTTAATGGTCCAACAGTCCTAGGAAAGGAATGGGCTGTATTCTTAGGATCTTAGTGGTAGGGTGATGGGGTAATTAAGAGCATGGCCCCATGAAGTCAGCTTTCCAGAGTGTAAATCCTAGCCCCGCTACACACGAGCTATCTATGGGGTGTTTGAGTGGGATAAACCCAGTTGATAATTGAGCATTTAGACCAGAGTGGCCCCAGTAAGCACCACCCACGTGCTGGGCACTATTCTGGTCAGGCAACGCAGATTGGTGCGTTCAGGTAGAGCTTGTCCCTGAAAACCAACCCATCCTAAGTGGGGTGCTTCCAATTGTTTGTGCTCCTTAACCTTGCTGTTTAATAAGTCAGCCCAACTTCTCTTGTTTCCATAAACTCTTGAACTTCAGATGTAGAAGAAGGATCAGAGGTCTTCAGGTTTTCTGTCCCATAGAGAAGTTTCCTTTACCATCTCTCAGCCCTTGGTTTTCCTGTCTTCACTTGAACCCCCCACAGGGGTGGAGAGCTCACTGCCCCATGAGAAGGCATGTTCTGGTTGCCGAAAGGCTGACTTTTGGGTTCTCCACATTGAACCCAAACCTGCCTCCCTCTGTCAATTCAGAGGCACAAAGACTCTTTGCGCTAAAGTGAGCATGCATTTGAAGATGGGCACCAGGTCCTCTCCAAGTCTTTCCCCCTGCATAAAGCTTCCATTCATAACCCTCCTCACGTGACTCAGTTTCTCTGATGGCACCAGGGGCCATCAGCATAAATGGCGAGGTCTGAGGTCTGCAATCCGGACACTCTTAGACTCATGTGGTCTCCTATAAGTGAGCTTTATCTGTTTCTTCCTCTTCTCTCTTCCCTCAACCATTGATTTCACATCTCTGCTTTGCAGAACCACAAAGTTTCTCTAAAATAGTAGTCCAGATTTCTCCAGTTTACACAAGCAAATTATTCTCACAGGGCTTTCTTCTGGGAAGCTCCATCTCCCTTTCCCCTTCCCTTGCCCTGTGCAGCTCTTCTGCCTTGTTGATCCTGAGTTGTGCCCTTTATTATAAAGTGGTAAACACGAGTGAAATGACATCTTGAGTCCGTGAACTGTTCTAGCAAAGTATTGAACCAAAGAAGAGGTCATGGCAGTCCCTGCTCTATAGCCGGTCTGTCAGAAGTACGGGAGGCCCAGGACTTTACCTGGTCTCTGAGGCGGAGGGCGGTCTTGTGGTTCTGAGCCCTTAACTATGGGATCTGACACTTAACTCCGGTTAGTGTCACAGAGTTGGAGAGGTGGTATTGGGAGAGATACCGCTATTTGGTACCAGGGGGGTGAGGTCTCCTTTGGTGTCAGAAGTGTTGTGACTAAATACAGTTTGGGTATCAGGATTCAGTTGTGTCCAGATCTGGCTGGGTTTTTCTAACACTCGCCAGGAGGTACCATTATCAGATGCCAGGAGGCAACAGGGTTTGCATGGAGTTCCAATACCAGCAGTGGTCGGTCTATGAACTATGTCGTGACACCAAACTGAACATATATTTACGTAAAGATGCTATACTTTGCCCAAAGATTCAGCTGAATATTCCAGACCTTTATCAGCTATGAGACTGTTTGGGGATCATCAGATTGGGGTTCCAAGACTCTACCTGGGAGGTGAAAGTGAGTTTTCCCCAGAAGGGAATGAATGTCCTCACTGCCAGTTATCCTGAGAAACGGTTCATCCTGGAGAACAGACAGCACATTTGGCAACACAGTTAAGTGGGCAAAGGTGTAGATTCTAGGGCCAGACTCCCTGAGTTCCAGTCCTGGCTCAGCCACCAACTAACAGCAGGACCTTGGGACGAGCCACTAACCCTCTCTAGAAAACCCAGTTTTCCTGTCTGTAACGTGGGAATAATAACTGAGAATTTTAAAATAAGTATTAAACAGGTTAATATTTTAAAAATATTTAGAACAGTGCCTGGCAATGATCATGGGCTGTGAGTGTTTGTGGATAGGTAGAGAAAGAATGACCTGACCACATGAGCTGGGCAACTCCATGGCATCTGATACATTCCCAGATTTCTGAAAAACAGGTAATTTAATTGCATTTATCCATCAGAGGTCTTTGAAATTCTAATAGACTTATTAATAGCCCGAGACCCCTTTCCAAAAGTGTTTTGGTTTCTGTAGTTCTCTTGGCTCTTCAAGGACAAGCACTCATCTTGGGATTAGCATGCAAGTGTTTCCATCAGCAAAAATGGTTTCAAACAAAGATAGGCTATTTGAGTAAATACTGCATGTTATTGGTATTTAGATTTACAAGAGCATTCTGTTTTTGTTTTGTTTACATTTATTTTTGAGAGACAAGAGAGCACCAGTAGGGGAGGGGCAAAGAGAGGGAGACACAGAACCTGAAGCAGGGTCCAGGCCCTGAGCTGTCAGCACAGAGCACAACGCAGGGCTCGAACCCACAAACCATGAGATCATGACCTGAGCCAGAGTCTGAGGCTTAACCAACTGAGCCACCCAGGTACCTGAGCGCTCTGGTTGTTTATCAGTCGTGATACCACAGGGCAGATGGACCGATCAGAGGAGGAAACCGAAGGCCCTGGAAGTTAGTCTTTCCCATCATGCCAGCAGTACTTGGTCTGTGGAATTTATTTCTTTAAGAGTTGGAGATCATTTTCAAGTAAAACTTGTATGTTGTTAATGCATCCAGTGCCTGACCTATACTAGGCACTCCATGAACATTTGCTGAATGAATGGCTATGAATGCCACTTAAAAATATCCAGAGATGCTATATCTTTGGCTGTTTTGAAAGATTAAGTCCATATCACAACAATCAGTTTGGTATAATGCGCAACCAAAGAATGCTTACCAGACACAATGGCCACCACACTTCAAATTGTTTATTAAGCATTGAGCCCCATGACGGAATAATTTAAAGGCCACAGGTATAATCTCAAGTTCCACGATCCTAGAATGCCCTGGAAAATATTTTAGTAAGCCTCTCCTACCACTGACCTCTTCAAGAGCATGAAAACCTATGATTTTTTAATCAACAAAAGTCACAGACAAATAATGAACAAAAGCTACACCCACTGGATTAACTTTTCACATAGCAGCTAAGGTTTCTTCATTGATGAGACAGTGAGCAGACAGAATCACAAACTTCTGGAGAACTTCAGAGAAGGAACTGTGAGGCCACATGTGGGTGTGGGTCCACGTGGGTCCATTACTTTTCTTTCCACAGTGTTCAGATATACTTTCTTTTAGCTTTTGATCTCTACAGGGGGAAAAATGACATGAACATATGGCTACATTAAAAAAAATGGAAGAATCCATATCTCATATGCTTGTCTAGAACACAGAGAAGGAATATGCCATTTCTCCAGTGAGCTGGAGGGAGCCATGTAATGTAGATGAATACGAATTGTCAGAAATGAGACTGAATGACTGACCTGGGTTCTCTATGGCACATCTGATCAATGCCACCCAGAATCTGTGTCCAATTTCCTACTACCCTCCATGAAATTGGAATAGCTCCTTCTTTCCCTCAGAATTGTGACCATGTGGATTTGATACGATTATTTCAAGGGAGCCCAAGTAGAGCCCATATATTCAGACATTCATGGCCCTAATTAACCTGGCCCCCAAACATCCATGTGTTAGGAGTCACTATTGTGTCATATATATATATACATTTTTTTAAATATTTATTTTTGAGAGAGAGAAATAGAGCACAGCGGGGGAGGGACAGAGAGGAGGAGACACAGAATCTGAAGCAGGTTCCAGGTTTTGAGCTGTCAGCACAGAGCCGACATGGGACTCGAACCCACAAAATGTGAGATCACGACCTAAGCCGAAGTCGGACACTCAACCGACTGAGCCACCCAGATACCCGTAGTGTGTCCTATATTAAAAAAAATAATAATAATCCCATTTGTGCCTTTTGGATTGATAACACATATGACTTCACGATTAATTGTGACTTCTGTCAGAAATGCGACTTTGCTTCTGCTAAGAGCTGTTAGGGCAACAGCCTCTCTGTGTTGTTGTGGGCACATGGGAACAGAATCCTGATATGCTACACCCTGATGAGATTTGTGCAAACACAGGGCTGTGGAAAGGTTAATCAGGAGTGTCTGCCTGATATGGTTTCCTTTTGTATATAACAGCAGTTACGCCCCCCCTTCATCCACCCTCCATGCACATTCTTTTTTTTTTTTAAGTTTATTTACTTTTGAGGGAGGTGCAGAGAGAGAGGGGGTAGAGAGAGAATCCCAAGCAGGCTCTGCTCTATCAGCACCCAGCCCAACTCGGGGCTCAAACTCACGAACCGTGAGATCATGACCTGAGCCGAAATCAAGAGTTGGACATTTAGCTGACTTGAGCCACCCAGGTGCCCCGATGCGCATCCCTATCTAAGAAGACTGGAATTTTGTGAAACCATGATCTCTCCCCAGCACCTTCCAGAGGTGCTTAAACTATACCTCTAGAATTGCTGCGGGTGGGGTGGCCCCTTTAAGAAAGGTCCTTGTTGTATCAGGGAAAGGATCTGGTCTTTCTGGACAGGATTTGACCAAGAAGAAGAGCCTCTCCGACCTCATGGGCAGGAGCCCTGGATCAACCTCTCGCATAAATGAACTGCGATTTTTAACGTTCAATTTCTGGAGCATTCGTTCAGGTATTCACAGTCAAGATTAACACCGAACAAGGTAAGGGGCGCCTGGGTGGCTCAGTTGGTTAAGCATCAGACTTCGGCTCAAGTCATGATCTTGCGGTTCGTGGGTTCAAGCCCCGCATCAGGCTCAGCTCAGAGCCTGGAGCCTGCCTCTGATTCTGTGCCTCCCTCTCTCTCTGCCCCTCTCCCACTCATGCTCTCTGTGTCTCTCAAAAATAAGAAACATTAAAATAAAGAGCGAAAAAGGTAAAACTGTATTACATCCCCTGTGGGTTATGATAAATGGGTAATGGGGCAGTGAGCACGAAGAGAAGGAGAAACATAAATCCTCAGTCGTGTCAAATTCCCTTTGTAATGTTCTCTTTCATTTCATTTATCCACAGTTTGCCAGTTTAATCTCGAAGCTCGTTATGATAGTAAGCTGCATCTGTGAACAGGAAGAACTCTGAGGGGAAACGATAGAGATGTGAGATGGATAGTCTCATAGAAAAGAATACAAAGTAGGAAGAACGTGTCTAAGTCCCTAAGGAATGCTTCCAGTGTGGGGGTCCTGCCTCTCCTTGCCCTGGAGGAAGTCCGGGCCCAGCATCGTTGCATGGCAGGGCGGGGTGGGCAGCTTACCTGGGGCCGGGCTTCTATTCCTTCTCTGCGCTCAGCAGGTCGCTGGCCAGCTGGCTGATGTGGTCCCAGGCCAGCCGCACGTGGGCAGACTCCACGGTGCGGGAGCAGATGGCAAAGCGAAGCACAAACTTGCCCCTCAGGTGACAGGGGACCAAGTGGATTTTTTTGGCACTGTTTATTCTTTCCAGAAGAGCTTCATTCAGCTTGTTGGAACCCTGGAGAGATGGAGAGAGAAGGGGGCCGCGCTCAGGTCCCTGAGGACTCAAACTTGAGCTGAGTACCATGAAAGGACAGCATTAGGCGATCCTGCTATGAACCACTTTAAAGAGGCCACCTTGCCTCCTGCCTTTCATGTACGATGGTAAGAAATTCAAGTAACAGTCACATGGCCATGAAAGACTATTGCCTCTCCCTACAGGACACGTTCTTCGTGGTCTAATTACTGTCTAAAGACCCTTCCACGGGCCAGCATTTTTAAGAAAAATGAAGTTGTGGGGCACCGGGGTGGCTCGGCCAGTTAAGCGTCTGACTTCAGCTCAGGTCATGATCTCGCCGTTCGTTAGTTCAAACCCCACACTGGGCCTGCTGCTGTCTGCACGGAGCCCGCTTCGGATTCTCTGTCCCCTTTCTCTGCCCCTCCCCACCTCTCTTGCAGGCTCTCTTTCAAAAATAAACATTAAAAAAAAGTGAAGTTTTCCCTATGTGATCTACAAGTTGATGAGCTTAAAAGGTAGACCTGGGGCTCCAGGAGTGCCTGGGAGGCTCAGTCGGTCAGGCTTCCAACTTCGGCTCAGGTCCTGATCTCAGGGTCTGTGGGATCGAGCCCTGTGTTGGGCTCTTGTGCTGACAGCTCAGAGCCTGGAGCCTGCTTTGAATTCCGTGTCTCCTTTCTCTCTGTCCCTCCCCTGCTCATGCTCTGTCTCTCTCAAAAATAAACGTTAAAAAAAAAAGAAAAGAACTGGGGCTTCAAACGGCACCAGTAAAGGGGGTCTCACCAATCACCAAAACGAAGAGAAGAACGTCTCAGCAACACAGAACACAAAGTATAGTCAAGTTATGGCTAGAATCTGGGAAAACTGTCCGTGAACTATAGGACCAAGGGGACATTGGTGGACACCCCCTTCCCCGAGACGAGCAGACCACCCTCCTGGTGCAGGTGGCCACTCTGCAGGGCCACCCCTTTCCCTCCCAGGTGCGACTCTACCGCCCCCCCCCACCAGCCCACCTCATCTGTGCATCCTGCTCCCTGACTCCTGTCATTTTTTTCCTGCTTCCAACCCCTTAAGCCCCATCATCAAATGTAAAAGGGGGATGGGGCTGGGGCCTTGCATCGCTGTTCTGCGACCCTCAGACTGTCTTGTCTGTCTTGTCCCTCTGTCTTGAACGTCAAGGCGCAGGGACAACAGTGGGAAGAGAATAGCCCAGTTTGGCTCAGAGTAGCACCTGCTGGATGCCCCCCGCCAGCCTTGGACCTGGACAGACCCTCCCAGCGCTGGCTGCGGGCCTCAGGGGGGAAGGGAATGGGCCGAAGGCAGTTCAGAAAGTGTAAGAGCACCAGGTCTCAACAAAGCCTGTCCTATTCAAGGATGAGGCTAGACAAGGAAGAAATTTTGATGCGAAGGCCATGGAATTTTACCAGAAAGACTTAGCACAAGTGGAAACATCTGAAAGGTATATAGGGCAGAAATTAAAAGCACCTTAAGCAGGAGAAAATATACTCGCCATTTTCAAATGGATTGGACAAGGTATATCTTTTAGTAAATAAAAGAAGCCAAACAGAGAAAACGGTGTGAGACAAGAAGGGGGGGGAGGGACATGAGGGGGAAGAGAGGAGGGGGATGGGCAGGACAGGGAGGGAGAGGGAGGAGAAGGAGAGGAAGAGGGGAGGGCCATGAAGGGGAGGAGAGTGAGGGGAGGGTGGAGGAGAAGGAGGGGGGAGGGAGGGAGAGGGGAGGACAGAGGGGAAGAAAGAGAAGGAGAAGAAGAAAAACAGGCTGAGTGAGGCAGGATACTGAGCAACTCGGACTGGTTGAGATGTGCATGGGTGAAGGAAAGAAAACCAAGGACGCAGTAGCTACGGTTTATGTGCTGTGTGTTAAATAAAGTCATACTAAGTACGCTGAAGCCGCCGATGATGAAGGGGACAGGATGGAACAGAGAGAAGAAAATAAGGACAAGGTGGTAGACATGGAGACAGAGAAATGAACCATGTGCCTGAACAACATGCCTCCCAGAGAAGAACCAGGATCCCTGGAATGGAGAAGACAAGCAAAGCAGCTCAGGAGGAAACCTGCAAAGCACCCTGGGCTTCTGGAATGGGGGGAGGGGAAGGCTCCCTATGCTGCTCATTTATGCAAGGTAAGGGGGCTGGGCCACCACAGCCAGGAGAATGGGGGATAAGGCTCGGCCTTGACATCATGGCGCTGAGATGCCCCCAACTGGCAATTCCACTTGTGGGAATGTGCGCATTGGACCAGCCAGTAGAGCCGGAAAGCAGATTGCTGGCACTGAAGGATAGCGTTGGGGACACTGCTCTGGGGAGGACGAGAATCTGAGATTGTGGCTGTGACTGCAGGCTCCTGTGCTCCTGCTGAAATCATCATGCATGCAGCTGACCCTCCCACCACTCCAGTTTGAGCTGCTCCGGCTGCTTAGTGGTGGAACTTTTTCTATAAACCCAGCACAGCACTAGGAATATATTTTCTCTTCCTTGTGATTTTCTTAATGACAGTTTCCCGGGTGCCTGCGTGGCTCAGCCAGTTAAGTATCCTGATCTTGATTTCGGCTCAAGTCACATCTCAAGGTTGGTGGGATTGAGCCCCATGTCAGGCTCTGTGCTGACAGCTCAGAGCCTGCTACGGATTCTCTCTCCCTCCTGCTCTGCCCCCCCCCCCAACTCGCCCTGTCTCTAAAAAAAAAATTTTTTTAAGCTAAAAATAACATTTTCTGTTCTCTAGCTTACTTTCTTGTAAGAACACAGTGTGTAATATACAGAACATATAGAATGTGTGATAACTGATTTTGTTATTAGTAAGGCTCCTGGGCAACAGTAGGCTGTTAGTTAAGTTTTGGGGGAGTCAGAAGTGGATTTTCCACTTTGTGGGGGACTGGGCTCCTCACTCCCTGACTGTAAACAACAAAGTGTGTGGTGTGTGGATTGCATCTCAATAAAACCATGAAAATTAAAAAGTGAAAGTTCTACTAGGACTCTGACAGTCAGAACACAATGTCTGCTCTCCACAGCAAACACGGCAAAGCACACGGCCAACACCAATGCCTGCTGAACCGTAACCAGAGGCCACTCTGGGGACCCTGCAGCTGGGACACCAATGCTCTGAGATTTCCCCCGTGTCCTCCCGGCACGTGTGCACCCCTCTGCCCTCTACACACTTTGTCTAGGGTCTACCCACTTTGTTTCTATTTTCTTAATTTTTAAAATATTTTTTAACGTATATTTATTATTGAGAAACAGAGAGAGACAGAGCATAGTAGGGGAGGGGCAGAGACAAGGGGAGACACAGAATCCAAAGCAGGCTCCAGGCCCTGAGCTGTCAGCACAGCCCAATGCAGGGCTTGAACTTATGAACCGCAAGATCATGACCTGATCTGAAGTCAGACGCTTAACTGACTGAGCCACTCAGGTGCCCCCTATTTTCTTAATTTAAAAAAAAAAATGTTTATTTTTGGGAGAGTGCCAGCAGGGGAGGGGCAGAGAGGGGGGTACAGAGGATCCAAAGCAGGCTCTGTGCTGACAGCAGTGAGCCAGAACTCACGAACTGTGAGATCATCACCTGAGCCAAAGTCGGATGCTCAACCGACTGAGCCCCCCAGGTGCCCTGTAGGGTCTCCCTACTTTGCACTCTGCACAGAGTCCTGTGCTGAGCCCTGCACCAGAGCACCAGCCACCCCACTATCTGTGTAGAGGCCAGGCTTTCTCACCAGCTGGTTCTCATCACCACCTGGAGGCTCCGAGCATCAGTGAGGGGAGGATACGGTAAGCAGGGGGCAACCTTGTGATCACAGCACCTGGACAGTGCAGCTGGGCCCACCCCTACTTCTCCTGATGGCCTCCGTGGATGTGAACCAGGAGGCCAGTGGGAAAAGTAGATCCTGGAATGCATGGCTGGCTCAAGAGTTGTCAGCGGGAGGCTGCCATCTAGCCTCCGTCTCACAAGCTAGATTAATAAGGCGCATGGGTGTGCAGCCCTTTTCAGGGCCTTGGGAGACGTGGTCACAATTCCCAGCCGAGATGGCTCATGCCCTCCGCTCTCTGGGCCAGCTTCCCCTCCCGTGTGAACACACTCGGCGGCAGGCGGCAGAGCGACAGAGTGCCCAGCATGTCTCACCCCGCCATGCATACCCAGCAGCCCGCAGGGGCTGGTTAAGATGCAGGCTCTGCAGTCCTGGGCTGCAGCCAGAGCTGATCCAGGGACGACACTCACGGCAGTGAGCACGTACACAGGCCAGCGCCCAGAGCATTCCAGCGGCAGAGATATATGCACGGTAAACTGGAGGGCATTCTAGGGCCAAGGGTCTACACAGAGGAGAAGCCTCAGTCTGCTGGACGAAGGGCAGACAGAGGGCTCCTGGAGAGGAGTGCTCGGGGCCCAGGCTGGGGCAGGGCCTGGAGGGGCAAACAGCAAAGACTGGAAAGTGCGTGCTGAGTTCCGTGGTTTCTGGGGAGCTCAACTGTTTTGTGCTTGGAGGTAACGAGCGATCCTCTCTGGTCGGTCACCGTCAAAGACTGTGAAGGAGACTAAAGTAGACAAACCTACCTTGAGCCGAAAACAGACCAGCCCCAGGGTGACTTCTGCACAGATTTCAAAGCGAGGGTCCTGGTGCAGCAGACGTTCCAACTCGTGGGCCAGCTGGACATGCTGGAAAGGGAAGGGCATCCGTCTGAGTTTCTCAACACCATCAGCTCAGGACTTAACCACCTAGAAAACCTCATTAGATGCACACGCATAATTCATTTATATGCTCTCCACCCTTTCCTTCAAGTGTTTATGTCACCCACACAGCAGCTGGTTAGGGAAAAAATCCCGTTTAGCAGAAGGGAAGGACTAGTGTCTTCAGAAAAACACCAACGGCCATTTTCTTTTGTTCAGGGGACTGTTTTTTTTTTTTTTTTTAAATTTCAGTTTACTTTAGTTTTGTTTTAGAAAGAGAGAGAGAGAGAGAGAGAGCAAGCAGGGGAGGGGTAGACGGAGAAGTAGAGAGAGAATCCCAAGCAAGCTCCACGCTCAGCGGGACTCAAACTCACGACCCTGGAATCATGACCTGAGCTGAAATAAAAAGTTGGATGGTCAATCGACTGGGTCACCCAGGCGCCCCTCAGAGGACTGTTTTAATCTCACCAGAACAATCAGGTATAATCTTAAATCTTATTTAAACATCCTGGTAAAGACCTAGTAACTAGCTGCTACTGAGAAGCCCCTGGTGCTGAGGGCTGAGAGCCCAGAGCCCCACCCTCCTACCATTCCCATGCAGCCCATGGCGTAGGTGCTGCCACAGTTATGCCCACTTTGCAGACAAGGAAACTGAGGGTGTGATGGTAACGCAGCTGCCCGTCTCTGAAGTTTTGGTTCTGCGCTGCCCGGGTTGGCTGTTATCCAACAGCACTTGCCACCAAGAGGAGGGAATGCCTCCCTTTCGCTGAATTCACCACCTTATTTGACTTCTAGAGGTTCCTGGAGCTTAAAAGGGGATTCATATAGTATGTGAACGGAGAACAAGCTCGCCACGGTCTATGCTTGTGTTACTCCTTCCACACCCGGGCGCCCAGCTCGGTGCTCAGGGCTAGGTGATTGGTGCTCTCAGGTAGGTGCTGGGGTGGGGGTGGGGGGATTCCAAATAGAAGCCCTGCTGGGGAGTGCTGTTGGGAAGGAAGCCTCATTGGACTGTGAGGCTCCAGGTCCCTTAATAAATGTGCCACTAGAGGGCGCCAAAGACTTTGTGCTGACAGGTCTGTTCCCCTCCACGCTGGGTCCCCAAAGAGCTCCACCTGCCTGGGGACAGTCCCCATCCCTTCCTGTAAGCCTGAATGGGAGCCCTCTCAGGGCGAGGCATGGAGTGTTTTTTGTTGTTTTGTTGTTGTTTTTGTCATATTCCGCATTTATTTACTTATTTATTTACTTATTTGTTAATATTCTCAAGTGAATTAACAGTGTAATCTTGTCTTCAGGAGTAGAACCCAGTGACTCATCGCTTACACATAACACCCAGTGCTCATGCCAACAGGGGCCCTCCTTAATGTCCATCACCCCCTTTCCCCACCCCCATCAACCTTCAGTTTGGGATTCATTCCTGGGCTCAATATTCACCCATCAATCAATGTGATACATCACACGACTAGAAGAAAGGATAAGAACCATAGGATCCTGTCAATAGATACAGAAAAAGCATTTGACAAAATACAGCATCCTGTCTTAATAAAAACCCTCAAGAGTCGAGATAGAAGGAACATAACCTAACATCATAAAAACCATGTATGAAAGACCCACAGCTAATACCCGCAATGGGGAAAAGCTAAGAGCTTTCCCCCTGAGATCAGGAACATGACAGGGATGTCACTCTCACCACTATTATTCAACGTAGTGCTGGAAGTCCTAGCCTCAGCAATCAGACAACAAAATGAAATAAAAGGCATCCAAACTGGCAAAGAAGAAGTCACGCTTTCACTCTTAGCAGACGACATGATACTCTACATGGAAAATCCAAATGACTCCACCCAAAAGCTGGTAGAACTGATACATGAATTCAGCAAAGTCACAGGATATGAAATCAACATACAGAAATCGGTTGCATTTCTATACACCAATAATGAAGAAACAGAAAGAGGTATCAGGGAATTGATCCCATCCACAATTGCATCAAAAAACCATAAAATACCTAGGAAATGCCTAACCAAAGATGTGAAAGACCTGTACTCTGAAAACTATAGAAAGCTTATGAAAGACACTGAAGAAGACACAAAGAAATGGAAAACCATTCCATGCTCATGGACTGGAAGAACAAATATCATTAAAACATCAATACTACCCAAGCCAATCTACACATTCAATGCTATCCCTATCGAAATAGCACCAACATTCTTCACAGAGCTAGAAAACAATCCTAAAGTGTGTATGGAACCAGAAAGGTCCCTGAATAGCCAAAGTAATGTTGAAAAAGAAAGCCAAAGCCAGGGGCATCACAATCCCGGACGTTAGCCTGTATTAAAAGCCATAATCATCAAGACGGTATGGTGCTGGTACAAAAACAGACACTTAGGTCAGCGGAATCAAATAGAGAACCCAGAAGTGGAGCCACAAATATATGAGGCATGGAGCGTTTTTACAGGAAGCAGCTTAATCACACCCAGAGGCCTCTGAGCCTTGAGTTATAGTGACATAAACCACTCGATTTTTGTTGAAGAAGTTGAATCCTTATTATAGTTGAGAGCGTGTTGTCGCATGGGAAGGGGGATCTTGCACCCATAACCTCACACACAGACACTCCTTTCCTAGTTCTTTACCCCACAGGTCCTCCTGGTGGATGCCAGTACTTACGGGCCCTCATGGCAGCCTTGTCCCATAGACAGATACCAGAGTGTGGCATTCCCCAGGCTGCGTGCCCCGCAGAGAGGCAGAGCCTGCAGCCACTGTATGCTGCCCACAGCTACACCAGATGAAATTGTGGCACCAGGACTTAAATCGTCACTGTCACCAGGCAGAGACCACAGGTATCCCTGCCTCTAGGAAGTCCGAGGTCCTCTGTCCAGCAAGACAGCCCCATGGCTGAGGTAGGGTGCTACCCTGTGAGGGACCAGCTGGGAATCAGCAGCCCTCTGCAGCCCTCTGCTAACTGCGTGGGGTTGGGGGAGTCCCAGCACATACTCTGCCCTCCGTTTCTTCAATTGTTTAAAAAAAAAATGGCAGGATGATGGGGCTTGAGGTAGACCAGTTGTTCTCACATTGTAGAGCCCATCATGGCTGCCTGGTTCACTTACAACACCAGAGGTTGCTGGGACCATCTGAGAGCACAAGGCCAGGCGTGTTCTGCTGGTCAGGGATACACTGAGAAGCCCTGGGCCAGAGGCCATGCATTTCCAGAAGCTTCAAGATTTTCCCGTGCTGGCTGTGTTTGGAGGAAAACATACTGTGTTCTTGTGACCGTGCCACCATTGTTGACCAGACCTGCTGCAGGCAAGATGTGGTGTGTTCCCTTTGCAGTCCCCTGGGCCTGATGGCCTGTAGCCTTCATGGAAGCATCCAGAAGGTCCGTGATCATGCACTGGCCATCTTATAAATAGCCAACCCTCAGCAGCCCAAACTAACCTCTATCATGTAGTATTTGCTCATTAAGCCATCTCCCTTCATTTCTAAAGACTAAGGCGTCCCTAACATTCCCCAGATAAGTAATGAAAGCACAGTCACCTTGCGGATGTAAGCCTGCAGTCCCTTGACGCCATACATCCTAAAAACAAACCACATCTTCAAAGAGCGAAACCTTCGGCCCAGCGGCAACTGCCAGTGCTGAAACAGAACAGAAAACGCCGCGTCAGGGAGGAAAGGACTGAGAGCTGGTGTTCTCTAGCTCATGAGGCACCTGTTTCTCTTGGAGACAGCTGATTCCCTAGGCCCCCCTGTCCGGCCGTTGTGCCCCACTGTGGATGGGGGGTGAGCAGAGCCCAGGACTAGAGACTCTTTTTGCAGAGCCCCAAGACAGAGGAGGACAGACTGAGCTGTTTACTGGGAAGGCACTGTGTTCACAGAGCAAATGTTTGTGGATTGTGCACGGGATGGAGCTCACCAGTCAGTGGGGACATGAGAGGGGGCTCTTGCTGTTTCCTCCACCTGCGGGCAGGCGAAGGCTGAAACCCACACCTGCTAAGCATGTTCCCTGTGCAGTTCCGGCACCCTTTTCTAGAACAGGGATTCTCTTCTGCCCCACCTGCTGCCACAGAATGACACGCAAGATGGTCGCTAGAAAATACAACCCCAACATGCCAGTCCTCCAATAAGCCTTCCCTAGTTTTTCCTAAATCTGTCAGCCAGCTGGCACTGCACCAGCTGTGGGGCCCTCCAATGGCTGCAAATATACTAAAGCCAGCAAGAAAGGACCGAGAAGGTGGGGTGCCTGGGTGACTCTGTTGGTTAAGTGTCCGACTTCAGCTCAGGTCGTGATTGCGCAGTCCATGGGTTCGAGCCCTGCGTCGGGCTCTGTGCTGACAGCTCGGAGCCTGGAGCCTGCTTCTGATTCTGTGTCTCCCTCTCTCTCTGCCCCTCCCCTGCTCATGCTCTGTCTCTCTGTCCCTCTCTCAAAAATAAAGATAAAAAAATAAAAAAGAAAGGACCCAGAGGGGAGGGAGGGCAAGGGGGCATCTGGGATGATAAAACTGGGGCCCTTCATTGTGACTTTTCAAATAGTCAGGTTCTATCACCTACAGAGAAGATGCTAAGGGTACTTCAGGCTTCCTCTCTGTTCCCTGGACCTTCCCTGCAGGGCAGGACTCCCAGAGGGCTGCAGTGGGGGAAGGGAGCACAGCCTGGACCCTCCCCCAGGACATCTGTGATGGGCACAGTGGGGCCCTGCTCCCTCCGTAGCGCTGTAGGCAGGCGGGTTTGAACCTTCATGCTGGGTGCACCCAGGCTACACCGCCTCTGAATTGCAATTGCATCGCCAGGGAGGCTCCCAACAAGAGCTTCACGGAAGCCTCTCAAGTTGCAAAGAGAAACAGGGGACCCGCTATTTATGCTTAGAGGCATCCACGGCAGTGTCACTCTGCATACGCCAGGCGCTGCGCTCAGCGGGTTCACACAGCATCTCACTCTGTCATCCTAGCGTTGTGAAGCCAGGGCTAGAGTCTGCATCTTACGGGAGAAGAGCAGGCGTGGAGAGGCTAGGGGGGCCCCGTGAGACGCCCCAGAGCCCAAGTCACACCCACTGACCAGATCTGTCCTACTGGGCAGCACATCTGCAAGTTGTTGGGGAAAAACCAAACTAACTTGCTTTTTTGGAAAGTCAGAAAGATTACCACCCCCGCTAACTAACTAGTGAGCAGTAAATCAGTGCTTTCCGGCCATTGTTCGCCTCAGATGCTGCCTTCCAAAATCACTCCTTACCATGTCAGCGCAGGTCCTGGAAATCAAAACGGAACTGGAGTCTAACACTCAGAGGAATAGCTTCATTAATTAATTAGTAACAGCTTAGTTCATCTTAACACTGGCAGGAATAGCTTAGGACTAAACTTAAATTCTATGGTCCTGGAGTAAAAATGCGCGCAGTTTAATTTAGGGCTTATTCAAACGTGGCCCTAAAATGCTGTCACCACCTATCCGGAGCCTGGGGCAGGACTGGGATGGATGTCCCCCCGGAGCAGAAATTCCTTTTGCACCCCGCCTGTGAGTTTGGAGGTGACAGGAGTTTGTCTTGTTTGCCGTTTTATTCCCACTCCTCACCAGGCTCCGAGGGGCCATCCCGTAAGGTTTTATGGAATATTGTTGACCGCTGTACTTAAATCGTCAGGAGGAAAGTCCATTCCACCCCCATACACGGGCCACTTAAAATGATTCTGCGTGTAGAAATCATCAAGGCTTCCTGGACACCAAAGGAGCCATTTCTGGGTACTTTTCCCTCCACAAGTGAAATTTTTAAAACCTTATCTCCAGTATGTCCCATATGTTGTCCCCCTCCTGATAAGCCACTGAAACGGACTAGAAGATGTATTTTCCTCCAACAGATAGCATGGGAGTTATGAGGTTCAGTGAGTGAGATTTTGATCTAGGCTCTTGGTTCTCTTAATTAGGTTCGACAAATTCTTTGACCTTGAACTTCTGTCTCCACATATGTGAAATGGGTATAATGATGGCCCACTTTGCCTAAGACCAGGTAAATTGTAGGTAAATACACTACCTTTCCCTCTTGGGTCATTCACAAGAAGGCAGGACACCCCTCCTTCTGGTGCTGAGTGTGCCCTCTTGCCCGCATCCCTTGAGGGCTGACCGTCCTGCCGGGGGCTGCCCATGCTTTTCACCCCATACTTCCCAGACTGGCCTGGTATGGGGCCTAGAATTCCGGGGGTCTCCTCCGCAGCCTGGAAGCTGTGACCACCTCAGGTTGAAGTTTCCAACGTCTTTGAACAAAACGATAATGATGTCTGTGATATTCTTTTTTTTCATCTGCTGAGCCCAGCACTCCCTCGTCAAGAACAGCCTGGGGCCCCAGGGCATTTGCCCAGAATTCACTCTAAAGGAAGAAACCATAAAAGAGCTCCAGAAGTACCTATATATGCATCGAAAAGGAAAGCTACCCCTACATTCTAGCTAAGATAGCAGTAAAACAGCCAGACAATACGGCCAGGGGCCCTCCAGGGCTGTGGCACAGAGAGGGGGTCAGGTGACAGGCGGGTGACACTGCACCCATGAGGAGTGGACGGAAGGAACAACACCGATAGGGCGAGACCGGTGCCTCAGGCCCTTTGCACAGCCAGGGCCCAGACACAGACTCCTCTACTGAGGGACCTGCAGGACCCACTGACCCGCGTACTCTTTCCTGGTGGGAATGCCCTGCATTTGCCCCCACGTCACCTCTCCTACTTTGTGGTGATGATATTCTAAGGACTCCCTTATGCGCATCAGTTTTTAGAAGACCCTCTGCTCCGAGGTAATTTCCCTGTCCTTCTCATTTGCTCCCCCATGAACGTCAGCTGCTTATTCACCTGCAGAGAATACACTGTGTGCCTTCCCCCTGGCTCTTTCTGGAGGCGCAGCAAGACATAAAGCACGATTATCCAAGACGACCTCGCAAGCCAGGGGGACGGCAGCGAGGGCTGGCTGCCACAATGCCGCATGCCCGCCTGGACACAGGCCCTTCCCAAACAGCAGGTGGACCAACCCGAAGCGTTTTCATAAAGTGTTAGGAATGGCAGAAGGAGGATCCAAGCGGAACGAGCAGAGCACTCGCTGAGGAGCTAGAACGTTTTCCCCCCTGGGCCAGCAGCAGCCAGCAGCAAGGAGCAGCGTGTTTCGGATCTGTCTCAGCCCGGCGGCTCACAGCAGTGTGCTAAATGGTTACACTGGCGCGTGTGGCCATCTGTGCCCCTGTCTCCCTCAGTAGCCTGGGGGTCCGAGAGGGAGGCATGGGCCTCGCTCATCTCTGAGAAGCTGCCAGAAACACGCATAGCTCCGGGCTGAGAAAGGGGGCCATCAGAGCCCTGCTGTGGCCTCTGACTCTGATCTCCCACTGCCCTAAGGGGAGAGTGTGTGCCCCAGGTGCGCTGCAGCCCGCAGAACGGACAGGCCATGTGATCTAAGGATAACACCTATTTCTACAGAGAAGTCTGGGAGCAAAGATTCCTGCCTCCTTCCCAGGGGCGCAGGCAAGATCGTATCCTCCTGATCCGAGACCCAGAGTTGGTGGACTCAGCACAGCTGTCTGCTGCCTGGCTTAGGACCCAGCTAGAAGGTGTCCTCTGGTGCGACTCTGAGCCTGAGCGGAACAGGGCAGAGCGGGAGTTACAGCCCATGGCAGGACCCAGCTCTAGGTTCACACTTTCAATTACCTGAGACCTGGACTTAGCAAGTCAAATCTCCCACTTACCCGATAGTCGGTGATAAGCCCTGGAAAAGAGGAAGAAATAGAAAAAAGAAGCCATCAGACACATTGGTTGATTACGTGCCTATTCCTTCTCTTTCTCAAGGTAAATTTCTTGTGTCCCGTCCGTCTCCTTCTGCACCAGACGTGAGACCATGGAGGGCAGGAGGCTGGGTGTCTGAGGGAGCACTTCCCAAGGTACCAGATCCAAGGGGCTTGCAGGGTTCCCGGGACAAATAGAAATGCTGGATTACGAGGGGGTTTTCATTTGCTTTACTTTCTATGGTTACGGAAGCACAAAATCCGAGCTTTCTTCTGGTGCCCAGCAGTAAATCATCATTCAGAGCTTGTAAAGCCTTCCTCGTGCACTCATTCATGCATGGGAAGGTGAATTTGTGATACAGAGTGAGTAGGATATAAGACAAGAATCTAACTTTTGGGGCACCTGGGTGGCTCAGTTGGTTAAGCATCCGACTCTTGATCTCGGCTCAGGTCATGATCTCCTGGTTTGTGAGATCGAGCCCTGCATCAGGCTCTGCGCTGACAGTGCGAAGCTGTTTGGGATTCTCTCTCTCTCTCTCTCTCTCTCTCTCTCAAAATAAATAAAATAAACTTAAAAAAAAAAGAATCAAACTTTTGATGGGTGTTCATGTCTATATTCTCGGATCTTAGTCCGGAGTCCAGCATGGAGAAGATACGGAGTGAGAATGCGTTGGATCAATGTCATTATCCTGGATTCAAATGGCTTCAGAGTGGTTACAAAAAATGGATGGTTAGGGGCGCCTGGGTGGCTCAGTCAGTTAAGCATCCAACTTTGGCTCAGGTCATGATCTCACAGTCCGTGAGTTCAAGCCCCGCACTGGGTCCTGTGCTGACAGGTCAGAGCCTGGAGCCTGCTTCAGATTCTGTGTCTCCCTCTCCTCTCTGCCCCTCCCCTGCTCAAGCTATCTCTCTATCTCAAAGATAAATACACATTAAAAAGATTAATAAAAAAATAAAAAATAAATAAAACAAATGTCTGGTTTGTGTTCAGTCTCCCCTTGTGCCTAAAGCAGTAAAGCCAAGAACCATCTGGAGGACAGAACAGGGGACTAAGAATCTCACACATGGGGTTTGCTACGTGGGGGAATTATGAAAATGTGCTACAGCCCGTGTTTCCGCATCTGACCCTCTAACGTAGTCCAGACAAGGCATGGCTGTGGTTCATTGGTGTCCCCCCCTTCCAAAGTGGGAGCAACGGTGGCCTGGCCACAGCCCCGTGGGCAGCTGGGACAAGCCATCCATCTAATGCAATGCACACCCACCCTCACAGATGGCTCTTCAGCTGCTGTGTAGACAGGTCTACGCTATACTTGCAAGGAAATCTAAAGTTGCCGTTTATTACTGATTCTTTGACTGTTACCTGGAGACACCAGGCGTTTTCTTAATTAGAGTCATAAGATGATAGAGATGGGAGAATGTTCAGGGCCACTGTGTTCAAGCTCCTAATCTTAGGAGGGACCCTGAGATGGAAGCCCAAATTCACACAGCCTGGGTCAACTCCCAGCCACAACTCTCTGCACCACATGAAATGGGGTTGTCAAACATCAGCAGCAGGGTCACCAGAAGTGACCTGACAGGGATGCATAGACGCCAGAAGACATAAAATGACAGCACACAAAATATACATGGCACATAAGGAGCACTCAGTAGGAGTCTGTTAAAAACCCAGATGATGCCAGATGATGTCGTGTGTGAAGATGAATGACCCTCCCTTTTAGTTTATATCACTGTGCCGTCCCCTTAGCCTCTAGCCATGTGTGGCCACTTAAATCTCACTGAAATGAAATACAATTAAAAATTGAGCTCTTTGGGGTGCCTGGGTGGCTCCGTCAATGGAACGTCTGACTTCAGCTCAGGGCATGATCTCGAGGTTCATGAGTTCAAGCCCCACATCGGGCTCTGTGCCGACAGGCTGACAGCTTGTCCCCCTATTTCTGCCTCCTCTGCTTGCATTCTTCCCCACATAAATAAATATTTAGAAAACAAATAATGAGTTTTTCTTAAATTTTTTAAATATTTATTTATTTTTGAGAGAGAGAGAGAGAGAGAGAGAGAGACAGAATGTGAGCAGGGGAGGGGCAGAGAGAGAGGGAGACACAGAATCTGAAGCAGGCTCCAGGCTCTCAGCTGTCAGCACAGAGCCTGACGCGGGGCTTGAACTCACAAACCGCAAGATCATGACCTGAGCTGAAGTCAGACGCTGAACCGACAGAGCCACTCAGGCGCCCAAAACAAATAATAAGTTTTATGTGCCTGGTCAGTCTTCACAATTACAGAAGATACAAACATATGGGGTGAGCAGCTTCTAAATTTGCAAATGGCACACACACACACACACACACACGAAAAAAAACAACATGTGAGACTGGCAAGAAATAGCACCCCGTGACAATAGCAGCTCTACTGGGGGGGGTGTGGTCATGGGGACTTCCTGGCCCCCCCCTTACTCTTCTAGTTTCCAAATGTACAGTTTTTTTAAACACTTATTTATTATTGAGAGACAGAGAGAGAGAGAGAGCATGAGCAGGGGAGGAGCAGAGAGAGAGAGGGAGACACAGAATCTGAAACAGGCTCCAAGCTCTGAGTTGTCAATATAGAGTCTGACCTGGGGCTCAAACTCACAAATCATGAGATCATGTCCTGAGCTGAAGTTGGACACTCAACCGACTGAGCCACCCAGGCACCCCGGCAAATGTAGTTTCTATAATGAAAGAGTTTATCTGAAAAGTCTGTGTAACAGGTGTGCCCACTTTTCCCTGTCACCTACAATGTGACAGGATTGTCTGATATATGTGTGTGTGTATATATATATATATATACACATACATATAAAACCATCCCACTCAGTTTGGTCCTAGTTCAATGTACACACCTAGTTCAATGTCCATGCCTAGTTCAATGTCCACGCCTAGCTGGCAGGCGCCAATGAGACAAACTCATAAATTCGTGAATGAACCGCGGGGTCATACACAGGAACGGTAATCGCTCCCACATTGCTGTCCCACTGTCCCTGCTGGCCACCGCCCCCTTGGTCCAGCTGTGTCCCAGCAGAAGGACACTTGGAGCTGAGGTTTTGGGGGGGGGGTGGGCAGAGGGACAATGGTCACAAACCAGTGAGTGAGGTGGCTGCAAGGCGAGAGTCACACATGTGCCATGAAGGAGCCACGAGGGTGAAGGGATGGGAGGGCATCGACTTAAGTGCAGAGACCTGGGAAGATCGCGCTGAGGTCTTTTGTCCTGACCCAGTGATGAGAGGAAGCCATCCTAATGACCCCAGGTGGGACAGTGGGCCGCTGTGGTCCTGTGAGCTGAGCGGCGCACGGAGGGGCCACAGGGCAGTCGTGAGTGGTTTTTTCAACCGTTAAATAAAGAGGAGATTGCTTTATTGAATAGAAAGAACCGTAAAACGCTCTAAAGAAGGTTTCATTTCAAGGAGCAGAGGGCTTAGCGACATTAGAGCTGAACCCACGTGGATAAATAAGCCCTTACATCCACTGGCCATGAAAGCCCAAAGCTGATTTTTGCAGATCTACTTGTGAAATGCAAACTGGGACACTGTTTCCGTTGACTTAGAGAGGTTTTCGTGGGGTTTTTTTTTTTTAGGGAAAGAATCCAAATAACTAATATTTTTCATCTCTAAGAGTCATAGCCAATATTTCAATGGGAAACAGCCTTTCTATAAAAGCAGAATAAAATAATGTTTTGTATGTCTAGAGCAATGAGCTTTCCTCAGATGCCCTTGGCTTAAACTCATTCCAAGAATCACTTCATGGTTTAAGGGCAACAGTTTGCTCTTTAACTGTCATGACTGCAAAGATTTTCATGATCTGAACATGAAATACATATTTTTAAATATAAGCATTTGGCAGTTGGTTCATAATTTCACACTGTTTCACGCCAATTCAATTTTTTTTAACTAGACTTTATTTTTTAGGGCAGTTTTAGGTCCTGAGCAAAATGGAGCAGGTATGTAGAAACTGTAAATATCAATGGGGTGAGTGCACTGCACCTGAGAACACTGACATTTAAAAGTAATGGTTCTGGGGCGCCTGGGTGGCTCAGTCGGTTGAGCGTCCGACTTCGGCTCAGGTCATGATCTCGTGGTTCGTGGGTTTGAGCCCCATGTTGGGCTCTGTGCTGACAGCTCAGAGCCTGGAGCCAGCTTCGGATTCTGTGTCTCCCTCTCTCTCTGACCCTCTCCCATTCATGGCCTGTCTCTCTCTGTCTCAAAAATAAATAAACTGTATAAAAAAATTTTAAAGTAATAGTTCTAAGTATGTTTTTAAAACTACAAAAATGTAGGGGCGCCTGGGTGGTTCAGGCAGTTAAGCGTCCAACTTCAGCTCAGGTCATGATCTCACGGTTTGTGAGTTTGAGCCCCGTGTCGGGCTCTGTGCTGACAGCTCAGAGCCTGGAGCCTGCTTTGGATTCTGTGTCTCCCTCTCTCTCTGCCCCTCCCCTGCTCATGATCTGTCTCTGTCTTTCTCTCTCTCTCAAAAATAAATAAATGTTAATTTTTTTTAAACTGCCAACATGTAGAGGAAATTAAGAAAATTCACAAGGAATTATACCATCCAGCTGTACGTACTATTTACATTTGGAAAATCTTCATTCTATGCATTAAAAAAACAAACAACTTTTGTATTGCTGGCATCATTCTTCTCAATATCCAATTTTTAGTGTTTTGATAAGAATCTCAGAGAGGGGTGCCTGGGTGGCTCAGCCGGTTGAGCATCTGACTCTTGATTTCAGCTCAGGTTGTGATCCCAGGGTCGTGGGATCGAGCCTTGCATTGGGCTCTGCTCTTAGCACGGAGCATGCTTGGGATTCTCTCTCTCTCTCTCTCTCTCTCTCTCTCTCTCTCTCCCCAATGGAAACAAAGGAGCTATTCTGTGTTTTCTAGGAATTGTGTTGCATGACGGGTATTTCAGGAGGAGGCACTGGAGAAATTCCTCCAGCATCTCTGTGTCAGGACACTCTCTGCTCCTTACCACGTTGAGCCCCACTGTGGCCTCGGAGCGCCGCCTCCCTCGCCCCAGGTCTCCTCCCCAGGTCCCCTCCCCAGGCTCTGCAGGCACAGAGGTGGTTCATGTCTTGCACAGAGGACGGGTCTGCAAGCCCAACGGATGAGAGGCACGTGGCTGTGTGGATCCTGCCCGGAAGTCATCCAGGTTTCCCTTCACTCCCCGAACCCCCAGCTCCGCCCCGCCCCCCCCGCGCCCCACCTCCTGACAGCCCCCTAGTCTCTCTTCCCCTTGTGGTATGAATATAAGCAGATGCACATTCTCAGAGAGACAGAGGGCAATCATTCTTTTTAAGGATTCTACCCTGGAGGTGTCCACACCAGCATTGAAACCTGTGTCCCCCGGCTCCTGCACTGAGCAGTTCTGGAGTGGGGGCCCCACCGAGGCAGCCCAAGGCCCCCTCCCCACCCCCTGGACTCGTCTCTGTGGACTGGAACCTTCCTCTCTGGCTCCCGGCAGAAAGGGTGCTCTGATGAAAACAAGACCAGAACACGGAGAAAGCAGGAATCCCCCCCACCCCGCCCCAAGCGTACCTGAGTCCTGATGGCTGTGCTTTAGGTAGAGAGGGTCCAGCTTAAAGGCTCCTATTAGGTCTGTCCTATTTTTCACCCTGGTTTGAGAGAACACAGGATGGGGCTTAATGAGGAAGCTGCTCGGATGAGCCCCCGTGGCCTGTCCCTCCTGGTCCCTCTTCCAGCTGGGTCAGTGCAGGCACCCCCCCCCGAACCTCACTCTGCCTGTGTCCCTCACCTGTGTGCCCAACACCCACAGAACGCCAGCACCTAAGGGGGCGGTATAATAAAAAATAAATATTTGCTTTCCATCTCTGGTTCCTGGCACACAGCTCTTAGAACCCTTGGAATCTCTTGGAGGGTTAAGAACGGCTTTTGTAAGCCAAGGAGAGGACCTAAGCTTCAGGGCCCCCTGGAGGCTGGTTGCTGGGAAAACCAAGGAGATTTGAGGACGGAACTCTGAGCCCAACCCCAGTCTCTGGGGGGTCAGGGGAGACGGAGGGGCTTGAGACTGAGTTAACTACCAATGACCAGTGACCAACGATTCAATCAACCCTACCTACGTAGTGAAGGACGGGGTTGCTGATACATCAATGTGCCAGGACAGAGCCGCACCCGGGAAGGAAAGGGGGGCTGTGTCCTCTACCCACACCCCATACCTTGTCCTACACATCCCTTCTGTCTAGCTGCTCGCTCGTTTCCTTTATAATAAATCAGTAAATGTAAGTCAGGGGACTTCCTCAGTGCTCTGAGCTATTCTAGCAAATATCGAGTCTGAAGGAGTGGGAGGTTCACGGGAACCCCCAACTTTACAGCAAGCTGGACAGAAGTGGGGGGACCATGGGACCTTGTGGGACCACGCCCCTCTCCATGTGGGGTCTGTGCCAACTCCAGATAGTGTCAGAACGAACTTCCATGACGGGATGCCCAGTTGGTGTCTGAAGAGCTGGTGAACTGGTGTCAGGAGGCGAAACCCAGCAGGTGAGCGTGTTTGCCCTCTGTCGGTCCAGGCCTGGCACCTGGCCACTGGCAGGCATCGCTAGTATGTGTGGGATGAACAGGGGCTGAAAGTGAGAAGGTGTTACCACCACGAACCACCCTCAGACTCAGTACACATGATGGTCCCAGATAACTCAGGTCAAAACTCCCATCTGGGCTGGGATTTGAGGTCTGAGCTTAATAATAATAATCACCTCTCTGCCTCATGTGGCTGCACAGACACCATCTAAAAGCAATTTTATGGCAAACAGACCATCCTAGGGGCAAACTGGGGAAGAAATGTCAGTCTGGCAGTAGCTTAGGCTTGAAAGCAAATATCGTGTGGGTGAGTCCCTGAGAGATAAAACCAGGGAGCATGAAATACCACGTTGGGATGTGGTTCACCAACGACGAGGAAGGACAAAGAGCCCTGATTTATTTAGGAAAAGTAATTGAAGTGTTATTTCTTCAAAGGGTTAAAAGGCAGACTATGTCAGTAAGCAATAATAAGCTGTCGGGGGCTGGCTTCGCTTTGACCTGTGCAAGAAAACGGATTGCGCTTGACCTTACGCATGTGTATGTAGGAATTTTGGTGCTTCCTGGGCTGTGTATGAAGGAGCCCTGGAGCTTTCTCTGGTCTCTCTGTACTGGGGAATGCTCTGTGCTTAGCCTTAAAGAGAGACAGCCAGAGAGAAAGCGGTAGAAATGCTTCTTGCTCTCAGTAGAACTCTGTCTTTTGCAAATGAAGATCACATTCTCCTTCTCACTGAGGTCAGCAGTGACCCTGGTGCCCATGTCTTTTTAATCAAAACATCTGCCCGGTGTTAAAGCCATGCAAAAAGGTGTAAAAAATCATATATCCAGCTCACTGTTTGTGACACAAAACCTGTGCACTGTTAAATCTGTGGGTCCATCCCTTTGCTGTCCCTGGAGGAGGCTACGCAGCCTCATGTGTGTCCACCACGCCCAGACAGTTCTACAGAATTTTCTGTACAAATGCCTTCATCACCTATGGTATTGTTTGGAACATTTCTAAATGTAACACAAACATAAGTTGCTCAAAGATAAATCATATCATGGAGTGCCTGGATGGCTCCGTCAGTTAAACGTCTGACTCTTGATTTCGGCTCAGGTCACGATCTCATGGGTTCATGAGTTCGAACCCTGCATCAGGGTCCGTGATGAGAGTACAGAGCCTGCTTGAGATTCTCTCTCTCCCCATCTCTCTCCCCTCCCCTGCTCACCCTGTCCCTGTTTCTCTCAAAAATAAATAAATAAATCTCCCTTCTATGGGAGGGGAAGAGAGAAAGGGGGAGAGAGAGAGAATCTCAATCAAGCTTCACACCGTCAGCGTCAAGCTGGACGTGGGGCTCAAACACACAAACCGTGAGATCATGACTTGAGCTGAAGTCAAAAGCCAGGGACTTAACCGACTGAGCCACCCGGGTGCCCCTGTTATGCTCTTTTAATACTCTTAATACTTTAACTGAAGATTTTTTTTTTATTACAGTCACATCATCTGACAATAATGGGAATTTTATGGCTTCCATTCTAATCCTTACATTTCCTTCCTTGCGTCTCTCACTATGCAGGCTGGGAGAACATGATGTTGAACAGAACAAGAATTATAGGAATCCTTATTTTTCCCTGACCTTAAAGGGAGTGCTTCTGATACGTCACCATAGGAATAGGTTTACTGGAGGGCTCAGTCAGTTAAGTGTCTGACTCTTGATTTTGGCTCAGGCCATGATCTCAGAGTCTGTGAGGTTGAGCCTCACATCAGGCTCCAAGCCGAGTGTGGAGCCTGCTTGGGATTCTTTGTCTCTCTCTTTCTGCCTCTCTTTCTCTCAAAATAAATAAATAAACATTAAACAAAAGAATAGGTTTCCTGTAATCTTTTTTATAGATATCTTTCATCCAATTGAGAAAGTTCCCTTCTGTTCCTATTTTACTAAAGAGTTTTGTTTCGCGGGGATATAGGATTACACCTGATGCTTTTTCTGCATCTAACACAATGACTCTTCCCTCCTTGACTCTTCACATGGCAAATGACATTTCAAAACCTTCTAGTATCTGTAAACCACCCCAGAATAGCTAGAATAAACACGTTTTGATCATGATATACTATCCTGTTTTCCTTAAACATTATGGAATTTTATATGCTAATATTTGACTTCGAAATTTTCATATTTAAATTTGTGAGCAAAGCAAACTTTGCTTTTCTTTCTTTCCGTTTTAAAAATTTTTAATGTTTATTTATTTTTGAGAGAGACAGAGTGTAAGTGAGGGAGGGGCAGGGAGAGAGCGACACAGAATCTGAAGCAGGCTCCAGGCTCACAGCAAAGAGCTGGACATGGGGCTCGAACTCACACACTGATGAGATCATGACCTGAGCCGAAGTCGGCCACTTAATCAACTGAGCCACCCTGGCGCCCCTCTTTCTTTCTTTCTTTTCTTTCTCTGCACTTTTTTTTTTTTTCTCAGCCTCTCATCTGGTTTTGGAATCCAGGATGGCCTGAGCTCACGATTATGACAGCAGGAATATATGCTCCTTGCTGTTTTCTGTGAAGTACATTTATGATCAGACTGATAAACACCTTGACAGCTTGGTTGAGGTTCCTGTTAGGAGAATTTGGATACTTCTGTTGTGTGAAAAATTTAACTTCTGACAACAATTTCTTTAATAACTATATCGAATACAGCTATATTAAAGGAGATGTATGTAATCGTCTTTAATAGCTGTAAGATTTGGGGGGCTTTTTTATATTCTGGACTCACTTTTGTTCATATGCTTTATGTGGTTATCGAATGCGACATTTGTGGGCAACGTTGGGCATCATGTTTGACAGTGTTGCAAAAGGAAGGCTATTTAGGGGCTCCTGGGTGGCTCAGTCAGTTAAGCACCCGACTCTTGATTTTGGCTCAGGTCATGATCCCAGGGGTGTGAGACTAAGCCCTGCATCAGGCTCCGTGCTGAGTGTGAACCTGCTTGGGGTTCTCTCTCCCCGTTCCCCTCTCCCCTGATCTTACGCTCTCTCCCTCTTCCTAAAATAAAATAAAATAAAATAAAATAAAATAAAGTAAAATAAAAAAAATAAATACAAGAGAGCTTCTTGGTTTAAAAAAAAAAAAAAAAGGAAGGTTGGGGCGTCTGGGTGTCTCAGTCAGTTAAGCGTTCACAGCTTTTGGTTCCAGCTCAGGTCATGATCTCACAGTTTGTGAGTTCGAGCCCCACATCGGGCTCTGTGCTGACAGCTCAGAGCCTGGAGCCTGCTTCTGATTCTGTGTCTCCCTCTCTCTCTCTGCCCCTTTCCCCCTTTCTCTTGCTTTCAAAAATAAATATACATTTAAAAATATTTTAATTTTTTTTTTAAATATGGAAGGCTATTTAAACAGATATGTGCGAGCACGCACACACACCTACACACACGCTCGCACACATGCGGCACATGCAGAACCGGCCTGTGAAGGCAGCCATGTCACTTCCTGCTGAATGGGACTTATGGGGCAGAAACTATCTCCGTGTCACCAGAAGTATTCCTGAGGAAGGGTCCTGTGGGATGAGGGAAGGAGACCTTGTCTTTTTCTAAACCTACAATACTGTTTAAGGCTCAGGGAATGAGGGCTCATGTTATATCCTGGTGCCAGCCAGGGACCAAGAAAAGCTTTCAAGATGTGAAAGGGCACCAAAGTGCAAAGGAATCAAAAAGACACATAGACAACTGTGTACTAATGCTTATAAAGCAAGTTCTAGAATCAAGTCTTCTCCGAACTAGAGTGATTAACGATCTTCCCAAGAAACTGAATTTCAGAAGAAACCCAGTGTAAGAGAAGTGTGCAAAAGCTATAAAACTTTTGTGATAAAATTTAACTGAATTTCAGAAGAAACCCAGTGTAAGAGAAGTGTGCAAAAGCTATAAAACTGTTTGTGATAAAATTTAATTTTTATTTGCCAAAAGACATCAAGCCTCTTTTTAGAGGCAGAGTAAAACATGTCCCGGGTGAATCCGAGGCTTTCTTTGGAGAAAAATCTGATGTTAAAGAGATAGTGAGGTCTGAGCAGAGTGGCTTATATTTACATATAAAAGACTCAAAACACCAAATGAACAATAAAAAACTTATGAACGGAGTAATGAATTCATTATGAAATGTTTTCTTTGTGCTTATAATGACTTGCAGGTTTTAGAAACGCCAATTATCTTGTCCATTTCAATATTTAGAGAAAATAACCAATGTGTTTACTTTAAATTACAGACTAACCATTGGTAAAATTTCAGTAAACAAAAGAGAGACTCTTTGGATTTTAAGGAATACAAAACAGCTAACGAGAGCAATCCAGAAAAAAAAAATCCATTTATATCTTACTTGTTGTACAAGCAAAAAAATTAAGTACATCTATACAAAAAATTTACAATTTAGAATGATTTGTTTGTTTGCTTTTGACTCTTAGGGGGTCTAAAGGGATGCCCGTCCCTTCGAAATCTGGTTTTTACGAGCATCTTAGTACCTGTATTCTATTGTGTTGATACCTCATTTCACTGCAATAACGTCTTAGAATAGCAAAACATGTATATTTGAGTCCATGGATGTTCAGGACAGTTTGCAGAAGGTTCTGAGCAGATTCTCAGCCTTCATCGTCTGCCCGCTGGCTGTCACCACGTTGCCCATGAACGTGCAGGATCACCCACCTTGGAACGGGGCGGGGAGTGTGCTCAGGTGGGCAAACAGGGGAGGGAGGCTTCAGTCCACCTCTTCCTCTTTGGCCTTGGGCTGTCCCTGCCTGGGCTAAAATCCAGGACTATTTTCAGTTGTCAGAGAGAAAGTGGGATCACCTTGAACAAAATCGGAAACACGAGGGGGCCTGAGTCTGCCTCATTCACACCAAAAACCCAGCACTCGTTCTCCCATGTCTTCTGTATCCACCCGGAACGCTTCTAAGCCTCTCGTTTTTGAGATGTGTGTTTGTAAAATGTGTGGCCACTTTCCTGCATGGGTTCTTAATTGGCATCCTGTGAGACTCGCGATTCTGTATCGGACGATCTTTACTCTGGTTTTAAAACTTCACCTCATTGAGGGGCGCCTGGGGGGCTCGGCGGGTTGAGCATCAGACGCTTGGTTTCAGCTCAGGTCATGAGCTCATGGCTCGTGAGTTTGAGACCTGCGTGAGGCTCTGTGCGGACAACGCAGAGCCTCGTGGGATTCTCTCTCTCTCCCTCTATTAAACATTTGTGGCTCAGGCATGGAGGGGAGTTGTGTGTCCATAAGCAGAATCCTGGTTGTCTCATCCATAAAATTAGGAATAACAATTCCTACACTAGTTTAGCTGTGGTACAGCTATAATCTTAGTACATGTTCTCCGGGAGCCTGGCCTCACATGTGCACGAGGACAGGCTGGCCACAGGACGGAGTGTCGAGGCCAGTGGGACTGTGCTGGGCGGGAAGCCATGTGCCCTGTGCTGGCATACTCAGCCCCGGCAACAGTGACCCACGGAAATCGTGCTATAAGGACGCTCATGAATGAGTGACACATTAAAAAGCTGCCTGTTTTTGTAAAAATGCCAACCGTTACATGTGGAGAGAGGACTTAAAACAAATTTAAATCTGGGGCGCCTGGGTGGCTCGGTCGGTTAAGCATCCGACTTCGGCTCAGGTCATGCTCAGGTCATGATCTCATGATTCGTGAGTTTGAGCCCCACATCAGGCTCTGTGCTGACAGCTCAGAGCCTGGAGCCTGCTTCAGATTCTTTGTCTCTCTTTCTCTCTGCCCCTGCCCTGCTCGTGCTCTCTCTCTCAAAAATAAATAAACATAAAAAATTTACATAAACAACAACAACCAAATTTAAATCCGTATAGACCACCTGAATGATCCTCAGTGGCTTTCACCTGAGTTCATGGTTGTGTACACATCTGTCTCAGGGCCTTTGCACTGCCTGTCCTCACTCCCACCCAGCCCAGGTACATGTTCTGCTTATTCTATCACCTCACGTGGCTCTGTGTCAAATGCCATGTCACCAAATAGGCTTTCCCTGAGCTCTCTGTGTCCAACAATCGGGCAGAGAATGAATGGGTCCATGGACGCATCTTGCTCACACATTCCGACTCGGCCTTCCAGCTCCCTGTTGTCCCCAAGCTTCTCACCGGAACCTCTGTCTTCTCTCTTCCCAAGCCCTTCCCCAATCTGCATTGGCCTATGCTTGATTTTATTCAGTTTCTCATTTTGTGTTGGCTGTATTTCATTTACTGGAAACTCTGTCCCAAGGCTAAGACCTCTAGAGCCAGAGATAACAGCCCTCTGGTGTGAGCTCCGTGGTGCTCAAAAAACGTTTTCCAATGAAATCAGGACCTTTCCTCTCCTTGTTATTCTTGGACTGGATGGAGGTGCCCCCAACTCAGACGCTGGTCCCTTAGCACCACACAGAGCAGCCCCCGGTGGGGGTAGGAAATCTGTGGGAAGGGCCTTCTGCAAGCAGGGCGATGCTAAACATCGTCTATGCCGAAAGGAGAGAGCAATGTCTTTGTAGTAAAAAAAAAAAAAAAAAGAGAGAGAGAGAGAGCAAGAGAGAGAGAGAGCAGGTGGGTTGGGTATGGTGAGATCAAAAGAAAATATAAGTTCGATAAGAATCAAATAAACCTAACAGGAAGTAGGTGGCATAATTAAGGATATTTTTTTTTTTTTAAGGATATGGTTTGTTTTTTGGTTTTTTTTAAGGATATGGTTTAATATAAGCTGACCTGGTTCAAATTCCTAAATGTTAGCCTTAATGGTTTTATCCAGTAATTTCTTGTGAGCACCATTATGGACTCAACTGTGTACCTGGCCCACAGTTCATATGCCAGAGCCCTGACCCCCAGGACCTCCAAATATGACCACATGTGGACAGACGCGATTAAGTTAAAATAAGGTCACATGCCCAGGCCTTAAGCCAGTGTGGCCGGTGTGTCCCTAAGAGGAAGACACAGACACACACAGGAAAGACCGAGTGCGGACACAGAAAGGAGGCAGCTGTCTACACTCTGAGAGGCGTCAGCAGACACCGGCTGCCTGTGCCTCGTCTCTGTTCCAGCCTCCAGAATCAGGAGGAAGTAGTCTCTGTTGTTTAAGCCACTCAGGGTGTGGTGGTTTGTCACAGCGGCCCTAGCACAGTGCCTGAAAGAGCAGGCAGGAGCCATTTCTGTGTTGAAGCGCAGATCCCTCCACATCAAATTCTGTCAACCAGTCCTCCACATTCACGACATCATGGGCTGCGCCCCGGGCTTGGGGTAGGACCAATTTTCCCACACACACCAAATCCCCCCAAAATCAGGGACAACCATTCTGCCCAGCGGCTCAGGACGCAGAAAGCACATTCTCTATTACAATTTGAAATTGGACTCATGTGCTCATGGGGCCTCAAGTTGTGACCCCCTCCCTCCCATGTCCCCTCCATCCCCGGAGATAACTGATTGCCCTCCTCTGGGGTAAAATCTCAAACACTGGGTATTGCCCTTACATCTTATATTTAATTTTATTCAGGAGACAGTAAGCCTCATCCTCTGTCCTTCTTCCAGTGACATGGCCTCACCCTGTGAGCCCTGCGTCCCTCCTCCACGTCACGTCCACTCCGTCAGGCTTCCCTTTGCGGGCTGGTGCCTGAACTGGACAGGATGCTCTTGTTACATCTGCTCCTTAGCGACCCCGGCAGCCTGGTCACACCCTGTGAGGGGCTTGGACCCTTCTCACCCACGCTACTGACAGAGCTGTCCTCTCTCGTCCTTAACTGGCTCACTGGCTCTTTGGACCCAGGGGCAGGATGCCACGTTATTACATTCATTCCTATCACATCTCAGCGTTTGGTCACAGATCATGGCCCCAAATGCTTTTGGTCCCTCATAGCCTCAGTTTCCCCATCTGTGAGAGAGGGCCATGATGCCATGGAGCTCCAGTGATTTATGTCAGAGAAAGGGCATTGAGGGCTGCCCACGCTAAACACCTATCTCTGATATTATTATTTTCCCCAGGTAATGAGTAAAATGCCTGGGCACACTGTGAGCCCCTCTGGCTGCCACCTCCTGGCAGCCCTCCTGGTCCCCCTTACTTTACCCCCGACAACCGTCCAGCCTTTTTGTGTGGCTTTCTTGGCCCGGTGCCTCACTGACAGCTAAGGACCCTGTGTGCTCCTGAGTCAGTTCACGCCGAGGCCACCACCCCTCCCAAAAACAAAGGCGGCAGGGCTCCTACTGGCTCCATGTTGGCTCTGTGTCCACAAGCCACAATCTGACCAAACATACCAGCAGAACAGAATTACATTTCAGTCCCAATTAAAGCCCAAAAAAAGACGGGCTTTGCAGACTCACCGAATGAACCACTCTTTAGGTATTCTGCTTAAAATAGACAAACTTGGCCACAAGAACATGAAAAAATACTAAGGTTCATAACAGCTATAGGTTATATAGATCCTTACTCATATTTCGGATGAAGCCAGGTCTAGAATGGGCCCACCAGGGGTTTTAAAATCACACATCAAAGTTTGGGTCAAAGACTGACGGAAAGAATGGATTTGAACTGATTTTTTAGTAAAGGACTGAAAATGTAGTTTCATCTTGAAACAAACTAGTCAAAGGGCACACTGGTCGCTCAGTAAACCAGGAGAACAGAGTTCAGTTGGGTCAGGTGAGAACTGTTTCCTTCACCCCCTCCAAGGTGAGAAACCATTCGTTCAATTACATGCCGAATCATTCTGCACAAAATTCATGCAAAGCCCCCCGGGCCCGAAGGCCAACTAACCTCCTTCTCAATGGAAGGAACGTAGCAGAACCGTTATCCAGTGTTCCCACACCGCTCCCAGTGACCGCTATTTCTTTAAACATCATCTACATGATGGAATATCACCCACTTTCACCTCTGAATTCTTTTTCTTTCTCTAAATAGAACCAACGTGATTACGGCACCGCTACCAAGAATTTTCCGGGAATCTCGTGGGGAAAAGGATTACTTTTCCTTTTCCTTAGCAAATGCTTTTAAGCCCTTAGACTCATTAACCATCTACAAATAACGACACCAAAGCCACCGAATTAGAAATATGTCCTGGAATGTCCTTGCATTGTTTTTTGGTAACGCTAGTACATCAACCCACAGATTTTTTCTGTATGAACCTTCTCTTCTTGTGCCAACAGCTGCGCTAATATGTTCTTGCCAACAGTTCACAATCAGGTCAGATTGGCCAAGAATTCCACCCATGGTTCAAAAGGAAAGCAAGCAGTGAGCAAGTGATACATGAGATGGCCCAACACCGGCATCCTCCTCATCTGCCATGTTGCTTTCTTATAAAGCCATGCGTGGAAAGCGTGGTGCGCACAGGGTGACTGACACATAGCCGACTTACCACACGGGGAAACTTACCACATGGCGGGTGACTGACACATAGCCGACTTACCACATGGGGAAACTTACCACATGGCAGGGTGACTGACACATAGCCGACTTACCACATGGGGAAACTTACCACATGGCAGAGCAGTCGAAATTCACCAACAGCCATTTGTGGGGATTGAAGTTGAATGAATCTGCAAACTGTCGAGGAACAGTAATGACAAAAAGAAGACACTTCCGTTACTAAGGTCTAGTTGTACAATAAGACTCTGTACGCAATAATTCACAGCTGGGAGGGTCTGGGCTCTGAAACCCACTTGGGTGGCGACCCGACCTCTCTGCTCCTCTTGGTATTCGTTTTCAAGTGGGAAGAACAAATCGCAGCTTGGGTGCTAAGGAGCTGACTGCAGGCTGATGCATAACGTGGAGAGGGCAGCTTTTAAGCCAGGCACTTGGGGGTTTGATCCCAGCCCAATAGCTTACTCCATGTGTACGGGAACGGGAATGTCTGTTTTATGGAGAGATCATGGCATCCAGCCACAAACTCCTCAGCTTAGCTCCTGGCATGCGGTAAACTCTCCAGGTCAAATGCTGTGCTGTGACTGTTGGCAGACTGGCGAGCATCGGGAATCCCACCGGGCCTGCTGGCACTCCTTGGGACTCGGTGCCAGGTACCCAGATGATGTCCCGAAAGTTACTGCGTGAAGAGTGACAGGAAGGATCTCATTCTTTTTAGGATAGAAAGAGCCTTGGACTAAGAGCCCCAGACTTCCACATCTGGCCGAGGGCCCTGGGTGCGGTAACTCTACAAGAATTTATAAATGAGGGGCTGGAATGAGACAATCTAGAAACTTCCTATGAACACTCCCTTTCATTTACGTGTCAATCCTAATTTGGTGTAGGGCCATCACATCTGAAACAAGGGAGACATTTCAAGGACCTTGGATCATTCAAAATATGCCGACTCCCAACACGTAATCTGAGAGTGACCCCAAGAAAGGACGCGGAGAGCTGCTGTGCCCTGTGAGGATGCCTGTCCCCAGCAGGAATGGGACACAGGTCACGTTCCAGGGGCTCTCTGCTCTGAAATGCATGAGCTCCAACTCACTTTTAATCGGGAAAACTCATAGTTCGACTTTTCCTCATAAAATGAGACGTTGTCGATATTTTATGTGGCACACTTTCGAATGTGCTTGGTCTGGAGTCCTATTAAAAGTATCTACCAGGGTGCCTGGGGGGCTCAGTCAGTTGAGCATCTGACTCTTGATTTCAGCTCAGGTCATGATCCCAGGGTCATGGAATCGAGCCCAGCGTCGGGCTCCACACTGAGTGTGGAACCTGCTTGGGATTCTCTCTCTCTCTCTCTCTCTCTCTCTCTCTCTCTCTCTCTCTCTCCCCCCTCCCCTTTTCCCTGTTCTTGTGTGTGTGTGTGTGTGTGTGTGCATGAGCCTGTGCTCTCTCTGTCTCTCCCTCTTTCTCAAATATAAATGAATGAATGAATGAATGAATGAATGAAATGTATCTACCTTTCAAACTACGAGACTATTTGAAAGAACAGGAATATTAATTCATACGTACTATGTCAGGAAATTGTATCCATCTGGCCTACGAAACACCTTCTGCCAGCAGCTTCCTCAACATCATGAACTGGCAAAGTTCTCAGAATACATATATCATCATGACCAATGGGATGGTGGAAACTATGGTAATTGGGATCACCTCAATTTTTATTTCACTGGTTGGTTCTTTCTCCAATGCTAATTCAATCACCAGCAACTCTTCCTGCGTGCCTAAACATCTCCGTCTTTGTTTTTTTTTTTTTAATTTTTTTAAACGTTTATGTTTTGAGAGACAGAAAGAGACAGTAGGTGAGCGGGGAAGGAGCAGAGAGAGAGGGAGACACAGAATCCGAAGCAGCTCCAGGATTCTAGCTGTCAGTACAGAGCCCAACGGGGCTCGAACCCATGAACCGGGAGATCATGACCTGAGCCAAAGTCGGATGTTTAACCGACTGAGCCACCCAGGTGCCCCTCTGTCTTTATTTTTAAAGGCAATATCCAAGTTCATCAATTTCAGATGCTGCCATTATCTCCAAGCAGAAAATACGATTTCAACCATCGAGACTGGCCGAGGAGGGTGCTCTGCGTTTCTGCCAAGCTACCATAAGTGGTGAGTTCTCACATCCTTCCAAATGCGTGCCCAGGGTGATGCACAGACCTGGGCACAGCAAGAGGCCCAGGGACACAGCCACGTGGATAAATCCCCCAGCAGAGGCAGAGATAAAGGTCCCAGTCTGGCTGACTCTCCTCACTGGCAGCTGAAATCTCCCCTAGCCGCTGGCTTCTTCTCTGTTTGGGATGAGCACTGGGGTGGCAGTGAGGGTGCCAGGGGCCAGGTGGGTGCCGCACCGCCGGGGAGATGTCTGCTCAGATGATGGCAGCCTCGCACGCCAACCCCCACTGGGGGTGGGGGGAGAGGTGGGGAGGACATTCATTTCCTTCCAGGTTTCAATAAAAGTGATTAGGAGAAAGAGACGGGAAATGACAACGGGTTTCATTTGTTGATAAAAGGAGACAAAATGTGAGAGAGGAGCTTTGTTTGCTGAGAAGGTTATTAGTTCCCTCCCGGAGGGGCTGGTCTGTTTAATCGTCTTTCATTACCCAACCGCTGTGTGCTCTTTCTGTTGGCAGAGGGAAGGGATGTTATCTCACGGTTAGGGCCTCGCAGGATATTGCAGCCCCCTTATCTGACCAGCTGAGCAGGAAGGCCCTCGCTGGGCGAAGAACAATGCAGGAGACATGGAAATGACTCATGTCGGGCATGAAATTCTGTCTGCCGCTGGCTGATAGGATCTCCCTAGAGTGTCCAGCGCCTCGGTGGCCTGACAGTCTCCCCCCAACCCCGTCCCCCACCTGGGTTCACAGGGAAGAGGGGGACACGGTTGTGCAACCCTAAAGCTGATACTTAGAAAGACCAAGCCTTGGGGACAGGCACACAAATCCCCAATGATCACTTTGCCTTCTGTCCCTCGAGGCTGCGGGGACAGACCCCCCAGTGATGTGGACCATCTCTGTAATGTATGTATGTATGTAGATGGTAGAGAGGTTTGTTTCTCGTTCCCCAGCACCAAACACCCACAAGACCAGCTACCAGCAGTGAATGGCAGAGGGACGGGTGTCAACATCCTTACCAGAATTTCTCATAGGTCACAATCCCCCTCCCCAATATTTACAGGGGCCTTTGGAAGCCCCACATGCCACTCCCTCCCCAGGATGGATCTGAGGTCTGGCACGTACTGAGTGGTCAATAAGCAATTATCAGGTGAGCGAGTAAATAAATGAAAGGGATGCGAAGGAGCTGGAAACCAGAACGTGACTTCCTTCATTGGCAATGACGGGGTATTCTGTTCTAAGATGGGGACATCGGTATTCTGTACCGACCCACTTTTCAGGTATTATGGCAATGTGAGAATCCAAATTAGTAATTAGCAAATGAATGGGCAGCACAGCCCGAGAGCAGAGAAGGGTTTGGAGGGACCGTCTGTGCAGCCATGGTGAAAAGTAATAACAGAATCTAATTCACGCACAGCCCTAGCAGTGCGCCAGATGCTGGTTTCTAAGACCTTTCAATATGATTAACTCCTGATACTTACAACACCCCCCTTACAGGAGGTATTGCTACTAAATCCACTTTGTGAGGTGTAGAGAGGGTACTAATGTGCCCAAAGGGACACAGCTAGTCGTAGGGTAAGGCTGGGATTCAAACAGTCACTTAATGCCAAAGACCATGCCCTTAATCCCTGCACCACATGTGGCCCCGGGGCTCAGGAAACCCGTGCCTCTGAGCACAGAGCCAATGCTGTGGTTCCACTGACTCACTATCTCCTTGCCCTGGACCCCCTGTAACATCACTCTCTCTGGACCCTTTATTGCATCTACAACCGAGTTCCTGGCCAAGAGGAACCTCGTGGTCTCTGAGTCACCGCCAAGAGTGAAGTCCTCCCTGAGTCTGAAATCACACATCAGAGCACATCCATAATGTTGTGTCTTTGCCTCGTGTCTGTATCACATTACCCTCTGCAGCAGAGTACTGGCCGATAGTTTTGCTTACTGGTTCTCAAAAGCAGCAGGTGTTTCGGTGGGCATTACAAGCCACATTTTACAACTTCTAAAAGTGGTACAAGATATCTAAACGCCTCCGTGGTTGCTTGTTCAATACCTGTTCACGTCAATACCATGCTCGGTCGCATGGTCAGAATAGGCTATCATACTGAACCAGATCGAATAGGATTGTAGGTTGGCTTTATAAATTATTCTTTTTTTTTTAATTTTTAATGTTAATTTATTTTTGAGAGAGAGAGCGTGGGGGGAGGGGAAGAGACAGAGGGAGACAGAATCGGAAGCAGGCTCCAGGCTCCAAGCTGTTAGCACAGAACCCAACCGGGGCTCAAACTCACGAACCTTGAGATCATGACCTGAGCCAAAGCCGGACGCTTCACCGACTGAGCCACCCAGGCGCCCCTGTAAATTACTTCTTGATCTGAAATGCATTGAGCTCTTATATTCTTCCTAAATATTTCCCCACGGTGTTACAAGCTAACATTTATCCTGTCATGAGAACCCTGCCCAGGATCTGTGCAGATTGAAAAATGGCTGTAAACATCCAGTGTGTTTCGAGAAGACTGGCCGTAGGGGCTGGGAAGATTCTCAACCCCCATCATAAGGAAGTCTAATTTCTGAGGATCACGGAATGTGTTTGTAAGTTGTTTGCTGAAACCCCAGCAATGAAAAATAGAATGTCACATCCTTGCGAGAAGTCACTGATAGCATAGCACTTTTAAACAGCGATCATCTTAAAGGTAAAGAGCACACTTACCTCTACCCCGTTCAGAAGATGCCGGAACTCGGGGCAGATGAAGGAGCTGCCTGCGTAGGCAGCATCGATGTGTAGCCACATGTCCTCCTTGTTACCTGAAATCCAGAAGTGAGCTGTGAGTTCCCCGTTGGATGCCCTCATCATGGGGGCCTGACAACTTACTGCATACAGTCTATCAACAGCATTTGCTGGTCCGACTGTGGATGCTAACTGGATCCTTGAGTCTGAAGGCAATGAAGCTGAGGGCGGAGGTCGGGAGCTGGCCCCAGACAGTAGTAGCACAGATGAAGTGCTCAGTGAATGTGTGGAAAGGGAGGGAAATGGGATCTGCTGCCCTGCTTGACTTGAAGGTCAATGCTCATGGTCTCAGGGATCAGCCTGCCCTACCCCTTGGGGCTCCTTTATTCCAGTTACACCTCCTTTCTCTGTCTTCCACCATCTCATCCACTGGGAATTTGCTCCCCATTCTCCTGGATTACAGGTCCTAAAGTCCTTTCCCACAAAGTGTCTGGGGAACAGCTGGGTCCACAGCCCCAGTGACCTCTCTCCACCCCACTCCATCCTACACAAAGCATACTCGTTTTTTTAGGCTATTTGCAACGCTCCCAGGCTCCTTTGGGATACCATTTCTGCTTTCCAACTGCACCAGAATAGCCTGGCAGGAAGGGGCCTCAAGGGGGAATAATGTCCTGATTAAATTTTTCTCCCTCAACTAGGACTATGTAGCTTCAACCCCTGCCTGCAACCACCCAGCAGCCCTATGGCCTTATGTTCCTTCAAGCTCATTCTCCTCCCAGGCAAATGGGCATAAAAATCACATCTGTAACCGGAGGGAGAGACAAGATACCAACCGTAACTTCCTATCATGACACCTAGTTCAGGGTTCTTTAGAAATAAGGGTGATCATCGCGATGAGTCCCTCCATGTGTGCTGGGCACTTAGCACATCACAAAATACGTAACCACCAAATGCTGGGGCGTCTCAATGGGAAGCAGGCACCCTGCCCGAACTGGGTCAGGGCCCCGCCTGCGGGGCTCAGGCAGCCCTTGCCAAATGCATTTGGGCTGACTGAGAGATGCAATGTTTGCTTTTTTCATGAGTGATACTCGCTAACCACACCCGATGCCGTGAGGAGTGACAGGTAGTTCTGAGCTCCGCTGATACAAGTTCTAAGAGGCACTTCAAAGCCTTGATTCCATTTGAGCTTCAGGATTGGAGAGATTGGAGGGATCAGAGCACTCAGTTGGATCCAGACCCACTGTGCTCCGAGGACATGTGATATTGCCATGGAGGGTCATGGTGAGGGTGAGGTCCGTGCACCCTGAGGCATGTTTCATGGGCAAAGGGTGTGTGGGCCAGTCCCTCTGTGGGGCATCTCCCTGGCCCCAAAGGGCCCCACGCGGATGCGGCAGTGAGCCAGCGAGAGCACAGAGCCTCAGGACGGTATGGGATTTCTGCTAAGAAACCACAGCTCATCTGTCTTGAACACAACCGCGTTCCTGTTGTTTCTCGTGCAGTTGCTGTGGCTCAATATGCTGTCGGCAGGTAGAAACTGATGCTCTTACAGACGATGCATGAAACCTCACAGCCAATCTGTGCTCTCCATGGGGCCGTCTGGGCTGGTCAGGAAACTTGGTTCTGTGTTCGAGGCACCTCGGTGGAGTTTGAGACTCCAGTGTGTCTGTTTGGTTCAGAACTGTTGAGGGAAGAGGTGAGGCAGGGCGAGACCCCGAGGCCTGAACAGGCAGACAAGTCAGGAAGGAAGCAAGCCATGAGGGTAGGGGGTGGGGACCAGGTTCCAGCAGCAACAGACAGGACTCTCTTTTCCTTATTCTGCCATCACCCTCATGAGAGGGCCGCTTGGTAAGAGCAGAAACTACAGACCATGGGGCGCCTGGGTGACTCAGTCAGTTGAGCGTCTGACTCTTGATTTCAGCTCAGGTTGTGATCTCACAATTCATGGGTTCGAGCCCCACGTCGGGCTCTGCACTGACAGCAAGGAGCCTGCTTGGGATTCTTTCTTTCCCTTGCTCTCTGCCTCTCTCTCTTTCCCCCACTCTCAAAAATAAATAAACATGAAAAAGGAAAAAGAAACCACAAGCCATGCAATGTAAGCCAAGCCTCCTCCAGGACAGACAGAGAGGAGGTTTGGCCCCAAGCCCTCAGGAAGGGGCCATGATGATGCCGTTCCCTAGAGCTCTGCCACCCCCGAATGTATTGGAGACCGAAGAGGGGCAGTGGGAGGGAAAGGTGGGGTCCTCGGGAGGGAAGGGAAGGGGCTCTCCAGGCAAAGGTGTTCAGTGGGGACTTAACCTTGCTCCATAAGAGCTCTGGGCTCCAGCGAGGTAACTGCTAGTCCTGGAGGGCCTGCCTGATAGGAGTCATTTCCCACCTGGTCTTTGGCCCCCTGACGGTGTGACAATATGATTTAGGATGGGGGCCTTGGGCCATATGTGACTTCTGCAGGAACTAGGGATGGAAGGAGGACCTGGAGATTGAGGGCCACCAGGTGGGCAGCGAGTGACTGAGCCCCAAGAAACCACTGTTGTCACAGGCTCGACCAGCATCCTTGGGGGGGGTCTCACTCTCCATGTACGGTCATCATACCTGGGGAAGCCAGCCACGCATGACCTTGAGGGGGACAACATGGGTTTGGACACCCCTCACACCGTGCCCCACACCCCTCCTCCCTGCAACAAACTGTGTTCGTGAGATACTTGCAGAGGGTCTTGTAAGTCTTTCCAGCGGATTATCAAAACTGAGGGTGGTCTCGAGAGGTGTCAGAAGCCAGGGTGGTCTCGGAGGGATGAGGATCCCCTGTCCCTGTAGTCGGTATAAAACTCCCACAGAAGAAACTCACAGGTGCCCAAGAAAAAGGGACTGCAAGTGGGTTTCTCCTCTGTCCATGGGGAGGCAGAGAGCCAATAGCACCAACTCTGCATCTCGTGTCTTGTATGCGATCTGGCGACTCCAAATAACACGGGCATCTCTAGAGACCTGGTGGTCACTTGACCCCGAGGCCAGTGGTCACCTGACCCCGAGGCCAGGGCATGGGGGCTGCATGTCACAGGACAAGGTCCACCCAGCACCCAAGCAAGTGAAACCTCAGCCAGGAGGTTTTGGATACTCTCGGAAGGGAAGAGGCAGGCTTCCTACTTCTTGAGCCCTGTGGCTGGTGTATTTCCTTATGCGACTTCCCTGCATGGTACCAGCTGGGCCATCATCTGGCTGGGGGGGGGGGGCGCGGACAGCCAGCCTGGGGCTCAGGGCCTGCCAGGCCATGTGGGCTGTGCCCTGCAGAAGCCCTCGGCCCCCTAAATCCGAGAGCCCTGGAGATGACATCAGCCAGCCCCTGCGCAGGACAGGACATCCCGTTCCCAGCCTGACATCTGAGTCTGAGGGGCACCCAGCGGCTTGGCCCAGATCACGAGGGTTTGCAGCTAACGAGGCCAATGCCCTGTGGCTGTGGGCCTGAGCCAGTCAGTTGTGTCCCTTGTCCCATGTCCCTGGGCTCTGTACCACTGTCCCCAGCCAGGTGCACTCACAGAAGTCTGCCACTTGTCACGTGGGGAAGGAAAACCCCATGTGAATGGGTGCGGCCACGCCAGCAGCCCCTCGGCACTTAGGGTCCCTGGCACACCTGCCTGGTGGCCAGAGTGACACCTGTGACCCCGGGTCTCACGTGATTTCTGTGCACGAATGCCTCTTTACAGAGCCCTGTGAGGGAAACATGGACATGTGACAATTACAAGTGTCGTTTTCCTCTCCACTTTACAGACAGAGACACAAAGCTTGAGGGACCACAGCCTGAAGCAGGGGGTGCCTGGGCAGCTCCGCAGGGTGCTGTGACCAGGCTGTGCCCATCACATCTGCCATCAGCTCCCTGAGTGTGGGCACAGGAGGGTCCCTGATAGGAGAGGCGGGGTCACGCAGGTGGGGCTGGGCGCCAGTGCCCGCAGGTGGACTGCTGTCTAGCACAGGCCTCAAAGATGTGATCGGGGGCCTGGAACAGCCTCCACGTGACCCCAGACTGCTTGGATGGTCCACTCCACTGTCCTGGGGCGGGCGGCAGCTGCCGGAGCCTCGGGAGTGGGGGCCATGCCTCAAGGATAGGGGAAGGGTGTCAGGAGCCCATGCCCCTGCCCAAGAGAAGGTTCCCCTCACCTGACCCCTCTCCCAGGGCCTGGGGGGGGGGCCAGAGCCACGTGTTAAAGGGGAACCTTTAGAAACATAGCCCTTATATTCTACCTTTCAGATTCTGTTAAGTCTCGTCCCCGGGAGACCACCTACGTGCTGTGGGGGAGGGAGGGAGGGAGAGCAGCCCCGAAAAGCACAGGAAGCACATTCTTCTCTGGAGACATCTTCTCAGAGTTTGGGTGTTGATTTGCTTAATCTCGTTAGGTCATTTGCTTCACTGCTTTCGGTCATTCCAGAGAGGCCGAAGAAGACACTCTAGACTTAACTGAAAGATGGGCAGCTCTCAAGTCATTGCAGATGCATGAGCCTTGGGGGGCTTGCTGGAAGAGTTCGAGTTTAGTCCCTTGGGTGGGGCAATCTTGCCTTCTGTACTGCGAGGAAGGGCATTTTCTTAGAGATCATGTGTAGGGACAGGTACGGCCAAGCTGAGATCTTGTCCAATTAGGCCAAGTTCTGGGTTTGTGCACCTCAAGCTAATGAGATGAGTACTATTGCAAATGTAAGGAGCATTCAGCAAACCATCATCATACTAAGTTATTATTATGTTCATATCACATTATATTGTAATATGTCTTGTACTCTCTAATCATATTATTCTATTTTATGACTTATATTATTAATATGATGAAGGAGGAGAGCCCAGAGAAGAAGTTCCCCTCAAGTCTTCCTACTTTGAGAACATGTTCCAAAAGAAAACTCAATCGGGTACTTACAGATCGGACCCACTTCTAAAAGACTGTCGAATGAGCAGCAGGATGTGGTCCCCAGGGTAGCCACCACCTGGAGAGTAAAAGGCAAACCTCTTTTTATTCCCTTTGTCTTGGTCACTGTTGTAACGTCCTCATGCATGACCATGGCCCCTGATCGAGCCCAGAGCCTTGAAGTCGGTGCTTGATCAGCATCCCCTTAGATGGAGACGTGAATCTGTGGATGTGCCTTTAGTCTATGCCCGGAAGCTTCACAACAGGTTGAGAGAAACGTCTGCAGACAGAAAACTAGGCTGTGAGGTTGCAAACAGTTTTTGCATAGGACTCTCTGTGTGCCGACAGGCAGGAGTGAAGCTTGGCCCCATGGATGGTGTCTCCTGTGCTCTGCTTTACCTATAGGAGCGTGTATATTTACTACAGTTACGGCATGTCATTGCTTCTGTGAATGGGACGTGTGGAGTTCTACCTTAGTCTGGTGCGTGTGGCAGACTGTGCAACAGGACAGCAGGCATCCTGCTCTGACCACCGTGCCCCATGCCTCTCCTGAAACAGCCCCTCGGGTGGCTCAGAGCCACCCTAGGAGTTCAACCCAGAGTCCTACCCACCAGCTTTCACTTGCTGGCCTTCCTTCTAAATGGCACTGCTCCCAAGGGAATGTCAACCCTCAAAGATGAAGATTTGCTCTAAATCGATTCGTGAGAAAGTCCTACAGACACTGGAAACAATTTTTTTTTAAATTTTTAATGTTTTATTTATTTTTGAGAGAGAGAGAGAGAGAGAGCGTGAGCAGGGGAGGGTCAGAGAGAGAGGGAGACACAGAATCTGAAGACAGGCTCAAGGCTCTGAGCTGTCAGTACAGAGCCCAATGGGGCTTGAACCCACCAACCGTGAGATCATGACCTGAGCCAAAGTCAGACGCTTAACCGACTGAGCCACCCAGGCGCCCCTGGAAACAATTTTTAAAGGTATGTTCCGAGAAAGCATTGGGCATAGTTGGTCACACAAGTTGGAAGTGTGGCCTGGAATCCTGTGCCCACTCCTGCAGTCTGAGCACCTCGGAACACGGTAATGACACAGGTACTGTCTGATTGGTGTCATTCCCACACCTGGGCCCATGAAGCTCCTGGAGCCAAGTTCCACATCTTATTCTTTTTTTTAAGTTTATTATTATGAGAGAGAGAGAGAGTGAGCAGGGGAGAGGCAGAGAGAGAGGGAGAGAGAGAATCCCAAGCAGGCTCTGCATTGTCAGCACAGAGCCCAACATGGGGCTTGAACCCAGGAACTATGAGATCATGACCTGAACCAAGATGGATGCTTACCTGCCCAAGTCACCCAGACACCACTCTGCATCTTATTTCTCTGTATTGCTAGGAATTTGCACTTTGCTGAACACGGAATAGGAACTGATCACTCTCCAAGTGACCGGAAAGCATATTGTGTTTACAAAACCGAAGAGCCAAATTGATTTATGACGCCAGTACCATCTGGATAATGAAATTTCTCCCTCAGTGTGACAAGAGTGTGAATTTTCATTCAACTTGACTTGAAAATTCAACTCCGCTCTTTCCTGAGCCCCCAGTAATACCCCAGTGGTGCTATGTGCCCTGAGAATAGAGAGGAAGATGAAAAGGTTAGAAACCCACACAAACTAGTAGGTTTCCTTTCACCGAGGGCCACCTGCGCTTGACCTGAGAATACAATGTGCCAGAGAAAATCAAAGTGTTCTTGCCAGGGACGCATTGTGCCTGCCCCACGGACGACAGTTCAGCTGATAAGCCCTGGCTCACTGCTCACCCGGTCACCTGGGCCAGACAGCTGGTGCCCAGGGGCCAGAGTTGTCCCCTGCCCAGCAGCAGGGAGTGACTCCAAAGCAGGACCTGGCCAGACTCTGGCAGGGCCCCGGCAGCAATGGATTTGGGCCCCAGAGAGGGAACGGAGTGTTTTAAATATTTCATTATTATTCAGGTACAGTGAAGCCAACAGATTGGGAAGCTATTACCGTTGGAAAGATAGCTTGTCATCTTTGCCGTTCCCAAAAGGTAGGCGCATGCTGTGCCTCGCGGGCCACACGGGGAAGGCCCAGGACCATCAGGAGGCAGAGGGAGAGGGGCGGCACGGACGGGAAGCTTTGCTGTGGTTCCCACAGGAAGGTGAGTAGGTGGAGGAGGGTTGGCTGGTTTGATTAATTTCAATGGGCCCCACGGCAAAGGGGGCTGTCCCTAGTGTCCCTGGCTTTGGGGTGATGAGGGCTGGTGGTAGTGGCCTGGAGTGGAAGAGCCCCATAGAGGATGTGGATTGGGGTGTGGGCTCTCGATTGTTGGTTTGGTGAAAGGCAGCCCCTTTATCATCTCCAGGGATTGGCTAGTCCTGGGAGGGGCTGTCCCTCCAGGGTCAGCAAGGTCCTTAAGATGTAAAAGGCTCAGAAATACAGAAAACAAAAATGCACGGTGAATACACCGACATTTAAGCCATGCACTTGGGGCAAAAACAGCTGGGTCAGAGGCCCAGCTCTGCGTCACACCGGCAGCCAGGCAGGCTGCTGTTTTCCTACTTACAGCACAAAGGCATCAGGTGTATGCCCTGCCCAGCCAACAAGATCCCACTGGGTCTAGATGTACCACATCTCAGTGTCTCAGCCCCCTTCTTCCCACCACCGCACGTGCCTCCCCATCACCCACCCTCTGCATTGCCTCATTTTCACGAGATGACTCATTTAGTGGGACTTCAAGTCAGCGTGCTATTTTTCCCTCATATTCGTGATTTCTTCCTGATTTATAATTTTTTAATGTTTATTCATTTTTGAGAGAGAGACAGAGTGCAAGTAGGGGACAGGGAGAGAGAGAGGGAGATACAGAATCTGAAGCAGGCTGCAGGCTCTGAGCTGTCAGCACAGAGTCTGATGCGGGCCTTGAACTCATGAACAGTGAGATCATGGCCTGAGCTGAATTCGGACACTTAACCGACTGAGCCACCCAGGCTCCCCTCTTTCCTGATTTATACCTGAAGACTCACATGCTTCATCTAAGGCACCCAGTTTGGCAAAGAGAACCCGAGATGCTTGTCGTTAAAGGAATAGCACACAATTATACAGTTTAAAAAACCACAGAATGACTCAACCATCTTGATACTGCTTATCATCTATTTTCTCAATTTTAACAGTCCCTCAGGAACGACAGGTCTGTTATTCACCAGTTCCTTCC
>CM053559.1:51653489-51851887 GCA_028646485.1 Cryptoprocta ferox | reverse complement strand
GCTCTGATACGCACTCTCGGACACAGCCCTCTGCCCATGGCCTGACCTTGTCAAGTGGGCTCTAAGGACCACAAACCACCACAGGGAAGAAAGGGAACTATTATAAGCCCCACACAAGTCCGTGGAGGGGCCGAGATCCACCTCTCCCGGTTCAGACCTGCCAAATGTGCCCCGCGCCCTGAGCAGAGGCTCCTGAATTTTGAGACGTCTGCAATCCCTTGGCAAATGTGAGGAAGGCGATGGGTCCCCTCTCAGGATTATGCATATAGTTATTATTCAGAATTGTTACCTGTTAGATGTATAGTCTCAACGGAACAACTGGGTGGTATGTCCAAGTACAGGCTGCAGACCTAGGTCTGGGTGCTGGCTCTCTCTCTGGCTTCGGGGTCCCTTGGTCGAGGGATCCATTTAGATAATAAACCTATTGCATTTCCTCAAACATCCTGTGACCTCTCACACCTCTGTGCCTTTGTCGTAATCTTTTCTTCAACAAGAAGGGCACTGTGCCCATGAGCGTTGCCCGCATATCGCCTAAGCACACAGCTTACCTGTTCTCTCTTAGCCAAAGCATTCGCTGATCTCCCCTGGAGGGTTGATCACACCCCCTGCCCTATGCATGGATCGTGCTGACCAAATAGTGCAGACTGGGGAACATGTCCCTTCCCACCAAGAACCATTCCCTTAGGAAAGGGACCAACCCTTCATCCGTCTCCAGGGGGCCGGCATGCGGGTGGTCTAAAGGCCCTGACCTTTGCTGAAGAGAGAGGAATGTGCTCATGGATGAGCTTTCAAACCTGCCAGTGCTCTGAAACACGGGATCAGCTGTGTCTGCAGCTCCTGCCAGAGTGTCACAGATGCCCTCAAATGTTAGCTGGAATCTTGGTCTTTCAAGCAAAATTCCAACATGGCACCTCTGTTGGGTGCCGTCTTCCTTTAGGAAAGTAAAACTGTTGGTTGTTCCTCCGGACGCTGAGTGGTCTTCCCTTAAATATTTGGATCTCTCCTTCTTACCAGGCCTCTTCACTGAGCGTAGGAATACACTTCAGGCTCATTTCTGCCCACCTATGTGTTCTGTACCACCTTGCCCCTTCCCAGGTGAGGCCATTCCAGTGTGTGGTGGTATTTTTGTAGGGTAACTTTGAATTGATGCAGACTGAAGACAGTCACCCAGTTTGAGGCCTGTATTATAACAGACAGACCTCCGGAGGCCCACTTCATCACCGAGCTCTATGCACCAGGCTTCACAGCCCACCTGAGCATCTCAGCCACCAGAGGGGTTTTGAAAATACTAATTAGATTGTGTCTGTCTTCAGTTAAAACTCCCTTAGTGACTATCCGTTGCCCTTAGGGAGAAACCCGTCTTCCTCACACTGGTCCCTGCATGACCTCCTCACCTCGCCTCTGCAGCCCGCCTTCGACACCTCTCCATTCATATCCCTCCATTCATTCCTGCATCAGGTGGTGAAGACCCTCGCAGCTTCTGGGACCTTGCATTTGTGCTCTCCCTGCTCTTCTGTGGACAGCAGCGCAGCACAGTGCTCGAAGTGGGAGCTCTGGGATCACATCACAGGGCAAGCTTCATGGCTCTAGCAAGTTCCGAGCCTCTTTTGCACTTCAGTCGGCTGGGATGCAATACATTCTCATCGCTATTTCCTTTCCCTGGAGTGCGTTACCCAAGCAGCCCATGACCCCCTCCCTCGGCTGACATCCCTCACTTTTTCAAGACTGTGCCTCCTATAGCAACTCTTCCCTGATCCCCGTGTTCCCATGGTGACAACTACTGGCTTGCTGGTTTCACTGATCACACTGCACCTTCTGCAAATGACTGTTCGCTTAGCGTCTCTGTCTAACCCATAAGATCCTCGAGGGCCCCCTCATCTGCAGCCCACAGTCCTGGCACGCAGGAGTTCCCCAACAAATGTTTGCCAAGTGAATGACTAAGTGAATGAATCGGTAACTATTGCACATCCCATCATGGTAAGATTTGAAATACAACGAGTAGACGTATCTGGCACCGCACCTGCTGCTATGTCCACGACTTTGTCCACCATTTGCCTGAGAGCCCACTAACACGGATTATAAAATGTACTCAGGGTAGATGCCTCCTAAAATGTCCCAACAAAGACTTTGGCTGCTCTGAAATGCTCGCAAATGCTGCTTTGTTTCAAAGCCCTCAGAAAGTCACAGGCACACAGCAGTGGCCCAAGTGAAATGCTACGCTGCCTTCCGAAATCCCGCCACTGAATCGTGAATGCATGTTTTGATCTTCCTCCCTTGGCGTATGATCATGACTATGTGATGAATACATATGTGTTTTCAGTATAACAGTCTATAGAACATATTCAAGTAAGGACAATAAAAATTATTTTCTCACGATTCCTGAGGGAAGACCACAAAAGTCTAAACTTTATGACATAATATGGAAGGAAGAGATGAAACTCAGTCTTTCCCTATCTCTCATCCCTAAAACTTTCTAGATCACTGTATTACTTAATAGGTCTATTTGGATTTCCATCAAAGATGAAGACAAAAAAGCACTAAGAGAAATTAGAGCTTTGGACTTTGGTGAGGAAATATCACAGGTGAGGAGGATCGTATCGTTCAGTAGACCACTGGTTTTTGGTATTGCTGTTATAAATAAGACACATGGAATTAATTAATCATGAAGCAAGGTACATATATAACCTTAATTAAAATGTAAATTCTAGTGTAAATGAAGGCTTACATCCTAATGAAGGAGCACATAAATGGGTAAAAGGGAGCAGGGAACATTTTTAATAAACATCATTCTGCCTCTCATTAGTATCACCGCCAGTGGTGAATCGTGTCGAAATGACTGGACATTCACATGCAAAAACAAAACTGAACCTGGCCATTGATGTTACACCCCTCACAAAAATGAACTCAAAGTGGATCACAGACCTAAATCTAAAATGTAAAACTATAAAACTCCTAAAAGATGACACAGGAGAAAATCTACGTCCTCTTGGGTGCAGCAATGAGTTTGTGGCCACGACACCAAAGGCAGGATCCAAGAAAGAAAACATTGATGAGACAGACTTGAGTAAAATTTAAAACTCCTGCTCCACAAAAGACATTTCAGAGAATGAAAAGCTATCCACTGAGAGAATATATTTGCCAAACGCATCTCTTAATAAAGGACTGGTATCCAAATTATAAAAAGAAATCCTCAACCCCAACAATAAACTAAACAACCCAACTAAAACAGGGGCGAAAGATCTGAACTGACACCTCACCAAAGAAGATATTCAAACATCAGATGAGCATATGACAAGATCTTCAGCATATGTCAGTAGGGAGTCTGAAATGAAAACAATGTTCAGTAACACCGTACACCTATTGGAATGGCTAAAATCGAAAACACTGACAACACCCAATGCTGGTGAGGATGTGGGAAAATGGGAACTCTGATTTCATAGCTCGTAGAAATGCAAAATGGTACATCTGCTTTGGAAGAGTCTGGCAGTTTCTCATAAAACCAAACACTTTCTTACCATACGAACCAACAATTAATGTTCTGTTTAACAATTAGTTGAAAACATGTCCACACAAAAAGCTGCACATGAGTGCTCATAGCACTTTTCAAATAATTGCCTAAATTTGGAAGCAACCAAGATGTCTGTGATATTGTCATTTATAATAAGAAATATATATATTTAGTCTTTGTCCCCATGTCTGGCACGGAGCTCCTAAAATCCTTGGAATTTAATAATGGTCGAGAAAGGTATATTTTGTCATGTTAATGAGGTGACTTGTGAAAAGTATCTGGGTCACCTAAGGATGCTGGCTGAGAACCAATCCTCTTATTGGAGAATTGGAACTGTTAAGTCCTACCCCTGACCTCCAGGGAGGGGAGGGTGTTGAAGATTGAGTTCAATCACCAATGACCAGTGATTCAATCCATCATGCCAATGTGAAGAATCCTCCATAACAACCCAAAAGGGGGGTTACAGAGCTTCAGGACTGGTGAACAAGTGGAGATTTGGGGAGAGTGGGACCAGGAGAGGACACAGAAGTTCCACGCCCCTTCCCCAGACCTTGCCCCACGCGTCTTTTCCACCTGGTTGGTCCTGATTTATATCCTTCTCTAACAAGCCAGTGATTTAGCAAGTAAAATGTTTATCTGAGTTCTGTGAGCTGCTCTAACAAATGAACCAAACCCAAGGGAGGGGGTCGCTGGCATTTCGGATCTATAGCATTTGGTCTGGTGACAGGTGACAACCTGGAGAGGGGCAGTCTTATAGGACAGAGCCCTTCACCTCTGGAATCCGATGCTATCTCCAGGTAGATAGTATCAGAATCAAGGTAATTGTTCGGTGGTGCTGGAAAACTTCTGAGTCAGAGGTGGGTGCAGGATATTGATATCCTTCAATAGGTATATCCAAAACAATGGGATACTATTTGGTGATTAAAAAAAAAAGAGAGAGATGGGGCACCTGGGGAGCTCAGTCGGTTAAGCGTCCGACACTTGATTTCGGCTCAGGTCATGGTCTCAAGGTTCGTGGGATCGAGCCCTGTGTCGGGCTGGATTCTCTCTCTCCCTCTCTCTCAAAATAAATAAACTTTTAAAAGAGAGAAAGAGGGAGCTATAAAGACCCCAAAAGACACAGAGGAATCTTAAGCGCATGATGCCAAGTGAAAGAAGCCAGTCTAAAAAGACGACATACTATATGACTATAACTATAGGACATTTGGGGAAAAGTAAAACAATGGAGACAGTAAAATGATCAGTTATTGGCAGGGTTTGGGTGGGAGGGAAGGAGGGAAGGATGAACCAGTAAAATACTGGGAATTTTTATATAAGGGAAATTATTCAGCATGATATTGAAATGGTATATAGGTGCCATGAGACATCTGTCAAAACCCACAGAAAGAACGGTACAAAGAATGAACCCTAATATAAACGATGGAGTTTAGGAATAATAATGTATCAATATTGGTGTGTTAACTATAACAAATGTACCACAGTAATGCAAGATGGCAATAATAGAAGAAAATAATATGAGGAAAAAAAGGAGTGACTGGGTATATGGGAATGCTTTGTACTTTTCCCTCATTTTTCTTTACACCTAAAGCTGCTCTAAAAATTGTTTATTAATTAAAAAAAATTAGGGCACCTGGGTGGCTCAGTTGGTTAAGTGTCTGACTTTGGCTCAGGTCATGATCTCATGGTAAGTGGGTTTGAGCCCCGCATCAGGTTCTGTGCTGACAGCTCAGAGCCCGGAGCCTGCTTCGGACTCTCTGTCTCCCTCTCTCTCTGCCCCTGCCCCGCTCAGGCTCTATCTCTTTCTGTGTTTCAAAAATGAATAACTGTTAAAAAAAATTTTTTTTAAGTAATCCATCCAATTAAAAATGGGCAAAGGACACGAGGACACATTTTACCATCAAGGATATATGGATGGCAAATAAACACACAGAAAGATGTCTGACATCACTAGGCATCGGGAAAATGCAAATGACGATATCCCTACATTAAATTAAAAATTAAAATTAAAAATTAAAATTAAATTAAAATTAAAAAATTAAAGAGATGAAAAATTTAAAAATAGTGACAATATCAAACGCTGTTAAGCATGAAGATCCTCAATTTCTCATGCATCACTGGTAGAAGTGTAAAATGGTACAGCCTCTCTGGAAAACAGTTTGACAGCTTCTTGAAAAACCAAATAAACCTGAAACCAGCATATCACACTCCATTGCGTTCTTGAGAATTTATCCCAGAAAAATGAACACATACGTTCACCTAAATGCCTGTACGTGAATGGTCATGGAGGCTGTATTTTCAGTTTCATTTTCTTAGACTCTATTTGTAATCACCCAAACCTGGAAACCACTCTAATGTCCTCAGTAGGTAAATGGTTAAACGTGCTGGGATACAAAGAAGGTCGTGCCGCATTGCCTGGTGAGGCAATAAAAATAACCACATATCGATTCATGCCACACTTTGGATAGATCTCAAGGGCATTATGCTGAGTGAGAAAAGTCAGAGGCAACAGGCAACCGACGGTGTGATTGCATGTATATAGCACGCTCAAAGTGAGCTCAAAGTGAGGACAGTGCAGAGAGAGTGGTTTCCAGGGGTCTGGTGGTGGGAGAGGGGGAGGGCGTTAGTGTGCGTGAAGAGGTGGTGAGGGGAGATCTCCGTGGTGACGGACAAGTTCTGCATCCTGATTGCGGGGGTGGGGGATGATACGAACTCACACACGTGACAGTGACGTAAGACTACACGCACACGTAGCAATGTCAGTTTCCGGGTTCCATTGTTGCACTATCCTGCTCAAGCTGTAGCAACCGGGGGAAACTGAGCGAAGGGGGTGAGGGGTCTCTGTGTATGAACCTTGTTATTTTCTCTTTAATCTACAAGTGTTCAAAATAACAACGTAAAACCTTCCAGTATTTTAACTGAGAACATGACATATTCATTTATTGGCTGGACGCAACTGAAGAAAGAATTGGTAAATTGTAAATAGGTCAGACTGAGCATAGGGATTTTAAGAACAGATGCGTAAGAGGTCTTGGGCACTCAGTGGGAAGACCCAACATATGTGCAGAGTCCCAGAATGGGAGGGAAGATGGGCGGAAGCGAACTTTGGAAAGATAATGGGTAAGAATTTCCCTAAATGGAGGAAAGGTGACAAATTATAGATTCCGGAAGTTCTGTGAAACCCAAGGAGAACAAGCACAAAGAAGCAATTGACTAGCATCCTAGTAGAACTGCCTAGACACAAAGGCAAAAGGCAAATGTTACAAGCAGTCAGAGGGGGAAAGAAGTCACATTGCCACAACACCTTCCTAAAAGCCACAGTGAGACCGACAAGTGACATCCAACCAGAAGTCATGGGAGAAGGAAGTCAATGGGTTTATGTATTTAATCTGCCAAAGGAAAAGAGCATCCACCCTGGAACTTTTGACCCAGCAAAAATATCGAAAGGGAAGGCAAAATAAAGATATTTTCAGAGAACCAAGAATGGAGGGAATTGTATCAAAATGGGAAATTATAAAGACAGTTTTTCAGAGAGAAAAAAAAAAATGATCCCAGATGAAAATAAGAAAACAGGAAAGAAAGATCAATGGAGAGGTGCCTGGTGACTCAGTAGGTTGAGCGTCTGACTTTGGCTCAGGTCATTATCTCATGGTTTGTGAGTTCAAGCCCTGCCATGGGCTCTGTGCTGTTAGAGCAGAGCCCATTTTGGATACTCTGTCCCTCGTTCTCTGCCTCCCTCTCGCCCCTGCTCACACACACATTCTCTCTCTCTCTCAAAAATAAACAAACATTTAAAAAATGGGGAAAGATCATTGGAAGGAGAAATATATGGATTTATATAAATAAATTATGGCTATATAAAATAACAATGCCTCGTGGGGTTTTAAACATATGTAGAATTAAAATGTATGACACTAATAATACAAAAGGTGGGGAGTTAGACACAATAATAAAAGAATATGAAGCTAATAAGCTAGAAATAAGAACATGGAATAACATAAAACATTTGATTCAGACAAGAAAACAGAGGGGTGCCTGGGTGGCTCAGTCCGTTGAGTGTTCGACTTCGGCTCAGGTCATGATCTCACAGCTTGTGATTTCGAGCCCCATGTCGGGTTCTGTGCTGACAGCTCAGAGCCTGGAGCCTGCTTCGGATTCTGTGTCTCCCTCTCTCTTTGTCCCTCCCCTAGTCTGTCTCTCTCTGTCTCTCTCAAAAAAATGAATAAATATTTTTTTTTAAAAAGCAAGAGAGCAGAGAAAAACCATCATATAAGAGGCAGACCAGATAGAAAACACATAGTAAGATGGTAGACAGGCACGTCAATGTGTCAATAATTACCTTAAGTAAACGGACAAAATTGAGAAAAATTATCATGCTGGATTTAGAAACAAATGAAAAAAAACCCAGCAACAACGGTAAACTGCATATAGGAGACACAGCTTAAGTGTCAGCGAACAGAAAAGGAAAGGAAAACAATGGAAAAATGTACCCCTCGGCCACTAATCCATAGAAACTGAATGTAATAGCAGTGACTTCATGGTATGCAGAAGATTTCATAGAGATAATGAGAGCATTTTGCAGTGATGAATGGGTCATTCGACGGGAAGATTTGACAATTGTAGATGGACGTGCAGCTGGGTACTGAAACCTCAACACATGTGAACTACACCTGGGCAGACATAAAAGAAGCCACAGGCAGGTCTATAACCACAGCTGAGCCCACGGGCAGGTCTACAATGAGCACTGAGATGTTCCCATTCATCCCTTAGGAGCCAATTTGCATTGCTCTGGTTATTACAAGAGTGAAATTGATTTTGTGATCTCACTTTCTTGGGAACCAGCTGTTTTTCTATTTTGTCTCTTTTCCCTGCTTTTACTTCTTGATAATGTGAGCCTTCTTTTAAGATTTTCTTTATAATAGATATTGTATTTCCTGCCAGCGTTTGCCTTTTTGTTTCGTTTACGAGTCTTGTAGATTTTATGAAATGAAATCGTCTCATCAGTTTATGTGGTGGATTCCATTACGTTCGTTCTTCAAATCTGCAAGAGTGGGCTTTAATGTATTTATTTTTCCCTAGACAGATATTCTGGTTAGGGTTAGCTAATGACCGTAGAGGTTCAAAAAGGTTTACCTTGTGTAAAAGGAATCCTTTCAAACCATCGTGGGATGGTCTGTTGGAATTTTAAGGGTAGTCTTTCTTTCTAACTAGAAGGATCTTCCTTCCAAATCTTTATTTATTTGACAAATACTTATTGTGTTTTTGCCAAGGGACAGGGGCAGATTCAAGGAGCTGGAATAAAGCGACTATTAAACAGACCTGCCCTCCGCATAGCTCACAGTCTGGTGGGAAGAGAGAGGCAGTAAACAACGATACAAATAAACGTGTGCTTCACGCAAGATGGGAAAATGAAGCAGGATGGGGTGACTAAGGTGACCTTTGGCTCAGCCTTGATCTCAGGCTTACACCTGCCTTGGCTGTCAGCCCTTCCACGAGCTACGTCTGAATCTGCTCACTCCTTCTACAGTGATTCCCCTGGAAATTCCACAAATCAGGAACCAAGTTTGTATCAAATCATACCTGCCATGCCTTCCCAAGTCACACGTTAGGTATTCAACGAGCAGTAGTGGATTCAAATTGAAGAAAACAATTTGTTTTTGGAGAAAAAAAGCTTGTCTCGAAGATTAATTCTTAAATAAAAAAGAGTGGGCATGATTCACATGGGGCCCATAAAGTCTGTCACACCTAGATTGTTCTAACAACTAGGAAATGCCCAGATACGTTCATGAGGGACCTAAGGATCTTGAAGTTGCTTCAAAAAGCTCCCAAGTCCTACGTGACACTGAACGTCACATCATCACGACTGAGACAATGGTTCTTGAAATTAGCTCTGATATACGAGTGCTTTGGATGACAAGCATGTTTCCGGAATGAATTATGCTTGCAAACCAAGGCTTCACTGTATTTTCAAACTCCTCCAGTAACTCCAATATGCAGCCAGGTTGAACACCACGAGACCGTGCCAAGATCATGTCTTAACTGTCATCACACATGACGCATCTGTCCTCAGCTCCGCACGCTGCCATGGCCGAGTCAGATATGACAACTCCAGGCTCTAGCTGTAACACCATACATTTCTTCCCCACTGGAAAATGCCCATCTGTGCATAAGAAAACCTGGTGCTATTTGGCCAGTTAGGGATTTTACCTAGAATTAGTCCCTGCTGGCTTGCAACACATCTCTTGCAATGCATCTTGGTACCTTCTAAGAATACAGGTCTAGGTGGCCAAGGCTTTCTGGGTTTATTTTTAACTGGGTTCCCTGGTCCATCATACCCTCCTCATGACAGAGCACCTACCAAGGCACAGAGAGCTGTCAAGGGACAATCATATGGTGTCGCATTTAATAGAAGCAGAAACAAGACTTGTTGGCTTACCAGGATCCTCCGGGCTGGGGGCTCTGCTCACTTCTTTATGAGATTAGGCAGGTGGAGGGAAAAATAAATGGAATCATGCTCCTTGGGCACCTCGGTGACTCAGTTGGTTGAGCGTCCGACTTCAGCTCGGGTCATGAACTCGCAATTCATGAGTTTGAGCCCCACATCAGACTCGTTTGCTGTCAGCACGGAGCCTGCTTTGGATTCTCTGTCCCCCTCTCTCTCTGTCCCTCCCCTACTTTCTCTCTCTCTCTCAAAAATAAATAAACATTAAAAAAAAATTAAATGGAGTCATGCTCCAGCCTTCCTCAAGGAGCAGTCAGCTAATGATGCGTGTACCGCCTACCCTGTGACCAGCACCTTCCCCCAGACCCAAGCAGGGCTCTGAGGCCCCCAGGGAGCCATACCCAGCAGGCGCAGTTGACTTACAAAGAAAGGAATCAGGCCCTCTGCCTTGTCTCTCTCCAGAGCTTCCTGTAGTGCAGAACCACGCATGGCAAACTTCTCATCAGAAGGGATGGCTTTCAATTTCACTCCTCCAATTAATCCAGCTCTTTCCACTGAGGAGTGTGCCTGGAAAGAAAGCAGCAGCATTAGATTCTCGCTTGTGTGTCCTGTACAGTGGCCATGAGCGCCTGGCTCTGTAGAGAGCTCCCAGCACTGCAGGCCCCCTGTCCTTCCTCTGCACCTGATCCTGGAACCTCACTTTTCGGTTTAGGGAGCAAGCAGTGAGGTCTTGCAAAACATGCTCCAAAGTAGAGTTAGCACACCCGGCTTCTTATCTGGGCGTTCCTTTTACCATGGGGCTTTGGGCAGCTTGGGGGCCAAGCTCAGTGCATGGCGTCTGGAGAAAAGAGGCCAACGACATGGCACCATCATGGGATGGTGGATCCACTGTGTCTCAGGAACCCCCAGGAAGGCTGGCTCTTACAGACAGCTCCCCCTCTCTGCTCTGCGGCCCCCACCATCACCGTCTCCTACTTGATTCCATCCTGGGGTCTGGATCTTGCCAGTATGGAGGTCCAGCTCCCAGTGGGCGATAGCAGGTGCAGGATTGCAAGCCCTGGGGGTCTGGGGGGACTCCAGGCCCTTCCCCGTGACCCCAGTGGACCTCCAAAACCTCATGTGCACACTGAGAAAATAACGAACGTCCGCTTCAAAGCATACTTGTAAAAACGACTGACAGGTTGCATGGTATTGTTTTGATTTGATTTGACATCAAACAAGACATTCAGATCTTGGAGACTCAGGGGGGCTTTGGCCCAACATGCTCAGCCAACACACTCACCTGATCCGATGAGTAAGCCACTAGCTTTTCCATGATGGCACCCTGTGTCAGCCCAGGGGAGGTGGCCTGCAGACGGCGTGTCACTTTGGTCCGAGCAGCCAGCAGGGCCATCAGAGTGGCCTCACTGGCACTTCCCTAGGTCAAAGAAAGGGTCAAAATGAGCTTCAACATGTGGCAATCAATCTCTAAACTGCTGGGAGACATTATTGTCCATATTGTTCTTAAGAGATGAATCCAAAGTTGCAAACTTATTCTCCTTCCCACAGGAAAAATTGGAACAACCTGTGATGGCCATTTCAGTTCTTTTTTTATTTTTTATTTATGTTTGAGAGAGAGAGAGAGAGAGAGAGAGAGAGTGTATGATCAGGGGAGGGGCAGAGAGAGAGGGAGACACAGAATCCAAAGCAGGCTCCAGGCTCCAAGCTGTTAGCACAGAGCCCAACACGGGGTTCAAACCCATGAACTGCGAGATCATGACCTGAGCCAAAGTTGGACACTTAACCGACTGAGCCACCCAGGTGTCCGCCCCACCCCAGTTCTTAAGATTCATTCAGCTTTATCATTCATCGCTTTGCCTATTTTATGGAACCCGTTAGCCGGCCCTTCCGAGCACTTAGCTTGCAGCAGGTGTGGTGAGACCCACTTTGCACGCATTTTTCCATGGAGCTCTCTCAGGCTGGCCAACGAGTACTACTCCTACGTCCACCAGAGGAGACCGGGACCCAGGGTACCAGCATCTCAGCCCAGCTGTGTTCACAACCACTTGGACACAGAAATTTGTATTTGTTTATGAAATGGGATGCGTTTCCAGATTCAGAAATCCCGTTGGAGGACCTCCCTCAGTTGCTAGCGTTATAGGCTTCATGACGTCCTTCCCAATCCAGCATGCTGAAACCCTTACGCCGAGTATGCCAGAATGTCACCGTAATTGGAGATAAGGTCTCTGAAGAGATCATTAAGTTGAAAGGTCCGACTGGTGTCCTTATATGAAGAGGACACTTAGGCACCAGATAGTCATGCACACAGAGAAAAGGCCATGTGAGGACATGTGGAGGAGACGGCCCTCCACAAGCCAAGGAGAGAGGCATTAGAAGGAACCGTCGCTCTTGACACGCTGATGGTGACTTCCAGCCTGCAGGGCTGTGACACAATAAATGTATTGTTGAAGCTCCCGGTCCGTGGTGTTATGTTATGGCCGCCCAGCAGACGAATTCAACAACTCCCTCTGGCAAAGAACTACAGAAAGGCACAGTCTCTACTGCTTGGGGGCTGAAAGTGGGTTAAAGATAATGTAGACTCAGCACCCACCATGCTGTTCCACTTACTTCGCAAAATAACCCTGTTTATATTTTTATTTTTAAAAACTTTTTTTAATGTTTGAGAGAGAGCGTGCGTCGGGGAGAGGCAGAGAGACAGTGAGACAGGGAGACAGTGAGCCACAGGTGGGCGGAGTCCTCCCCACATTGATAAGCAATGCCCCCCCTTCATACTGCTCCCGATCACCACCTCTTAAGTAAATCCTAGAGGAAACCCACGAACTGAGTGGTATTAACATTAGAAAGGAAAAAAATAAAAGAAGGTAGATCTTGGTTGACTACGAGAGATTTGTTAAGATTTGAGTGTTTTGCAGAGAAATACGCAATGAAATAATTAGGCCAACCTCCCCCGCTAACGTTTTATCTTCATTTCCCTTCGTTGATCCTGATTTCCTCTCTTATTTTATCATCTTGATGCTTTTACATATTCTTTTATGCCAACTCATATCCTCCGGGGAGACAGGTGAAGTTTGACTGTAAATACATCTACTCGGAGTCTTGTAGCTAAATGTGTGGACTCAAATATATGCATATAATCTTCTTAGTCCGGCATCTCAGGTGGATTTTACATTTCTTCAGGCCATATTGTCGCTAGCAATCATTTTATTGTATTATTGTTTTAAGTTTGTTTATTTATTTTGGGGGGGGAGGGGCAGAGAGAGAGGAAGACAGAGAATTTCAAGCAGGCTCTGCGCTATCAGTGCAGGGCAGGATGTGGGGCTCAAACTCACGAACCTTGAGATCATGACTGAGCCAAAATCAACAATAGGATGCTTAGCTGACTGAGCCACGCAGGTGCCCTTCATTAGGAATCATCGGAGAGGTGGTGGAACGAACAGTCTCGACATGGGCTGGCAACGCTAGGCTGGCAGTCTCGGGGAATCCAAGCTCCCCAAAAGCAGGCATGGGGGCTCACGCTCCAGGGTGGGGGGCTTCCTTGTGTGCCCCACAGCTTGTGTGTCCCGGACGCACTGTCTTGCTCCTTCTCATCTGAAATGGACCCCGCAAAGCTTCTCGAAAGGCACAGCTTCTGAGAACTGGAATCCATCTGCCTTGTTCTGTCCCTAACACTCACACCGGATCACAGCCCCCTCCCTACACCCCACCCTCTGCCTAAGGCCTCGAACCTCACCTTACCCCCCAAACCTCTGTTCTCCCCAGAGCCACATGTGGAATCACCACATGGATGCCTCATGGGGTTGCCTTTCGGCTCAGTCCATGTGCTGAGACAAAAGTCCCCTCATTCACGACGCAGCCAAAAGAGGTGGAATGCACAAATTGTCCAAGGAAAGAAATCGGCAGTGGGGTGTCCAGAGCTCAGGCTCGAGGACAGCCCACGCGCTCAGCCCCGGCCGTAGAGCAGGACTCCAAGCAGATTTCCGGCCCTTTACAGAGGCAGGAGCAGGAGGAAGGAGTGGGGGTCTGTTCCGGGGCTCAGACTGCATAATGACACCTTCTCTTCACTTCAGCTGACAAAGGTTGCCATGGCAAACCAGTTACGCAGCACAAGGAGACGCCGGTGACAGCCGACGTTGGGACCAGAAATGTCCTTTCAAGTGTCACACCCCCCACCCCCACCCCGAGACGGGAAATTGGCTTTTCTTCCACAAGAGCTTTCAAACTCAATTAAGAGACCATTTTCCAGCCCAGTTTGTGCAGCTCACACGATGACTTGCCGTTGGACGCTGCTGCCTGTCACTGGGCGGACATCTAGTAGCTGTGATTGTGGCTTGGAGGGGTGCAGCGTCCCCCCACAGCCCAGCCCATGGCTGTCACCAAGCTGGGGCGCTCTGCGGGGCCTCACAAATTACAATCAGCCTTGTCAGCTGGGGTGGGGGGGCCTCCTGCTGCAAACACACGCGGCGGCTGCCTGATTTCATCCGGCAAAACGGAGCAATTGGGCTCCAAGGAGGACTTGACTCCAAGGGCAGAGAGATGCCAGGATGATTCCCAACCAATGCTGGGGCTGCTCGTGTCTCTGAAAAATGGGATCATCTTTAAAGGAAAGATAACTGAAAGACTGAGCACAGCAGCACAGCTCTGGACATTCCGACCCAAGCAGACTCTCAGGGACGCGTCTGAGACCCTCCTCGGTCCAGCCCACCATTAATCCTAACCTCTAGTTAGCTTGTTGTCTGGGGCACCATACACTCCCATTCTTGGCCCCAGCTTCCTCAGCTATGGAAAAGCTGTCACTAAGGCAATCAATGCTCTGGGGTGCCTGGGTGGCTCAGTCCGTTAAGCGTCTGACTTGATTTCGGCTCACGGTTTGTGAGTTCGAGCCGCGCATGGGCTCCTTGTTGACAGTGCAGAGCCTGCTTGGGATTCTCTCTCTCTGCCCCTCCCCTGCTTGCACTCTCTCTCTTTCTCTCAAAAGAAATAAACATTAAAAACAAAATTTCTGCATTAAAAAAAGCAATCAACCCTCACAACCATTTGGAGGTTGGAAAAAGCTCACATAAAGCATAAGGAATAAGCAGAGGTCAGAGTGGGCATTCAGTAAAAAGTCACTCTTAGTATAAAGGTCATGCCTTAGATTATCTGAGATTATGGGGTATTTGTAAGATTTTTGAGAAGTATCAAATTAGAAGAATCATCTTGGATGGCTGAAAAGAGGTGAATGAGAAATTGCTTTGGTTGTAAGCTCCAATGCCCCAGAAACACTCTTTATTTTTGTCTTATTTTGATTTTTTGGTGGAGGGTGAATGCTGAATTTGGACTCAACCCAGAGATCCCCAGGAGGAAGCTGATAATCTTCTTAGAATATTGTTGCCCCTTGACCTAAAAGAGTATCTTCTGACTTGTTATTTATAAAGGGAACAATTTGATACAATATAAGTCATATACAGTATTATTATTTTTTTAAGTTTACTTGTTTTGAGAGACAGCGTTAGTGGGGGAGGGGCAGAGAGCGAGGGAGAGAGAATCCCAAGCAGGCTCTGAGCTGTGGCACAAAGCTCACTGCAGGGCGTGAACTCACAAACCCTGAGATCATGACCTTAGCCGAAACCAAGAGTTGGACGCTTAACCAACTGAGCTACCCATGCATCCCTGTCATGTATTATGTATATAAATTGTGACACATCATAAAAAATCATGCAATAATTGTCTCAAAGAATGGGAAATGCTCACAACAAACTAGTAAGCACAATATCATACAGAAAATATTGTGTTGTCCCAAATTTGCTTTTATTCACACACAAAGGTATTGAAATAACACTGGAAGTATGCCCCCAAACGGTCCAGTATACTTTCCATTTTTATGACCAGTGTCTGGCTTTCATGAGTGAAAAGGGGACAATACTTTTGTAAAGCGGAATAGCAGAGCCAAAGTGGACATCGAAGGCAATAAGTTGGCAATGTGGAAAATTAAAACAGTGACCTGGAGAAAAGCCTGAGAAATCCCCTCCAAGTACAGAGGAGAAAATGACAAAAAAAAAAAAAAAGTAAAATAACAAAAGAAAACTGGAAGTTATGGAGAGGTGCCCAATGGAAGGTCCTAAAAAACCCACAAGGGGCTTTCCAAAGTGTGAGCCACAAGCAGTAACTGAGGCACTGCAGAAGCAGGCATCCCCTGAAGAAGGAGATAAATCCCAGATTAATGGGGCGTCTGGGCGGCTCCGTTGCTTAAGCGTCCAACTTCGGCTCAGCTCATGATCTCACGGTTCATGAGTTTGGTCCCTGCGTCCAGCTCTGTGCTGACAGCTCAGAGCCTGAACCTGCTTTGGATTCTGTGTCTTCCTCTCTCTCTGCCCTTCCCCCACTCGTGCTCTGTCTCTCTCTCTCTCTCTCTCTCAAAAAATAAATCAACATTAAAAAAAAAAGAATTGTAACATAATAGGTCTATGCTATTTGGAGCCACCAAAATGTATAGCAACAACTGAAAACGGGAAGTCAGACCCCTCTGTCTGGGTGGGCGGTCCCAGGACCCCTTGCTTCCTACTTGACTTTGGCCATACCAGCCCAGTGATTGCCCACACACACATCCGTGCCTCAGTGTTTCCATGGACTGATGGGCAGAATAGCAGACCCCTTAACTGATTCTCAATACAACAGCGCTTTCCCAATTTTATGATCGGGCACTTGACCGGAGAAAAACAATGTCAGGGAGGGTGGTGGCTTCCAGAGAGTCCGTCATCCAGGCTAGGAAATAAAAAAAGCCCAAAGCCCATGTCTCTTTGGTGGCATCTGTCCTGAGGCTCTTGGGGGGACAGACCTATGACTGTCACTTGTGCTTGTCATGTCCCTGATGCACACCCCGGCACATTGTTGCTGTCAATAATACTTGTCCGATGAGAAGAATGAATTACAGGGTACGGAGCAAAGGCAGCAGCATCGGGTGACTTTGGCTCTTGATGTAGCACTTTCTAGAAGCCTTGGAAGGACGTGGTCACAGCTGCACTCAATGCCTAGAGGACAGCACTCAGGGACGGTAGAGGTCAGCACTCTAGAGCAGATGGATGTGGGCTCAGACCCCAGCTCCAGGACTTACCTACCGGCAGGGGCTGGTGGGCAAGTCACCTGCAGGTCTATGCCTCAGTCCCCTTTACTATAAAACAGCGTTAAAACAGCTCCTGATTCCGTCTTTTGTAGGATCAGACGAGCGGATGCCTGCAGAGTGCTCAGGCCTGGTGGCAGGCACCAGGTGCGCCACACGAGCGTTGCTTATGCTCGGTGGCCGCCACTTTTCCATCTGCCGAGCCCAGGGAGGAAGAGGCAGACAACGCCGGACCCAAGTCCAGGCCCAGAGGGGCTCCTAAGTGCCCAGCTGTGCTGGTTCTCCAGCAGACATCTGAGGACGCACAGCAAGTTCAAGTGCCTCTCCTGTGCCCCAGCAGTGGCGGCCCTGGTGTGTGGAGCCCAAGCACCCTGGCATGCTGGGCACCCCTCCCCCGCCTCCTTACCTGGATCACTCCACCTCCTTCTCCTGCCTCCCCTGCCAGAAATGCTTCTGGTAGTTTCAGCATCTTCCCCAGCCAGTCCATCATCACTGTCTCCAGCTCCGTGCATGCTGGACTCGCGGCCTAGAGGGGCAGGAGGAAAGGAATCAGCCACCTAACAATTCTTAGACTCTTCTTGGTTTCACAAGAGGCTTAAGCATTTCCAAAAGGCCCATCCTGGGTGGGATCAATGTGCCGGCACACTCTCCCTGCTGGTAGTTCCAGGGAGAAGCAGCAGCAGAGACGGGCTCCCCAGAGTGCACACAGCAGCAGGACCCCTCAGGCTGGTGGCTCTGAAGCACAACTGATGGCCACCCTGGGCATGTACAGTGCTGGGAGCTCAGTGCACACAACATCCCGTTCTCTCTTGCCCTGGAAGGACGGAGGCAGCCACGCTCCCCAGATCCCAAAGGTGCCCTAGGAGGGATAAGGGTTTGCATGGCCCTCTCAGTCACCTCACCATTCTCCACCCACAGACTTGGGTCCCTGGGGATGTCACCCCCTCTCACCCACCTTTCTCTGCCACAAATCTCTAGAGGCTGGTGTCTGAGCAAGGGGTCCGGTCTTTCAGAATTTCTGGAGCAGCAGAAGGGTTTAGTTTCCCTGTCCCGGGACACCTGGGGGACTCCATCGGTTAAGCAACCGATGTCAACTCAGGTCATGATCTCACGGTTCATAGATTTGAGCCTCGCATCAGGCTCTGTGCTGACAGCTCAAAGTCTGAAGCCAACTTTGGATTCTGTGTCTCCCTCTCTCTCTGCCCATCCCCTGCTCATGCACTCTCTCTCTCTCTCTCTCAAAAATAAATAAACATTAAAAAAAGAAGTCCAGTCACAGATGCTGTTCAAAAGTCTGGGATGAGCTTCAAACATGTGTTCTTTGCCCAGGACTCCTGGGAGAATGGCCGGGAAGGAAGGCACAGGCCATAATGCCCCTACTGCCTTGTGCTGCATTCCACCAGCCCCTCGTTCATCCCCAGTGAGGTATCTGTGTATTTACAGAAGGATCTAGAAAGACGCACTGGTGGACCGTCCTCCACAGTCACAGGTGAGTGCGGTGAGACTGGACAAAGTCGGGGAGGTGGGCTGTAGGTGGCTTGAGGCCTCTGAGAGCCCCTGGGCAGGTCGCTGAGCTCGCTTCTTAGGGGCTCGAGATCCTGGACAGTCCCCTGTCATTGCACAGGGGACAGGGAAGGTTGGTCTTGGTCTCTACCTGAGGATGCATGGAGCACCCTCCAGGTGGGTCCCACTGGGGTGCTCAAGACCACATGCACACCGTGATGCATGGCTGGTGAGAGCCAACTGGTCGGCCCTGTGGGAGGGTCCTACCCCATCCCAGCTAAGACCAGCTCCAGCCTTGGGAACTTGCACTCACTGTTAGGAACCCATGTCTCGGCCAGTACTGGTGAGGGACAGGGAGGTAGTCCTCTAAGCTTCCAGACAAATCACAGTGTCCTCAGAAAGTGCACATGCAGCGGGCTAGATGCTGAGTCACCCTGAAGGGACACGATGGCTCTGGACAGGCAGAGCGAAATGAAATCTGCTGTAGCATCTAATGAAAGAAAGCATCCTTCAGAAGGGGGTGCACTCAGCAGAGATACAGGGAGGGTACCGAGGCCACCCTGTCAGTGCCCATGCTGCTATCCTGGGGCAGAGGAAGGCCTCAGGGCACCTGATGGAGGGACGGTCCAGAGTGGACTCCCCCACAATCCTTCCTGGGTGGTTGGTTGACTTCCTCCCCCAGGACTCCAGACAGACGGATGTCCCTGTGGCAAAGTGGGGAGCAGGCAGGTGCTGGGTCCTGCTGCTTGGCCCTGCTCATTCATAAACTAACACCCCCTTCCCATTCTCAAGGCCAAATTCGGCACAAGTCAATGCCATGGGTTCACTCAAATGCAAGGCATGAGCCAGGAGGCCCTCTGAACCCAGAAAGTCAGGGGCAGACCTTGGCCTTGGAAGACGTCATCATGGATGTGGACAGCCCTGGGGTCCCTGATGCAGTTAGCACGCAGCTCTACCTAAGTCCTTCCAGCAGCACTAGGGCGGGGAACAGGGAGCCACAGGCAAGAGCTGGCCCCGCCAGCCCCTCTGGCTTTCTGTCCCCAGATACGGTGGCCCTCACGGAGGCCGAGGCTGTCCCCGTTTCCAGAGCTGCCTGCCCTGCATCACTGCCCACTTGTGATGGGCTGGGGGAGGATGGAATGGGACCCTGACAGGTGCAGAGCTCATAAAAACACTCTGGAATGCCTGATAGGAATGCAGATTCCCAGGCTTGGGCTGCAGAAACTCCAGGGCCTGGGCTGCAGTTTTAATTCACATCAAGTCCCTCTGAAAGAAAGTGCGGCTGGGCACAACTGGCTTTTAGTGGTTGACTCCTTTGCTGGAGAGGCGGCTCTGTCTCCCTGTGTTCCAAATTCCCTTAGGAGTCAGACTCTCCAGGGCCAGATCCTTCTCCCCTCCCCCCAGGTGACCGGTCCCCACGGCAGGGCCCCCACCACTGCCAGGAGCCCCCAGGAGCCCCCCGAGCTCACCCAGGAGAAGCCGATGCAGCCAATGGCCCCGCACAGCATGTCTGCGAGCATGGCTGGGTACGAGCTGGCCGCGGGGAAGTAGGCGAAGAAATAGGGGCTGTGCCAATGCGTCACCTGCATGGAGACAGAGCCCAGCCCCACGTGAGGAGGACCCAGGGCCCCTCATTTCAAGGACTCTTCAGCTGGTCTCCCTGTCACCGCTCTGTCTCCTAAGCAAGCTGCCCCCTCCAGCAACCATGCTCCAGCAACCATGCTCCATCACCCGCTGCGTCCCTCGTCTCTTCTGGTCCAGCCTTGCTGGGGGGGCCCTGGGGGGGGCGGGGTGTCAGGAGGAGGGGAGCAGATGTGCAAGGGCACATCCGATCCAGGGAGTGGGGGCTCAGCAAACCCACTGGGAGTGGGGAGTATCTAGGGGCTGGCATGCAGGACTGTCTGGGAATGTCCCAGGGTTTGGGAAGAAGATGGGGGAGGGGAGAAAATGGGATGGGCCGTTGTTGCTTCTTTAGTTCTTGCTGCTGATGTGCCTGTCATGTGAGAACAGAACAAAGCCCTCAAGATGCCCTGTACCCCTAGGGATTGTCACGGAGTCCCTACTGGGGGTTGTCACCTCTTAATCAGTGTCCAGGAAACATGAACCAGCAGCTCCCCCCTTGTTGCCCCAACCTCGGCACTGCTCCATCTAGCCCGCGGCAACTGCAGGGATGTTGAAAGTACCCAAAACTGCCAATCTGGCAGCCAGTCAGAGTTTCTAGGTTACCCCAGGCCACTAACTGCACCTCTCAGAGCCCCCAACATGCCCTCAGGTGAAACAAAAGTAGTACTGAGGTGTTCCCACCTCTACCCTTCTCTGGCCTGCCTCCGAACCCCCATGGGTCACTTTCATGGTCTGAGGCAAAATGCAAACCCATGTTTCCTTAATAAACGAATTGCTAACTGTCCATAGGGCCCACCATGGCACAAGAGACCCCCCTGATTGTGAAGGTGGCTGATCAGGAGCTCTCAGAGAGCTGGGAGCGGTCACCAGGAATTGCATAGAGTCCTGGGGCCACCCCCACATCTGCAGGCTGAGTGCCTGGAAACATCTTAGAAGGATGAGGAGGCTGCATGGACACTCCTGGAGCACCGAGGGGTCGAGGGGTGGATGCGTGCGGCAGAGCCCAGGGAGGACCAGGCGATTCGGCCTGGGGTGGGGGCGGGGCTGGCCCCTCGCAGGCTCTCAGCAGAGCCACAGAGCGGCCACCTTGGAGGATTGTGAAAGGTGGGGGGATGGTCTGGAGCAAGCGAGGAGCTGAGCATAGCCCCAGCCTGGGGGGCTCAGGCAACGAAGGCCAGTGGTGGAGTGAAGACGGGCCCAGCGTCCAGACCCTACGATAATTTTAGGGGCCCGGAAAACATTTTCATTTCTTCGAAGAATTGGAAGAAAGAAGGAAACTCTCAGGTCCAGGAAAGAAATTAATCTACTAATGCTAACATTCACTTTTATGTCAATGCCTTCACAAATGACCAATGTCCCTGGAGGCCCCTCCCTGGGGCCCCTCCCTTGGTCCCCTCCCTGCCTGTCCCGGACACCTGGCAAAGGACAGCAATGCATTTGAATTCACTCTCAATCCCGGATGGGTGTTCCTGCCCTCGCTGTACAGACCTGCAGACTAGAGCTCACCTGCCTTTCCTGCAACCACGCAGAGCCACTGGGAGGCCCACCCAGGGACCCAGGACCTTGACCTTCCCAATGCAGCTCCGCACACTGAATGCCTCCTTCACACTGAAAATATCACATTCCATGGCCTCCCGTGTTCCCCGTTATGGATGACATGTCTACGCTCCCCAGATCCCTGTGTTGAAGCCCTAACGTGAACTGTGATGGTCTTGGGAGTGGGACCTCTGGCGGGCAATTAGGGTTCCGTTGGATCATGAGGTGAGGCCTTGGCGAGGAGGGAAGGCCATGTGAGGGCATGCCCGGAAGGCAGTCATCCGCAAGCCAGGCAGAGAATCCTCTCCAAGAATCATATCTGGTGGCCCTGGCCTCCGAAGCAAATGTCTGTTGTCTGAGCCGCTCAGCCCTGGGGTGTCTGCATGTTTTGCAGGAGCAGTCGAGGTCATCCTCCCTGCCTGACATTTAGCCATGCCTGCCCTGGCTCAGCGTGTTTGCACAACCTCAGGGCGAGAACTGGGATCCTGTGCTTCCCTCCACACACAAATGTCAAAGCAAACCCCTGGGAGAATGAAAAGTGAGCAGCGGGTCTGATAGGCACTCTGGTCCTGAGGAACAGCCCCACCCCAGGTTGGTGACCCTGGGACTCACTGGGACAGAGGTCTGCTTCCCTGGTCAGCATCTGCACAGAAACAGATGTGTCCCTGATCTTGAGTGAAATAAATATGCTTTCTGGACGTGCCTTCTGTTAAACACAAGAATATGAGGAATGTGCTTTAATTTGAGCAGTGAGCTTCCTTGAAACCAGCCACCTGGGGACTGCGTCCTCCAAAGGTCGTAGGAGGACTCACACACCTGTGTACCAGAGGCTCGGGGTGGGACCTGACCTGGGGATTACGGGGGAAAGAATACTCACTGCCCTTAGAGCCCACACAGTCTGGGTGGCGATTCTGGTTCTGCTGCTTACTAGCTGTGTGACCTCAGGCTGATCGCCTAACCTCTCTGGGCATCAGTTGCCTCAGCTACAAAATAGAAATGATAAATCTCTCTCCAGCAAGGTGGCTGTGAGGACCTGGTAGGAGAGTACGTGTGACCTGTCCAATGCCTGGTGGCTGCTACCTTGACACTAGCCCTTCTGTTTTCCAGCCTTGGAGGCAGACTTACCCCCGGCATGATTATCTTCTCAACGTCATTGATGATGTCCTCGAACGTGTCTGGCTCCTCGGGGGCAGAAGTGGGGACCAGCGTCCGAAGATAGCCCGGCTGCACGTCAGGGTAGACCTGGCGTCCCTCGATGCCTTCCAAGTAGTCTGCCACAAAGTCCACCATCTCCTTCCCTCTCCTCCGGAATTCACGCGAGTTCATGGTGGGTGGGCTCTGCCAGGGGCAGGACCTTCACAGCGAGAGAAAATAAATCAGTTAGCAAACAGGAAAAATAAATCCGTTAGCACTCTGACTGCTAGGGCTACCTGGGCAGTGACCGAAATACCCAGATCCCAGGTCAGAAGCACCTCCCTCCGCGTCAGGATGGGTGGACACACCACTGGATTTGGACACTGCACCAAAATGCTGATTCTACCGTTCGCCAGCTACTCTCAACTTTTCATCGTCTTGCATCAGTGAAAGGGACTGGAAGGACACACTTTTGTCTTGGTCTATGCCAACCTTAATGACAAACAGCGACGGAGTCGTGCCTTGACGCTTGCTAGCCACTGGACACAGGCAAGCGAGTATAACCTTCTGAGCCTCTGATCGCGTGAGAGACAAACATGGCAATGCCGATTGCTCAGGAAGGTGTGGACGTAGACTTGCGGCACACGTCGGGCCCTCAGCCCAGAGCCCGGGGTGCTCAATTTCCCATCAGCTATTGTCTGCTTCCTTACAATGCCACCCCAGCTGGGATCGCACTCCTGTATCCAACCTGCTTCTCAAACACAGTGCTGTTTTTCCTCGTGACATCAGAAAGACACGGGCAATTCTGGTGACTCGTGGTAGTAAGGTTCCACAAAGTCTCCAGGGACACTGAATTAGGGAACACTGGACCAATCTCCAGGGGAAATGCAGGGTGAGGATCCCGGGTCTCTGGTCACATTTATGTCAACCAATCAATACATCATATTTCATAATTTTATATATATATATATATATAATGAGAGAGAGAGAGAGGAGGGGAGAGGGGCAGAGGGAGAGAGAGAATCTTAAGCAGGCTCCTTTTGGCACTTTACCACAACCCTGGGATCATGACCTGAGCAGAAACCAAGAGTCAGACACTCAACAAACCAAGCCACCCAGACGCCCCTTTATGTATTTCTTAAAGACACTTTATTTGATATTGATTGATTCATTAAGTTTGGACTCATGGCCGACTGCACTGTTAACTCATACCTGAGTGAAGCTTCTCTAACGCAGGTGTTTGCTCCCTACTTGCACAGGCAGGACCCCTATACTGAGCTCCAGCACTGTGTCTCTGAGCCATCGTAAATAGCAAAACTACCATGAATAACACAAAAGTGTTAATAACACAAAAGGTGTCACACAACACCAACCACTGGTTGACATAGGAAGGCGGAGGGCTGTCTTCACCTCAGCAGGAAACGACCACACTGAGCACCTCAAATGTGTCATCGTGCTGCATGCATGCACATTGTGAGCGGTCAGGAAAGTGCCAGGTGCATTGATTTGGGGACAAGTAACAGGTTTTAGCAAGGAGGTGACTTTGCACACATGAGATCTGTGAACAATAACTAGCTGTAGTTTCAAAACAGGAAAGTGGGACAACACAGAGATAACCGTCCACCCAGAATCCCACCACTCGGAATTCTGATGCATGTCCTTCCAGAAAGTTCCCTGTATTTGCAAGAGACCATGGTATGCTGAGCAAGGGGTGCACTTCTGAATCCTGCCCATAGTTGAAAGCTTTGTAATTCATGAGTGGCTTTCCCAGGGGAGTAAGTGCTGGGTGGGGGGTGATTCTAGACCCTCTGTACACAGCACGGGTGGTGAACTTGGGGTCACCATTCCAGTACTTCTTCCATTGTTGCCTGTTGTCTGTGCTGGGGTTTTTTGTGTGTTTTTTTTTTTTTTGACAATTTGTATGAGGTAAAAGGTGTTAAAGACAAAGGATTCCCTGGACACTTGTTAAACACAAGAAGATTTTATTCAAGACTATTGCAACAGGGAGGGAGACAGAACTCAGCTCCTAAGAGACCAGGGCATGTGGAGATTCACAGCCAACAGGGAGGTAGGAAGTAGATGGAACGTTACTCAGAGCACGTTGGCTAGGTGTCCAGGGTGGGGGAAGAAGATATGAAGGGCGGAGCCTTCCTTGACGAACTGGCCAGCAGCATTCTTTGCAAAACTTGGTTTGCATTAACATTTACTAAAACGAAGAGCATTTACCTCGTAAGTTCTTTAGAACAAAGTCTTATAGAGATACATATTTTTGGCGTTTTAAAATTACATGGCCAGGGGCGCCTGGATGGCTCAGTCAATTGAGCATCCAATTCTTCGGCTCAGGTCATGATCTCACGGTTTGTGGGTTCGAGCCCCGCATCAGGCTCTGCGCTGACCGCTTGGAGCCTGCTTGGGATACTCTCTCTCTCCCTCTCTCTGTGCTTTGCCTGCTCACTTGCTGTCTCTCTCAAAATAAATAAATAAACATTTAAAGAAAAGAAATATTAAAAATTACATGGCCAGATCTCTCCCCAGAACGTTGTCTCCCCAAAGTGCTCTCTAGGAGAAGTATACGAGAGTGCTCACTTTGCCAGCAATCCTTTTAAGCTTTACCAGCCTCCCAAGTATCGTTGGGTCTGTTTTACTCGGATTAATGGGGTTCAACAGGTTTCTCTTGCTTCTTTGCCATGAGGCTTCCATTTATGAATTGCTCATCCACTGCCTTAATTTCATTGTTTTTTTAAATTTGTTTTTAATGTTTATTTTTGAGAGAGAGAGACAGAATGTGAATGGGGGAGGGGCAGAAATAGAGGGAGACCCGGAATCCAAAGCAGGCTCCAGGATCTGAGCTGTCAGCACAGAGCCTGACGCGGGGCTTGAACTCACTAACCAGGAGCTGAAGTCAGACACATAACCGACTGAGCCACCCAGGTGCCCCTGCCTTAATTTCATTGTAGAAGCTCTACTATAATTGGTTTGCCCTTATGTCTGTGATACATTTTGCAGACATTCTCTTCATTTTTTGTCTGACCTCATTTTGCTGATAATTTTCTTCTGACCTATAAGGATTTCACTTTTTATGTAATCAAATCCCAATATCTTTGCCTTCATGATTCATACCATGCGAATGACTATTCAAAACGCCTTGTGAAGTAAATGTTTGGGCCGCTTGTATTTGCCCTGCTGGGGGAAGGCAGGTGCATGAGCTGAAGACCCAGCAAAGGACCTGGGCAGGATGAAGAAAGACGCTTCGGTTCTCAGAGACTCAGCTGCTCCTTTCTAGCGGGAACGAAATAGCACAGACAGACGGCCAGCATGAGATGCTTCAGGAAAAACAGACAGACACACACAGACTTGCCCCAAAAAGAAATTGTCCCCGTCAAACCGTAGGATGAGACCCAGTCATTATTTTCCAGTTGTTCTGCCATTTATCTGCCAATGATTTCCCACCGAGATCTCTCCAGAAGGCTCTTAGTGCAAAGCCACAGAGAATCTTGTGCTCGCTTTGAAGTGGTTTGATATTTTATGCCCCCAAACGGGGCAAATATTGGCTGAAAGATGTAGACCATGACCGAGGTTGTGTCTGATGCCTTTCCAGGCTCTCAGAAGCTCTTCTGCGGACATAACCCGATTACGGGGCTGGCCAGCTGCTTCCATCCAAGCTGTGTGCAGACAAGCCTGGCTTGTCCCTGAATTTCTGGCTCCCTAGCCCCTTGGTCAGTGCCCAGCTCCCTGGCCCCACCTGCTCAGGAAGGTATGACCCCCCCCTTTACCCCCTCATACCTCCTGCCTGAGACCGGGGTTACCTGGTTTTGTGAAGTCTCATTCCCCTGACATCCGCTGCTAACTGGGGCTTCTCCACCCACAGTCCTCAACTGTTGATTTTCTGCTTTCTCAGGACGAACCACTGATTCAGGGCCAGTGTCCTGGCTTTAAGTGCTTGCAGAGTGAGGAATGAATGAGTGAATAAATGAATGGATGAATGACAAAACTTCTGGTCCTCTAAACATTTTGTTTCTGAAATATGCTATATGGTACCCTACTCTCTACCTTTCAGACAGCCGTAACCATGCACCCATAACCACGTATCTGCCACAAGAGACAATTGCCCAGGAACAACGGGCCCCTCCCCCGCGGAACCCTGACCCACCCCCACCTGTGTCCCTAATGTCCAGGTCATGCCTAGCCTTTGGCCCTCTGGCCTCAGTAACGACTCTGTTTCCCCACTCTAGGCCCTGAATTTCCACCTTGGGCTTGAGCTTCCCTCTCCTCTGGCCCCAGCGGCCCCCACAGACCCTGGATCAACCTTGGTCATGGTGCTTTGGCCAGAACTCAAGCCAGGCCCTATTTGGTGTCTCATAGGTATGAGGTAGGGTGGCTGAGCGCCCGTGGGACTGCAATGATGATGCACTTAAACTGACAGGATCAACCAAGTCCACAGTCTGGGTATGTGTGTGTGAGGGGGGTGTCTGTCCCTCTGGGAGGGTTGGGGACAGGCCACGACAAAGTGCTCTGTGTCTGTCCGTGGTCCTGCCTACTGGTGCTTCCAAGCCGTGGTCTTGTTCAAACCCTGGGGTGCTGGGCACTCAGTCAACCTTTCCTGGCCTTCCTCTTCTAACTTGATAAAATGAAAAGTGTTTACATTTTTTCACACTATTCTAGAAAAAATAAACCATAATTAGGATTAAAAACAAACAAACCCTTCTCCCTCCTCCTTCCTGTGAGGTCTTGTTTCTTTCTCTCAGGCACATCAGTAGCAATCTGGGCACAAAAGTAATTGGGCAGATTTTCCCAAGTCACCTGGTTCCTTGAGGAACATATTCTCTGTGGGTATAAGTGCATAAATAAACACAACATGAGAAACGCTTCTAGCCAGAGCATGAGGAAGTTTCTAGCAATGAGAGTTTTCCAACAATAAGGGGGACTCGCTCTCTTAAAAGAGATCCCTTCCGTGCTTCTGTAACTCTTAGGACTCTAGTTAACAAGCATGGGAGCTTTATGTCATTGAAATTAATGTCTTCTCCAGGAGCACCTGGGTGGCTCAGTCACTTCAGCTCAGGTCCCGATCTCACAGTTCATGGGTTCGAGCCCCACATTGGGCTCTGCATTGACAGCCTGACAGCTGGAGCCTGCTTTGGATTCTGTGTCTCCGTCTCTCTCTGGCCCCTCCTCAATTCTCTCTCTCTCTCTGCCCAGGGAGAAGGAGCATGGATGATGAGTTACATGCCTCATACAGAGTTGACATTCAGGTAAAACTTTTTATTAAAAAAATAGGGGTTTGGGGGGGCTCGCCTGGGTGGCTCAGTTGGTTAAGCATCTAACTCTTGATTTCGGCTCAGGTCATGATCTCACGGTTTGTGAGTTTGATCCCCCGCTGACAGGTCAGAGCCTGCTTGTGGTTCTCTCTCTCCTCCTCTCTCTCTGCCCCTCCTCACTCCCCCACTCAAGAGTAAATAAATAAACTTAAAAAAAAAAATAGGGGAAATGGTGTGTGGGGGGGGGTGGGCAGAGGGGATATATGGGAATTCTCTGTACTTCCTGCTCAATTTTCCTGCAAACCGGAAACTGCTCTAAAAAATAGTCTATTTTTTGTGTGTGTGTGGTTTTTTTTTGTGTTTTTTTATCTATTTTTGAGAGACAGAGAGAGACAGCGCGAGCAGGGGAGGGTCAGAGAGAGAGGGAGATACAGAATCGGAAGCAGGCTCCAGGCTCTGAGCTGTCAGTCAGCACAGAGCCCGACGTGGGGCTCGAACCCACGAACTGTGAGATCATGACCTGAGCCGAAGCCGGACGCTTAACCGACTGAGCCACCCAGGCGCCCCAAAAATAGTCTATTTTTTAAGTAAAAATAAACAGATTGATGAAGCAAAAGTACTTCATTTTGTGGGTTAGGAGAACCAGCAGCAACACTCCTTTCTCTCCTTTGGTAAAACATTATTTCACCTTTTCCTTCCATCCACAGCTCTCAAGCTCATCTGTTCACAAAATGGAAACCCCACTGTTTTCCAGCTGTGGCTTCTTTTCCATCCCTGGGACTCTGATCGCGCTCACAAAGGTGTCAGATTCCGTAGTGAGATGCAGGCACGGGACTGGGCAGGGCGTTGGCGCTCAGACCTACTGTCCCATCACCGCTCCCCTTGGAGCTCATGATTTGGAGCCATTGCCCTACCCCTTTAGTTCCACACTCTACCAGAAGGCTGTCATCACAAGCCAGTCTTGCAAATAGATATTATGTCTCCTCGAAAAGCTACCGGGAGAGAAACTTTATAGACTCCCTCGGGGGCAGGGGGGAAGCAACCTCGGTGGAAGGTGCTCCGGGGAGGCGGGACACACGCAGGAGAGAACGTGGACTGTGAACACAGTGTCCTGGGTTTACACCTGATCTGCAGGTGGCTTCTTAACTGGGTGACTTCTGGTTACGGAGGAAGGTAGAGTAACTTCTCGGAGGCTCCGTGCCCCACTCCCACCCAGACTAGAGGGACAAGGCGGGGAGGCGAAGCTCCCCGAGCCAGGATCCACGCCATCTGTGCCAAATGACAGCTCGGTCAGGCTTGTGCCTGGCAAAACCCACGAGGATCCAGGGGTCCTGTGAGCGGAGAGCAGGAATACAGATCCGAGATGGGCTTTCCCACCCATTTAAAGCTCTGCCTGAGCGATGGCCACCCTTCACGCCAAAGCACCCTTCCCCGTGGTTCCAGTAATTAAGTCTGGTACTGCCTATTACACGCTTCCCGCTATCTTCCGCTGTTTTCCATGCATGTAGTTACTTCCATGTAAATTGGGGTGTCCTTACTGAAAGAGGGACTCTCACTGGTTTAATTGTTTTGAACACTGATTTATTTTTGAGAGGGGGGGGGTAGTGCAGAGAGAGAGAGAGAGGGAGACACAGAATCCAAAGCAGGCTCCGGGCTCTGAGCTGTCAGCACAGAGCCCGACACGGGGCTTGAACCCACAAACCGTGAGATCATGACCTGAGCCAAAGTCGGACGCTTAACCCACTGAACCACCCAGGCGCCTGGGACTCTCACTGGTTTAGAGAATGGTCAGCATCCATATTAGCTCACAGGTAGCAAGCACCATGGGAAACTCTTAGTGTCTATTTTCTTCTTAATCTTCATAATAACCTTGTTTGGACCATGACCATCCCCTGGGGCACATGGCAAAGCCTTGGCACCGAGACATTAGGGAAACAGCTGGACTCTGCACCCTGACCTAGTCCCTGATGAATGTAGTGGACTCGGACACAGGCATGGCACGTCCCCAACAGTCCTGGCCAGAGTAGGGCTTGAGAAACCCTGACAAATGTAGGACTAAAATTCAGGAAACCAGTCTCGTCTTCCTCAGCTCCCAGTGAAGATTTCCCAAAGGTTCCCCCAGAGGCCATAGGGATCAAGGCAAGTATCCACAGGGCCTCCCCTGCTCAGCTGGTGGTCATGACAAAAGGGAACACAACACGCTTGCCACGGCTCTCTGCTGGAGGCTGACCCCCACCCCCCCCATGCCCGCATCTTCAGTCTGTAGGATGGCCTTTATGCCAAGAATTCTAATCAGGGTGCCTCATCATTAATCTCGCCAGGGCCTGCGCTGACGGGCAGGGGGCTTCCTACCGCATCAATGCCAGATACCCAGGAGGCCTTTACCTCCTGTCTGGCCCACATTACAGAGTTTCCCTGCTACACTGTACAGAACCGGATTCTTCCATTTACAACTCCATGGGGCTGTGGTTTTCCCCCCTAGCAGCCATGGGGAGTAGAAAGAACGTGCATCTGGGATCAGAGTAGACGGGCTTGAGCCCTGGTTCTGCCATAAAGAGGCTGTGCCACTGACACCAGGTTCCTGTGCTCTCCGCACCTGCTTGCTCCACCGCCAGCTGGGCAGCATATTGCTGCAGGCAGACTAAGGCCGTCTGCATCTGACATCTGTTGCTACTGATGTTAGGAAATCATCATGCTAGAAAGGAGTCCTGACCCGTTAGGATCATCCAGCCGGGACAGAACCCCAGCATAGCTTGGGAGACACAGGAGGAATTCCCCACCCGGGGCAGATTCAGCTTCAGGGATGGCCTCGCTCCTTGGATGGGAAGGAGGAGGGAACTTGAAGCGGTCTGTCGTTCATGCGGTGGCTGATGAAGAATGCCCCATCTAAGTTTCTTCCTGCCTGACAGTTCTGTACGGACAGCGGCCATGTGCCACGACTTCACTTGGACTCCTGTGGGCAAACACTGCTATTTCCACTTACATCCCTGCAAACGTATCGTGACATGATAAAAAGCTGACAGAGGAATTTAATACCCAAAGCGATTTCAGAAGAAAAATACGTTGGCCACAAACTCATTGATATTATTACAATGTCCTCCTGATCTCGGATAATTCATATAGTTGTTGTCAAGGTACATGTATTACTCGGTAATAATACCAAAAAAAAAGCGCGCACTTTACCCTTATTAACACCTGCCGGGCGACGCTCACAGTGTCCCTGAACACGGTCCCACCTCCTACGTGGCCTGCCCCTTGTCTGCCGCGGTGGTGGCCTTGCCGTGAGAAATGGCAGGTCGCTTTCTTTTCCTATTGAATTTGTCCCCCAGAGATGTCAATTCCTGAATGGAATTAGGAGGTGTGAGGTGTTCAGTTATTTGGCACATTATCAATTTCTTTCCAGAAGACCTGGGATGACACAGAAAGGCCATCCACCAGCCATCAGGCTTGGCAAGCACGAACACCCGGTCTCTGCTGGCTTTTCTCATTTGTTCACATTTTTGTTTCTTCATCCAACTTTTTTTTTTTAAAATTTAAATCCAAGTTAGTTAACATGTAGTGTAGTAACGATTTCAGGAGTAGAGCCCAGTGATTCATCATTCACATGCAATACCCAGCACGTCCAGACAAGCGCCCTCCTTAATGCCCATCCCCCACTTAGCCCATCCCCCACCTCCCCTCCAGCAACCCTCAGTTTGTTCTTTTTAGGAGCCTCTTATGATTTGCCTCCTTCTCTCTTTTTAATCTTATTTTTCTGCCCCTTCCCCTATGATCATCTGTTGCGCTTCTTAAATTCCACATCTGAGTAAAAATCATATGATATCTGTCTTTCTCTGACTTATTTCACTTAGCATAATACCCTCTGTGTTCGCTATTCTCAAAAGTTTACGCAAGAGCCAGCAATTCCAATTTTAATGACTCCCCTTGTTTTCCAGTTTATTTCCGTGCAATTCCAGAAGAAACTTTTCTTTAACAGAAAGCGCCTCCCCTCCCCCCTTCAAGTTCTCCCCACCTTTCTCTCACTCTCTTGCAGCAACATTAATAGCTCACAAAAGGCCACGACCATCTGCCTCTTCCATAGACCTGAGACTATTAAGTGTCATTCTGGCTGGTTGCTTCTTTTCATTACAGTGGTCACATCCTGTGGCCACATCACATATTGATTTAGCATCTATTTCAAATATAGGACACCTGCTATTCCGAGTCGGTTCAGTATGTTTTGGCACACTGGGAAGGCTCCTCCCCCCTCACCCCCCCAAATCAGTTCAGTGATAAATATTGAGTCCTCAGTTCACTGCAAGCTCCCTGTTACTCCTGGGTGCTGGCCACTGGCCTCTCCCCGGTGTTGCTAAGAAACCTGTGTTTGAGGTTCTCCCTGAGTCAAAGCCCAGAAGATGTTGGCCACACAGAGGGGGCTCTGGCCTGGGCTGGGGGAGGGAGCGTGTGCCCCCACGCCCTGCAGAGTGTGGTCCGGGTGCTCCCCGTTCACCACGTGTGGGAGAAGGTGTCTGACCTGATCACCCACCTGGGCTGATCACAGCTGAGACAGAAACGGGCAGAGGCTGTTCTGAGTCTGCCATCCTCTGTGCCCCCGAGCAAATGCTGAAATAGTCACCGTACAGGGGGCACTGTTGTAAGCGCTGAACCTGTTCTCTCCATCCTCACGAAGGTTTTGCAAAGTAGCGAGACTATCCTCACTCTGGAAAGGAGGAAAAGGGCTCAGGGAAGCAGGTGGCTGGTCTAAGCCCACACAGCTCACAGATAGTTTTACTCGTGGGTGTGTCTGCTTGGAAGACGGGACCAGTCCCTATGATGGCCCCCTTGTGCCCTAAGCATCCTCCTCCAGAAATGCTGATGAGCATTGTAAAAACATCAGGACCTCTCCCCTAAAATATCCACAGCGTCATGGGGTACCTGGGGGCTGAGTCAGTTAAGCATCTGACTTCAGCTCAGGTCATGATCTCACAGTTCATGGGTTCAAGCCCTGCGTTGGGTTCTGTGCTGACAGCTCAGAGCCTGCTTGGTTTTCTCTCTCTCCTTCCCTCTCTGCCCCTCCTCCACTCATGCTTTCTTTCTCTCAAAATAAATAAATAAACTTAAATAAAACATCCACAGACTCTTGGGGAGCCTGGGTGGCTCAGTCAGTTAAGCGTCCGACTTCACCTCAGGTCATGATCTCGAGGTTTGTGAGTTAAAGCCCCGCATCCGGCTCTGTGCTGACAGCTCAGAGCCTGGAGCCTGCTTTGGATTCTGTGTCTCCCTCTCTCTCTGCTCCTCCCCTGTTCATGCTCTCTCTCTCTCTCTCTCTCTCTCTCTCTAAAAGTAAATAAACATTAACAATTAAAAAAATATATCCACAGACTCTTAATTTCCCTGGAGTCTTTCCCCAAACTGGCCATCAGACTTCAACAGAGTTTCTAAACATTACAGGGTGAAACCTTCAACATCTTGAAGAGGGGGGAAACAGATATAAAGAAACCCTCCACCCATTTGTTTGAATTTGTAGGGGGTTGGCAGGGTTTGGGGTTTTTTTGTTTTGTTTTGTTTCTGTTTCTGTTTTTGTTATGTTTGTGTGTGTGTGTAATTATTTTCATCAAATTGGCTGTGCACAGAGGCATGTCCACCATGTGCCCGGAAGTGAGAAAGCGGCCGCAGTCAAGGACACCACCCAGACCCTCCTCATCTTGCCTCCAACAGTCCCAGGATGCCCCCTGTCTTTACCTGGGGACCTCACAGGCCACCCCCAGGAAGAAAGAGTCTGTTTCTCACTGGCACCCTGGAAACCCAAAGCGAAACCACAGCTTTGATGCTGCAGCAGGAGTTCTGCCTTCCGTTCTGTTTCGGAGGCGAGATCCTGCTGATAATGAACGAGAAACAAAGCACGAGCACCCAGTACCTGGAGCCTTTAAGAGAGAAATAGGATTAGGGGGAAAACTCACATCACTTGCTTGAACGTCCCTCGGAAACTAGAGAAAACATATCCCAGGCAGAGGAATCGAATTCCCACCTGCAGTTAGTTGACTTGCTTATTAATTCTATAGCTCCCATTATTGACCACCTTCTGTATGCCCGGGGCCGCTTACAAACAGCAGAGCCGGGGTTTATAAGCATCTTGGGAAGGCTGTCAGCTGTCCTTCGCGCTGAGGGCAGGAGCCTGGGTGGGGGACGTGGTTTGCCAGCCATGCAGACTGGGTCCTCCTGGTTTGCAGCCCCCTCCTTTCCCACCCTACCGCCCAGCCCCCGAGGGCTCCACATATGCCACGAATCAGCCCAGAAACTCACGTTCACTCACTTTGTTATGCTCCTATCACGGTTCAGAGAACACCGGCTAAAAACCATCAGAAGTTTCTGTCTCTTTCCCTGACCTGTTGCTTGGAGACACACAAAAAGGCAGGTGACTTAGGTGGGCACCCATTTCAGTAAAAAGTTCCTACAGTGCGCCCCGCCAGCCCACCGCTGGAGGCCTCGCCGTCCCAGCCAGAGGAAACCAACCAGGCTGAAATGAACAAGCAAAGCTCCAGTCCCCAGACCCCAGGGTCACAGCCATCCAGGAGCTGGCATCCTCCAGGGGCTCTGGTGCCCCCAGGCTATAAGGACAAAGAGCAGTACTCACAGGCAGCCCGGAGGTGCTGGCGCTCTCTCTCCCTTCTCTCTCCTCTCCTCCGTGACAGTTAAAAGGCACACAGAGGATGCAACTGCCATTTATATAGACAGAGTGTCCGCCTCCCCGAAGCCAATCAGAGCGGCCTGCTCTGCCTATTTACCCGGCAGCAACATCTTCCCAACCTCTCCCACCCTCCTGCTCTCCACCCCGGACTCAAGGGCCGGGCGGGGGCAGAGCGGGGCCATGGGAGACGGTGGAGTCTTGCAGGGGCCAGCGGCCGGAGACCACAAGGAGGGGGCTCTATATTCCCAGGGCTCTGTGTTCCACCCAGACTCCTGGACAGCTTCAAGGCAACCCCCTGAGAAACTGCAGCCTCCCTGGCTCTTTCAAGGGGCGAGGAAGGACCAGCGTAGGCAAGGGGAGTGAGGAGGATGCCCTCAGCCAGCCCTGGGCCATCAGTTTAGTCCAGACTGGAGAGAAGCAGAAGCAGGCGAGGATCTGACCCAGGTTCCTGGGATTCAAAATCCTATTCTCTCTCATTCTCTTTTAAAAAAAAATTTTTTTAAAATGTTTATTTACTTTTGAGAGACAGAGAGAGACGGAGTGCGAGCTGGAGGAGGGGCAGACAGAGAGGACAGAATCCAAAGCAGGCTCCAGGTTCCGAGCTGTCAGCACAGAGCCCGACGCGGGGCTCGAACTCATGAACCATGAAATCATGACCTGAGCCAAAAGCAAGAGTCAGACGCGTAACCGAACGGGCTACCCAGGGGCCCCCCAAATCCTAGTCTCTTAACCCTGAAGCTTACCAGCATCCAAAACACAGATGTCTTTCATTTTTTTAAAAAGGAGAACATTTTTCAAAACACTTTTGTTGAAGATATATTTTCTAATGCTTTGTCACGGCATATAGTAATGCAATTGTCTTTTTTTGTTTGTTTTTGTGTTTGTTTTTGTTTTTTTTGAGGTATACGTGACATCGAATAGTATGTTCCTTTCAGGTGTATGATGTAGTGATGGCACATTTGTAGCCATTGAGAAACGAACACCAGGGATGAGTCTAGTCACCGTGTGTCCCCACACCAAGTTGATACAACGTGACTGACTGACTGACTGACTGTGTCCCCCACGGGGTAAGTTACATCCCCATGCACAGATCAGAGTTTGTTTCTGGACCCCCTTCGTCCATGCTCCCTCCCCCTGCGCCCTCCTCCCCTCTGGAAATGCCAGTCCGTTCTCTGTATCTTTGAGTCTGCGTTCTGTTTGGCTTGGCTTCCAGTTTCCTCATATTAGTGATATCACATGGTATTTACCTTGCCTGTGGGGCTTATTTCACTTAGCATAATGCCTCAGGTCCATCAGCTTGTTACAAAAGGCAAGAGTTCTTGGGCTTCCTTCCTCCTCCACCCCCTCAGGCAAGCTAATCAGCGAAGTAGAGGGGCAGGGTTCGTGTCTCTTTTAAGGTGCGCACAGAGCCCTGTGAACTTTAGAAAGGAGACTGGAGGCGCTCACTCAGGTCACGAGGGGCTTACAGGTTCATCTGCTCCTACCGCACGCATGCACACACTTGCATACAGCACGCGCATACACATGCACATACATGCAGCATGCAGTACACTGCTGGCCGGGGGGAAGAGGCCCCCGCTCAGTGCCCGGTGCGAGGCTCCCGTCCTCCCTCAGTGGCTGGGTGAGGACAGGAGGTGATGCAGAGAAGGATACAGGCATGGTGAGGGGCTGACCCCAGCACAGACCTCTGGCCAAGGGGGTGTGAGAATCGAGTGAAATCTTCTGTTCCATAAAGAGTCACTCTAATAACACCTAGCATGTATAAAGGCTTCATTGCAGGGATTTCTACAGAAAATCATGCAGTCCCTCTTAACTACTCTACGAGGTAGACAGTCTCATCCCCATTGTATGGATGGAGAAGCTGAGGCCCAGAGAGGTTAGGAAATGAGGCAGGGTCACACAGCGAGCCTCTTCCTTGCCAGCAGGCCAGGCTGTTTCATGCTGAACACAGCAAATCTACATGCTGGGTGACATTCTTCTTCATGGGAGGCAGACCCAGCCCAGAGAGGAGGCTGAAGGCCGGGGTCCCAGCCTACATTTGGAGAGAAAGCAGTCACTGGAAGGTTTGAGGCACGGTGCTGGCATGCTGATCTAAGTGCTTCAAGACACTGTTCCCCACAGAGTACACTGGGCTTGCACCTGTCTCCACCGCCCGTGAGGTATTAATGGCGGCCAGATGCTTCGCCCAATGACAGTGATCATGGCAAGACAGGACTTACAGTGGGAACCACAGACAACAGGAGAGGATCTAACAAAACCTAACGAAAGACTTGCAAGACCGGATGAAGAAACTTAAAAAATCTGTGGGAGGGCCGCCTGGGTGGCTCAGTCGGTTAGGCGTCCGACTTTGGCTCTGGTCATGATTTCAACAGTTTGTGGGTTCGAGCCCCACGTCAGGTTCTGTGCTGACAGCTAGCTCAGAGCCTGGAGCCTGCTTCCGATTCTGTGTCTCCCTCTCTCTCTGCCTCTCCCCTGCTCACGCTCTGTCTCACTCTGTCTCAAAAATAAATAAACATAAAAAAATATCTGTGGGAGCAGTTACGGAAGATCTAAATAGATGGGAGCAAGTCCCTGTTCGTGCATAGAAACATCCATTTTCCTCAAACCGATGTGCAGATGCGACACCACCCAAATCTAAATCCCAACACAGATACCTGACTCTAAAATATAAATGTAAGGGGCGCCTGGGGGGCTCAGTCAGTTGAGCATCCAACTTCAGCTTGGGGTCATGATCTCACGGTTCGTGTGTTCGAGCCCGCATCGGGCTCTGTGCTGACAGCTCAGAGCCTGAAGCCTGCTTCAGATTCTGTGTCTCCCCCTCTCTCTGCCCCTCCCCAACTTGCACTCTGTCTCTTTCTCTCTCTCAAAAATAAACATTAAAAAATTTAAAAACAAAATATAAATGCGAAAGCAAAAGTCTAAGAATGGCCAGCATACTGTCGAGAAAGGACATTACAGTCTTGCTGTACAGTTATCATGACTAAGGAAGCTCGGAAAATGTCATGATTTTGATTGCAAAGGTAGACACCTGACCAATTTAACAGCATAGAGAGCCCAGGAAAAATTGCATAAAAATATGGAGAATTGACAGATGTGGAATTGCAGATCAATAGAGAACACATTATGAAATGATGCCGGGAAACTGGTCACGTACTTGGAAAAAATGAAATTAAAGCTGTTCCTCAATCCACAGAGAAAAATACGTTTCTGATAGATTAAAGCCTTCACTGTGAAAGGCAAGCATTTTAGGACAACAGAAATATATTTTTATGACCTTGGAGGGGAAGGATTTCATAAATGATTCATTTAATCAGCTAACCATAAAAGATCAACAAGTGTCACTACATTACTGTTGAGGATATCCCTTCTGCAAACTGTAGAAATTAGAAAGAGGAGAGAGGCATTTAAGATGCATATTGCTAACTACAGGTTAGGCTTCATAAAGTAAGACATTTCAATAAAACAAAGACAGCTTGGGGCGCCTGGGTGGCTCAGTCGGTTGCGTGTCCAACTTTGGCTCAGGTCATGATCTCACAGTTCCTGAGTTTGAGCCCCGCATCGGGCTCTGTGCTGACAGCTCAGAGCCTGGAGCCTGCTTCGGATTCTGCGTCTCCCTCTCTGTCTCTGCCCCGCCCCCGTATGCATTCTGTTACTCTCTGTCTCTCGCTCTCTCCCAAAAATAAACATTAAAAAAATTAAAGAAAAAAAGGAAAGACAACTCAATAGAAATACAAGCACTTATCAGCAATGGAAACATGTCTCCTAAATATGTAGAAAGATGATCTTTCTTGTTAGTGAGAAAAGAAGATAACTGTTTATTGGTAAAGTATAGAGTTGCAACTGGTTTTGTGTGTTTGATCCTTTTTCTTGCCACCTAACAACATTCTCTTAAAAGTTCTAACAATTTGTCTGTTAATTCAGTGGATTTCAATGTAAAGGACCATATCACCTGTGAACTCTGACAATATTCTTTCTAGTCCTTTTTCTAATTTCTTTTTCTTGTCTTATTACACCGTCTAGGACGGTGCTCTCCAGTATTATAGTTATGAGCCACACCTGCTTACGTGGCTCTTGAAACAGCCCAGTGCTACTGAGGATATGAATGCTTCATTTAATTTTATTTAATAATTTACATTCAAATCTCAAAACTGAAGCAGTGTAGAAATTTTCCCCATTACACAATTTGAATGTAGGACTATATTTCACTTTGTTGTGTTACATAAAATCTTTCACTCTATTGCAGTACCTGTGGATTTTAAAATAATGTTTATATGTGGCTACTGGAAAAATTAAAATTTCAGGTTCGATATGTGCCTGGCACTATTTCCTAGATGTCCCTCTGTGCCATTGTTGAATAGAAGCAGTTGTGGTGAATGTCCTCACCTTGTTGACTTTAAAAAGAATGCTTCTAACATTTCACTAGGGTTTCTAACATTTCCAGGCTTCTACTGGAAATTCATTATTAGGAGGTTTCTTCTATTTCTACTTTTATAATAAATTGATGTTTAAATTAAGTATCAAAATAGTTTCTGCATCTAAAGAGAAATTCATATGGGTTTCTCCTCTAAATTGTTAATATGATAAATGTCAGTAATAAGTTTTCTAATTTTCAAGTATCTGTTTATTCTTGGGATAAAACTATAGAGTGTTAATCGTTTACATGAATTTTTACTTCTCATGAATAAAATTGTAATTTTTCCTGCCAACATGGATTCTCTCTAATTTTAGTGTCAGATTCTCTGGTCTCATAGACTGGGGATAATCCTTTCTTTGTTAATTCTCGGAAGCAGTTTTTATAATTTTGAGTCGAAATGATCCAATCACTGACAGTGACAAATCATACGTAAAAATTATTTGCCCCTCCTCCCATGGTTGAGGAAATATTTTTAACAAATCAATCTATTTATCACTCAGGGTCATTCAATAAGATTTCTAGTTCTCCTTGATCCTATTTCATCCATTTTTTAAATTTAATGACAAGGGTTTGTCTGTTTTAACAATATACTCATAACCATTTTGCCTGGTTGAATCTATACTGATATCCCCTTTCCTTACAATATTATATATTTATTTCCCTCTCTTTTCATCATTAGTAAGGATTGGCAGCGCTGTTTCTATTTTATTAGTCTTTTAAAAAAGCTTTTGGCTTTATTGATCTGTCCTAATCTATATTTTCTTTTTCATTAATTTTTCCTCTTAATCCTTATTACCTGCGTTCAATTATCTTCATTCTGTTGTTACTTTTCTAACACCTTTCGCCAAGTGACTGACTCAATTTCTGTCCTTTTTTGATATCTAATATCAGCATTTCAACCTATATGCTTTTGGGGCACCTGGATGGCTTAGTCGGTTAAGTGTCTGACTCTTAGTTTCAGCTCAGGCCACAATTACAGGGTTTGTGGGATCCATTCCCGCATTAGGCTCTACACTGAGAGCCGAGAGCCTGCTTGGAATTCTCTCTCCTTCTCTCTGCCCCTCCCCTGCTCCCTTTCTCTCTCTCTCTCTCCCTTTGTCTTTTCCCCTAGCCTGTCATGCTCTCTCTCTCAAAATAAATACATAAACTTAAAAAAAACTCCAGACATGTATAGCAAGTTTTACTTTAAAATATATATATATATAAATTGAATTGAATTGAACCGAACTGAATTGACTTGAATTGACTTGAATGGAATGGAATTGAATGGAATTGAACTGAACTGGGGAGATGACACGCTGGCTCGATAGTGATTCTGTGACAGGTGTTCAGACTTACCTGATGGCCTGTTACATCCTCAAGTTTTGTAACATTTCAGGCGCACTTGAGAAGAAAGCATGTTTTCTAACTATCCGGTGTGGGGCCCTAGTTATGTCCAATAAATCAAGATGGTTGCTTGTTGAAATTTTCCACATCTCTGCTACTATTTTTGTTGCCTTGATCCATCATGCAGTTTACTATCATTACTAATGGTGTGTTAGAATTTTCCATTATGATGGTGAGTTTGTTGATCTGTAACCACACCTGTACCAAGCTTTGCTTATTATACTTAAAAAAATTTTTTTAATGTTTATTTATTTTTGAGAAGAGAGAGACAGAGTGTGAGCAGGGGAAAGGCAGAGAGAGAGGGAGACACAGAATGGGAAGCAGGCTCCAGGCTCTGAGCTGTCAGCACAGAGCCTGACGCGGGTCTTGAACTCACAAGCTATGAGATCGTGACCTGAGCTGAAGTTGGACGCTCAACAAACTGAGCCACCCAGGTGCCCCACCTTTGATCATTTATATAGTAATAAACTACATAAATAGATTAGTTGTTGGTGATCTGGTTCAGTGTGGACATGTGGTTGTTCTTTGTCAGTCTCACCTACCATTGGTGTTTTCGAGCCTCTTCCTTGCCATCAGAGGCTGGGGATGGAGTCCCGTGCTGATGGCTATGTTTTTTCACAAGCAATTTAGTGATTTTTAAAAGCCTGGAAGTTACGATTTAAATTTTGAGCAGCACCAACACGTTCCTGGGTTCATAATCTAGTCTGTGAGGACATCTAGAGTGAAAGTCCTAGGCTGCCTCTCTGTCCCAGACTTCCACGCACTTGAGCCCTAAGAGCAAGTGCAAGGCTGACCCCTGGAAGGACATCCTCCAGCAATAAGGAGGCACCTACAGGCACCTACAACCTGTCACCTCCTGGGCCCAATACACTGATTGCTAAGCTAACTGAGAGCAGGGCAGACTGCCAGCCTGGGGTTCAGCCTGCTCTGGTAAGGGACACTCAGAACTGGGAGCACCCGGTCCCCCAAGGCTGTGCATGGGGAAACCTGTGTAGACAATGCCTGCTGTGCCCTCACACCACCTTGGAAGCCCAGAGCCTTCCACCCTGTGCCCAGTCCTGCACTTGCCACTTTCCAGCAGTGCCCTGACATTCCCCACCTCCATACTTCCCATCCCCCTCCTGCCAGTGGTCCCGCATCTCTGGTCCTGTCCCTCCGGACCCCACTCCCTGCTATCCAAGGGCTCCTGTGATTACTCTAGTGCCTGGGACATGGTAAGTGCTTTGAAAATGCAACGCTTTCCCAGAACAGCAGGGTGCCAGGTGCCCACTATGCCATAACCACATCTAAGTGCTAATTTCATGCTCACAAGCTAGGAGGTCTTGTCCGACCCTCCTCCTCACCTCTCCGGACATGGTTTCTCATGCGTCCAATGAGGATATGATTAAAGATGAAGAATATGAACCACGGCACACACTAAACTCTCAAAAGCATTAACTCAAGCCTGAAAAGCACTGATCTTCTCAAGAATGGTATCTTCTTATAATGACTTAAAAAATTTTTTTTTACATTTTATTTATTTTTGAGAGTCAGAGAGAGACAGAGCGTAAACAAGGGAGGGGCAGAGAGAGAAAGAGACACAGAATCTGAAGACAGGCTCCAGACTCTGAGCTAGCGGTCAGCACAGAGCCCGACACAGGGCTCGAACCCACGAACCGTGAGATCATGACTTGAGCCGAAGTCAGATGCTCAACCGACTGAGCCACCCAGGCGCCCCTTGTAATGATTTTTTAATGTATATTTTTATATATTTTTGAGAGAGAGAGAGAGAGAGAGAGAGAGAGCGAGCTCGTGTAAGTGGGAGAAGGGGCAAGGAGAAAGGAGAAAGAAAATCCCAAGGAGGCTCTGCACTTGTAGCTCGACTCAGGGATTGATCCCATTACTGTGAGATCATGACCTGAGCAGAAATCAAGAGTTGGATGCTCAACCGACTGAACCACCCAGGCGCCCCAAGAATGGAATCTTCTGATGGGATTGTAATCAGTGTGGCCAGCTGGTAGGGAAGACCCTTCAATTCTCCTCAAATCACATTGCACAGGTAGACTCTGAATTTACCTTTGATGCCGCAGATGTCACAGGTAAAGGAAGAGTTCATCTTTCTCTATGATCTTCCATGTGTCAGATATTTACCATACACTATGGGATTTAATCCTCACAGTTGCCTAACAAGGTAAGTACTATTAAAATCCCCATTGTAGAGACAAAGAAACAAAGACTCCCCAGAGGCTCAGGGGGACAAGGGAAAGCACACGGAAAGCAAGTGGTAAGGACAAGACATTGCCCATATCTGTTCTGTCTTTGCACCTGAACGACAGGCAGGAAATCATTCCCAGCACTTCCCTGGTCACACCAGAGCTGCACAAGTGACTGCACACGTGAGCACCTAGTGTCAGCCCCCATGTCACCGACAGCCCTGGGAGACACCAGCCTAACGGCATTTGACCAATAGTGACTTCCAGTCCTCAGGTGGGTAAACCTTAGACAAATGTTCAGTACCTCGGGACCAGGAGTCAAGGTATGGATGCTGCTGTTTCCAACAATAACAATCTGATGGAGTAGGAAGCCAGGGACTTACTTGCTGAGAATCCTACTTCCTTCTGAGTCTATTCTTCATGAGACTCGCTGGCTCTGTTGGCTGAGCAAAATGTGGACACACCGTGCTCGGACAGGTCACTCTGTGCAGCTTGAAATCCACATGGGTCTCTGTCCTTGCTTTTTCAGCCTCCTGTGCTGGTTAAACATTAATTTCTGCTGGTGATAAAGGTCAAAGGAATCTTGAGAAACCTGCCAGGAAGGCTCATTTCATCGACAGCCCTGAGCAGCTTGGATCCTTCTTACCACCGGCTTAGCCAGTCACCAGATTCCTCCATTATCCCAAACAGCCCCAGTGTCAATTTTTCAGCCTCATTAGGTCGTCCCATAAAGTCCAGCTTTGCTTCACCGGGAGCCTTCTCGGGGGAGGCCCCCACACTGAGCCTGCACGCCTTAGCCCTTCCTTCCCCGACCGCTGAAATGATGGTGAAGATACAGAGAATGATACCGCGGACAAGATTGTGACAGATGTATAGAAAAACCCCAGGTGGAAGGATTTTCTTGGGACATAAGGCAGGGCTGAGAAGAGGCACCGAGAACATGCAGAGAAGTCTGCAAGGAGCGTGGGGGCGGGCTTCCGTGGCCAACCTGCAGGTGTTCTGAGCTCGGGGATCGGCAGGTACAAAGGGCAGAGGGGGTGTGAGGCCGAATTCAGGCCATTCGTTAGACAGGGAGGACAGGATGGTTGTGGCCTGAGGTGCTTGTCACGGGCTAGAGGATGGAAGAGCTCCCTGCGTTCTGTCCCTGGGGGCAGGGGCAGGCCAGGGGTGGGGTGGGCACTCAGCATTCATGTTAGTATAGGACCCAAGGAGATGCAGCAGAGTGACACTGAGAAGACTCCAAACCTGGATGAGAGCCACATACTGCTCTACGTGCAGCCTGACGTGAGCCAACACTGTAGAAGTAACCTTCCTCGTAGGGGTAGGGTGAGGGAAGGGCACCCTCTGGGGAACAGCGTCTGTGAAGGTGCTGAGGCTAGAAAGTATTTCGAGCCCTGAATGAAGTCCACCCCCTGCAAGGACCATACAAAGCAGGGGGTCTTTTGAGCCATGGTTCATAATTCGTACTTCTTCCAACTGCGATGGAAAGCACTGGTGTTTCTAGAAAGTCTGGCCTTAGCTTGTGTGCATCTTAATTAAGATCCCTCTGGCCCTTGTGTGGAAAATGGACCAGTGGGACAAGAGTAAACCTGTGTCTACGCTCCTGATTTGCAGGAAAGAGCAGAAGCCCACGGAACATGGGGGGAGTTTGGGATGGGCTGGAGGAGGGAAGGGAGGGATACGTGTGCGTGTGCGTGTTCATATGTGTGCTCGTGCATGTGCACACGTGTGCTTGTGTGTTCATGCGTGCTTATGTGTGCACTGTGTGCTTGCACGTGCACGTGTGCGTGTGTTCACATGTGCTTGTTCCTTGTGCGTGCACACATGTGCACGCGTGTGCTTGTGCACATGTGCGTGCATGAATGTGTGTGTTCATGTGCATCTGCACGTGTGCGTGTGTTCATGTGCTCGTGCATGCATGTGCTCATGCGGGTGTATGTGTGCATGCACTTGCGTGGGTGTCAGGAAGTTTCTGGGAAGAGGATGCGTCAGGAATCAGAATGAGTTCACGGACACGGGGCCACTGGGCGGATGGTGATTCTTGTGGGTTGGTAAGAAGTGTGCACTGGGGGCCGGCACAGCTAGAGGGTGAAGGAGACGGAGTTCAGCTTGGGAATTAAATCCACCCCCCCAGCCCCCGCAACAAAGACCATTCGGTGGCGATGTCCAGGGAACTTTCCATATAAGGGTCTGATGCTCACAAGAGAGGTCCAGACAGGAAATGAAGTTGCGAGTGGACAGTGTTTAAATGGTATTTGAAGCAATAAGACTGGATAAAACCACCCAGAGAGACAGCGTGCACACGCACGTGCAGACTAGAGGGAGAACAGTGCCCAAGTTTACAGTTTACGGAGACAAGGCAATGTCATTTTGAGCAAACTTTTCTGCCACTAATGTACAAAGGGATTTAAGTGACAGGTGAAAAATTCTTGTTGAGCAAGGATCAGATCTCAGAGCACCCCCTTCCCTGCCGGTGTGTACCTGCCAACACACATCTGTGGGGTTTATTTTGTGCCTCCCTGCTGGCCCACCTGATCAACCAGTCTGACATCATCCTGGACAAATCTGCCATGATGACCACTCTGTGACCTGAAGCCTCCTTGGGCACAGACCCAGCCCCATTCTTGCTTTTTATTTAACCACACAAGTAATTACACTTGATACTTCCTGGTGACGTAACGTCTGTGATCTGCTCTGGAGATATGGCTATGGCTCACCCCTATTCTCCAACATCTCCTCCAGGGGGTCCCCCAGAACAAACCCCAGCCTCTGGGGCTATAGAAGCCGATCTTACGGGAGGTAGGTTGCGGAGATCTGCTCGTCTTATGTAAGCCTCCCTCTTAGACCATTTCTGGTCAAACTGAACCGGTTGGCTTTTTCCCTCCATCTCAAGCCTCCTTCAGCTTAAGGAAGTCGATCTGCATATAATTTCCTTTCATGGAACACTGTCCCTTCCCTTGATACCTTTCTTCAGATGTGTGTCTTAACCAGTCGGCAGAATCTTCGATGTCCTAAGGACAGTCTACTGATCTCCGTGCAAGGGCGCATCAGCTCTCAGTACAGAACCTGTCTGACAGCTTCCCAAACTGACCTAAGTTCCTCAAGAAAACAAGAGCAAAAATAAAAACTTCCATCCATAATCCTACCTCGGAGAGGGGGCTGCTGTCAACATGGGGGGGGGGTTGATATTAACCTTCGTTTTCGGTGTCTGCAAATGTGTTACCCAGTGGGCGGTAAAACTGTGTATACAATTTGCAACCTGCCATCCGCCACCTAACGGGATACCATAACCATGCTTCATTCAAACCAATATTTCTTCCACGGTGTGGCTGGGATTTCTGTTTCTCGAAGTCCAGAGTTTTTCCTCTGGAGGTGTTCTAATCTGGTAATCCCAACTCTGCTCTTCTGGGGGGCTTGTTGGTGTCAGGTTCCATGTCATCTCCACTCAGAGGGTATACGCACATACCCCTATTTCTCCATAGTATTTGTATACATTTAGATTGTTTTTACTCTTAGATCTTCACTTGGAATTTATATTGGGGTGAGGCAGAGAATAAGGTTCTAATGTATTCCCTCCTCCCACACACAACTAGTAAACCAGTTCTCCCGACATTATATTTGAAAACAAAAGCTCTCCTCTCATCTTGCTCTTTCTTGAGCTTGTTGTTCTGAATTGTCCATTCATTTACATGGTGATGTCTCACTATGTAAATGTTATCGCTTAATGAAGAATTGAGATAATTCGAAGGGCAAAAGTTCCCTTATCAGTTTTCCCTAAAAAAAAAAAAAATCTGTGCTTTCATATATTTCTCTTTGGAGAGGAACTCTCAAATCATTTGTTGGTACATTCAAAAATCGTAGTGAGGGCGCCTGGGTGGCTTAGTTGGTTAAGCATCTGACTCTTGATTTCGGCTCAGGTCATGATCACATGATTCGTGCGTTCCATATCAGGCTCTCTGCTGACAATGCAGAGCCTGCTTGGGATTCTCTCTCTCTCTCTCTCTCTCTCTCTCTCTCTCTGTCTCTCTCTCTTTCCAACACCCCTCCCTCCCCTGCCTGCTCTCTATCTCTCTCAAAATAAATTTTAAAAAATTATACTAAAAAAAGATCGTGGTGAGATCTGGGTTGAAAGAATAGTAACACCTAATGTGGAGAAACGGCCTCTCGGAATGGAATTCTTCCCGTCCAGACTGTTGTTGCCTAACTTCAGTCCTGTCTCATGTGAGTCTGGGTTCCCTCCAGCGCTAGCCCTGGGACAAACACTCAAACACAAGTAGTTTATTTTGCTAGTGACCATACAAAACCCAGGACAAGGAAAAGGAGGTCAGCACAGGGTATGTTTTCACACATCACTCGTCAGTGTTTATACCTGGAGCTGAACTGTGTCTTTGGGACTCCAGGAGCTGGTACAGGACATTTCCCTGGTGGGGGTGTTCATTTCCCTGAACACCCCTCACATCAGCAGAGCCAATGCTGGTGACCAGGGACAGCCCAGGGCAGAGTCACAGTAGCCAGAAGCTGGTGTGCTCAGTACTAAGTAATGGAAAGCACCTGGCATGGTCCCTCCACAACGTCTTGTATTTGTATGTCTGATTTGGAGGCGCGTGAATAGGATAATGTAAACCTCAGGTAATGCCACATGAACTCACACTTTTCAAGAGAATGCATTCTCAACTTCACACAGCAGCTTGGAGTTCAAAAGCCTGTTTGGGTCGTGTTATTTGTAGGCATGCAGACCTCACCAGCAGAATGGGGGTCTGTGTGTGTCCCGTAAGCAGACTCAGGGAAGCAGCTGTCTCCTGGTGAGCTGCAAGTCCTGTCTACACTGTGACATTCCCTACAGAGTTACAGTGTCCTCAAAGGTGAACAGAACAGGTGTGCATGGACATTGGGGAGCATCTTTAAAACACAGAATGTTTCCCTACTTGTTAAACACTTATCCAAAGAAAGGTGTGTGTCAAAGGAAGGCTTGCCTGGCAAGGGAGCATAAAATAACCAGCCAGAGTGTGTACTGGCAGAGGACACACCTACGGGGGTAAGGGGGTGGGTGGGGAATGGGTGTCCTGACCCTCCAGCTGGAGGGCCTGGTCCAGTGGCTGATGAGGCACCATCATCATTAAGAGCTGTATATGGTGGGGATACTGGCTTCACAGATCATCCCGCCAAGACCACGGACTGATTCCATCCCAGCAAGAACCTTGTACTACTCAGTTGAGTTCATGCATACTTGTTCAAGGCCGCCATGATGCCCACAAGGTTTCAACTCCTGACTCCAGAAGGAACCAGGCATGGATGCCATTTGGGCAGCTCTGTGATGTTTCTGAGACACAAAGCTTCCTGCCCTTCTAGCTTGAGTGGTTTGAGGCATGACCATTGAACTCTAAGCCCAGAAATGTTGAGCTACCCATAGAGACCAGTTGTCCACTGTCCCTCCTGATGAGACAGGGCAGCAGACCCAGGCCAGTCTCCCCAGTGGACAATATCTTTGGGTGATGTAGTTCCTCACCCCCAGTATTTGGCCTTTCGAGTTAGGGTTATGGTTGCCTGGGTCCCAGGTGACCCTCTGATAAGGAGGAGTTACACTGTCAGGACCAACGTCGAATTTTCCTGAAAAAGTTGCCTAGCTTTGGAGCTGATGAGATCAGTTCTGTGCTTTTTGCAGAGCAGAGTTTTTTTTTTTTTTACGTGTGTGTGTGTATATATATATATATATATACATTTTTTTTTTTGAGAGAGAGAGAGAGAGATGCAGGGGCAGAGGGAGGGAGAATCCCAAGCAGCCTCCACACTAAGTGTGGAGCCCAACACAGGGTTTGATCTCACAACCCTGAGATCACGACCTGAGCCAAAATCAAGTGTCGGACTCTCAATCACCTAAGCCACCCAGGTGCCCCTAAAGTGTTTTAAATTTCAGTGAAGTCCTGCTTGTCAATTCTTACTTTCATGGATCTCCCCCATGTGGTTGTAGCTTGGACGTCATTACCTAATTCTGTATTCATCTAGATTTTCCCCTATGTTACCTTCCAGGGGTTTTATAGTTTTGCATTTTACATTCAGGTCTGTGGTCCCCGTTGAGTTAATGTTCGTGAAGGGTGTGAGGTCTGGGTCTAGATTCACTGTTTTGCACACAGACATCTGCTTGTTCCATAAAGAATAGCTGAAGGGACTATCTTTGCTCCACTGTATTGCCCTTGCTCCTTTGTCAAAGATCAGTTGATTTAATATATATATTATTTTTTTTAGTGTTTATTTATTTTTGAGAGAGAGAGTGAGCAGAGGAGGAACAGAGAGAGAGGGAGACACAGAATCCGAAGCAGTCTCCAGGTTCTGAGCTGTCAGCACAGAGCCTGACACCGGGCTCGAACTCATGAACATCTAGATTATGATCTGAGCCGAAGTTGAATGATTAACCCACTGAGCCACCCAGGCACCCCAAGATCAGTTGAATCTATCGATAGGAGGGTCTACTTCTGGTCACTCTGTTGTGTCCCATCAATCTCTCTGTTCTTTCCCCAATAATACAGTCTTGATTTGCTATAGGGGTTGGAGGTGGGTGGTATAAATCCTCCAACTTTGTGCTTTTTTCCAGCTCAGGTTTTCAAATCACTGCTGGATCATTAAATCACTCTTGAAGGTGTCATGACCAGCATTTTAAAAACGGAGGTGGAATAAAATCAGAAAGAGGGGTGTTGCACCTGATAAGGGAAATACTATTATCTGAAACTTGTTTCAATTACAGTAAAACCTTGGATTGCGAGTAACTTGTTCTGTGGGTGCTCTACAAGACGAGCAAACATTTCTAATAAATTTTAACTTGATAAACGAGCGATGTCTTGCAATACGAGTCATATGTGACACCTGACGTCACAGGATCACAACCGAGCCAATGGTTCTTGAAATTCGCTTTGATTTACGAATGCTTTGGATGACAAGTATGTTTCCGGAACGAATTGTGCTTGTGAACCAAGGTCTTATGGTCTGCGTGTGAATGCACCATGGCACAATATGAACGCATTGCTTACCATAGGTTGTAATCAAAGCTTCAAAAGCCAGGATGGATAGTCTCTTTCCAGAGGAATAAAAGAGGTCAAGACGTGTAAAATCTGGAATTGAGGGTGATACAGTGAGCACAGAAAGCTAGAGAAGGCAACCTTGACCAGCAACCCGCTACTCCAATTTTTACTTTTTATGGAATTAAAAAAAATGATAGTCATGTGTTCCTTAGCTCTTTGTGGGTTTTCTTCCATGGGTTTCTCGCTTCCATTAAAAATTTTTTTTAATGTTTATTTTTGAGTGAGAGACATTGGGCAAGCAGGGTCAGAGAGAGAGACACACACACAGAATCTGAAGCAGGCTCCAGGCTCTGAGCTGTCAACACAGAGCCCGACATGGGGCTTGAACCCATGAACCATGAGATCATGACCTGAGCTGAAGTCAGGGAGAGTCCCTTGCCTTTGCACCCATGCCAGCCCTGCTCTCCGCGGGGTGCTCCCTGGGGCAGCTACAGGGACTTCTAGTTTAAGCCTCAGTCTTTCCCAATACAGCCTGCCAACACCTCTCCCTTTAGAAGCCAAAAAAGCCCCTGATGGGTTGGGGAGGGATAAAACTACAGCCAATGCGTGGACCATACATGACTGTGAGCTGGAGATTATCTGGTCTACCTGTAGCGGCCTGGGAGCGAGCATTTTATTGCCAAATCCAAGACTTTAATTCCGGAAGTTTACGAGTGGCTTGGAGACAGAGGAGCAGGTTCAAAGCCTCCAAGGTGAGACTGCCGAATGCGTGGGTTGAAATCCACAGCATCCTTTTACAGGTCTCTTACATGATTCCCCAAGACATGCTGCTACAACATGGCAGAGGGCACAAGCCTGTTCTCTTGAAATCCTCTAGAATCCCCCTTCCCAGTGGGAGCTACCCCCCAATTATGTGGTGCCTGGGACCACGGCACATTCTGTTCTCACTGAACCCATTTGGGAGAGAAAGATCAGATGGTAAGCTTGGCATAGTTTTTGGTGGCTAATCTTTTTTTACTTTTTAAGTTATTTTTTTTTTTTTTGAGAGAGAGAGAGAGAGAGAGAGAGAGAGAGAGAGAGCAAGCAGGGGAGGAGCAGAGACAGAGGGGGAGAGAGAGAATCCCAAGCAAGCTGCACCATGTCAGCACAGCACGGGGCTTGAACCCACAAACCATGAGATCATGACCTAAGCCGAAGTCAAGAGTCAGAAGCTTAACCAACTGAGCCCCCCAGGCACCCCTCGTGGAGTCTAATCTTCTAGTAGGACCGAGACTTTCGCAGCACTGAGGCAGATCACCTAGGTTCAGAATCACCCTAGGAGGAAGCCTCAACCATCTCAGAAATACAGTGCAGTCATATTTCATATCAAACTGAAAGAGCACAGTAACAAAATACTCACACCCCTTTACTTTTTTTTTTCAGAAAAAGAAAAAACGATGCAAGCCCCCCCCTCCTCTAATTTAAAAATGTGCCAAGAATTGCATACTTTTGGAACTGGGGGTCTGGGAGAAGCCTCACGGTGCTCTCTTCAGGATGGCTTCCCTTCTCCCTTTGCTTGCAAACAGGGACACCAGCATTCTTTGTCAGGCCTGGTTCTGAATTCTGCCCTACACATCCTGTTCTTGACTCCTATGGGGACAGAGGAGCTGCTTCTCTGGATGAGGAGCCCTGTGGTTTCTGATTGCCCCAAGGGCCCTTGTGTTTAAACACACACTTTATATTTAGGCACTAACACTACACCCAGTCTGGGGGGATGATCACTAACGGGAGTAACCTAGGCCAATAGCAAATGAAACTCTCCCAGTGCTGGCTCACTCCAGAGTAGTACCAGATGGGGTGGGGTGGCATGAGATTGGGAAGCATCCTTTACCTCTGGGGGTGTGCGGAAGGGGACGGGCCAAGCAGACACAGCTAGGTTCTATACACAATGCACACGTATGACGTGAAATTACTCCCACTGGGTTATAACTGGAAAGCAAGGTGGGCCAAAGCCGAATGAAGGTGGTGGACAGTGTCATTCTGTTGTAGGACAAGGGAAGCGTGTGCATCTTCCACAGGGGTTGAGGCACAGGTGTGATGTCAGCGGGAGTGCCCTTAGCCTTGGGCCTGAGGATGAGCTTTGCCAACTTGGAGCATCAACCAGACACAAGAGACTGACTCCCAAGTGGACCCTCCTTGGTCTTGTCATCACGGTCACTTCTGTATGTAAGTGTTTGCTATCGGTCACCCAGACCAGCGCTGCCCACCAGAGCTTTCTGCAATAATGGTGATGTCCTATATCTGTACCAATTGTAGTGACAGCCACTAGCCACTTGTGGCTGTTGAGCCCCTAATATGTGGCTAGGGCCACCTGGTGCTGAATTTTTCATTCTATTTTTATTAATTAGAATTAAAATTTAAATAGGTGTGCATAGTTCATGGTAGCATATTGGACAGCATGCACCTAGAGATCACCACGCCATCTATCTGTGGTTACCCCCACGTTCATCGTTCACCCACAGATCTCCCAGCTGGACTCTGCACCTCCTTGAGCACCATGTGCACAGCTCTCGTACACACACGAGGCGTGTGTGTGTGTGTGTGTGTGTGTGTGTGAGTACATAGTTACCATAGAGTTTTTATTCTAAGAGGATTTGTCATCATTCTTATTTCAAATAACAAAATTCCATAATTCTCCAACACGACATTGTGGTCATTTGCAATAAGCCCATCAAAGAAAAAATTATTCTTTTGCAACTTAATGTATCATTTTTGGAGATTTCTCTGGAAGGTGTGTGTGACCAGAGGCAGAGAGAAGAGATAGTTGGATGATCAACCTCAATGGCTTTTGTTGTCATGGTCATGGAATTCACATACCTACTACATATTCATTTTTGTCCTTGAGGCACGTGAGAACGTCCTGAAGGAAAGGGACCGAGCAGCAAGGAACTGAAAGCAGTTCCGTTCCTAGGTGGGAAAGCCACCGGGACTGCTCGTTCTCTCCTGAAAGACATCATAAGGGCACGAGGCCAGGGATAAGAATGTATTGTCTGGCACCAGGTATACTCATGACCCAATATGGAACACATGGCAGGTGCGTGAGCTGTCAAGATGCCAAACACTATGTTGTACGCGCTTGCTGTTATCAGACAAGTAGTAAAATAAAAGAGGCTTGAGCTGGGAGACCGATGCTTTGGCTCCTGGAGAGTCTTAGCCTCCTGCTTTGTAATTCCCTTGTCACCACACCTTTAGGACCTGCCTCTCTTTCACTCTGGTCTCAAACACAACCCGTGTCCTCTTCCCCACACCAAGTTCCTATAATAGTCCAACAAGAACTCACCCTATTCCGAGAACCAGCACCAATGTTCCGTGAGGATGCCCAAAGATAAAAGGAAAAAACGGCTGGAAAAACATCAAATAGTAAAGAGCACTTACTGAGAAAACTGCCATGGGGTAGATTCAAACTGCAACCAAACATAATTTAAATTAAAAAAAAAAAATCAAGTGATCAGGTCACGGAAACTCAAAGCAGAGATAGGAACGTTCAAGGAGTATAGTCAAGGAAAGGGGCATGGCTCTAAAACGAAGCGGGAGAGAGGCGCCTGGGGGCTCAGTCGGTTAATCGTCCAACTCTTCAGCTCAGGTCAGGATCTCACGGTTCTGGGTTTGAGCCCCACGTGGAGCTCCTCACCCTGACATCACAGAGCCTGCTTGGGATTCTCTCTCTCCCTCTCTCTGTGCCCCTCCCCTGCTCATGCTATTTCTCTCTCTCAAAATAAACGAACAAACATTAAAGAGAAGCCGGAGAGCCACACACAGACTTCCTGGCAGTGGAGTCCGGATCCAGGCAGCAGGAGGAGAAGGTATCCCATAGAAACACCCTATGTGACATGGAAGACACGATGGAGCCACAGTAGACAAGCCAAAAGGAAATGAGTTAAAAGGGTGAGAGAAAAAGCAAAGGTGTTGGAATGCAGGTCCGGGGGACCCAACACACACGTAATTGCTGTCTTTGTAAAAAGCCCAGCGCTATGCAGTGACCGGACAAAAATATACGTAGATGTAATTCAGTGAACATTCCCAGCAGTCAAACAAGATGTTGATATATCTACGGAGTGAAAGTGCACACCACATCCTGGGGGTGGGGGATGACTTCCATCAATCAAGGTCAATCCCGGGCCTATTCTCGGCTTCCCAGAAAGGACGCATGTGTCTTGGAGGGCCCTCTGGTGGCCATGCTGAGACCTGCAGTCACGGATGTCTGTCCGTGGTCTTTGCCACCCCAGGTGAGAAGCCCCAGTCATCTACTGTGGGATGACAGACAAAGCCTAACTTTGCAAGATGACGGAGGTTTCATTGTTTCCTGCCCTTATTAATGTACGACTTCCGGTATGAGAAGGGAGGACCTTCTCGTTAATGTACGACTTCCGGTGTGAGAATGTGGGGGGCCTTCTTGTTAATGTACAACTTCTGGCATAAGAAGGGGGGATATTGTGTTTATCATTCGACAACCCAAAGCTGTAAGATAGTTTACTTTTGATAGTTAACTAGTTAACAAGCTAATTTTTTTTATCAATAAAATTCCTTCCTGTGGTTTTAGTCATCACTCAAAATATGTTTTAAAAACCAATAACAAAGACGCCCCAGGCAGCAAGATCAAGTTGGCCTTTTCGCCCCACCTGTTCATCCCTCTCACTCTCTGCCCGGGTGGGGCGGGAGGCAGGGAGTCAGGCCTGAGAATGGGTAAGTGGTAAGCCCACCGGGGTCCCTCAGGCGAGGTCCTGGGGAAGCAGAGGCACGCGGCATCCATTCTCTTGACCTTTCTACCAATTTCTAATTTGACTAGAAAACCCTGATCTGTCTCACCGCAGTGGGAACAAAGCCACTGGATTCTCAAATGCAAACATTCATGAGTATCTTGAGGTGTTTGCAGAACCTGAGATCTGACTACCTCTGAAGCACCCTGAGGTGTGCGATTCTGCGGTGGGCGTGCAGGGAGAAGAGGCCGCTGGGAGGATCCTGGCACCAACACGAGGCCACCTGGCCTGTGTCACCCGAGTCCAGAGTCTCAACAGGGCCACACGGGTGTGTGACTCACACGTCGATTCCTTTTCAACTAGTGTTTGGCAAAGAAGCACACTGCTGGTATGCTAGGTGATTTCCAAAGGTTTTCAGTGGCTGGCCAGCTGCAGGGTTTCAAAACACAGAAACACACACAGAGGCAGTGGAGAAGAACGCTATAGTAATGTTTATTTCTAATTACAAGAAACAGAACATCAGTCCCTTATTTGTACAAAAATACCTGAACGTTTACAATTAGGTTCACAAGCCGAAGAGCTATGTACAGAAAGGAGCAAAGCACGTGGAATAAAGGTTTTGTCTCTTAACACTTTCTGCATTCCCTGAAAATGTGTACAGGTCAGGCACGGCCACACTGTGGTCACCGCCACTTGTGCCGTGACATCACGATCCACCGCAAGCAGGTCCCGCCCCGCAAAGGTGTGTCTCTTGGTCAAACCGTCAGGTATTAAGTGCAGAAAAGAGAGAACAAAACAGCTAGACTGAGGCACATATTCTCTTCAAGGTTTAGTGAACAAAACAACGTTCTGGAACTCTACGACCAGGGGTGACAGAGCTCACCTAGGAACAGTTGAATCCACGAGGCATTTGGTATTTCCTTCCCAACAAAGTCCAGGGTGCCACGTGGGGTTTTCATTTCAGAGAGGAAAATCACAGGCAGAGAGATTAAAAAGTCAACAGGCTCTAAAATGACCCTGAGCTGTTCCGTTTACATTCATGTCATCTAAATATAAAAATAAAAGTCGAACGTCCTTCAGTCCCTGGGTGGCCGGGCCGGACGCCTGCATCCTGGAGGGACCGGCTGCTTTCGGGGGGAACTCCCAGCCACCTGGCAGAGCAGTGACACAGCTGTAGGCTTGGCGGGAGGGGGTCTGACACCCTCCAGCATTTCACTGCGGCCAGGGAGGTCCAAAAGACTATGTCAAACTAGCGACACACACACACACACACACTGCATCAGAGGCCAGCTTTTGTCTTCCTTTTAAATAAAATGCGGGTTTATAAATACAAAATGCTGTGGATGCTATTGGAGAGGGCCGTGAGAGTCTCGTCTTACTGGTCTATGTAAGAGCAAAAAAAAAAAAAAAAGAAAAGAAAAAAATCATGGCATTTTTTTTAAGGTTCAATTTCCAACCGGTGAAAAGAAAAATGTCTAATGGTGCAAAAAAAGCCACTCCAAGGTGAAGGGCACCCAAAGCTTGCTGCCAGGTAGGACTTGAGAATTCCCTACTTGTCCATGGTCTGAAAGACAGGACTGGCTACAGAAGGAAGAAAACGCAGCTGAGTGTTTACGGTTAAAAACGTTTTACTACAAAGTCTGTCTTTGTGTAAGTAGACGTTCCACGGAAGACGAGTAGAGTGAGATCTGTAAAGTGAAATACAGTGTTTCTAGACCCTAGAGTTCCTTTCTTTGAGGGCATGTCACTGGAACCGGCCACATGTGTCCCACACGGTGGGCACATTCCTCCGGGGCATGGTGCTGGGTCCGGGCCAGTCACGTGTGGGACTGATCTCAGAAAAGGGGACCATCTTTGCCACAGTAGTCTGTACACCTGTCAAGGGAGACCTTTCTGCTCTGCAGAGACTGAAGGGAAGGACACGGCCACTCTCACACCCGGTGACTCCACTAAGGGGCTGAGCAGAAGGACACTCAAGCCCCCCCTTCCCCCCAATTGACTCAGTCCCCCAGAGGGGGAAGCAGTGTTGCCTTGATAAGACTCTTCAATGCCCACAACTGCTGTGAGGTACTTCTGAGCGCCAGCCGGCCGAGGGGGAGGCCCTGCGTGCACCGGCCCACGGGGGTTTTCAGCAGGATGGGAGGCCATCGAGCGAAGCCCTTTAAATGCCAGGCTGCAGACGTGCCCTTTCCAATGTTTCTGTCTTCATCACTATGGAAACCCACGGGCCACAGCGGAAAGCCAACCAAGTGTTATTTTCCTTTTAGATCCTTCAACCCCCGGAGGGACAAGAGCCAGGAAGGGGCCCAGCCACTGCGGGGGGAGGGGGGTAAGGCAGCGATCGCCCTAGAATAGGCTGAAAGGGGGCCCCCCAGTGGCAGACACTGGGTGCCCGGTGTGTCCCGGGATGCTCCCTGTGTCCAGCTAGGGGCCCGCCGTGTTGTGGGAGGGCGCGTTGTCCAAATAAACCCCAGGTCTCCTGAACTGTGGAGGACACGACACACCGGTAACAAGCATGCAGGACACCTGCGCATAGGGAAGGGACTGACAGACATGGTTGCCTGGGTCCACAAAACGTGCCAAATGCCCACCACAGGTGACACCTTTTATTTTTTAAAAAAGAAGCTCTTCAAGTATTCTTGAAAGGGCTGGGTGTTGTTTGTTTACCGGGAGCCGAACCGCCTACGAAAACCTGCACAAGGCGGGCCCCGCCCTCTGGCCACAGCTAGGGGGCGGGCCTGTAGTTAGCCGCTGGAGCATGCGCACTCGCCGGCCGGCCGTGCGCCTCCGACAGAGTTTGAGTACAATATTGAAAACAAAGAAGGAGTGCAAAAAGTGATCGATACAAAAAAGTAAACATATCAGTTTTAATTGTCAAGATTATTCCAGGGCAAGAGTTCATTTCCAATTACTCGTCTTCGGCTCTCGCGCCGACGTGGCCCCGCCGAGACCAGCGCTCCGGTTTCCTCTCCAACTCGCGCCTCCCTGATGTCGCCGGCGCGGAGGGAGGCGCTCCCGCCGGCTCCGCAGCAGCAAATCACCATCCAGTCCAGCCACCGGGTCCATCCCGCCTGGGCGGCCGGCCCTGACGGACCCCCCCTCCCCGCCCCCACCCCCACCCAGGGTGCAGAACAGACGTGTGCTCTCCACGACGCGCACATCCCCTTCCCTCGTTCCAGTGTCAGCTTCCCCCAGTCTCCGCCGAGAGTCCGCGTGAGGTCATAAGGCCACTCGAATGCAGTGGTGCTTCAGTTTGCAAGGCAGGACTCCTTTGTTGAGCTGGTAGAAGTCCACGAGCTGGATCAGGTCGGAGAATTTGGTGTTCCCGTCGTCAAGGCTGAAGAATATCTGGCCGTCATCCTCGCACTACAGGGACACAAGAACACTCCCCACGTTAGCGGCTGTGCCTCGGGGAGCGAAGCGGCGCGAGCGTGGGGTCACCGCAAGGCAGCATGAATAAGAGCAGGTGCAAAATGCGCCTTCCCAGCTCCTGATCTAAAGTGGGGGGGTGGGGGGTTAGAAGGGGGCACTCCACGGTACCGCCAGCAAGGTACCTTTCCTAACGGCAGTGTGAACCCTGCGAATGTTCCGCTCAAGGACTGCAGTGCTGGGGCGCCCGGGGGGCTCAGTCGGTTAAGCATCAGACTCTTGATGCCGGCTCAGGTCATGATCTCACGGTTCGCGAGTCGGAGCCTCGAGTTGGGCTCTGTGTGTATAGTGCGGAGCCTGCTTGGGATTCTCTCTCTGCCCCTCCCCGCCACTCTCTCTCTCTAAAAATAAATAAACATTTAAAAAAAGAGCTACAGTGCTGTCATATTCATGGAGCAAACTGGCTTGAAATCTCTTAGTAAACTCAGAACTGCTTCTGGACTCCAAAATACTGCTGGACGTATGACACACCCGTTTTCAAGCACCGAGGCCACCATCATGTTGCTCTAAGTCCCAAGCTACTAGCCCCCTGATAATTTCTAGAATTCGGGGCTCTTTGGGAGAATGGCATTACCCACTCTGCCTCCCATTAAGATACGTTTTCACTTGATTTTAGATCTCAGGCGAAGAGAATGAGAATGTCTGTGTCGACGACAGGAGGCAGCGGTAAACAGAACGACCCGTGGACGAAGAAGTCATCCTTGGCTGACAATTTCCAGGTGTGCACAGAATGGTTTGTGGACTCAGGCAAGCCCAGCCTCGGAGCCAGACCCGGTCCCTTCCTCCCAGTGCGGCCCAGGGCAAGTCGCTGGCAGCCCTAAGGCTCTCCTTGTCCTTATATGTATAACGAGGGCATTGCAGGAAGTGTCCAGCCGGTGGCTCGCTCAGGTCCACGAAAGCTACCTGGACTGCCCGGAGCTTCTCCAGCCCGTGCTTCCTGCTCTGCATGACTCCTGGGATGCTGAACACCAGGCTCAACGGTGTGAAATGGATGCAGTCAGTTCCACCAAGCCTTCTAGAGCTTTCTGTGGCCACTGGACAGACTGATCTCCAGACAGGAAAAGACCTCACCGCCCTCTTCCAGCAGAATATTTCCTGGGTTTGGGCCCCACAGGAAACAGTTCAGGAACGTTATTATCCCTTGCAGAATCTATCAGTTAATTATGTAAAACATCTCACGTCAATTTTGTATATATTATCCCCAACTGAATGGTGGATTCATGGGGGTGGGGACTTCCACCTCCCGCATAAGCGCTCAGTCATGAACCAGAATCTGAACTTGACGCACCAAAGAGTCACAGAACTTACATTTGAAAAATCTAACAATGATTTGTTTAAAAAAATGGTGCCAATGTATTTGGTAATGATGTTTTCAGAATTGTTCAAAGGTAGACTCTGCGCTTCTTTTTTTTTTAATGTGTATTTATTTTTGAGAGAGAGACAGAGCAGGAGCAGGGGAGGGGCAGAGAGACAGGGAGACACAGACTCCGAAGCAGGCTCCAGGCTCTGAGCCGACGCAGGATTCAAACCCACGAACCAAGAGATCAAGACGGGTGTCAATGTCGTGTGTTTAACCGACTGAGCCACCCAGGCGCCCCTATTTTCTGATCCAAGGACAGAGTGGATGTGCAAGGCAATTTCTCTTTGGAGGCCACGTGACCATGGGTCAGTGCTTCTACAACCTTCTTGGGTCACTAGGTAGACGCCAGCATAAATCAGAGAAATCCTCAGATTCGAGCGGCCGAGAGTCCAATCTACCATAAACTTCCCGTCTTGTGCCATACGTGCCCCTGGCGTCAGGCTCCCCGGCTCGCGGTATGTCCACCCACCACCTGACCTCACTCTTCCCCATCTGTGCTGAGTCAACTACAATGCGGGCGGACCTCAGTGCAACACCACCAGTTTTAATATTGTTTCTACGGAAATGCCGTCCCCAATTTCAGACAAACCTCTAAGAGACTCTTGCAAATATCCCTCTTGTGAGCTTGGCCCCATCTGATACCTAACAATCTGTAGTTTGGTTAGTTTGTAATCTGAAAACTGCCGGAAGCGCAGACCCAGAAAACAAGAGCAAAAACAAGGCTTGGTGTGACATGACCGATACTTACAGGTAAGATCTGGAAATTTTTAATTTTCTGATGATGACACAGCGTGAGCACAAAAGCCTTTGGATTGCTCTGGCTGTCTCGGAGGAGAAAAAGCCTGGGGATGGAAAAAGATCAGCTGATGGTAAAGTTTTAAAATGCATACATTTTAGATGCGTATGTGTATGTGCTCACACATGCGGAAAGTAATCACGTTCAAAGGGCCATGATCCAGGAGGCAGCATCAGAGTAAATATCAGAAGCGACAGATTATAACCCCGAGAATAAAACAGGAACCCATGAGTAAATACAGATATTACAAGTAAACAGGCTAGGAAATTAAGAGGGGAGAAGAGAAAGCTCCTCCTTAGAGCAGAAAGAAAGCTAAAAAGCCCAGGAATGAAGGGTTAGACACCATCTGGCAGATTACCACCAATCAAAGAGATTGTGAATGGGCGTGAACATCAGCAGATGAAATCTGGTGAAAAACGGGAGTATTTTCAGTCTCAAACCATCATCTCCCTGATACATGTTTGTTACAAAGGGAAACACAGCGACTGTCAGTCAGAGAAACCCGATCAATACCATTACCACCAAGTATTCAAGGCACCCCCACTGGGAACAAGACAAGCCTCCCGATAGTGCACCGCCGGTGACTCGATGTCCCTTCCTGCCAAGTGGTGACCCAGCTGAACCCCGAGCGACCAGATGCGCCCGAGCTGAGGCGCACTCTGCAATGACTGGCGTCTTCCCAGACCAACCGTCGACAAAAAGGACAGAAAGGTTAAAGAGACACGCCGCATAGGATGTATTTAGAATTAAGAAGTTTTTTTTTTTTTTTCTTTTTCTACAAAGGATGTAATCAGAACCACTAGGAAAAGAGGGTAAGTGTGTACACTGGATAAGAGAACGCCATGGATGTTTACTTCCTAATTTTTTTTTAATTTAAAAAAAAAGTTTATTTTTTAGAGGGAGAGACACAGAGTGCGAGCAGGGGAGGTGCAGAGACAGAGGGAGACACAGAATCCGAAGCAGGCTCCAGGCTCTGAGCTGTCAGCATAGAACCCATGAATTGCAAGATCATGACCTGAGCCAAAGTTGGACGCTTAACCGACTGAGCCATCCAGACAGACGCCCCTACTTCCTAGTTTTTCTAATGATACTCTGGTTATGTAGTAAGTCCGTGTTCTTAGAAATTTCCTATTGGGGAAGTAGGATACAAGGAACATCATGCTGTAACTTATTTCCAAATGGTTCAGACAAAAAAAGGAGGCGGGGAGGGGAGGAGAGACACTATGCTAAAGCAAACGGGCCACAATGTTGATGGCTGGGAAATCACAGGAATTCATTATGCTCCTCAGGCAGCTTTTCCACTGGAATTTATTTCAGGATAAAAAATACATACAAGTCAGAAAAGCACAAAGAAGTACCCATCTTTGCTTTCATAGGAGTGCACCTGGCAGTGGCTGGGAAGACCGTTAACACACCTGAGACGGGAAGAGAAAAATGTCCCAACACCAGAATCCAAGCAACACGGACATAACCCTGCTTTTCAAAGGTATTAAAACCAAACTCTAAGTCACCAGTGAAGCCATCAGTTCCTGCAGGCTGAACGTGGCCCCGGAGCAGCCAGGGGAACGGAGCTGGCCCACTGCCTGTGTTTGGGTTCGACCCTGGGAAATCCTGAGATTTCCAGCCAAAGGCTTGGGTTTTACAGGTCATGCTCAACGGCCACCTGCCGCCAGTGACTGCTAACTCAGAGGAGCCTGTGGGGTGAAAAGTGTGTTTGCCGACCTGCCACAGATCAGCTCCATGACGCCCATCCCACAGCCCCCACATGGAGACTGGCCGCCGGGGAGATGGAGCCGCCCACGACAGCACAGGAGCTCGAGAGGACAGCAATGGCCACCAGCAAACCACAGACCCCGTGTAGGGTCACGCCAAGGGGAGAACTGCGTGTGTCATGACGTGCGGCCAGGTCAGGAAGCCTTGAATGCCGCACAGAGAGGAAAGTGGTGAGGACCGGGTTGGCGGGGAGATGCTCCTTCAGATGTGCTTGCCAGAGCACAGAGAGCTGACTGGGTCAGGGTCCGACCGTGATCCGGGTCAAAGCATGGTCAGGGTCACCACACACATGGGCTCATTCAGTCCCAACGGTGACCCTGTCATGTCCTCATTTCTCTTTCCGTCTCTCTCTGTTTTCTTTTAGAGAGAGGGAGAGAGAGTGTGAGCAGGGGAGAGGGAGAGAGAGAATCCCAAGCAGGCTCCACGCTGTGACGTGGGGCTCGATTCCAGGACCCTGAGGCTCATGACCTCAGCCTAAATCAAGAGTCAGTAGCTCAACCGACTGAGCCGCCCGAGCGCCCCTGCCCTCATTTCATGATAAGGAAAGTGGGGCACAGAGAAGTCAGCAGACACCCCAGGGTCACACAGCCAGCAGAAGCCAGGGACGAACCTTGGCTTCCAGGATGGACAGGGCCACTGGTAAAATGTGAGGTGTGTACAGACAATTTGTCTGTGGCTGGCGAGCCTTGCTATGGCTGTGACCAGGGTGCTGCCTTAGCCCTGGCACGGGACCCCTCTCTCCACCCTGGGGGGACCGGAAAGCTGCAAAGAACTCAAATCTGGACGAAGATGTTTCCTTTCACCCAGTGGGGGCGTGGGGTGCAGATAGGGAGGTAGAGACTGGGGCTGCAGAGGGGTGGGGGTGGGGAGGGTGGGGGACAGAGCCAGAGATGCTGCAGCGGGTAATTTAGCAGAGGGGAAGACAGGTAGGTTTGCCCCCTGGAAGGATCCTTCTCCAGGTTGTGGGGTGGGCTGTGGGCAGAGGCGGGGGGAGGCAGGGAGTTCCTCGCCCTGCAGAGACTCCTGCAAGGCTGGTGGGGCGTGCGTGCACGTGCGCACACACACCCACAAGTGCCAGTGCACACACATGCCCAGGCACACATACGCGGACACATACATGCATACACATACACACATGTGCACATTTTGTGCATGTGGGCGCACAGAAATGCACGTGGGCATATAGACATACACATACATGCACACATGTGTGCATTCACACACAGGCACACACATACACATGGCTGCACAAGGGCATGCAGACACATGATACATGCATGCACACATACGTGTACTCACACAGGTACACACGACCACACAAGGGCATATAGACACATACATACATCCACATGCATGCATACTCACACACAGGTACACACACAAACACACAAGGACATATAGACACATACATACAATGCACACACATGTACACTCACACAGGTACACACACAAAGTCATAAAGACACACACACATGCACACACATGTGCACTCAACCACACACACACAAGGGCATAAAGACATACACATGTGCACTCACACACAGATACACACATGACTGCACAGGGCATATAGACACACATGCACTCACACAGGCACACACACATGTGCACTCACACACACATGTGCATTCACGCACACACACAGGCACACACACAAACACACAAGGGCATAAAGACACGTGCGTGCACAGGTGCACTCACACACAGCCACAGACACACACAAGGGCATAAAGACACACACACATGCACTCACACACACAGGCACACACACACGGGCATACAGACACACACATGCACACACACGTGCACTCACACACAGACACACACATGCACTCACACACACAAGGGCATATAGACACATGCACACACACATGCACTCACACACAGGCACATAGGTGCACTCACACACACACAGGCACACACACACGAACACACACGGGCAGGTACACACACAGCCACCTGTGTGAGGGGCCACCTGGAAAGTGGGGATTTCCAGGCTCCATGGTCTCCCTCTGGCCCTGTCTGCCCAGCTCCATATATAATGTGAGGCCAGTGCCGCCTTTCGGGGTCATTTTCTTTGTGTTGATGGACTCTCTAAACTGGCTTCCCTGCATTATCCCTGCAGGGACCAGTAAAGATTAGGACTCCATTATTTAATCTGCCTTGTTTTCCAAACACATCTCCCTAAGCACACAGGAATGGATGGAGGTCTGGCATCACGGTGAAGACATCTCAACGGGTCCCGTTACCCTGAGTCGTATTCTCGCCAGAACCCCGCCAGCCTGATGTCCAGACTCATAACTGTACCAGCGCAAACTCCTGCTTCTGAACGGGGCAGACGCCACCAGGAGGGCATGTTTGTAGGAGGGAAGGAGACAGAGGGGACGCTCGGACCCGTCATGAGGTCTGAAAGGATGGAAACCTTGCCAACAAGGACTCTAGGAAGTGGAGAAAAGACAATTTTTCTTTTTTAAAGAGGTGCAGGGGAGCCTGGGTGGCTCAGTCAGTGAAGTGTCCGACTTCAGCTCAGGTCATGATCTTGCGGCTTGTGGGTTAAAGCCCCGCATCAGGCTCTGTGCTGACAGCTCAGAGCCTGGAGCCTGCTTCAGATTCTGTGTCTCCCTCTCTCTCTGCCCCTCCCCTGCTCATTCTCTCTCTCTCTCTCTCTCAAAAATAACAAACATTAAAAAAGGAAAAAAAGAGAGTATCAATCAGACCCCCTTACAAAAATGTCAAACACACAGAGACACAGGGGCCTCACCGACGACAGAACCGTTTGCTGCCAGCACCACAGAGAAGAAACACTTTAAACCTAGTTGGTCCACAGGACCTGCCTAGACCGCGCCTGAAGGATTAAAAGGGCCGCAAGGAAATGTGAATTCAGCAGACTCACCGAAGGGAGATCAGTGTCACTATTTTCAGGATGTTTTATGGGACACAGCAAATAAGTACTTACAAATAATTACATCTTTAGATTTTCAGAGTAAGAGGAAAGGGATTCAATGAAATCAAAGAAGGAAAAACCTTGTAATCTTCCACCTGAATTGGCAGTCTCCATGTGAACCCATAATTTATTTTTCACTATTAAGAAAACGCCTATGTCCTGCTCCGTCCCTGGAAAAAACCTAGGGATGGTGGTATCCCAATAAAATGTGCCGCTAGAAAGAATTAGGCTCCAAGGAGAAACGTTCATGGGCGCCAAATGGATCTCGTCGCACATGGAACCAAACACTGTTCGTTTTGGGTCAACAGAACTCAGGAACGCACTCAGAAGAGGTCCCATCGGCCAACGAGAGGGCACATTGAGCATCATGAAAAATAAGTTTTGGCTGAAATAAATCAAGCGCTTTAAGAATCTAAGTAACAGCTCATGTGTCACCACGGGAAGGTGGTAGAAGACCAAATCGTTATTCCAAAAACTGACCAGTAAGACAGAGAAGTCGAGCATTTAGCTACCTCAGCCGGGACACCAAATCTACGACAAGAGAGAGAACTTAGCTGAGAAATGATGAAGGAACACAATGGGGAAGGGATACCTTTGGACCCCCAGTGAACACTGAGCCCAGCCCACTCGGTGAACAGGGACGACAACCCCATCGGGACCCCCAGCCCAAACCCAGGTTCCCCAAGTAGGACAACCAGACGGCTGTGGTTCCTACCTACAGAGGACGATACTCAGCCCCGCCTGGAAGAAATAAACCTGAGGCGCATCAAGCCGCCGTCTACTGCGTCACAGGGAACAAGGGAGACAGAGGAGGGTGTTTGAGGAAACCACAGTACGCAGCTAGCAACCCACCCTCTCCCTCACCACACACAGACACGCGCGAAAGAGCCAGAGAAGAAAAGCGGAGGGAGACGTCGTATTTGAGGAGACCCAAGAGATCTAACAACCAAAAAGGCAATTTGTTGGTCCCGATTTGAACCAGCTCAATTTAAAGGATTTTTTCTTTTTGGCAACAATTAGGGAAATTTGAACACAGACTGGACTGTAGATAATATTAAGGAATTCTTGTTTATTTCATTAAGGGTAACAATGATTTTGTGGCTATGTCAGAAGACAGAGGTCTTTATTTTTTTAGAGACACTCTAACTACGTTTACTGGTAAACAATTTGGAATGTCTGGGATTTAATTTTAAAATATTCCAGAAGGACGGAGGAGGGGTGGGGAAGGAACCAACCACGGTGGGAAGGGAAACAGACAAACGGAAATTAGCAAACTGATAAAACCAGAGGAGGATTAAATGGGGTACCCTTCTCTCTTGGGTAGCTTTTTTAAGTTTCCGTAATAAAACTTTTAAAAGAGGAAAGGCAGGGAAACCAGAGTTCTTCTGCTGGGAGAAGAGAGGAGGCAGGGACAGAGGCTCACTCACAAGCCTACATCCGTGCCCCTAGGTAGCCCCTTCCCGGGCCATGCTGAGCAAGACTGTGGGGGGTGTGGCGGACCCCAGTGTGAGTGACTCCAGACTAATCCCCTGGCACATGTGCCCAGTCGCCCCATCTCCACATCCAGCAGCCACGCCAGCCTACCCACCCCCAGCTGGCTGGTCCAGGTGAGGACACCACTCCACCGACTCCCACCATAAGAAACGATACATTTTTGTGGCTTGAAGCCACCAGAGTCTGTGGCTGTTTGTTCTCAACACAAGCTGGCTGATAAAATGCGCACATGAAAGGGGTGGGCAGAACTATTTTCCTTCCACGGCCACTGCTTTCTTGCTGAGAAGTAACTGGCTTGTGGGGCGCCCGGGTGGCTCAGTCGGTTGAGCATCAGATTCTTGGTTTCAACTCAGGTCATGTGTGAGATTGAGTCTGGATGCTGGGCTCTGTGCTGACAGTGTGGATCCTGCTTGGGATTCTCTCACTCCTCTCTCTCTCTGCCCCTCCCCTGCTCACATGCTCCCTCTCTCTCAAAATACTCCCCCCCACAGCTGGTGTTCTCTGTCTGCATTTCAGCAGAGAGGCTGAGCCTGGTAACAGATGGGTGGACAGAACGCATTGCAACCCTCCCTCCTGGCACACTCACTAGCTGTGCCCGCCCTGACCCACGCGGACCCCGAGCCATGTCTCCTCCTCCTTCAAAGGAGGCTCTAAGGACTGCCCGTCACCCCGGATCTCTGGGAAACATGTGCCAAATACAGCGAAACCGCAGCAGATGCCCGCTCGCGGCGGGCGCCTCCTTACCCGTCCACCAGCCCCTGCTGCTTAATGATCCTGTGAGACTCCTCCCTGGAGATGCGGCCGTGAAACCAGTGTTGCGTCCGATGAATCACTGCAGGAGGGAAGAGGGAGGGAGAGGAGGGTCGTGGCCAGTCTGTGGCATGGGCTTCCGAGAAGGCACAGAGAGCGGGCTCGTGATCAGCGAGGGGCCCCAGTTCCCGTGGCTACACCTCTCGTGGTGCATGAGGGGCCTGGACGGTTTGGGGAAGCTCGGGGGGGGCGGGGGGCAGGGGCTGGGGGTGGGAGCGGCTTCCTTTCCTTTACGTGGAAAAAGATCAGGCTGGCATGCTGTGCTTACCTGTACTCAGGGTAGAGGGGTGGAGGGGACTTTGGCTGCCGAGGACATTTATCCGTGTACTCCGTTTCTGCAGAAGAAATGTCCATGTTAGCACTACGATGGCAGCCGGACACAGCACGCCAGCCGCAGAGCACACACACCCGGAGTGGGAAAGGATAACCATGCCCTTGACCACGGAGTGACAGCCACTTGCCACCCTCCATGTCTGACCATGGTTGTTGTTTTTTAAATGTTTTTTAATTCATTTTTGAGGAGAGAGCGTGAGTGTGGGCAGGGGAGGGGGCAGAGGATCCGAAGCGGGTTCTGAGCCATCCGCACAGAGCCCAACGTGGGGCTCGAACCCATGAACCGTGAGATCATGACCTGAGCCAAAGTCAGATGCAGAACCGACTGAGCCACCCAGGTGCCCCCTGACCAGGGTTTTAAAGACAGAAGCATCCTGCGGAATTTGGAAGATCCTAGCATTGAAGCAGAGACATCATTTCTCATACTGAAAGGCACACACAGTGAAATTCATGGTAAGTTTTGGGAAAAAAGCATGGGGTTTTCCCCTGAACTCAGGCAGGCCTGAAGACATAGGCCTCCAGAGGCCCTGGGGTTGCAGGGAGTTCCCCACACACCCTGAAGCCCAGGTTCAGGGAACTTTCTGGTTTATACGTTGTCTGTAAATCTCAGAAAGCCTGCAATCAGGGGGATACTCTGATTTCTGGAGGTCAGAACATGAGCCTCTTGAGGAAGGGACCCTCCGGGGCCACGAAGCCGGTTAGTGGTCGAGCCACGATGTGGAACGCCTGTTGGCCTAGTGAGGGTGGGCTCCGTGCTGCCCACACACGGCCACACACTGCCCACCAGCAAGAGGAGCTCCATGTGGGGTCAGAGGGCTCCACTCCTGTCCTGCCCCTCCTCCGGGAGCCAGTGGGGGACGTGGCCGCTGGGGACGTGGAGGAGCCCCAGGCGCCAACCACTTCCCGCGTCTGAGCCTCAGACGCCACCCTCCTCTCCCCTGACAACACCCCCAGGGAGAGTCACCCTTCTGGGAGACCAGCGGGGGGTGCCACCCACAAGGGGGCCTGCCCTCACCCTCCAGGCGTGGCCTTCCTCCAGGGCTGCGCTCTGGGCTTCAGCCGGGTTCTCGATCACTCTTCCTGTTTGCCCGGAAAAGTCCATGGCCACGAGGGAGTTCTCCGAGACGCTGCGCTGGAAGGAAAGGCCACAAGTTCTTACAATGTAGGGAGGCGGACCTCGGCTGCACACGGGAAGGCGACACTGTCCTAAAGGTGACCAGGAAAGGGGTGACGGGAATGATATGCCTCCCCACTCTAGGGTTCGGGGGTGGGGGACACTCTTGAGCTAAAAAGGGCTTTGGTTTCTCTTGAGGAGAAGAAGAAACGCTCTAGTCCCCTCGTGGCCTCTAACGCTGCAGGTGCCACAGGGCTTGGACGGTGGGGTCCCTCACAGGTGCCCTGCCTGGACTGGGACACATCAAGGAATGGAAATGCTGTGGGGAGCTCAGCCCTCACCAGCCACCAAGTCCCGATTCCGGGAGAGGCTCAGACTCCTCCGGCAGACCTACGAGGTCTCCCTGGCATGGACCTGAAGGAGCTTTAAGGTCGGGTTTGGACAGGACCAAGTGTTCCTGCACTTTGGGAAGCGGAGAACGTCCTGGGTACAGGACGCTCACGATCATCTCTAGGTGCCCACTGGGGAAGGCTCCTGCATCACGGTCTACAGCACCCACGGTTGCCACGGCTGAACAGGGGCGGGAGCCAGATGCGGGAAGGCTCCTGGGAGAGCCGGCCGTTGCTGGGGACAGCCTCTGACTACTTGAACTGAGCCACCTCCCTGAACAGGCTTGCGGGGCACGCAGGACGGCGGGGAATCTGTCCCCAGCAGTCACGCTGCCGAGAGGACAAGACCCGCCTCCCGGGCAGCAGAACGGGCGGTGTAGACCGGCTTCCCTGAGATGCGCGGGCTCGTTCTAGAACTTCTCCAGGCAGCCTCGCCTGAAGCAACCTGTGCACAGAGTGCTGAGGCCCTCCGGAGACTCACCACTGGCGTTGAGAAGGAGGGGAGCAAGGGCTTCCTCTGCAGCGGGACTCTGTAGTTCTGGTACAGGAGTGTCCCATACTGCGGGGAAAGGCCAGAGTCGGTCACCGGGGCCGCGTGAGCCCCCAGCCCCCGGAACGTGGAGAACACGCGGCAGCGAAAGGCGCTGCTGAAAGGTACGCCAGCTGCCTCTGTGAGCCGATGGGACACACGTGTGACGCAGCACACTGCCTCCGTCCTGCGTGATGACACCACCGCCCCTCCCAGACGCTGCTGGGCGACTGGCTCGCCCACGTTGTTGGGCAAGAGATAAGCAGGCAGTGACAACGTAATCAATCGAGAACAGTCAACCCCACCGAATGCTGCTATGGGTCAGGTACTGTCCCAAGGGCTTTATGCTGCTGTCTCATTCAATACTCTCCATTTTAGGGAATGTGTCCTCCGTCCCTGTTTGATCCCAGATGTGAACAGAAAAGTAAGGCCAGTCACTCAGGATCACAGTCAAGTAAGGGATCTGGATTCAAAGCCTGTGCCCAACCACGTTCTTCCCTAGCACCAGGCTCACCGCCCGGCTGGCTCGGTGGTTCATGCTGCTGGTGCCCCAGCAAGAAGTGAGATCCCCCGCACTTGCAGCAGCCCAGCCTATGCCCCAGTTCCCCGCCCCCACCACACGGACATGGAAGAAGGTCGGGCGAGGACATGGTTATCAAGAGGGCTGAGGCTTGTTCTCCATCTCCTGCATGGGTAATGCGTTCCCAGCTCCAACCCTACAGTGTATCCTTGTTTCCAGAATAAAAGTGCTGGATGGGGTGCCTGGGGGGCTCAGTCGGTTAAGCCTCTGAATCTTGATTTGGGCTCTGGTCACGACCTCACGATTCATGGGGAACCTGATTGGGATTCTCTCTCTCCCTCTCTCTCTGCTCCTCCCCTGCTCTCTCTCTCCCTCAAAATAAATAAACTTTAAGAAAAATAAAGTAAAAAGAAAAATAATTGAGGAGTCTCCCCTGCCCAATAAATTTTTTTATAAATTAAAAAGAAGTATTTATTTATTATTGAGAGACAGAGCGCAAGCAGGAGAGGGACAGAGAGAGGGGAGACAGAGAATCCGAAGCAGGCTCCAGGCTCTGAGCCGTCAGCACCTGACCTGAGACAAAGTCGGACGCTTCACCTACTGAGCCACCCAGGTGCCCTCCCCCCGAAATTTTTTTAATGGAGATGACAGGCTGTAGTCAATGGTACATTTAAGCACAAATATTAATAATCTAAATGCTATGCTTTCCAACAAATACTCATTGAGAACATGAAGATAATCAGAGGAGAAAAGTGATTACATTATGTTTGTGAGAGACAGGCCCTGAGCGTAAAGATCCAGAAAGGCAGCAGAGATGAGCGGAAGAGAAAAACCCTGTGATCACTAAGCAGGAAATACCAAGGCAGCTAGGGTAATGTCACATGGGTCAGACTTTGAGGCAAGAAGTCCCGATGCAGATAATAAAGCAAAATAATGTGGAAGGACCAAAGAATCAATACGAAGAAGGCATAAGTTATTCTAAAATTGTCTGACTTAATAACATGCACACGTATGTACACATGCATATGTATTTACCTAAACAGATACGTGTGCCATGTGTATTTACACATATGTACATGTTACTTTTGAATCCGGTAATTATACAAACATGACAAACAGCAACTAAACTAGAATTCAAGAGGCAAGTTTTTAGTCTGAAACGTAGTTGAAAATGAAAGCTTAAAATCAATGATCTAGGGATCCATTTTTATTTTATTTTATTTTATTTTTTAACTTTATAGTTTATTGTCAGGTTGGTTTCCACATAACACCCAGTGCTCTTCCCCACAAGTGACCTCCACCAAGACCGTCAGCCCCCATTACCTTTCCCCCTTCCCCTTCCCCCCTCAGTTTGTTTTCAGTATTCAAGAGTCTCTCGTGTTTTGTCTCCCTCCCTCTCCCTAACTCTTTTTCCTTAGGGATCCCTTTTAAAACAGTATAAAAAGATCATCCAATTAAGGCCAAAGAAAGAAAAAGGAACAGAAAACATACACACACTCTCTTCAGGAAGGCCACAACACCACTCTCAGTTCCAATCAATAATCATTTGAAGAACCTGTCTTTGACCTATGGGTCTTTTTTTTTTAATATATAATTAAAGAAAAATGTTTTTAGTGTTTATTTAGTTTTGAGAGAGAAAGACAAAGCGTGAGTGGGGGAAGGGCAGAGAGAGAGAGGGAGACACAGAATCCGAAGTAGGCTCCAGCTCTGAGCTGTCAGCACAGAGCCCAACACGGGGCTCAAACTCATGGACCATGAGATCATGACGTGAGCTGAAGTCGGACGCTTAACAGACTGAGCTACCCAGGTGCCCCTAACTCGTTTGTCTTTTAAGTAGGCATAAAACTGTATTTTACCTGCATTATATTTCTTAAATTTTTTTTTTGCCTTAATTACTAAAGAAACAGTATTTTGGGTGTGCCTGGGTGGCTTGGTTGCCTGGGCGCCTAAGGCTAGATTTCGGTTCAGGCCATGATCTCATGGTCCGTGGGATCGAGCCCCGCATTGGGCTCTGTGCTGACAGTGCAGAGCCTGCTTGGGATTCTCTCTCCCTCCCTCCCTGCCCCTCCCCTGCTCGTTCTCTCTCTCTCAAAATCAATAATTAAAAAAAAAAAGAAACCGAATATTTCGCACACTTATTTTTTTTGCAGATCCATGACCGTGACTTCTTGCTTTCCCACTTACAAATAAACACCCCAGCCTTCAGGGCGGTAGTTTTATTGGTATATGCGTATGTGCTCTTGACCATTTTTACATCACTAACCTCTGTGGACACCCCATGGTACCAACCACTTCTGCACTTTATTTTCCTTTTCCTTTTAGTTGAGTGGGTTTTAAAGAAATCCTTATGGTCCAATCCATCTTTTTCCTTTAGACTTTCTGCCGTGGCTTCAAAAGAGGAATGTGTGCCTGTAGAATTATTCGCCCTTTCTCTGGCAAGGTGTTTCTCATTTCTTATTCACCTCTCATTGAGTCTGACAGCGAGAAGAACGGTGAGTGACAGCGGATGTTTTGCTTCTGTTTGTAGAGAGACTACAGAGATGTCCCGACATTAAGGCTAGGGGTGACCCTTGGCTGTACAGAGTCAACATGTGCCCTGTCAGCAAGCAGCCTCCTCTGCGATGCTAATGTGGTGGACGACACAGTAACACAACTAACAACACACCGGTCCCTTTCTCTTGGAACGTAATTAAACATTTAACCTTGATGTTCTCAAGCGAGACAGAACGTCAGTTTATTTCTTTGTGCAAAGACAGCACAAAGGTGTAGGGTCATGCCCGGAGAAGGACTCGATCCTGTCGCTGGACTCCACTCCAGGGATGCAAGTGAGTTGGGGATGTGCTTTCTACCTCGAGGGAGCTGTGATCTTGGGGGAGATGCACAGATAAGCGCCGACGGGATACGGTTATTAACGGAGAGAAAACCCTAACCGTGGGTGCGGTGAGGGGGAAGTCTTCCCTCCAGAGGCCACACCCGAGCAGGGTATTGAGGGACATGGCAGCGCTGGACGCAGGGAAGTGATCAGCCCTGATTCCAGGCACAGAGCTTACACTTTCCTGAAAACTTACAGAAACTCATTTTTTAAAAAATGTGGTTTAATTTCTCCTTCTACATTTTTCAATTTTAAGGGTTTTTTTTTGTTTGTTTCTGTAAATATTTCCTTTTGACTTTAAAATGTGAGTGGGGGTGGGACACCTGGGTGGCTCAGTCGGTTAAGCATCTGACTCCTGATCTCGGCTCAGGTCATGATCTCACCGTTTGTGAGATCCAGCCCCACATCGGGCTCTGGGCTGACAGCACAGAGCCTCCTTGGGATTCTCTCTCCCCTTCTCTCTCTCTGCCCCTCCCCTACTCACGATCTCTCTTTCAAGAACATTAAAAAAAATTTTAATAAAATTAAAAAAAGAGTAAGGTGTTCCTCTTAAAAAAGCCCTGGGATTTTAATACGACCCACATAGCTATTACGGTATTAACCACTCCTCAGGAATGACGCCCGCACACACCAGGGCCAGTGGAATGGCAACGCTTTCTGCTTGGTGGATTGGGGATCTCCGGGTTGACGTCTGCTGCAGAACACAGAGTCCTCTGTGCCTCTCAGTTCCTCCACATGGGGACACGCACAGCTGACCCCCTGCTGGGGGACGAGACAGTCTGAGGCTAAAGCGGTAGGGGGGCTGCCATTCCTTACTGCAGACAAGACCTCCACGTCAATCTCGAACAGGTACAGCCCACGCCCCCTCAGTCTGTGCTGGGGACGCCCCTGGAAGCCAGAGACCTGGACTCTCAGAGGGGATTCTGGGCTCCCCGCCCCCACCCGCTGACCCTGCCAGCCCGGGTCGGGGGTGCCATGTCAGTGCTGCCTGGGACACCCCGCAGACAATTTCAGTTTCTCTGAGCATCTATTATGTTCTGAGTGTGAGGCAGTCCTGGCTCTCCCAGAGGACTTAGGGGAGCGCCAGGCAAGGTGACGCCCAGACTGTGACCTGGCACAAGGCAAGCACTGGTCAGGTTCCTGTGGCTTGCTGACCATCCCGTCAGGGAGACGGACAGATCAGGGACTTGAGTCTCTGCTCACATCCAGGAGCTTAGGACGGGAGCGGGCTGAGGACACAGGAGGCATTTTACCAGGTTTCCCTCTGGCTTCAAACAGCATCAACCCCTGGAACAAAATATGCCCCGTTCTGAATGCTGGGGTGCGGGGCAAGGGGCTACTGATGCAGAACCTGGGCCTTAATGACCTTCGCATTCTGAGAACGAGAAAGTTTGAGACGAGGCAGGGAGGGGAGACAGCAAAGTAAGGAATTCTCACATCAGATGCAGTCCAGCAGCCTGCTCAGTTACAGCAAAGCAGCTGGGCGCGTGACCAGCTAAGAAGGCACAACTCGACTCTGTGACCCTGACACTGGCTCACTGTCGTGGCCACGGTGGCCATGAGGTCCAGGCCCCCAGCCTCCCACAGGGATGGCACTTTGGGGGGCGCCTGGGTGACTCAGTCGGTTAAGCATCCAACTTTGGCTCAGGTCACGATCTCATGGTTCGTGGGTTCAAGCCCTGCGTCAGGCTCTGTGCTGACAGCTCAGACCCTGGAGCCTGCGTCAGATTCTGTCTCCCTCTCTCTCTGCCCCTCCCCTGCTCACGCTCTGTCTCTCTCTCTGTCTCTGTCTCTCTCTCAAAAATAAACATAAATAAATAAACAAACAAACAAACAAACAGACTTAAAAAAAAAAAAAGGAATGGCCTCTGGGATGTGGAGTCTGGGGCTAACTAGAGGCCCCGGGGCCACACGCAGACACGTGGATGTGTCTCCCCTTTTGCTGGCCCTCAGGGAGGGCAAAGCATGGTGGCCAGCTGCGGAGCCAGGTGTCGGGTCCCAGTGCTGACTGTGCCACACCTGGGCAGGACCTGATGGGCTCTGGGTGTGTGCCATCGGCACAGCGAGGACAATGACAGCACATCCGTATGAGGAGGGGACAGGTATGAAGTGACGAAGAGGCTGGCCTGCAGCAAATGCTCACAAACGTTCATAGCGTTACACCAACATCGGATGTGACATTCTCGTTAGCGCTAATAATATGGTCGGTTCTTAGCGTCGCTGCCTGCTCTGCCCATCTCTCTGCCTGGTCCTGTCACACTGGCATGCAAGGTCAGTTCTGTCCTGTCCTGCTGGCCCCGTGTCCTCCAGCATGACACTGAGGGGAAGAACTTGCTACCTGGATTTCTGTGCGTTACCCAAAGTTGTAAATCCCACAGCATCACCGGTGTGCTCCCACGTCCTGGTTTTGCTTCCTTTCCTGCCGTTTCCAATATCCACAGAGCCAAGAAACCACACAAATACATGAAACGATCCAAGGTTTTCCTTCTACGTCTGCCTCTATTTGTGGGTCTGTGCCCAGTGGCCCCATAGGCAGCCTCTGTTTTCTCCTGCAGTCTTTTTATTTTTTATTTTATTTTAGAGAGAGTGAGTGAGACAGAGAGCGTGAGCAGAGGAGGGACAGAGAACGAGGGAGAGAGAACCCCAAGCAGGCTCCACGCTCAGAGCTAAGCCCAATGCCGGGCTCGATCCCATGACCCAAGGATCACGACCTGAGCAGAAATTAATTAGACGCTCAACTGACTGAGCCACCCAGGTGTCCCCTCTCCTGCTGTTTTACCGAACGCTCACACGCACGCCAGCAAACATACATATTTCTCCTTTCCTTATCCCTACAACAAAGGTATCGCTTTGATTTTTAATTGTTAATAACATGTCCTGGAAATTCTCCCACAATCCCGAGAGAACCTCGTTCTTTTTACAACTGAGGAGCATTCCTCTAAATGGATATCCCGTAACATTTAAAGCTGGCTCATAAAGGAGTTGTCTACGATTTCCAATATCTGGCACCAATGCTAACATTTACTCTATTACAAAATAATAACATTTTGTGTTTAATCCTTTTTCGGTTTTATCGACGGCAAAAATAAAACGAGATCTGGTTCTGGGGAAGAAGTTCACGGGAGGCCAATCCCCGGAGCTTATGTTCTCTGACATCTCCAAGGGGCTGTGAGTTATGCCTCCTTCTTCTCCTCCATTCCTGTCAGTGGCTCCGCCCTGACTCTGCCCACCTGAAACCTTCAGTGAAGGCTGGGGTTCTCGTAAAGAGATTCCTAGACCCCCCTGCCGGGGTCGGTCAGAGCTGACCCAACTTCTGCAGACCCCTGGACGTTCATCTTGGTCAACTAACTTGCAACACCACGTACTTTATATACATAAGAAAGTGCAGACATGTGAGGTGGGTATGGGCAGAAAGGGACATTCTGGAGGAAATCAGAAGTGAGGTGTTCTCTACAGTCACGAGCTTAGCCTTTACTAAACAGCCACGTGAAATCACCTTGGCAAATGCTATCAAGTTGCTCTCGAGGGCATTATCCTCTCTGAGGTTCCATGGGACAGATTCCTTCTAGAACGTGTTGTCAGGAGATGCTATGTGTGTGGGGGACTACAGCAAGCTGCACAGTGTGTCATGTTTCCCTCGTGGCCCCAGCTTTTCGGGAAGGTGAGAGCCCGACGTTCAGTCTCGGAAATAATCAAGACTCCTGATGAACGGTCTGCTCTGTCCCGGTCTCCCGATCTGATCTTTCTATTCCCATTTCTCTAGACCTCCGGCTCTCAACTTGCACAGTTCCTGGCTCCCACGCCACAGGGACATTTGGTTATGTAGGGAGACAATCCTGGTTGTCTCCACGGGTTGGGGAACGAGTGGCATCTAGTGGGAGACACCAGGGATGCTGTTCAACGTCCCACAAGGTCCCTGGATGTCCCTGGAGCCCAGGTCAAAAGCTGGCCAAGACCTTTCTGAAGATTTTTAAAAAATATTTGTTTTGAGAGAGAGTGAGCAGGGGAGGGGCAGAGAGAAAGGGACACAGAATCCCAAGCAGGCTCTGAACTGTCAGCACGGAGCCCGACGTGGGGCTCGAACTCTCAAACCGTGAGATCATGACCTGAGCTGAAGTCAGACGCTGAACCGACTGGGCCACCCAGGCACCCTGGCTCTGACCTCTCTAACTCGAAGCCTCTGTGAGAAGCTTCGAGACCCCATCTGGACAGACGTGCGGGCGTACCGGGCTGCCGGGACGACTGGCCACATACCTTGAGGAGCCTGCAGGCCGTCATCCAGCACGTTCTCCCCTGCTCGTCCTCGGCACACAGCAGCCGCAGCTCCTTCATCTCACTCCTGACCTTGTTGGGCTGAAGGAGGTAAGCAAGGACCCGATGAGTATGACATGGCGGGTGTGGAACACGCCCTTGTGAGGGCAGCGGCAGGAGGTGGTCCCTGGAGAGGGCGTCTCTGCCTGGCCCCAACCAGCCTGGATTGGGTGCACCTCGCGGCCGAGGGCTCAGCGACCCTCCAACAGGGGGTCTCGGAGGACACACACAAGGCCATGAACTCTCCAAAGACAAGGTGGTAGGCGCCGCAGGGACAAGGGGTAATCCTGCTCTGTGGAGGGAAGGCTGGATTTGATGGGAGAGCCTGGATGAAAAGATGTCCGGTCGCCTCCCAGAAGGACCAAGGTGGCGACTGAGGAAGGGCCCCTGAGGGGCTCAGCCAGCCAGGGGAGAAGCCCTTAAGAGCATATCTGAGTGGCCCCAAGGATGGCCCCACGGGGGTGATGGGGGAAAACCACTACAGGTGCAGGCCGGGGGGAAGGGAGGGGTGCCGACCACCGGAGTTTCAATGGCAGGGCGGAGGCGGGCACCTTTATGCAGAAGCCATAGTCCGTGGGCGCACAGTACTGCTTCCTGCCGGCGATCAGGGAGAATATGCTGCTGTCCTCCAAGCCTGCCAGCAGCTGCAAGTGTCTGGGCTCCTGGGAAAAAGGGGGTCAGATTCACATGGGAGAACGTCTCCAGCACAGCCAGGAGCAAACGTTCTCATGCGCTCGTCAACATCTGTGAACGCGAACGCTCTCAATGCATCTCTTTCCTCTCTGCCCATCCACAGGGTGCAACCATTGTGTAAAGTAAGCACTAAGTGAAGACCAAACTCACCCAGCCCTCGCCATGAACTTCTCCTCTGCTTGGGGTCCCACCAGCCCCTCCCCCCTCCTTCCTGGCAGGAAGGCAGCAGCCTGTGGCTCCCTGGGGGTGCGGTCTGCGGGGGGAGGAGCGAAAACCTCCACTGCAGGGATGTCACCAGAACAGAATAGGCAGGACTGTGTACGGGCACCGCAGGCGACCCAGCAAGGTGAGCCCCCAGCGCCCCAGCTCTCTTTGGAGACCTGCACCTGGTTTTCTCCATTTCTCACCTCTTCCCACTGGAAATATGTGCAAAAGTCCAATGGATTCCCCAAAATACCTGTATTAGCGCGTATGAGACTGACGGCAACCTATCAGCCGTCCTTATGGCCAGCTTGGATGCTAACTTCCAAACTACGGAAATGGAGGCAGCACTTTTCAGGGACTCAGGCTGCCAAGGAGGCTCTGCTCCCAAGCCACGAGGGGGGCCGGGGCTGGCCAGCCTGGGGGCGCAGCGATAACACGCTGTTGTCCACGTTGTCGCCTGGTTTCTGGGAGAGGGGAGCCGGCCGGGAGCTCGGAGTTAGCCTAAGTGATCATGAGCTTGGAGGACCCTTGGGCGCATTTTAAAGTGAAGCTGTGTCCAATCTGAACACTCGTGGCCTGGGGTGATGGAGGCGGGGGTGCCTTTGGGGCACCCGGGTGGCTCAGTCAGTTAAGCGTCTGACACTCGATCTCGGCTCAGGTCATGATCTCATGGTTTGTGACGTTAAGCCCCGCCTGGGCTCTGCACTGACAGTGTGAAGCATGCTTGGGATTCTCTCTGCCCCTCATTTGCTCTCTCTCTCAAAATAAACATAAAGCAAGAACAACAACAACAAAAACCAACAACAAACTCACCTTTGATGCCCCCTTAGTGGAACAGTAAAGGCCCGACCTCCGCAAACACACGTACAGCTTTCGCCACGACTTCTTCCCGAGATCCTTCACGTGCAAAAACCCCTGGATTTCCGGACAGCTACTGCAGTTGAGAAAGTTCTGCAGAAGAGCAGAGTTTTAAAAGTTGGACAATGCGGCCACACATCTGTGCAGGTATGTTGCAATGGCCTCGGACGTCCCGATGTCTGCCCAGTTACCAAAAACACTCTTTTTGGGTCAGACCAAGCATTTTTCAAATGACAGTTTTCCTTTCAAAAATCTTAAAACCCTGCCTGACTTGCTGTGGCGGGAAAGGTAATTAGTATTTAAACATACGCGAGCCGGAGGACCTGCCCAACACTGATGAAAACCACAAAGGCAGGGATTTCCCAGAAGACGGGCCAGTCTGATCATTGGGTGACAGGAAGTGCTGGGAACAGTGTGGACCAAGCACGTCTAGGGAAAAGTGTGCTACCGCACGATCTCTCCAGGAACGCCTCAGTGACACCACTGTCCCAGCTAGCCCCTCCCACGGGCAGCACATCTTTCTTTCTCGGGAAACAGAGATCAAGAGCCCGGTCTGGGAGCGAGGCGGGGGCAGCGACCTTGGTGGGTCCTCCCCACTGGACAGAGAGGACACGGCTTCTCCCACAGGTGGGACGGGCCAGTGGACATCGTCATAATGCCCCTCAAGCGATGCCTGGGCACCCCCACCACGCACACAAGCCATCTCAGACCGGGCAGTGAGCCATCTCACCCTCACCGCGCATGTGGTCGGGTGACGCTACGTCAAGGGGGGACTCCGGAACAGACGCTGGAGCCCTGAAGCCCTCACCTTTCAGGAGGTGAAAACAGACCTGGTGATCCAGGGAAGAGAGGGGCAGTGGGCCGGATTTTGTAGAGACTAAATGTTAGTGGTTTCTTTCCTATTTGATGCCACCTGGAGTGTTGACTGCCTTTGTGAGTGGTTTATTCTCTCACTGAATACGCTGAAAATGGACACATTTTGGGGGGGCACCACAGTGATAAGATTGCCTTTCCCGACCTCCCTGGATGATTAGGACCAGCAGTCAGTGCGGGGCCCCCTAGGCCTCCCTGCCCTGGGAAGGGGCTGTGGGAAGGCCAAGTTTTTCTGGAACAGACTTCAGGAGGCCCGGGGGCCGTGAAGACAGGTGCAAAAGCACGTACGGTGTACAACATGTTAGCCTTTAAAGGGTTTCATGGCAGCCCCATCCTTTTTCACGGTGAAGTGGGCTCAGTGTGCAGAGATTCCCAGGGCGGTGGCCAGACCCGGGACCTGTGCCTCAGAGAAGCCCGGAGCCTCGAGGAGACTGTCAGCCTGAGCCTTCTCCCTCCTGCTCCCACCGCCTCTAACCTGGAGGAAGCGTATCCTGTTTTTAAGTGCTTGTTTCGCTTTGATGGAGCCTGGCTGCACACACGCCTTCCCGGTCAACATTCATTTCTGGTTACCCTGAACGCCAGCAGGGCCAAGGCGAACGGGGTGAAGAACACAGCCCTGTCAAAGTTCTCAAAGCCGCCACCACCACAGCGTGCCGGGACCTCCACCCGCCCGCTTGGCCGAGTTTCTCTGTACCCAGTACCTGCAAAAGCTGGCTGTGACTGCCGTTTGACTGCTGGCACCAAGTAACCATCTGTTCTGGGAAGAAATTCTAAGGAAATGGGAAAACAAACATCGTCAAGGTTAGCTGAAAAGTGGGGGAAAGCTTCCTCCCAGGTGTGCCAGTACTGCAAACATTCCTACAGGCACATGGATGTCCGTCTGTATTTAAAATGACGGTCCTTCATTAAAAAAAAAAAAATTAAGAAAGGGGGGCCTGGGTGGGTCAGTTGGTTGAGCGTCCCACTTTGACTCAGGTCATGATCTTGCAGTTCGTGGGTTTGAGCTCCACATTGGGCTCTGTGCTGACCACTCGGAGCCTGGAGCGTGCTTCAGATTCTGTGTCTCCCTCTCTCTCTCCCCCTGCCCCGCTTGTGCTGAAAAATAAATAAAACATTAAAAAAAAAAAAAAGAAATAAAATTAAAAAAATTTAAAAATAAAAAATAAAAATGAATAATGAAATGAAATAAAATGAAATGAAATAAAATGAAATAAAATAAATGAAATGAAATGAAAACAAAATAAAAAATAAAATTAAATAATAAAATTAAATTAAAATACAATACAACACAATAAAACAAAATAAAATACAGTCCTTCTTATTCCCTTATCCCACGATGGAAACACCTGCTTCTAAAGGTTGGACTGTTTCCTTAAATGGTGAGTTCGGGAGTAGACCAATGTGCACTCCTGCCTCCCAGCACACACCAAGGCAAAGGGCCACCACGCGGTGGGACTCCGTGCGTGTCATGAGACAGAGACCTCGAAACTCACAAAGGAGCATGGAGACATGAAAAAGTCTCTTCTGGTGCATTATGCAAAATCGTTATCAGCTTCTAACTTTCAAACAAAAAATGCAGCTAAACCACCTGAGCCAGAAGTGGACAGTGGGTCTGTGCCCACGTCACAGCTGCTCCGCCTTGTGACACGGGACAGGAGCTCATGCTGGGGCAGCCAGGGGCTCCCGGAGCTGACACTTCACAGGACTAGTGGCCCCCACACCCCGAAAATAAAAAGGAAAGAAAGATCGGGGAGACCAGCCCAGTGTGCCTGGAAATGCACTCTTCCGCAAACCTCAAGGTACCATTTGCTATCTGCAGAGAGTAATGAGGTTTTATTCTGCTGAGTACTTAACTGATTTGTTCCTATTTAACCATGAACTTTTGCTCTACTGGAAAAGCCGCCCCTCATCTCTCTTGACCCAGAGGCTAACCCACCTTTTTGGTTACGTGGAGGAAGGCATCGGTTATCTCTGGCCAGGACACAGGCATGTAACTTAAAGTACCCAAGACGAAATTTAGCGTAAGGATTGCTCTGTGAAATAGCAACTCGGATTCCCAAACCTATCTAATGTTGTGTCAGCTTCTCCAATCAGTCCCAAGTATCCACAAGATTTCAGGGGTCCCAAACCCTGAACCCAGAGAGAGATGAGACTCACCGTAGGATTTTTGAAAAACTCGTATTTTGCGTAATTCTTCCTAAATAAAAATTTGCTTTCACTTGCCAGGGTGCTCTCCACCTGGACCACCAGCTCATGGTCTTCCAGGTACCTTTCTGCAGAGGAAAAAGGTATGCGTGAGATGAAACAGGCAGAGCCTGCCAGCTGGCTTTACCGCCAATTACAAAATCTCGTTAGCTTTCCATTCCCCTTCCCGCACGGCAAGCAAGAAAGTCCAGGACTAGATGAAATTTAAGTCTCTCTTTGGGGCACCCGGGTGGCTCAGTCAGTTACACGTCCGACTCTGGCTCACGTCATAAGCTCACGGTTTGTGAGTTCGAGCCCCACGTCAGGCTGTGTGCTGACAGCAAGGAGCCCGCTTTGGGTCTTCTGTCCCCCTCTTTCTCCGCCCCTCCCCTGCTCAAGCTCTCCTTCTCTCTCAAAAATAAACAAACACTAAAAAAATATTTAAATCTCTCTTTAATGCACTGCCAGATGATGAGATGTCCTCAGATTGGTACAGCATGAGGATTCAAGTCAGTCCTTATTTTCATATGCTTCTTCTCAATTTGGCATCAACGAAAGTTGAGAGAGTCCATGAAGACCCCTAGCGGACCTTGCCCTCAAGTTAGGAAATTTCAACTCTCGTAAAGAACATGGACTATAATAACTGGGAGATAGAACATCCAGAGACAGGGAATGGCAGGAGGGACCGGAGGAGGGTGGCGTGGGCGAAGGGAGCGCAAGCGCAAAGCAGAAGGGTAGCAATGGTTTCGATCTCATGAAGCTCTGCGGGCAGATTCGATGTCGGGTAAGAGAACACAGGAGGGGATGTGCCGCCATCAGTCTGTCTGTCCGAACCCAGTTCCCTTGAAGGCTGAAGCCCACGCTAACCACATCCTAGAGCCGCTCTCGGAGACGGGATTACATTATTAGGACAGGCAGGAATACATACCATATACAGCATGCGCACAGGCACGTGCGCACACACACACTTCAGACCACCTGACTTTGTAGCGTTATCAACCTGGAAAGGTATCTCCCTCGTGGACACTGATTCCATGTGGCACACAAAGAATTGCACGTGGCACCGTCCTGTTCTGATGGTGGTCACCCCAGCCCCCATGTGTCTCCTCAAAGACAGGAAACTAACCGTACAAAATAATGGAATATGTAACAGAGCAAATCCACGGCAGCCTCAATGTGTGAATCGATGCTGAAATGGCAGAGAATGAGATGCTACAGAATGACACACAATGGGTACATGGGTCCTCCGTGGTGCCCTCCTCCTCTCTCCCAGCCAGAGCGGAGTCCTGAGAAAAATCTCCCCTTGCGGGGAGGATGAAGTCTGGAGCCAGAGCGTTTCTGAGTCAAAACCATCCTAGAATGTGGAAGAGCCCATGTACAGGTTCAAGGCCGTGGTAGCTGGGAGGAGCCCCAAAAACCACCTTTTCTAAGTCATCACTCATTCTGGCTATAGAAGGGGTTTAGTATTACTAAGCATCTAATATTTTAGCTGCAAAGATCTATAGTAATTGTGCCTTGAAATCCTGAATTCTGAGGCTACACATAGGCTCAAAGGGCCACAGAAACTAGCTCACTTTTGCCTCGATTATTGGGGTAACCGTCTGCCTAATTTCAGCCTTACAGATCCACAGGTGCTGTCTGCCTTTTGCCAGAACCGCCAGCCTTGTGTGTTTGCAGACTCCCGGAGCATCCCCGACGTGTAACATAAGAGATAGCAACTTGCTAAAAGGTCCGGTCTACGCCTGGACAGTGGGGGTCATGTAACTGTGTGCCAGGACCCAGGGGCACCCCCAGAACGTCGTCCTTTATGGGGTTCTGCACATGGCGAGCACACTCACGTCCACTCTCGGGGCTTTCTCGCTGAAACACCAAGCACTCCTCTAACACAAGAGTGCACAGTGCCCGCTCCACGGGTGGTCTGGAACAGCTCCCTGACCTCCCCTTCCCCCACCACGGGGAGTCTGACCACGCCTGCTAGAGGATGATGTAAACAGGAATAGGATCTCTGCCTCCACGGCAACTTCACAGATTTAAAAGAGAAACGGTCGGCTTGCATCACCAACAAGAGAACACACAGAGAAGACTCGGGGGCGGGAATGCGGGAGGCTCTTTGCCGACAGCAGAAGGTCTCCGTGGACAGCGTGACTTAGTGGCTCTAAAACCTCCCACATCCTGTATAGACCCAGGCATTAGGAGAAGGTGTTCGCTCCCTGCTGACATCGAAGGAGATGCTGACAGCAAGGACTCTGAGGAGGAGCCTGCTGAGAACACTTCCTGCATCTGCAATGAACCCCGTCAGCTCCCCGGTGTCCAACAGGATCCAACATTGGATCCACGTGTTCTGTTTCTTTTTTTGCCCCATCATGTCACTTTCTCCCTTTTTTCATTTTTTAAAGAATGTTCATTTATTTATTTTTGAAAAAGAGAGGTAGAGAGTGAGCAGGGGAGGGGCAGAGAAGGAGAGAGAGAGAGAGAGAGAGATAGAGAGAGAGAGAGAGAGAGAGAGGATGAGAATCCCAAGCAGGCTCCGCAGTGACAGCACAGAGCCCGGTGTGGGGCTTGAACTCACGAACCACAAGATCATCACCCAAGCTGAGATCAAGAGTTGGACGCTTACCCGACTAGAGCCACCCAGGCGCCCCTTCGTTCACTTTCATTTGATTTTATAATAAAGTATTACTCCCTTTAGGGTATGTGAATTCCATCTCTGAATAAGAAAAATAAAGCATAAAACGTAAAAACATCATATCCCTAAGAATGCTGTGTGCACACGTAGATTCCTTTTTTGAGCTTCTCAGAATAAATTCTTTCTCATGTGGCTGATCATTTCCAAAGTTTCACCGTATATAAATTCTTTATCTGTAGTATGACGTTCTAGAAATCAAGTGTTACCACAAAAAACTAGGAGTCAAAATTTCTCACAGTCCACATGTGTTCAATTTTTTTGTGTATCTGTCCCTGTTTTGTATGTGCTTTTAGTGTGCATACTCATGTATTAGAGTAGCTGCAGAAGTTCTTTTTATAACTCCTTTTTTTAATTTTTAAAAAATATTTATTTTTGAGACCGAGCAAGCAAGAGAGAGAGAGAGAAAGAGAACCAGTGGGGGAGGGGCAGAGAGAGGAAGACAGAGGATCCGAAGCAGGCTCTGTGCTGACAGCAGCGAGCCCGATGCCTGGCTTGAACTCATGAACCACAAGATCAGGACCTGAGCCGAAGTCAGACACTCAAACAACTGAGCCACCCAGGAGCCCCTACAATTCCTTTCAAGAGCATCCAGACGTTGGAATGGGCTTTCGACAATATTCACATTTGGATCCGACTACTCAGACGTGTTTTTAAAGTTAATTCTGTGTGTGTGCGTTTACGCACCTACGCATATACATGTGTGGTGTGTGTTTGTGGACATACACCCTACAGGGTCCCAACTACTGGTTAGTTTCCAAGTCACTGTGTGTCTACAGACGCTTCCAGTGGCTGCATCAGACCCCTGTAGGATCCGTTCATGGATGTCTCACACTGGAGCCTGAGGATGGTGTCACCAGTGAATGCACCTGGCAGCAGCAGGCTGCCAGAGACGAGGGAGAAGGTTTCAGTTCATGTCCAAAGCGCATCCTTAATGCTAATTGTGAGATGTACACTGTGTAGTATGGCGGGGGCTAAAACCCAGTGACAGAAAACAACGCCCGCTCGGATTTACTCGGCATTGTGGGGCGCCTGGGTGGCTCAGTCGGTTAAGCGTCTGACTTCGGCTCAGGTCATGATCTCGTAGTTCGTGGGTTCGTGCCCCGCGTCGGGCTCTGTGCTGACAGATAGCTCAGAGCCTGGAGTCTGTCTTCAGATTCTGTGTCTCCCTCTCTCTCTGACCCTCCCCTGCTCACGCTCTCTCTCTCTCTCTCTCTCAAAAATAAAAAGAAAACATTAAAAAAATTCAAATTTACTCGGCATCATCTAGGCTTAGATTGTATTCTGTCATTTCAAAGAATGCTATTCATTTACAGGCACATTCCAGACTTAGAAGTTTAAATTTGATTTGTTAGAGGTGCCTGGGTGGCTCAGTTGGTTAAGCGCGTGCCCGACTCTTGATATCGGCTCAGGTCATGACCTCACAGTTTGTGGGTTTGAGCCCCACGTCAGGCTCTGCACTGATAGTGAGGAACCTGCTTGCGATTCTGTGTCTCCTTCTCTCTCTGCCCCTCCCCTGCTTGCACTCTCTCTTTCTCTCTCTCTCTCTCTCTGTCAAAATAAACAAACTTTAAAAAATAAAATAAGTAAATTTGATTTATTAATCTTTCAGAAAGACTCATGAAAAAAGTTTAGAACCACGGAAGCACCTGACAATCCGTGTCGCTTTTCTCTCCTTCAACACATGGAAGAGATACAGTTGTTGATTTAGACAAAAATTCTGCTTTTAAATATGTGCCCATGATTTTGTCAGCACCATCCTGTATCCAGTAAGAATTTAAACAAAAGTCTGAAAAATCTTCTTTACCTGCAATAGCCCACCTGAGCAAGGAAGTCCACAAAACCCAAAACCTCAGTACGTTCTGTAAAGAGTACATATTTCGAAACACTCACAAACGAGCGGGCCTGCACTCAGTGAAGAAAGCATTGTAAGCCAGCTCAGAGACACACTGTAACATTCCAGCTTGGATCCGCTGCTCTGTGGTGTGCGCTGCTCTGTGGTGTGCGGAGTGCCCTGGATTCCCCTGGGTTCCCCCCCCACCCCCCACCTGCAGGCAGTCACCACCGCGGCGCCCCACTCCGGGGAGGTGGAGGAACTGCTCTCTGCACAGTGACGTCAGGATGGTGCAGGGGGCGGCCTCCCCCAAGGCCCCCCCAGGCTGCCCTCCCCAGACCACAGGTGTGCAGCTAAATCACAGAAAGCCCTGTGTCTGACCCCCTGGTAGCAAAGGCTTCCAGCATCCCAGAGAATGGTTCTGAAAGCACCAGATGGGGGAGGGCTGGAAGGGGGAAAGATGAAATGTCTAGAGAAACAGTAGCAGTGGAGTAGGGGACGGCAGGGGTGCTGGGGGGGGGTGCGGGGGACAGCTGGCTTCGCCTGATGCACACCGGGCACCCCAGAGTGCTCCCTACCTATTCCCAGATGCGGGTGGTGCTCCACGAGCGTCCAGCTGTTGTCGTCCACACAGTGACTTCTGTAAACCAGCAGCTGGCACAGGTCTCTGGCTGTCATGTCTGCCAGGATCTCCACCACTTTGCTCGTCCCGTCTTCGCTGAAGATTTTAACGTCCTACAACACACAAAGGGGACGCTTCTGGATGAACAGCTTGGCTCTTCAAGGAACAAAAACTGGACCGAAGTAAAACAGAACAGGTAAAAACAGCACTGTTCCAACACATGTAGAACTGTCCATTAGCTACCTGCAGCAGGTGCGCCTGGAGGGCCACCTGTCAAATGTGCCCCCTACCAACCTGGGAGGGGAAGGGCATGTATCCGCCCCTCCCCCATCCTGGGAGGGGGAGGGGCAGGGCATGTATTTGCTCCTCCCCCCATCCTGGGAGAGGCAGGGCATATATTTGCCCCTCCTCCCAATCTCAGAGGGGCGGGGCCTTTAAGGTTACAACAGGAAGTTCTTAAAATGCCAAGACACCTCTGAGAAGACAGAGGACGCGGGCAAGCCAGTGTTTCTCAACCCCTTGTGTTAGGAAGCATCAGCCCTCAAATGCTGCTGGTGGTCTCGGGGTCGCACATTCCGTAGTTGAACCAACTACAAATACAAACACAGCAACCCAAATCCTAACTTTTCACGTCTCCACCTGATGTCCACCCCCAGCATCTGATGGTCACACCCCACCTATGTCATGTTCGTAAGGCTCAGGAAGAGGTGACCGAAATTAACATGAATATGTTGCAATTCAAAATCCTAAAAAGGGCATATAGTCGGAACCCAGTCACAAAATTCTTTGGCCCCTTCCCCCTACAAAACTACAAGCCAAGTGCTACTGACAGCCACTATAAATGAAGAGCTCCCAGGCACAGGGACAGTCCAGCGGAAATTCCCAGGATTGTAAATATACTCTGCCCCAGCGGCAGCCCAGCAGGGATAAGGACGCAGCCTCTGGGGAAACAGGTGATGCTTAAAAACAGTCTTACCTCAACAGCATGAAAAAAGCAGTTAGAGGAACAAGATGGCATTTTAAATTGAGCCTGTCTCCTGAAAGGGAGTTTGGCGTCAGCTTTTCCACGGTCCCCAGGCCGGCTGGGCCCCTTCCAGGCTGTCCCCCCAGGGGCTGGCCCTGCAGGGGAGCTGGCGGACTGTCTCTGGGCAGGTGGGCTCTGGTGAAACCATGTCTGCCTTCGGCTGGGTCCTCAAGCCACGCTGGGCAGACCAATCAGGTCCCTCCCTGAGCCTGATGCAATTGATCGCCCCCCAAAGGGCTCCCCACTTCAATGCGAGTGAGGAGGAAGTGAGGAGGGGGCAGGACGCTCAGGCCAATGATCCCGAGGGAGCCCTGCTCCTGTTTTCCCACGACAGGGAGATGAGACGCAGGACACCCAGAGCCCGAGCACGTGCGTTCCCTGAATCCAGCCCGTCTGCCAAGTCTCTCAGAAATCTAAGTCCCGGCAACTCGGCAACTCGAGGCACTTGCAACTTTGGAGAGAAGCCCCTCCCCCCCACCCTTACTGTGGTCTTTGAATGTCAGCTGGTCTTGACAAAGTGGCTATAGCTCTCTTGCTCCCTCTCTGTTCTTTTTCCCAAGTGCAAACTCGTCTGGAACGGGAGGACACATGCCTGGGGTCAAGTCCCTGTTGCAACGGGGTAAATGCAGGAGCCCGAACAGGGACTGCAGGGTCCCACAAGGACTGTCCCCAGCCCTCCAGAAGCTCACTCACCAGGAAGGGAGGCAGGGCCAGCCAGGAGACAGGGCTCCCTGGGTGCAGGTCACCACCCCTGCCTGCCACCTCTCGGCCACCCCCAGAGACATCCCCAGGGGGGAGCCAAACAGGACTGAGGGACAAGCTGGCAAGATGCATGCATTTTTAAGGGAATCTACTCATCTTGTTCCTGAGGTTCACATTTCACTCAACAGAAGTTATCCTGCCACGAAACAAATGAAATATTCAAATATAGCTGACATGACAAAGCCCGTAAGTCACACTTAATTTAAACAAAGAGAACATGGCTTTGTCTATAGATCAAATTAAAAAAAATCAAACACATTAACATAAAAAACAATTTAGAAAATACAAATGGGTTTATAAAATCCCTTATAAATATGCTAATTGTGCTGCGCCCCCACCCAAGTCCTCTGGACCAGGGCAGCTATGGCCACCACCAGTGTGCGTGTGAACCCCTTTCCTCAGTGCCTGAGTTTCTCTGTGATTACTGTCAACATCAGCTTCTCTAGAAAATCTGAATTACGCTCAAGTCTGTTTATCAATTCCTGGCCCAAAACAGGCATGGCCCTAGTTTTTTTAACTTTTCCAGCTCAAATGCATTTTTCTTTTTTTTATGTTTATTTTTTTTGAGGTGGGGGGAGAGGCAGAGAGAGAGAATGATACCCAGACTCTGAAGTAGGCTCCAGGCTCTGAGCTGTCAGCACAGAGCCCGACGCGGGGTGCGAACTCATAACTGTGAGATCATGATCTGAGCTAGCTTAACCAACTGAGCCATCCAGGCATCCCCCCAATACATTCTTCTTTAAACTCACTCGTCCCCTCTCTGCTGCTCCATGGCCAACTTTTCCCCCCTCCCTCAGAGATCTATATAGAGACTCAGTATTAAAAGCTAAGATGTGCTCTGTCATATGGCCAAGTCCATGGCTTTCAGGTTCCCAGAGAAGGCCAGGCTGGCAGACCTGGGAGGGGCCTGTGGCAGGGACAAAGAGACAGTGGTCCACCGACAGGATCTCGAATCCCAGGCTGCCCGTTCTGCCCGGACACGGCACACCCCAGCCGCCTCCCAAACGCACCAGAGGCTGCGGACCATGGACAGAAGAATGACCCCCTGGGACAGAAGAGCAAGAAAGCCACGGGACATGGCAGCATCCTCAGCCGGGGCACGTGTCTGGAGCTGGGTGGGAGAGCACTTTCAGCAAATACCAAGGCACAAACAATGCTGTGCAACAGCCAGCCACCCCACCCCGTGCCTTCTAGAGCCAGCAGCTGAAGGGGCCTCTTGTGCAGTGACAAACGCTCTTCAGTCACCACCTGGGCCATGTGGGGGCTTGCACTAGAAGCAAATAAGCCCTCAGGGCACAGGCCTGGGTCAGGGCTGCCAGGGATCAGCTCCCTACATTGATTCAAGTGCCTTGTACAAAGCAGGATACAGGAAGTTTCTCTGCAGCGCACAGGCCGGCGTCTCTGCTCCCTCAGGGCTCAGGGTTCAGCAGGGAGACTCCTCCCGGGGGCCCGTGGCTTCCCGGGGCACAGCCTGTCCAGGGAGTACATGGATCTGGGCCACGCCAGGACGGGGGTGAGCTTGGAGCCCAGCCCCACAGTGCCCGCCTGGTTCAGCCGCTTCCTGGCTCTGAGACCTCAGGCCGGTTATTTACCAGCTGAGACTCCCATCCTCTCTGTGCCGTGGCCGCTGCCCAGAGAGTCGATAAGTGCAAAAGCACCGTGCTCAATAAAGGATGTTAAGGCATCACTTACAACCTCCCTTGGCAAAGGAGGGGGAGAGGTGCTCTAGAATCAGACGGGGCTGTAATCTGCTAACTAGCTGTGGGAACTAACTAGCTGTGCACAGGGACCCCCCACTCCAGCCTCAGTCTCCTCATCTGGGAAGTGGGGATTCTCGAGTACCACTGACTTCACACTGCACACCTGGCTCAGAGCCCCCCAACCTTGGAAAGGTCTCAGCCCCTGCACCTGCTCCCAGCCCCGGGGGGCGTGTTCACACTGAAAACAGAGCCAGGAATAAGGCAGGTTCCGTCTGAAGGCTGCAGACACCAGGGAAGGGGGCCACTGGGACCCTGACTCCAGCTTGTCACTCTGAGAAATGAAACCTCATGACTGGTAAGTTGCAGGAAAACCCAACCCCTCAATCCTCAATGTCCTCTTCTCCATGGCAAAAGAGAGTAAGAAGCTCATTGCTTTCAAAAATTAAACAGTAACATGAAAGAGGGCATAACGACGTCACCAGCATGAGGCATCTTCTCTACAGATGTAGCAGGGGCAGGAAAGCTTTGTCAGGCCACACAGCCTCTGACTGCTAGGCGCCGCAGTCTGGGATCAAAGCCGGGAAGTGGTAATAGAACATTCCGGCCTTCCCAGAGCCCTGCTGTCACCTCTTATATATTCCCTGCACAGAGTGAGAAGCCAACTAAATGGAAGGAGTCTGAGCGTATCACATCATCTCCGTGGGCCCCGGGGCCACAACAGATAGGCTGCGGGGGTCACCTCCCTGCTGTCAATCTCGCTCCTGAATCTCACATGGGGTACACCTTGCTGGCTGACTTACAGGCTCAGTCTCCTCCTGAGTTCAGAAGACCTCTTTGATTTGGCCCAGACTACCTTCGAAAAATAGAAAATGGGGTACTTTCTTCTCTTTGCCCCCAGAACCATCCACCGTGTGGGATGTCGCTGGAAGGTCAGCCTCCTCGGGATGGGCTGATCAGAGCAGGGGAGGGGGCAAACTCTGGCACAGAAAACAAGAGAGTAGAGCGAACAGGGCTCTGAACTCTCAAGCCACCTTCATCTTTGCTCTTTACCTTCGATCAACTGACTTCTCAGCTCAAAGCTCTTCTGGGTCCACTTTCAATGCATTTTTTCAAAATGAGGACGTAAGCTGAGGTTTTTAGCAACTTCTGAAGTTTCTTGTAAATCCTGGGAGGTAAACACTGATGGAGAACTCAAGTTGATAATCAGGAAGGCAGAATGGCTTCCCTGGACCATCAAGGGACATGGAAACCGCTAGAGTCAGGATCCGAACCCGGGGCACCAGCTCTGTTTGCTTTTGCTTCTCTGCCTGCAAGACCCGTCCCAGCGCTGGAGACTCCCTCCTGCCTGGAAAGATCTGTGGCTTCCAAGGCGCTATGTGAAAAGGCTTTTGATTCTGGTGTGCCCGGAAGCCCCCAAATTGGGCAGTGGTAGTAACTTCAGGCGAAATTCAATGTAGGTTAGATGTGGGCAGAACCAGGGTTAGGCTAGATGAATTTTAGTGAAAAATAATGTAAATCTAATGAGTTTTTCCAGTTCTGTTCTTTTTTCTTAATTTTTTAAATGTTTATTTATTTTTTGAAAGACAGAGAGAGACAGAGTGTGAGCGGGGGGAGTGGCAGAGAGAGAGAGGGAGACACAGAATCTGAAGTAGGCTCCAGGCTCCGAGCTGTCAGCACAGAGACCGACACGGGGCTCGAACTCACGAACCATGAGATCATGACCTATGTCGAAGTCGGACACTTAACCGACTGAGCCACCCAGGTGCCCCTCCAGTTCTGTTCTAAATTATGGTGCTATTTTGAGATATATAAGGTAGGATAACTGAAGCGGCTCCAGTAAACATATGACTCTCTCCATGGTAACAATAATCCTGTTCAATTATACAGAATCAAACTTACTTTTTAAGAAATTTTTACCAGGGTGTCTGGGTGGCTTAGTCAGTTAAAGCATCCAGCTCTTGATTTCAGCCCAGGTCATGATCTCACGGTTCATGAGTTCAAGTCCCACATCGGGCTCTGCCAGTTATTTTTAGAATTTTAGCTCCTTTAGAAAGGATTGGTAAGGACTTAAAATATATTTTCATTGAAACTTTTAAGTCAACAGATTATAATGCAAAATTTTTTTTCTTCTTTTTTTTAAAGTTTATTTATTTTGAGAGAGACAGAGAGAGCGAGTGAGCAGGGGAGGGGCAGAGAGAGAGGGAGAGAATCCCAAGCATGCTCCCTACCAATCCTTTCTAAAGGAGCTAAAATTCTAAAAATTCTAAAAATAACTCGCAAAATAGTTCTTGAAAGTCAGCCACAGATTTCAGAGCCCCCCAGTGCCCCCTTCCCCCTCCACTGGATGGCTGTCCCCAGCTTAAGAAGCTGTTGACAAGATTAAAAGCACAGAGCGGCCTTCCCACAGCCTTTAATGCCTGTTTCATACCAGACAGATCCACTTGGAAAAATCAATTTTGATTTGCCCATCTGTGTTTTTTTTCTAGAATGGTTATGTATAGCCTATTACTTTGACAAAGACAGTGTTCATAAAGTGATATTTTATCGAACATCGAAATAAAAGCTATGTTAAAAAAGAGTGGGGTGCCCGGGTGGCTCAGTCAGTTGAGCGTCTGACTCTTGGTTTCGGGTCAGATCATGATCTCATGGTTGGGCCCTGTGTTGGGCTCTGCGCTGACTGCCCCTCCTTGGCTTGCTCTCTTCCTCTCTCTCTCAAAAAGTAAACAAATAAACATTAAAACACAACAACAACAACTGAATCCTCCTTCAGGGGACTAAAGACAGAGCCGAGCAAAGCTACCATGCAGGTGTCTGGGCCTCAGCGTCCCTGTGCGCATGGAACAGGGTGGTGGCACCATCCAGTCCACCAGGCTGTACACAAGCACTCCTACCTGGTCCCTGCCTATCAAGGCGCCCTGTTGCTGTTGTCATGGGAACGTGTGCCCGCCTCTCCTCCTCCCAGGAGCTCCTGGGCAGCAGGGCCACAGCTCCTTCATCATTCTCGGTTCTGCCCTGCCCACCTGCTCCTCTGCTGGGCAAGGGAGCCCTGGGGAAGAGATTTCTGCCCCAGTGGCTCTTCCTGGTCAGGCGACATTCAGCTATGGCCTCCACTCAGCAGCAGTGACCTTGCTGCTGGCTCTTCAGACCTTCCATCCGCCCTACGGCAGCCCTGCTTGTCTGCAAGGCTTCCCTCTGGTTTCCATGACCAGGAATCGCTGGCCAGGGCAGGTGGAAGCCCGTAGAGGGAACGCAACTGTGACTGGTGCCCTGGCCGCCTGTCCCCACCACAGATGGAGCCGCAGGGCACACACCCATGAGAGGTTCAGTTACAACTTAAAGGAAGAGAAGTGGAGTCCACTCGGGGCTGCCCGCTCTCCTTCCCACACGCAAGGATGATGCCAGCGGCTCCCAGGATGTGTGAAGGGGGGAGGGGCAGGGCCATGTAACATGGTGATTCCTGACACATGTACACACATGCATAGACAAACAGATACATTAGTGTTTTTTTTTAATAATAAAAATAAGTTTTCAGAGCGCCTGGGTGGCTCAGTCAGTTAAGTGTCCAACTTACACTCGAGTCATAATCTCAGTCTGTGAGTTCAAGCCTCGCTTCGGGCTCTGTGCAGACAGCTTGGAGCCTGGAGCCTGCCTCAGATTCTGTGTCTCCCTCTCTCTCTGCCCCTTCCCCACTCACACTCTGTCTCTCTCTCTCTCTCAAAATAAATAAACATTAAAAAATGTTTTTTAATAAAAAAATAAATTTCCATTGTAATGCTTGAAAATAAACTTAGGGGACAAAGAAAAAAAAAACGGACAACCAGTGACAGTTCCCGGATCTGTGACAATTCTAGAGTATGCCCTTCTAGTATTCTTTTGCACATACACTTATAAATAGACACACTGACGTATTTAGGATCACAGGACGTAGAGTTTTGCAATCGGGCTTGTGTAGCTTCAGGTTACATCATAAATGTCTCCCGGGCACTACGTTTCTTTGATGTTTTAAGGCCTGCGAGGTGTTTGTCCACGTGGCCATAGGGAGCACAGTGCTGACCTGATGGCTGTCCACGCGGGCGGTTTCTAGTCTTTCCCGCTCACCAACAGTGCAGCTTGCAACATCTTTCTACGTGGTCTTAGCGTGTGTGCTTATTTTCTCTGGATAAATTGCTAGACGTCAAGCTTTATTACATTACATCTCTAATCATGGAAACACTTCCAACAAGGGAGAGGACAGACCACATGTTTGGGAGAATTCCATTCCCTAAAATTGAATTTGTTAGGGAACAGAGTGGGACCATGTGCTAATTCACTCAGCTGCCCCGCTTCAGAAACAGTTATCAATGGGGCGCCTGGCTGGCTCAGTCGGTTAAGCGTCCAAATCTTGATCTGGGCTCCGGTCATAATCTCATAGTTCATGAGATCGAGCCCCGCGTTGGGCTCTGTGCTGACAGTGCAGAGCCTGCTTGGAATTCTCTCTCTCTCTTTCTCTCTGCTCCTTCCCTGCTTGCTCTCTCTCTCTCTCTCTCTCTCTCTCTCTCTCTCATTTTCTCTCTCTAAAAAATAAACTAAAAAAAAAAAAGAAAAAAAGAAATGGTTATCAAAGGGCTCCTGTGTGGCTCAGTCAGTTAAGCGTCTGAGTTTGGCTCGGGTCATGATCTCACGGTTCGTGGGTTCGAGCCTCGCGTTGGGCTCTGCGCTGTCAGTGTCGAGAGCCTGCTTCAGATCCTCTGTCCTTCTCTCTCTGCCCCTCCCTCCCCATCTCTCTCTCAAAAATAAACAAACATTAAAAACAAAACAGTAATCAGTTATCAAGCACATTCTCTGTGCAGCCTCCACTCCCAGAATGTCCACATTTGCCCCATTGCCCACTCCTCACTCCCCAAACTGTCTGGAAGCATCAATTAGGTAGAGAATCTCCACAGTGAGAGCGTGGCCTTTAGAACTTGCCTGTCCTGGATTCAGATCCCCTCTCCTACTTGCTGAGTGAGCCACCCTACGCTGACCATCAACACCCTCACTGCCAAAGAGAGGGACTGTCACACAGGCTTACACCAGGCGTCATGCGGGGGGACGCATAAAACTCCCCAGCGTGGTGTACAACACTTGGTAATCCGCCTGACTCGTCTTCTCCTTCTGGGGGCCACTGTGTGCCTAGAAGGTCACGCCTCTCATGAGCTCAGGATCAAGGCCCTCGCAGCGCCGACCCCGAAAGCGTTTGCACAGAAACAGTTCATCGGGAACTTCCACTCTAAAAACTTCTGTCTCACGTGGAAGTAGTTGAAATTTGTAATTAGGCTGTTGTTTCGCAAAGAAGAGGAGGCACAGGGGGAAGAAGGCAATGACGGTGCCTGAGAAGGGGCCCCCATGCCCAGCCGGGTCCACCTGCCATGGGGGGGGGGGCAGCGGGGTGACCTGTAGGAGGCCTGGTGACTGGGTGGTCCCCGGCTCTGCTGGGGCTGCGGCGGCGTGAAGGACAAGCTGGAGCCTGTGGTGTGGCTGGGGCTGGGCCCCTCCTTTCAGAGCTGGGCGGGGATGGGAGCCCACGAGCCCTGCCTGGAAGGGCACTGTCGTTCAGGGACACCGGGACCGCGGTGTGAGTGTACTTCTGATCTGAATACCGAACTGGGTTTTGGGATATTAAGGAATTAGGAGTGATTCTAGTTCTGGTAAATCAAAACAAAACGAAACAACCGCTCATGAGCTTTTACAGACCCAGAAGTACTGCAAAATTTTTACAAATAAGGGATATTTTTAGAAGAGATTCTTGTCCAAACAATAGATGAGAGGGAGGTCAGTGGGGCGTGGCTGGAGCAAGACAGGTATTGGGGTCTAGGGAGGGGATCAGGGGGTTCATCTCATTATTCTGTCTTCTCCTGTGTATGTTCTAAATCCTTCATAGACAAGGGGTTCCTGGGGGCTCAGTCGGGTAAGCATCCGACTCTTGATTTCGGCTCAGGTCATCATCTCACGGTTCATGAGTTCAAGCCCTGCGTTGGGCTCTGCACACTGACCTCAAGGAGCCTGCTTAGGCTCTCTCTCTGCCCCTCCCTCTCTCCTCCTCTTTCCCTCCCTTTCTGTCTCTCTCTCTCTCTCTCAATAAACTTTAAAAGAATAGAACTTGTTTAAAATAACAAACCCTTTATAGACAAAAGCCTCAACATCCCTTTATCCTTGTGTTGCTAGAAGAAATAGAGCATATTATAAGGCTTTTTCTGCCTAATGTATTGGAAAAATTGAACTACCATCTCTCCGACTGACCATAAAATTCAATAAAGGAAGCGATACTCCTTCGGTTCCTCAGTGGTTCCCAACGGGGACTGGGAGGGGTCAATTTTGCCCCCCAGGGGACTTCTGGGAATGTCTGAGACATTTTGGTTGTCACAGCAGGTGTGTGTGTATGTGCAGGTGGGCACATGGTGGGCAGAGCCCAGAGATGCCCCCAAGCATCAGGCCCTCACAACGAAGGACTGTCCAGTCCCAAAAATCCATATGACCGGAGAGCAAGGGACATCTTGTCCTAGGAAGCTAGGAAGTACCTTGACGGGGACATGTCCGAGGAAATAGGAACCAGCCTCCAGGGGGCAATGTGGGTCTGAATGAACACTGGTAGTGATGACTGTAAGCCACAGAGTAAAAGAATGATGTGTTCTTACTGACAAACACATGCGTAAGTAAGAGGAAGGGAAAGAACGCTCTTCCCAACAGCAGAATGCCACCTAATAAATGCAGAACGATGGAAAAACAGGACAGGAATCATCAATACACAATAGAACTAGTCAAGCGAAGACAGATGGAGGAAAGCAAATTAAAGTGTCTCAAATTAATTTCCTTCGAAGATTACTTCCTAATTACAGAGAAGAACAGTAACTTTTCGACGGAGAAATGTAGCAGGCGACATCTTAACCGTGCGATAGACATCGACGCCCGTGTTGATCAGACAAACCAATATCATGAGCTTCACACACATATAAGCTGCTGGGGTCCCGTGGAAGCTCCCCAAAGCCAAGGGGGTCCTTCAATAACTGTCCAGGACACGGACGGCATGGAAGGCAAGGCGGTAAGGTGTGTTCCAGGTAAAATTACAGAGATACAAGCAATCACAAAGGTGGTCCCGGACTGGGTGTGAATATTACAAAGACAACCGGAAAACGTGAATAGGTCTTTTCACTCTCAAAATCCCAGTTCATCTCCAACACACATCTGCCAGGAGTGCGGTTTGTATCACCTGTAACGCCTTAATTTTTGAAAAGGGAGCTTAGAGAGCATTAGGGTGAGACCGTCATTACACAAATGCTGATAACTGTCAAGAGTTGGTAACGAATCTTCTTAGGAAGCAGAGCATTTGCAGGCACCACTTAGCCTCCAGTTGGCTGCTTTTTTTGAACGAAAATGCAGGCAAGCGAAGCAAAAATGGCCAGCTGAGGATGGCGGACAGACTTCTGGCCTGCTGTGCTGTTATGTATGTTGCACAAAGCGGCGCTTTTCAGTTTTGCTCACCTTGGACCACGGACCTGCAGGAAAGAAACACGAGCCAGGACGCTGGGGTCAGCCCGCAAACTCCTCTAACCCCAGGAAAACAAAAGGACCTACAGAAAACCGGCTCAGAAGGTCCAACACCAAAAAGCGTAAGGGCCCAACAGTGACCGTGCACACCTTACCCTGCCCTGAGGTCAAGGTCTCAGACTCTCGTTTCTAGGGCAGAGGAGAAAGCAAGTGCCATGCAGCAAATCTCCCTTGCTTCTGTCCCTTCGCCCCCAGACATCTTCTAAGAGTTTCCTGAAGCCACAAAAACAGCCAATCAAAATGATGGATGGCCTGGGAGCCCAGGCCACTGGGGATGGTGGCCTGGCATTGCTGCTCAAGGGTCGGCGGCAGGAGACACCCGTTTCCTTGACACCTGAATCAGGAGAGCGGCCAAGCCCTGGTGCCTTAGCATTTTATTACGAGGGACAGGTAGCCCTTGGACAATGGTTATAAAAGTGAATTTTGTATGCACGCATGTGCAGTCGTAAACACTTTTGATGCAGTAAATCTTTTGATGCGGCAATTATGCTGTTGAGATTCTGCTGTGTATCTGTCCCTATCTATCAGCTATCAATCATTTTATCTGTCCTCTATCCACCTATGTATCACCTATCCACCCGCCCATTAAGTGACCAAAGGTCTAGATACAAGGATGTTCATTTCAGCTGTTTCTACTAAGAATGAGTTGCAAACCATCAAAAGGGGTTTGCTTCAAAAACTTATGGTACAAAATTCATGTAACACAGCACCATGAGACTTTGTTGGGGGGGGGGGAGGTGTGACCCTGCACGTAAGGCCCAAGAGGAGACAGAGAGCCTACCGCCTACTTGTGCGATCACACTCATTATGAAAAATGTAGCCTTACATGTAATCTACAACTTTTTAAAAATTTTTTAACCTTTATTTTTGAGAGACAGAGACAGAGCATGAGTTGGGGGGGGGGGTGGAGGGCAGAGAGAGAGGGAGACACAGAATCCAAAGCAGGCTCCAGGCTCTGAGCTGTCAGCACAGAGCCCGATGTGGGGCTCGAACTCAAGAACCATGAGATCATGACTTGAGTCGAAGTCTGAAGCTTAACCGACTGAGCCACCCGAGCGCCCCTACAATTTTAAGACATCTGTTTAGGGCCTGACTTGGATCGGCTGAGACCTCTCCGGATGTTTCTGGTCCACCTGCATGGGGCCAGGGCAGGGTTCTGTCACGGCTGCTCATTCAGCAGATATTCCTAGAGACCTTCTCCTTGCCAGGCACCTTGGTGGCTGGGACACAGTGCTTAGGATAAAATCCCAACCTCACGGCCCTTCCTTCACCCAGGTGGGGGGACAGACAACAAACCAGAAGCTACACCTGGGGTGCTACGTGCTGGTAGGAGAGTGAGAGAGCTCAGTGGGGGAGATCGACGCAGAGGCCATGGCCACCATGGGGCAGGTAGGAAAAGGAGAGCATCTCTCAGTAGCGGGCAGGCTCTGCTCACAGATGCACCTGTTGCTGGGGCAAGGGGCAGAGACAGCCAAGGGTCCTCCCAACACGGGGGTCTCGAGAGAGGGAACAAAGGGGCAGAGAGAGGCAGAGATGGAGGCTGGGGACATGGAAGCTGGAGAAACAAGCAGTTTGGGAAATGAGCTCATACTGGTTATAGAGATGTCATCACAGATGCCACCGGCACCTGATTGCTGGCTGTGACCAGGAGTAGGTCGCAAGTGTCCTTGATGAGATTCATTTCAGGGAACCGGTGGAACCAAAAACCTGATGGGGAGGTGAAGGGGACAGAGGAGGGACACTGAGTCCCACAGCTGGCCCTGGACGGAGCAGGGGCGGCCCCCTGTGAGGTGGGCGGGGCTTATCTGGATGTCGATGGGGTGACCCAGGGACAAAGGGGAGTCTGAGGATGGAGGACACAGGAGCAGCGATGGCAGGCAAGATGGAGTGCTGGCCAGGAACAAGGATGTTAGCCGTGCACACAGGGGCAAGTGTGCTGAGTGGCCATGAAGGCAGGCACATGGGTCTAGAAGCAGGTGGACAGGTAAGCAGGTGCCCAAGGCAAGGTAACCAGGTGGGATGTGAGAAGAGGGAAGAAAGGCTGTGAACAGCTGTTTTCTACTTGGGAGAAGTGAGTGAACTGGGAGTAGGGAAAACCCTTGAAAGGAAAGAGGCACAGAGAGAGGTGATTCCCCTGTTTCTTATTGATTCATCACAGCTCTTAGGATGATGCAAATATGAGGACTGCAAATACTCTTTCCCAGCTTGCCAACAGCTTACTGTTTAACGTGTGACATCGCTTTCCTTAGAGTCAAACCCTTCAATCTCCTACCCTGTGATGTCATCTATCGCTTCCCTGGTTAGGACGTCGTTCCCCAGCCCAAGAATCAATTTGTTATTCAACTATATATTACTTTTTCTACTTCTCTTAGGGTATAATTTTTTTTTTTTTTTATTAACAGCTCCATCCACCTAGAATGTATTTCAGTGTGTGTGTATTAGTTTACCAAAGCTGCTGTGTGAGAAACCAGCACCGACTGGGCGGCTTCAACAACAGAAACTGTCTCAGAATCTGGACACTGGACGTCAAGGATCAGACCGTTGGCAGTTTCTCTGAGGACTGCGATACACAATCTGCCTCTGGCCTGGTTTGGGGGGACCTGCCGGCATTTTCAGCACTTCTTGCTCCATTGCCTTATCCTCACATGGCAACCCCTCTTCGTGTATCTGTGTCCACATCTGCCCTTTCTAGAAGGATGCCAGTTACCCTGGATTGGCCACTTCCTCCGGGAGGACCTCATCTTAAGTAATGAGGTCTGCGACAACTCTTATTTCTGCATGGTCACATTCCAAGGTATTGGCGGGCTTTGGAGCTTCCACATAGGAACAGGGGACACACGACTCCATCCATACTGGTGTGCAATACAGCGGGGGACCCTAATTCCACTCTGCATCCAAACAGTTTAGAACTGTCCCAGCACAATGCATTGAATCACCATGCCATGTTTACAGGATGCTAGCCCTGTAGGTGCCGGGCTCTCCCCCTGCATATGCATTCCAGAGCACAGAACTGTCTACTTTTAAGTCAAAACCCGTGGCTTTTATTTTTTTTTAAGTTTATTTTGAGAGACAGACAGAAAGACAGACAGCATGAGCAGGAGAAGAGCAGAGAGAGAGGGAGAGAGAAAGAACTCCCCCCTGAGCAGATCCCCTATGCGGGGCTGGAACTCACCATCCGTGAGATCATGACCTGAGCCGAAATCAAGGGTCGGACGGCTGACCAACTGAGCCACCCAAGTGCCCCCAAACCACATGGCTTTTATGATAGTAGCTTTATAACCTCAAACCACCCTGCCGAGGGAGCTAACCAGTCACCACTCCAAGACCAGATCCAAGACCCACGCCTCTTCTGTGTCCCGCTAAACCCAACCCCTCCGCAGGGCTGGACCCCGCTGACAAAGCCCTTGCCGCCTGAGATACCCACTCTGACCACTTTGTTTCCGGGGCCCATGCACCGTCTCCCCTTGGAAGGACCCCCACCTGCCCTGAAAATACTAGGTAGCTAGGATTTCAAGTTCTGAAACAGTGAACAAATGGGCACTTCTAGCTACAAATCAGGGTTCTGGCCGGTGTGGTGGCTAAGACACCCTGAGACTGAATTAAACATGCCATCTTTAAGGGTAAGTAGAAGAGCACCTGTGACAGAGAGAAAACATGAGCTTACGAACAGCGAGTCCCAGACACATCCTTCAAGCCCGAGGCCTGGCACACCGCATTCCCACTGGAACCCTGCTTCCCGAGGGGCCGTGCTGGATCCTTCTAGTCTTCAGGACGTACGGACAGCCCACCTGCGACATCTTTGGTTTGTACAGAAGCCACTAGCCCTTTATTAGGGGAACTCCAATTACTCCACAGAGGATGGATACAGAACAAGAACTGGCGGTATTTCAGGGGATCTACGCCCCAAAGCCGGCTGCCCGCGACAAAGCCATGTCTCCAGGGCCACCAGAGACCACCAGCCTCACCCGCGAGCGAGGAAACAACAGCTCAGGCACCTTAGAGACCCAACAATCCCACATCTGGATGAGACAGATTCGGAGACTTCTCCTATTTATTAACAACCAACCCCCCCCCCAAAAAAAAGAGCTCAAAATCATCACACCGCCATATTGACCCCAACTGAAACCAGCTCTTGTTCTGACCCTGTGGGTTTTCCTCCCAGCGTGTCCTTCCTTACCCACCCCCTTCACTGTCGGTGCTTCCTGTTGGCTTCTGTGCCAGGATTAATGTAGGACTCAGAGCTATCCGCAAGATCTCCCCCGATTCTCAAAGGATCCACTCGCGTTCTTCCCTCAACGATGCAATTCAGAGCTTTCCACAACCTCACACATCCAAAGCTACTCACCAGTTATGCTCGTGGTATAGACTGGGGTCTTCATGGAATAAGATGTCTTTCTCTCTCGTGTAATGGGGTACACAAGTCAGCCACCATCATGCACGATATCCCAGGACCTACTTGAAATTCTACTCCCGCAGCTCCTGACGGCTCTTTCAGACTCCCCCCCTCAACGGTGTCCTCTCAGGCACTGGCGGCCCCCCGCTACAGCCCTCTGGTCCCCCATCCCCAGGACGAGATGGCAACCCATGTTCCCAGGGGAGGTGGGAACGGTGTGCAGGGGCCAGAGGCGCACCAAGAACGTCCCCCAGCCTCCAAATGCAGGTGCACTTACACCCAACTCCTGAGCCCTGTCGGGACAGCCAGCAAGCAGTGGGGAGAGAGGTCAGAGGGCATATTTTCATTTTCATTTCATGAGAACAAAAACACACCCCACACACAGCCTGGGCTCCACACAGCTGCCAGTGTGTTTCCAGCCACAGGGGGGGCGCACCCGGGTCTCCGAAGTCTACAGGCTCCTCCCCACCCGGACCACAAGACAGAGCCTATCAATCCCCAGCCCGACTGCACTGAAAATCCGCCCACACACATTCAAAAGATCACAGGGGCACCTGGGTGGCTCTCTCGGCTCAGGTCATGATCTCACAGTTTGTGAGCTCAAGTACCATGTTGGGCTCTGTGCTGACAGTGCAGAGCCTGCTTGGGATTCTCTCTCTGCCCCTCCCCCACTAGCTTGCTCTCTCTCTCTCTCTCTCTCTCTCTCTCAAAATAAATAAACATTAAAAAAAACACTTAAAAGATCACAAGGGGACATCTACAGGTCAAGTTCACAGGGGTACAAGTGTAATTACAACAAGATCTTCTTCCTGGGGGTTCTAGAACCGTGAGCGTTACAGATCCAAGTGAATATAAACCCAGCCAGCAGCATAATTACCGAGCTGGCGCTGCCTGTGAGGAAACACGGTCTATTTATTCCATCCCATTTATCTGCTTGGGAACCTTCCATGGTCGAAGGCTCCAAGACTTGGGAGCTTGGGAATTTCCTCCCCTGGGATGAAGTTTTTATGCATCGAAGCTGAGCATGGAAGAGACAACTCCACATGGCATGCCAACAAAATTAGGGACACTCCATTTCCTCTGAAAAGAAGGGAAGAAAGAGAAGCAGTGTGCCCCTGACTTGCTATCTTGGAAATGTGGTGGTGCCTGGGAAGCCGCATTTTCCTGGGTGGCAGGTGGCGGGGTTGGGTTCCCTTCAAGAGTCCTCCTGGGTGTGCCTGGGTGGTTCAGTTGGTTAAGCATCCGACTCTTGGTTTCGGCTCAGGTCATGATTTCACAGTTCGTGAGTTCCAGCCCTGCGTCAGGCTCTGTGCTGACAGTGTGGAGCCTGCTTGGGATTCCCTCTCACCGTCTCTCTCCGCCCCTCCCCCACTTGCTGTCTCTGAAATAAATTTCTAAAAAAAAAAATAGTCTGCTTCGATCCCAGAAGCCATCTGGCATCTACTGCAGACCCTCACGGATCACTGAACCAGGACGCAGCTGCATGTCTTCGATGGAGCTGTGCATTGAAAGGCGAGGTTGTGTTAACTATGGAGAATTAGCGTGGCACGTTCATGTCTCATGTTTTCTAGGCTGTTTGTCCTGATGGGGAAACCATCTGTGCACGTAAGAGGCCTATTTGTGCACGTAAGAGGCCTATGTGGGGTTTTAAATAGGATTTCTCTTTCTTCGGCATTTGATCTCGAGAAATGTTCAGGCTTACAGAAAATCTACAAACAACACTCTAACAATTTTCCTTCTATTCCTCAAGTAGGTTCCCCGAAACTCACATTTGCTCCATCAGCTTTATCCTATCCTCTTTCCCTCCTCCGTCCACCAGGGTGAGCTGCAGGTAGCTGGCCCCCCTACTCCTACCTAGTTCAGCATGTAACTTCCCAAAAATACCACTCTCATACGTAATTACAGAACAATGATCAAAATCAGGAAATGCCATCAATATGCTACCTTTAGCTGAAGTATAGACATTCAAATTCAGCCGACGTCCAACCAATGCCCTTTTCAGAAAAGGTAACAACAGAATTTCCGGATCCGGGATCCCACCACACAGGACCACAAGCTACATTTGGTTGTTCTGTCTCTTCCATCTGTCATCCGGACAGTTTGTTTTCTGGGGTCTTCCATGACCTCCACACCTCTGATGAGTCCCGGCCATTTTTTGGACTGTCCCTCAGTCCTGCTCCACATCTTTGGTGACACACATGAGACGTTGTGTTCTTCTAGGGGCATCTCCTCAGGAGACACAGGGTTCCTGGTGACTGGCTCGGGTCCCTGGGTTAAGGTGGCGCCTGCCACCTCCACGTCCATAAGTGACCACACTTCTCTTGCCCTTTGGAGCCTGGGATGTGCCTCCCCTTTCTCTAACCACTTGCCCTGCATCCTTTTGCTGGAGAATGAAATTTAGAAAGCCAAGATCTGAGCACTCAATTGGATTTGTTTTTGTTTTTGCTTTTTAATTTAATTTTATTAAAAAATTTTTTAAATTTATTTTTGAGAGACAAAGAGAAAGAATGTGAGCCAGGGAGGGGCAGAGAGAGGGGGAGACACAAAATCCAAAGCAGCTCCAGGCTCTGAGCGTTGGCACCAAGCCCAACACAGAGCTCGAACTCACAAACAATGAGCTTGTGACTTGAGCTGAAGTTGGGCGCTTCACCGACTGGGCCACCCAGGAGCTCTGAATTTTATTTTATTTATTTTAAGAGAGTGAGAGAAAACACAGGGGAAGGGGCAGAGAGAGTAGCAGAGAGAGAATCCCAAGCAGGCTCCTTGTTGTCAGCACAGAGCCCGATGTGGGACTCAATCCCATGACTGCGAGATCATGACCTGAGCCAAAATCAAGAGTTGGTCACTCAACCAACTGAGCCACCCCGGGATCCCGGGTTGAACCTACTTTTAAAGGAGGGAAAAACAGGCTGCCAGTTGTCACAGGGACCAGGACAACTAAGGGAGAGCAAGAAATCACTAAACTCTGGTGATTTGGCTCCAACCCAAACTGTTCTCTTCAGTGTCAGCACCTTGGAGCTCCTCCCAATGGCCACCAGCTGCCGAGTCCGTGGAAGGACTTCGTGAACAGCCCTCCCTCCCTCTTTCTGGAACATTCTCTGCCCTCCAAGTCAAAAAACGGCTTCTCCTCCTTCGGTCCCCCTGATGGTACACTAGCTCATAGCTTCCCTGCACAGGGACATGTCTGAGTCACACATGTGACCGCTGGCGATCCCACACCCCTGCAGACTGGCCAGTGTTGGCCCACACGCCACACTGCGGGTTCCTGGGGGCAGGCCCATCGGTTTGGCTGCCCCAGGCCCAGCACCCACTGCCCACATTACAGAAGCTGCCAAAAACATGCCGAGGGGGCACATGGGGGTGGCGATGTGGGGTGGGCATCACTGAGCGACCTTATGTCTGCAAGTATGGGATTTGGAGACACAGTCTCGGGGCCCTGCCGGACGCTGTCCTCGGGTAAGAGACCATGCTGGGGAGGCCAGTGGGGGTGGGCTGTACTGCACAGCTAGGGAAGGCAGCCCTGAGCCCCGAGGCTGAGCAGGACAGAGGTGGCCAGGGTAGGCTGGGAAAACTAGACTCTACTGCCCAACCCCCACCGCCCACGGTTCTCACGGTGATTCCCCTGAGGACTCCTAGGTTCTGCGCAGAGCAGGGCTGGCAACCTCATATGCTGTCGGAACTAGAATGCCTCCCTCCTGCACCCTGAGCTCAGTGAAGGGCGACGCAGGCTTAACTTGCTACGCACACTGTACACACCGTAGAAAGCGGGAAACAGCCAGAGCGAGTGCTAAGGTGTTTGCAGGGCTGTGAAGGCCAGGAGAAGGCGTGTGCATGCGCTAAGGCAGGGCAGGACCGAGTCTTACCGGCCAACAGCAGCTAAGCACCTGGGGACAGCCAGTGTCCAGGGCCACCGTGTGCTGCCATGAGAAGCCCCCACGCCCCTCGCTCACTGGAGCACAGGATGGCCGCCTGGTGTGCTGACAGCTCGGGCTGGGTCAGGGTTCAGAACTTCTGATGCTCACTGTATCCTGAATATAAATAATCAAAACAAACAGGCCCTCTGGGTGCCTGGGGGGCTCAGTAGGTGAAGCGTCTGACTTTGGCTCAGGTCATGATCTCACAGTTCGTGAGTTTGAGCCCCATGTCAGGCTCTGTGCTGACAGCTCCGAACTGGGAGCCTGCTTTGAATTCTGTGTCTCCCATTCTCTCTCAAAAATAAATGAATATTAAAAAAATTTTTTTAAATAAAAAATAAATAATTAGACCCTTGCAAATGGGTATCCCGTTATGTATCCAGAGCTATAAAACACTCATGACCATGGACTAGGAATCTAGCTTCTGGGAACTTTCCCTAAGAGAATGAACTCAAGATATAACAAAAACCACATCACTGTCACTCAGGAAAGCGTTATCTATAGCGCAGGCAACTGGAAAAAGCCATGCGAATGTCCAGGCACAGCCAAGAAAGCATGGCACAAGTACTCATCAGCTTCTGAGAGCATTCTTATGACGACCAGGAAGAAACACGGAAAATACTTGTTGCGTATTCAACAAAAACATGTATAAAATCACATCTACCTTGACTGAAATGAGATAAAACACACACACAGAGGGGCAGGCACTGAACCAAACTGCGGGTGGAAGGAAACAATTGGCTTTTTTTCCTTTTTAATGTTTTTATTTTATTTTTGAGAGACAGACTATGAGCAGGGGAGGGGCAGACAGAGAGAGACACAGAATCTAAAGCAGGCTCTAAGCTCTGAGTTGTCAGCACAGCCTGACATGGGGTTCGAACCCACAAACGGTGAGATCATGACTTGAGCCGAAGTTTGGCACTTAACCGACTAGGCCACCCAGGCGCCCAGGAAATAGCTGGCTTTTCAGATGGCTGAAATATGATTTGCGAGGAAGGGAGCTGGTGAGAGCCGAGAGGTGCTGCATTTGCTGCTTCCTCCGGTACAGATGCTGTAGACACGGCTGTCTCCATGTCCGTGGCCTGTCCCCACCGCCGTGGGCAGGGCCATCTCCTCCTGTCCCCTTCCCAGCCCCTCAAGAGACAGGCTGCATGAACGCACCTTCCATGAGCCACAAGTAAAGGCAGGGGTGTCATACAACACCCCCACCTCTGCCTGCTCAGGGCGTTCCTGGAATAAACCAACTGGTAGAATCCAGGATTCTAGAAACAGAGTGAGAAACTGCCACTTTGGTCCCGGAGAACCTGCTGCAGGATGATGATGATGAAGCTATTTGGAGATATGATTAAAAAAAAAAACGTATTGGTCAGCAGCATCTGGGTTCTCAGTGGGGACCAGGGAGCCTTTCCACACAGGCCACTGTGTGTGCCCTCTTTCCCAGAGCGGCTGTGACATGCCTCCAGGGCAGAGGAAGCAAGAGAGTGGTTTCCAAATTCTCTCCCCTCAAGGACTCCACACAAACTCAAACTTGGTTTCCTCCAATGACTCCGCTCGTTTACATCGTCACCTCTCAAACTGCTTTCCCTTCGCGTTAGCTGAAAGTACAAGGGGAGACCCCAAGAGAGAGCAGAGGTCCGGAAGGAACCAGGAGGCCAGACTGCAGGAGGCGCATACAGGGCAGGATGGTGCATGAGGCGGCCGCGCCCCGGGGGTTCGGGGGGGGATCTGGCCGGGAGCCCGCAGGGTGACCTGGCCAAAAACCAGCACCCACCCGCAGGACGCCGTTTCCCAAGAAGCTGCTCTGGTCGATGTCCTCCAGGACAGCGCGAAAGCCTGGCCCTCGTGCTCTGAGGGTGGCCAAGTGTCTGTAACACCTGGAAGTGCCTCTTCGGCCTGCAGAGGTCTGACACGCGCTTTTCACCTTCGAGACGTCGGAAAACCCTTTATCCTGACCTGCAGGTGACGGCCACATTTGGAGAGCGCCCACGTTCTATGGACATGACAGGCTTTACCCCACTGGATGAACATAAGCGAGGAGGAGGTGGGTGCTTACTCCCAGCAGGGAGGGCAGGACTGTCAGGAAGGGGAAAAAACAGGGGCAAAAGTTCATTTTCCAGCTTCGCCTATTTCCAGTGAATGTCCGAGCAGGAGCAAGAATCAACAGATTCGCTGGTCGAGGAAGATCCTCTCTTGCTCTTAGATTTGGGGGAAACTCCAGGGAAAGACGGAGTTCATATGCTCATGTTGTAATGCTTTCTATATCTGTGGACACCGCGGGATATTCGACGGCTTTCTACATCCGCAGACGTCGCAGGATATTCGACGGTTGTCTATATCTGCGGACGCCAGAGGATATTCGACGGCTTTCTACATCCATGGACGCCGTGGTATATTCGACGGCTGTCTATGTCCGCGGATGCTGTGGGATATTCGATGGCTTTCTACATCTGCAGATGCCGTGGAATATTCGACGGCTGCCTGTATCTGTGGACGCCACGGAATATTTGACGGCTGTCTACATCTGCGGACACTGTGGGATATTTGAGGCTATGATAAAGGATCAGTTTGGGGGCTCACAGATTTAGAGAATTTATATTTTCCAAGATATTTATGGCCCAGAGAAACCTTAGCAATGGGGATTTCACAGTTTCCTGATGGGACATCCCTCCCTTTCCATCACACACAGCTCGACAAGTGGCCTGTTCGGGTCCCTTGCTTGAACGCAGACCCGTGATGACAGGTCCCGTTACACGTTGGGAGTGATCTCAGGCTGCCTCCCTGGGGGCTCTGAGACTCTCGATTTTAGTGCTATCCCCAGAAACCTCCAAAGAATGCTCTCAACAATTGGGCACCCTATCCCAAAGCGGGTTCCGTGGGCAGCCTGTCGTGCACAGAGGGGGTCTGTGACCAAAAGCGTCTGAAAAGCTCTAAGCTGCCTCCCGTCAGTGGGTTTCCTTCCATGTAGGATTTTTCAGGTCCTCCAAAACCCAATATGAAATGTGAATTTCCAAAAGGGTGACGGAATGCAATCCTCCCCAAACTTCGTGGATGTACAGGTTTCTTCCCACGACTCCGATAATGGGGATTCCAGAAAGCATAGGGTTAGCAAGACAGGTACTAGGTTCTCCGTCAGTGCGGCACTGTGCAAGGGGACGCAGAGAGCCAGCCGCCGCTCTGTGACTCCAGTCTCTGACCCAGAAGGACTGATGGGGGGTCCATTCCCTGGAATAACACTTCACAGCCTCCGGCTTATTCAGACTGAAGCTGATGTGCAAGGACACGGTCATGGCAGCCATGGAAACTTGCAAACACGACTCGGGGCTGCTCATGGTCTGCGTTCCTCTGGTCCTTGCACAGATTCACAAGGCTGAGACAATCTGTGGTCCCATGACATGCTTGTTGACACGTCTGTGTCCCCATAGATGCCCCAAAGGCTCTCCACCTCAGAGCCCACTGGCACAGCACTGCACCTGGGACCACCGGGATGGGACAGCACATCCATGCTCCTGGGGCCTCCTGTGGTCCTGGTGGCATCCCGCACAATGGCAGAAGGGACGGGCTGAGACGCAATCTATATTGCTTGTGGGCTCTGCTTGCTTGGTTGGGCTGAGTTCACACGTCCCCTCAGAAGGAATAAAAGGTCACGTAACGTGAATGTCCACTTTGGTTTAGCAAGACATATTTCCTGTCTGTTCAGAGCACTGCTGGGGCTCCCGGGGAACACCATGGACTTGAACCTCATGCTCACTTCTTGGACATGACCCGTCACAGCCGCCCCTTGGGATTATGATGAACACAAGGCTTTCCCAGAGTGTGAGGGGTGGCACTGGGCTTCAGAGACCTGGCCCTGTTCCTACTGGGGCCTCTCAGCAGAAGGAGAGAGACAGGGCTCCCTGCACTACCCCCTAGGGTGTCCCCAAGGGGTATCAACAATCTCTCTGCTGAGTGAACAGCCTCAGAGAAGTAATGAGTGAGAGTTCATTACCTGAAATTTTAAAAACCAACAGTTTATATTCCTACGGAACTGATGGGTGGTGGATGGGCAAAGTGGCAGAAATAGGGTGACGTCCCCCCATTTGAGAGGAGGGGCAGGGCTCCAGTGGGGGATGATGGTGGCAGCTACGAGGCAAGGAAGGCAGGAAGCCAGTGTGAAGGACACTAAATGAACAGGGCTTTATCTCCGTGAGCGATGGGAAGAACTGATGCGTACAGGCAGACCCTCGTGTTGGTAAAGCAACTGTCATCGGACAGCAGTCCTCTCGGTCCTGCTGGGAGCCCGAGCACTGTTCTCCTGGGTTCTTGTCCTAGGACGACCCTATGGCTTCCCCAAGTGTCCAAACAGCACCGGGCAACCCCCGTTCACTGGGCTCGTGATGTGTCACTAAGGCCTTGGCTCCAACGTGCTCTGATCCCCGAAGGCACCAGAAAGGAGACACGGGCACGTTTTGGAGGCACTAAGAAAAAAGAGGGCTTGTATGGCGTGGGGTGAGGCCCTCAGGGTGAAGGCTGACGAGAAGTTGCTGGGCTCCAGGGTGCTGCCTGGCCCACCTGAGCGAAGCAGAAGTCGGGGCATCGTTGCGCTGGCACATTCTGCAACATCCACTGCACTTGGCCATGGCAGCGGGTTTTTCTGGCCAGAGACGGGCTCATGTAAGCAGCACATTCATTAAACGGTAGTTAGAGCCTCAGGAGACCCACTTTTGATCATTAGTAATGGGCAGAACCCTATGTGAGGCAATTAATTCAGTTCCAGAAAATTAATTTTTAAAAGTAAGCAGAGAGAGAAGAGGGAGTTGGAGCTAAGACAATATTCACGCCCTATTAAAAGTGGGGTTAAATATGTGATTAATTGTGTTTGAATAAGAAATGGAAGAGCCTGCCGTCACAAGTCACCCAGCAGCTGCATCTAAACCTTCACTGGCTGGGAGGAAGGCCATCCTAGAGCCGTCCAGCTGTGAAGGCTCGCCTTAAATTTGGAAATTGAGACTTTTTTTTAAATTTTTTTTTAATGTTTATTATTTTTTGAGAGACAGAGACAGAGGGCAAGCAGGGAAGGGGTGGAGAGAGAGGGAGACACAGAATCCGAAGCAGGCTCCAGGCTCTGAGCTGTAAGCACAGAGCCCGACGCGGGGACGCGGGACGTGAACCCACGAACTGTGAGATCATGACCTGAGCCGAAGTTGGACGCTCAACCAACTGAGCCACCCAGGCGCCCCGGAAATCGAGACATTTCTAACAGCATCACTGTTCTTTTTTTAACCAGCGCTCCCTGCATGGCTCTCTTGCCCTCCCCCTGCCCCCCTCCTGCCCGACCCCTCCCCCCGCCAATTCTTTGCATCTGGGTGCACCTGCTTCACCAGCTCACTCATGGCTCCTGCTTCCTGCCTGTGGATCTTTCTCGTGTCCTGCCCCACAGCCCAACACACTCTGTCCTGCTGGGATTTGGTGCACACCACACACTGCCTCAGTTTCTCCCTCTGCCACGTAACAGAGAGAGAGAGAGAGAGAGAGAGAGAGAGAGAGAGAGAAAGAGGATCCCAAGCAGGCTCCCTGCTGTCAGCACAGAGCCCGGTGGGGGGCTCAAACTCATAACCGTGAGATCATGACCTGACCCAAGTTAGATGCCTAACCGAGCCACCCAGGCACCCCCTCAAAAGCATTCTTTTTAGCAGGAAATGGCAGTCTGCCCTGTTTTGGAGAGGAGGGGTTTTCACTGGGGGTGGGGTGGGGGGAGGTTTTCTGGAAGGTTAGCATGGCGCTAACACCAGGACGCCAGGACGGTGGGGAGCACGCGGGCTTCAGACTCACCCAGGCCAGATTCACTTCCTGTCTCTGCCTCTGGCTGCAGTATCCAGCTGCTGGGGCCTCAGTTTCCCACTACGAGAGTCTCTTCCCCGTAGTCTGCACAAGTGGTGTAAAAGTTAACAGTGCAGTAACCACCATGAGGCAGGCGCCAAAAAACACAGACGGTCTTCCCCAAGGAGGACCCGCATGTGACGGTCAGTCCAGTGTCCTCCGAGTCATCCAAAGCTCCCCCTTGTCCATCTCAGAGTGCAGACAAGGTATTTCTTAGGCTTTCCCGTGACCCTCTCAGGGACACACCCTTAAAGGAGCTCGATCTCTAAAGGACTCTAACGTGGCCATTGCCACCTTACAGATCCACGTGCATTCCTGGTTTCTCAGATTTTCAGTGGTTGGTTCACATAATGCACTCATTTCCAGGGCCACTTGCTACCTGTGAGACCTAGGACCCAAGAGAAGTACTGGGGTCTGCCCTGGGGCTGGCGGGAGGAGCCACCCCCTCCCACCCCTGCATGGCCTGGAAGGGGTGAGGCACCTCCATTCGAGCTCCTGGCCCTGCAGGGGTGCCTGGGGCAGCCCACTCTCCTGAGGGGCATGACCTCCAGCCTCTGCACCCAGAGAGATCGATCATGAGACACCCACACCCACCAGTGTCACTCAGGAACAGTCCCAAGAGACCCAATTTCCCGGGGAAGTTATACTGACCTTGGGACCAGAGCAAGGTCACCCTGCCCTGCACCCTGTCCTGAGTCCCTCTCCAAGCTGCTTGTGCAGAGCGCCCCTTTTAACGTAATCCCTTCTAGGTGGGGGCCATCAATCCAGTAAGGGTCTGCAGCCACTTCCAGGTGGGGCCGGACCCCCGGACAGCCGGGGTCAGCTGTCCCCAAGTGCACACGGCTTCCCCATGAGAGCCGGGGGGTCCTCACCCAGTGCCCCAGGAGGAGAGCAGCGCTACAATGGAGGCAGGCAGTGGCTGGGGGCTGCGGCGGGGAGCGAGAACACGCCCTTGCAGGGAGGGGGCATCAGGGGTTCACCTCTGATCACCTGGGACCTGGGCAGAAAGACAATCCTGTTCCTGTCAGGCCAACAGCTCTGTGCCTCTCTCCCGTTCCTGGGCTCGGGCTGAAGCTCAAGGAGATGCCCCTGGCCTCCGCAGGTCACAGGGCAGGCGCTGCACCCTCTGTTGGACCCTTCTCCCTGGCACCGAGCCAGGCACACAGTAGGCACTCAAGAGTTGCTGTCAGATCAATGCACGCTGTCCCAAGCTACAGACAGACACAAAGCAGTCGTGACTCGGGAGAAGACTACAGTGGGTCTGACGCACTTGACTTATCCAGACACAAAGAAGGACCAACGTTCTCTTGGTCCACAGGGCACTGACAGCAAAGAGAATGTCGCAGAAGCTTGAAGACACTGTCTAGACTGCAGGATGCGATTCAGGCGTGAGGCTCAGTCTCACGGCTGATGATCTTTGCTGTAACAATCACCCGTATCCACACGACAGCCTGTCTTTTCCAAATGAGTTACCAAGCAGTTAAAAAATGCCCTGTTGATTTTTTACCACGAAAGTTCACTTTCCAGATATTGATTTCACTTCGCGCCCTCTAGGGAACAGCATGTTATCACTCAAAGATTTTCTTAGGCCTCTGCATTTCTGGTAAATATTGGATGAGAAGTTAATTAAGTCATTCAGATAAATTATCTGTTGTTACCCAAACGATGGAATGGCATCCTTCACAGAAGCTGTACCTTTAAACGAGATTCGCTCAGCTCTTTATAATGAATCGGGAAGACTCCATGTAAAACTGCAGCCACGGGTTTTAGACTCTCACGGGGCAAAGGGGGTGTTTCGCCAACACGAACCACACTTCATGATTTCATTTTACCAGCCATGAATGAATATGTCCACACGTGCTCTCAATACTGGCAAAGCCATAGAGCTAAATGAAAAATCACTAAACTCTAGTTTAAGATATTAACAAAGAAACCAAACATCGTTGCTTTAAAATTCATGTAAAGCAATAAAACAAGCAGAAAACCTGAGAAGTGTGAGCCTAAGACGACCCCTAGACCACGCACAGCTCGAGGCACAGACGTCACTGTCATGGGCTCGGAGGTGCACTGGGCTCACCGGCTCCAGATGCAGGAGACATTCCCAGAGACTCCCGAGACCCCATCTGCGAGGCTGCTGACTCCACGATACAGCAGCTCACACTGGTCAGGACTGGGAGCATGCGGAGGCAGGTACCACCCAGTCAGGCGGGTATGGAGCAGGAGTGGGACGGAGGTCACCTGTCCCATGCTGCTTCTGTGCACAGCGGTGTATGGCGGTCGGGGGAGGGGGTGCACCACAGCTCCGCCCCTTGATGGTGAGAGCCAAGGGGTCAACATGGGGGCGGCAGTCAGCATATCAGGACCCCAGATCTAGGGGGCAGGGGGGCAGAGCTGGCAGGAAGGAACAGTGACTGTCAGTGGCTGGTCCCCACGCAGTGCTGTCTAATCCACATGATTTAAGGCTTCAGGTGGGGGGGCGCCAGGGTGCTCACAAGAGACTTCAGGACTCTCCAGGCTCCACGGGCTCCAGCCGTGGGCTCGCACAGCACGGACTCCTCACAGCTCCCGAGAGTCTGAGATCAGGCAGGGTGGGGTTCTGCTGGGAGCCCCTTCCGGGCCCCTAGAATGCCTTCTTGCTGCAGTATCCCCAACTACGGCAGACAGAGCTGTGCGCTGCTGGCCAGTCCCATAGGGGCACTGGTCCCACCGCAGGGGGTGGGGGGGTGGAGGAGGGTCCCAGTCCACGCCCTCGTCTAAAGCCGACTACCTCCCGAAGGCCCCGCCTCCTACACCCTCCTGGTGAGGGTGGGGCTACAACCTTGCCTGGACTGTATAGACACAGGTGGGCTCAGGCAAGGACTGGCCACAGGGAAGACACAGACCAAGGCGGGGTCGGCGTGGGAGGCCCTCCACAGCCTGACCAGGGGCATCTGCACCCCCTGGGTGCCGCTGAGGGTTCCCGAGACTTTCTGGCAGAGTAATGACCTCTTCCAGTTCATCACTGTCACCCCAGCCACCAGTCACTCCATCACCTTCACCTGAGGTGGCTTGTCACTCTGCTGATATGACACTAAGCTCCTCGAGAGCTTTCCAGCCTCAGGGTTCGGATGCAGCAGGACTCAAAGGTCACAGCTTAAGTTAGAACACAGGAGGGGTTGGCAATGCCCCTGGAGTGTTGGGGTTGAGGGTTCCTCTCCCCTGGGGACAGACCCCCCCTTGCCGAATTCTCTGGGCCCCCGTGCTGAGTGGCAAACCCGGCTGCCTCCCCCAATCCTGCAGGGCGCCCAGCCTGCAGCTCGCATGTCTCCAGAGAAGCCCTGCCGGGCAGGCGACAGAACAACACCCCCAGGAGCCTGTGACCTCATCAGCACACTTACCACCACCCAGCTGTCTGTCCCAGGGTCCAGCAGAGATCCTGCGTACCACGCAGGCATCCTCAGCACCATGCGGCCGTCCCCTGCACCACGTGGCCATCACCCCCGCAACACGCGGGAGTACCACACACCACGGGGAAGGGGGGGTACTGCATACCACGCGGTCATCCCCTGCACCACGCGGGAGTATCGTGCACCATGCAGGGGTCCCCCGCACCACGGTGAGCAGGACGCCTGTGCAACAGGCAGCACCCAGCCCACATCACGGTGCTCACCCTCCAGAGCTGGGTACACGGACCCTGCGCCTGACACTCCTGCCCCCGAGCAGGCGGCAAGGGTCACGGGAGAAGGAAGGTGAAGGTGGGCTGCCAGGATCCTGGAAGAACAGTGTAGCCACAGTGCCTCGGGCAGGAACGCTTTCCCTTCCACATGGCTGTTCAAACCTCTGATTGGTGGAAGCTGCTTCTGACGCCCTCACCATCCCGAAGGTGATACGCTCTCTTCTTTTCCCACACTGACCACACTGTGCCCAGCGAACGGGGCAGTGTGATGGGGCCACCTCTGTTTATACGATTTCAGAAGAACTAGGCTACAGGATCTATCTGCTCCTTCTGACTTCGTGTGAAAGGAACCAGAACAGCAAGTATCCCTTGCCCTCCAGGCAGGTGGGGAGAAGGGCCCCAAATGCCTTTGACTTTGACCGTAGGCAGCGACGCCCTCACCATCTGGGACTGATAGGCTGTACTGCATCTCCAGGCTTTGGGGTGACCTCGGTGTCTGTGCCAATGACACACGGCTCCGAGAGAGGGATAGGCAGCGTCCCCCTGGGCCGGTTTCAACACGAGGAACGTGGACTTCCCACAAGTAGAGCAAAGTGTGAAGCATCCTTCCGATGTCTGCTGGGGGCAGCCAGCCGGAGGGAAGTGGGCGACAGAGACACAGACACCAGTGCAGACACTCTGATCCCGAGAAAAAAAGCAGGCAAAATTCCTGAGTTTCCGGATTCTGCTTACAGAGTTGGACAGCCCGTGGGGGTGGAGGCCTGCTTTCTTGCCAACCGCAGCCAGAGCCAGATAAAATTTTCCCGGTCTTATTTTAGGATGGGTAACGCTGTAAACAACCCCAGTGACCAATCCACAGACAGGCTGTCTAGACCCTTATTTGAAGCAGAAGGTCACCAGGGAGGCAGGCATCCCAGATGCCCTGGAGGCATGTGACAAAGAGTTGCACTCCAGCGCTGGCTCCAGGACAGGGACGCTTACCTCGGCTTCTGAATGGTGGGACCCCGCAGCCTGCCCTGGAGGCATGAGGTCAGAACACAGGAGCCGGTGGGGGAGCCTTAGATGGAACACCTTCCTCCTGAGAGGGCAGACCCTGGGGGTGGCGACGGGTGCGTGGTGGGTGGGTGTGCAGAGCAAAGGGGGTGGTGGCTGTCATGCATGAGGACAGCAAAGGCAGGAAAGTGCAGTCAGAATGAAAGAGCGTGATTCCCGGAGAAAAGGCAAAGAAACTTCTAAAATACATTTGGTGCAAAGAAGGAATATCAAGATCCCAGGAGGCACTGAGTTTAATGGCTAAAATCAGAAGTTCAGAATCCTGATGTCAGCTCCAACCCAGCCCCGCTGCTCACACGGGGGCTTCACACCCAGCCCTGCTGCCCACGCTGGGGATTCACACTCAATCCCGCTGCTCATATTGGGGGTCATGCCCAGCCCCACCTTGCACACTGGGGGCTCATGCCCACCCCTACCACTCACTCTGGGGGTCACGCCCAGCCCCAATACTAAGAAGGTTCACGACCCACCCCACTGTGCACATTGGGGGTTCACGCCCAGCCCCACCGCTCACACTGGGGTCATGCCCAGCCTCACTGCTCACTCTGGGAGTTCATGCCCAGTCCCACTGCTAAACTGAGGGTCCACACCCAATGCCACCACACACACTGGGGGTTCACGCCCAACCTCACTGCTAAAGTGGGATTCACACCTAGCCTCACTGCGCACACTGGTTCGCAGCCAGCCCCACCATGCACACTGAGGTCACATCCAACCCCACCACACACACTGGGGTCCTGCCCATACCCAACAACTACAGCCGGGTTTTAGTTTAACAAACTGCAAAACTGAGAACATTTTGCACCAGACTCTTAGGGGTGTTTTGAGGAATAAGTGAACAAATAAACATGGAAACTACTTAGAACAATACCTGGCACATCGGGATTATTCCGTGAATGTTAGAGGTTGCCGTCACATTGTAGGTATACCTCCGCCTCCCCCCCCACACACTGTAGCATCACCGGGTCTCCCTCCCAGGCCTGCGACCACGGTGGCCCAGGCCCTGCCAACGTGGACGGACGGAGCTGCTGGCCTGTTTCCCTGATAAGGAGATCACTGACGATGTGACGATGGGTAAGTTACTGAAGCTTCTGTGTCCCAGTTTCCTCCCAGAGGACAATGGCTGTACAACATCCGGCTCAGAGTCCTACTTTTAAGGCAGAAGCTGTTAGTTTCCCATCCAAGTACTAACCAGGCGCGACCCTGCTTAGCTTCCCAGATCAGACGAGATCGGGCACGTTCAGGGTGGCATGGCCGTAGACAGAAACTGTTAGTTTCAAAAGGTGGCTGTCATCTTCTGGGTCAAAGTGTTTCTGCCTTGCACAGATCAAATTCCAGATCAGGAATATAATATGCAAAGTCTTCAACTATACTCAGGTTCTGGTGCCTGAGAAACACCTCATTTATCCAGAGATCCTGGCCAATGAAAATGATGTGGTGGGGAAATTTTTAAAGGGGACTAAATAAAATTCATTTTCAACCACCAAAATTCATTTTTAATCACGTTTATGAGACTCTTTCTGAAACACGCAGATACACCGCTGACTTAACAAATGGAACTGTGGCTAAGGAATCGGAATGCTTTATAAGGCAAAAGTACAGAAGCGAGAAGAAAAGAACGAAAAGATCCCACGATTACCCTTCCTCCTAAAAATAACGAGCCAGCGCATCTGACCTGACCGCAGCCGGGCGGCCTGGCACTCAAACCAGGGCCACGTGTGCTCACCTGCTTCGCAGCCGCCTGGCTGGGAGGTAAGGAGCCCCTCGTCAGCAGCGGGGGGCTCCCGGGGCCGCAGAGCTCCGGGAAAGGGTTGGGGATGGCTGGCAGAGACGAGGTTCGGAACTGGTCGTCTTCTTCCTGCAGGCGTCTGGGAGGAGAGACACAACCACTTGTTAAAAGACGGACCCTGACAGGTACCTGTGTTCCCCGCGGCTAGTCACATCGGTCCCCTAGGGTGTCCACCGATGCAGGCATGGATAAACCAAATGTGGTCTAGCCATCAGAGGGGACACTGCTCAGCCTGACCGAGGAAGGGAACTCTGACACACAGGTACATCCTGAGGACATGGTGCTGGGTGAAATCAGCCAGTCACAAAAGGGCAGATCTTGTGGGATCCTACTTCTGTGAGGTGCCTGGGGTTTCCAGACTTCTAGCTAACGCAATGGAAAAACACCAGCGACTGGTGGGCGGGGAATGGGGAGTCATGGTTTCCTGGGGACAGAGTGTCACCACTTCTGCAAGATGAGCAAGTTCTAGAGCTTTTTTTCCCCAAAGCTGCCATTCTCAGACTCAAAGTGTACCGATTCCCTCACCCATTAAACAACTAGGGAGGATGTTTACTGTTCTAAGGGGCACCTGGGGGGACTTGGCCGGCTAAGCATTCCACTTCGACTCAGGTCATGATCTCAGTTTGTGAGTTCGAGCCCCGCGTCGGGCTCTGTGCTGACGGCTCAGAGCCGGCTTCAGATCGATCCTCTGTCCCCATCTGTCTGCCCCTCTCCCACTAGCACTCTCTTAAAATAAATAAAATAAACTTTAAAAAACAAAACAAAAAACCCATGCTCTGCGCATGACACATCCTAGATGTCTTCTCCAAACACCTCATGGGTTTTGTTCTGTGAACACTGATGTGTGAAGAGGTTTTGCAAGTAAGAGCACTTTCACGAGAACGACTATGTTCAATGACCTTGAAGCGAGCGCTTCTCCGAATGCGTGACAACACGAGAAGAGGCTCCCCGTCCCCTGGTCTGGGCTGCGGGATGAAGGCTTGCTTACACAAAAAAGGTTGTTGGTACTGAATCAGAAATAAAGACCCTGCACAGCCGTCCTCCTCCCCGGGACATGAAAGCCTGTGTTTCCATCACAGCCACTGCAGAGGAACCACCAGGCTGCCTACTTGTTCGCATTTCCTCCCAAGCAAAACCCACTCATCATATAGCAAAGCCAAACACACACAGGATAATGGATCAGATACAGGTATGAAAACAGAAGAATAAAGTTCAAAGTCGAAGGAGAGACAGCTGCCAAAAGGTCCCTCTGTTTCCTTTCCCCGGGGTCCCGCCGGTGGCTTCCTGACCACGCACTGCCTGGCCACACTGTCCTCCCCAGGGCAGCACTGCCCAGTGTCCAGACGCCCACCCTGAGCTGCGGCATGAGCTCTGCCGTCGCCCAGCATTCCCGGTCCTCGCTGACATAGGCCTTGCGAAGCCCTTGTAGGCGAAGTCTTCCAAGAATTTTCTGGACTCCTTTTACAGTTCGACTACATTAATGATCCATTCACTTTCTTGGGAATTTGGCCACTAGAGAAATGCACTGATCACGTCACAGCTTCTCTGTTTACCAAGCGATCCTGATGCTGGAGGGGCACGCCCAGCTGTTCCACGGGGACCAGGAGGCACCCGTCTACGGCACACATGCTCCCGGGGCGGGGCGGGGGGGTCAGTGCCGTGGTGTCCCGAGGCCCCTCCACGGCGCCCCCACATTGCACCAGAAAGCAGATGTGCGCTGTCAGGAAACCCCACTCTTCCCACACCAGCCTCTGTCACGGCCAAGGTGTCCAGCTGACATGCTGTCCCTTGTCCTACAGAGCAAGAGAGGAGGAGGAGAGTCCCCGGCGACCACTGACCGGTGACCATCCTGAAGCACGAGACTTTTGCTGTTTCGACTTATACACGAGATGCCAATGTTCTAATGCTCTAGTTGTTCCCAAAGGCTTCTCTTAATGGGGCTGTTTTGAAAACCTTTAAAAGCCATGTGTTTTGGGGGGCGCCTGGGTGGCTCAGTCGGTTAAGCTCTGACTTGGGCTCAGGTCATGATCTCACGGTTCGTGAGTTCGAGCCCCACATCAGGTGAGCCCCGCTTCAGTCTCTCTCCCTCTCTCTCTGCCCCTTGCTCACTTTCACCCTCTCTCCCTCTCTCAAAATGAATGAATAAATGAATGAATGAATGAAAGCAAGTAGTGGTTTTTAGGACGGTGAGAATACTCTGTATCGTAGTATCATTGAACATTATACATTTGTCCAAACCCACACAACGTCCAACACCGAGAGCGAACCCTCGGGGAAGCCACGGACTGTGGCTGATGACGTGTCCACGCAGGCTCACCAACTGTGCCAAAGCTACCACCTGGTGGGGGATGTGGATAATGCAGGAGGCTTTGCGTGTGTGCGCAGGGGGTGTATGGGAGACCTTTAGAAACTTCTCTCCGTTTTGCTATGAACCTAAAACTCATCTTTGAAAAATACATCTTTATTAAAAAAAAAAAAAAGAAAAGAAAAGACCTCATGCCAAGTGACCAAGGGGGTCACACGTCGATGAAGCAACAGGAACAGGGGAAGTCCATAGCAACAGAGTGCATGTGGACTGGTGGCTGCCGGGGGATGTGGGAAGGGGGGATGTGGAGACACCGTTTAATGAGTAGGCATTTCCTCTAGTGTGGTGGGAACATTCTGGAACTAGGTAGAGGTGGGAGTCTGAAACTAGTTCAATGCTGGAGTATACTAAATACACCTGAATTGTCACCTTAATTTTTTTAATGTTTATTTATTTTTGAGAGAGCGAGGGAGAAGCAGAGAGAGAGAGGGAGAGGGAGAGAGAATCCCAAGCAGACTCTGGGCTGTCAGCGCAGAGCCCGATGTGGGGCTCGAACTCACAAACCATGAGATCATGCATGACTGGAGCTGAAATCAAGGGTCGGACGCTTAACCGACTGAGCTACCCAGGGGCCCCTGATTGGACACTTCAAGCGATTAATTTTATGTGGTGTGAATTTCATGTCAATACGTTATTCTTAAATATTAAAAGGAAAAGAAAAGTCCCGTGCTGGCTTCCCAGCAGGGCACAAGCATCGGCCAAGGCAAAACCGAGGATATGACATGAGGCTGGAAAACGTCCCCGCTCCAGAGGCTGCGTCCCTGCACAATTACGGAACGAGACGTGGAAAGGGGACAAAAATGCAGGGATGTCGGGGGTTGGGGATGAGAACGGCCGAGCCTGGGCTCCACTTCCTGCCCGGGCTAGAACATGCCCTCTGCTTTCCCCACTGTCCGACCCCCAGGATCTGATGGCCCAGATGCAGCCTCTTCCAGGAAGCCTGCTCTGCCTTCCCCAGCTTCTGCTCTGCGCCCGCCTCCATCTGTGCTCCACACCCCGCTCTGTGGGTCTCCTACGCACGTACCCACATGCCCAGTGCATCCTGAGCCACTCAGGGCCCCTCTGGCTAGGTTTGTCCGGACTCCCTACTCACCAGGTGTGGGCCTGTCATGTCTCCCGGTGCCTCAGTTTCCTCACCTGGGCAACGAGACCCATGACATCACCCATCTCATAGGGTTGTGGTGGCCACTGTACTAGCTAATAAGAACTCAACAGAGGCTGTACACAGGAAGTGCTCAATATAAGGCCTCACTTACAAAAGAAACCTTTTGTTATCCCATATTGGTCACCCCATTTTTTAAATGCACCCGAAAGTAAGATGCCTGTGGTGCACGCCTCCTCCCTGCACCCCTGTGGGACATAACACAGGCAGCCCCAGGGCATAGGGCTGAGTTCGGCCCAAACTTCAGCTCAAGGGCCCCGGGGCAACTAACAGGCCCAGGCCTCCTGCACCATCTTCTGCCCTGACTCAGCTCCGAGCACCGTCACTGCCGGGGCTGTGACCCCGTCTTCCCAGGGGCCTTCCACCCTTCCAGGAATGGGTGACTGAGAGACCCCAGACCTCAAACACATGGGAGAAAGGAGCGTCTCCCTACAGACTGAGCTCCGCAGGGGACGAGAGCACAGGGCTGGTGCTCAAGAAAGCTCATGGGGGCGTAAACACTGGGACAGTGGAGGAGAGGAAAGGCAGGAAGCCAGGAGGCGGTTGCGGAGCGGCGACACCCCCCTGCAGACAGCCCTGAGCTCCCCGAGACACAACAGGCTACCCTGGCAAGAGGGCTACCCAGCTGCAGAAGACCTGGGATATCACCCCAGAAAGGGCCTCACAGAAGTTTCTGGAAGCAGAGAGGACCACCCTGCCCTATCTCCATCCCAATGAAAAGAAGTGAGATCCTCAGAAGATGCAGTGCCGAGGAACCAGAAGCCCCAAGAACCCCAGCCTGACCGAGGCCCAAGACGGAGGGCACTGCACAGCCTCGCACTGGGAAGTGCAGGGAGGCAGGGAGGCTGGCCTCGGCCCCTCGCCCACTCCCAACCCTCCATCCTCCCCTGAAAACTTCCAGAGCCAACAGGGACCGGGCGGCGGCCACACTGGTCCACCCACCTCCCAGGCCCTGGAGAAAGGGTAGAAACACCCTCAGTGCCCTGCCCCTCCCTCTCCCAAATCCAGGTGTGACAACTCCCATCTATCCCCCTCTTCATCAGAGTTAGGATGCCACCATCTCTAGGCTGGTCCTTGAAACAGCCTGCAAGTCAGCCGTGCCCTACCCCACCACCCCAACACCAGGCTGCCAGAATTATTTGCCAAAACCCCAACCCCATCTCCTCGCTCGACTGTTCAAATCCCCTCCCCGTCTGTCCCCTTCGATGGCTCAGAGACGCCTTCGGGATCTGGCCCACACCTGTCAGGAGCATCTTCTGTTCAAGCCACCCCACAGAGGTGTGACAGACACACAGAACGCTGTGCGTGTTTAACACGAACAACTGGGGGTATGATCCGTCACCAGTCCGGCTTGCCATCAACACCCACAACCTCCAACCATTCCCCCCCTTTATTACTAGTGCCAAAGCTCTTCCGTCCCTCTCAGCAGGTGTCCCGTATACAGCCCCGCGCCGTCACGTGTGGGCTCCATGCCACAGGATGTCCCCTAGGACTTGCTCGTCTTGTAAACCAACGCTCGGAACATTGTGTCCCTTATCTCCTGATTCCCTCCCCTCGGCCCCTGGCATCCGGCACTCCCACTCTCTGCTTCTAGAAGTTTGGCCACCTTAGATTCAGCACATAAGTGCAACTGCGTGGTACCATTCTTCTGTGACAGTCTTGCTTACTCAGCATGCTGCCCATGTCAGCCATCAATGGACGACTCCATAAAGAAAACGCGGTGTGCCCCATGCAGTACTGTTCAGCCACAAAGGAAGGAAATTTGCCCCCTGTGACAACAGGAATCATCTCTTCTCCCCACCCGCCGCCCACCAACTCCTACTCACCCTTCAACACCCAAACCCGAGATCTGCCACTTCCAAGGAATCCTCCCCCACTTCCCAGAAGCCCCTCCCCCCAGCCCTGGTATTTCCAGGAATACCAATGGAATGTGACCACATGTCTGAGGTGGCACAGGTCTGACAGCCCCAGGGGACGCCACTGCTCCAGGTCCCCCCAACACCTCACACTGGGCAGCGAAGCTCTGGAGCCCTCCATCGACTGCCTGGTCGTTCCTTCATTATTTCCAGAGCATTCTCTTAGGATGACTCCCCACCCCTCCACCCCCAGCCAGAGCACCCGGCTCAATAAAAGTTACCAGAACTGAACCAGACAGCAAGTCTGACCCCAGGGGGCTGAGCTGCACAGAGGAAAGAAGGAACCCATCTATGCAGCGGAGAGCAGTGTGGTGTCTGGGCGACGGCCCTCCCTCGCTCTCGGAGACGAGGCCGTCGAGGCCCCGGGGCCCACCTGACGGCGAGGATGTGCACGGGCTGCGAGCGCTGCACCTGCGGTCTTGGGGCCACCTGCGGCTGCGGGGACCGTGCTCCTGAGGGCGGCTGGCTGCGGGCGTGCTGGCCGTTCTGGAGCAGGGGCGCCGTGTCCGACTGCATGCCGCACGCCGGGTACAGGCTCTCCAGGGACGCGCTCACATCGTTCACCAGGGCTTCCAGATCTACGTCATCCTCTGCGCAGTTAAGGCCAAGCAGGAAGAAAACAGAACAAAACAAAACTTTAGCAGCAGTGAGGGTCACGGCCACACGGGTGTCCTAGGGGTCAGGATCCAAAACTCACACTATTTTATTTTATTTTGTTTTGTTTTATTTATTTTGTTTTATCTTATTTTGCTTTATTTTGTTTTGTTTTGTTTTTTCTTTTGTTTGATTTTATTTAATATATTTAAATTTTATCTATTATTTTTTTAATGTTTATTTTTGAGAGAGCGAGAGAGCGAGAGAGCAAGAGAGAGAGAGAGACCAAGCATGAGTGGGGAAGGGGCAGAGAGAGAGGGAGGCAAAGAATCTGAAGACAGGCTCCGAGCTGTCAGCACAGAGCCCGACACGGGGCTCGAACCCATGAACTGCAAGATAGATCATCACCTGAGTCGAAGTCGGACGCTTATCTGACTCAGCCACCCAGGCGCCCCTCACAAAATTTTAAAATATTAGGAGAAGGGAGAGGGGCATAATTGAGAATATAAATCCCGTAAGGAATCATACGCGTTGCATTTATTAATTTCCGCCGATACATCAGAGGCTCCTTGATAATTACGGTCCAGCCGCACTCCCAGTGCCTGCACACCTTGCGGAGCACCTCTAGCCCATGCCCCACCCCGGGGTGGATGGGCCACACGTAGCCATGCTGCACAGCATGGCCCCACTGCTCCAGCCTCAGGTGGCAGCGGCCAAACCACAGGTGGACATCGAGCCCTAATGAGGCAAATCTGGCCTTCTCCCTTCCCTGAAATTCTAGAAGTGGAAGGGACACCCAGGAACAGAAGAGCACCTGACACAGCCAGTGGCCTGGGCTGTCTAAGGGCTCCAGGAGCGCCCAAACCACACAGACAGGCTCACAGCTGACCGTGGGTGGGTCGTGCACCTACAGACCTCCTGGTGCCCCCAACTGGCCTGATAGCCTGAGGAGGCCTGTCCTCACAGAAGACCTGAGGCAGAGAGACACAGCAGCACAGGGAACACCAGACGGAAGGTCAGAAAACAGCAGAGGTACACATAGAGACTTTGACGCGAAATTTTATGTGTCAGCTTGACTGGGACATAGAGATTTGGTCAGACATGACTCTAGGTGTTTCTGTGAAGGTATTTTTCAGGTGACATGAACATTTAAGTCAGTACACTCTGAGCAGACTGCTCTGCATAGTGTGAGTGGGCCTCGTCCAATCAGGTGAAGGTCCTTAAGAGGAATAAAACTATAATCCCCCAAGGAGGGAAGAATTCTGGCTCTGGACTCACACTGCAACTCTACCCTGGGCCCCCAGCCTCCCATTCCACCCAGAAGACTCTGGACATGCAACTACACCATCATGGGACCCAAACTCCTTAACCCCCTGCCCCCATACACGTATAAATGCACATCTCCATGGTTCTGTTTCTCTGAAGAACCCTGACTACACACGATGAGGGGTATAACCCGGCACGCCCAGAGATGTGGGGGCAGCCAGGGCAGGGGGCAGAGACAGAAAGCTGGGGACAGAGGCCAGGCTCTGAGCAGCTCAGCGTGACTCAGCACAGTTCCTCCTAAGGCCTGGCCGTACTGCAGCTGGGAGCTCCACAAAGCGCTCCTGCATCCCCGTCACCGTGTGCTTATGCTACTCCAAGTTCGCTTCTCTTACTTGTAACCCACTTGAACTGAACAGCCCCACCTCCCTTCTCTGCATTTTCCACTCTGTCACTTTGTTTTTCTTTAAACAATTTTTTTAATGTTTATTTATTTTTGAGCAAGAGAGAGAGAGCGTGAGCAGAGGAAGGGCAGAGAGAGAGAGGGAGACACAGAATTGTAAGCAGGTTCCAGGCTCTGAGCTGTCAGCACAGAGCCTGATGCGGGGCTCGAACTCATGAACCATGAGATCATGACCTGAGCTGAACTCAGATGCTAAACTGACTGAGCCACCCAGGCGCCCCCATTTATTCATTTTTGAGAGACAGAGACAGAGCACGAGTCGGGGTGGGGCAGAAAGAGGGGGAGACACAGAATCAGAAGCAGGCTCTGGGCTCTAAGCTGTCAGCACGCGGGGCTCGAACTCACAAACCGTGAGATCACGACCTGAGCTGAAGTTGGACACTCAACCGAATGAGCCACCCAGACGCCCCATGCGCTGTCACTTTTAACGTGGCCAGTGTGAACGCGGCTCGCGCCCCTGGAGCACTCTGCCTAACGCGCAGGCTCACGTGCTCCTGTAAGGAACACCTGCTCAGCCAGAGGGGCTTGGGGCCAAAGACAGCAAGACCCTTGCCAAGCCGGGACCGCATGCTCCTCCCGGCAAGAAGGTCCCAGAGAAGACACCTGCTGTGGACCTGCTGCCCCAGCCCTCCTATGGGTTCCACACCTGCAACACCAGACCCAGCTTTCTGTTTCTCAGCCTCTACAGCCTGACCCGGGGTCCACGGGGTGGTAAGGGGAGGACATCACCCTGCTCTGCAGCAGAGCCGAGCCCAGATCCGTCTTATCCGTTCCTCAGGACACAGCACAGGCCATGACTGCCACCTGGTCTAAGGGCCGAGGAGCAGCCCGGGGGAAGCCGGACCTTGTCCAAGACCACGCAATTGTGATGCAGCGAACCTTCTTTCTCAAAACACTTCCTGCAGCTACCAGGCTGGCCTCTCCAGGCGTGCGCTCAAGGCATGAGCTCACAGAGCTTTCTGGAACTTGCCCTCCCTGCATGTCCCGGCCCTCATGCAAATGCCTTGGGTCCCTTGGCTTTGGCTTCTCCATCTCATTAGGCAAGAGGGCACAAGAAGACAGAGCAAAACAAAAGAGCGACGAAAAAGGAAGGCGTGGAGGTCAAAGGGGCAGAGAACGTGAGAACCCCGCAGTTGCAATGGGGGGGAGACAATCGAACATGTGGGGGGGAGCAGAGAACAGTTTTGGGAAGATTTAGGCAGAAGCAGAAAGAAAGGCCACAGACCCCTCCCCCCCCCTCTACTTCTGTACCTTGCAGGCAATGATGCCAGGGAGAAGGGTCTAGGGAAGGCCTGGATGGGGTCATTATGCACTGCAGGCTTTAGAGGGACCACGCTGGTCCCTGAGCAGGATGGATAGATGGACAGGAGAGCATCAGATGCTTCTGAAACAGCAGGAATGCGATTTCGCTGCCGGAACCGAAAACAGCAAGAGTTGTCTGAGCAGAGCGGACACGGAACCAAATCCCAACCCGAGACCCAAGAGCAGGGCCTCCTTGCGTCTCTAATGCCCGTGGGGGAGACGGGAGGTGGCTTACACACGGTCAGTATTAATGCCACAGCCAGATATCAGAAGGACCAAAGGGCTGAACTGAGACTTCACGGGTGCCGTGTAATCAATAAGTATATATATCACAGAGGAGAAGGCCAGAGCCCTTACTCAGAGTTCAGAGGGCAGGCAGCTATGTGGGACGAGTGGCTCTGACGGAAAATCCAGACCCCGGGAAGGAGAGGTACACACACACCCTTGTCCTCTCATCCCTTGTCCAGAGGCCACTCTGTAAACATAGGAAGCAGAACTCAGCAAGGACAGAACTTACGGACGACGGCCGCCCAAAGAGAGCCAGCCACTTGTGTGTCTACTGAGACCTCAGGGTATCCGCCTTCTGAGAAAACGTACAAGTCACTCTGGGGCTTCAGGAAGGTTCTAGAATGCATCCTCCACTCACATTTAGCTTCCAGGTAATAAATAGCTGCCTGATCGGGGCTCTGGAACAGAATTAAGCCCAGTCCGCTCTAACTCATCCTACAAACAACTCCGTGTTTCTCTCTTAATGGGCCATTTAAGAGCCACTATGCAGTGAGCACAGAGCTCACTGTAGTTACAGATCCGGCCTTTGGGAATGCCCAGGGCAGGGGGTGGCTGGATGCTGGGCCGGGGGAGGGGTGCCACGGGCCACGAGGTGTCGCCTAGCTGCCAGTCACATGTGTCCCAAAGCAGGAGAAGACCCAGCAGAATACAGTGGCCACCACGGTCACTTCCGTCCCCCCTAAGAAATCAGGCGGGAAGAGAGGCTCACTCTCAGAGTTCTTTTTTTGTTGTTGTTGTTTTTAAGCTTATTTAATTTGAGACAAAGAAAGAGAGTGAGAGGATGCACACAATCAGGGCGGGGGCAGAGAGACAGAGAGAGAGACAGAAAGAATCCCAAGCAGATTCCTAGCTGTCAGCACAGAGCCCGACTCAGGGCTCGAACTCACGAACCATGAGATCATGACCTGAACCGAAATCAAGAGTCGGACGCTTAACCGACTGAGCCACCCAGGTGCCCGAAGGACAGATTTCTTCTGAGAAAATACAGTGTCTTGATCCCCCCTGGCAGACTCTCCTTGGAGTTACTGTCTCCCTAAGCATTCTGGAAGCCCCTAACAGTGCCCATAGAGGGCAGCCCCTGGTCCCTTCTGTCCTTCCCCTTCTGCTCCTTCTCAGGGCCAACCAGGTCACTCCTGCTGGGTCATGGCTCTCTGCACTCAGGCCACTACACTCGCGGGAACACAAAGTACTTGTGACATGGCTCAGAGTACACATCAAGGTCAAGCGGACCCCAGGGTATAAATGTAACATGAGTCCCCAAAATGCTTCAGCCCCCGTCTGAGGAGGGTTATCGACAAAACTACTTGCTACTAAGACGCTGAGTTGTGCACATGTTAGACAAAGCCAAGTTAAGCTGGTAACATTCATGTCATAGGTTATAACTGTCACGCATCCAACCACCGTAACCGTAACGTATCAAACTTACATATTTTCCACAGCCCTTAAAGGGAAAACAAAAGCTTGTTTAAAAAAATGCTTATTTATTTTAAGAAAGAGAGAGAGAGAGAGAGAGAGAGAGCGAGAGCGAGCGAGCGCATAAGCAGGATTGGGGCAGACAGGGAGAGAATCCTAAGCAGGCTCTACGCTGTTAACAAAGAGCCCAACTTGGGGCTCAATCTCACAAACCGTAAGATCACGACGCTTACGCTCACGTAAGATCAAGAGTCAGACGCTTAACGGACTGAGCCACTCAGGCGCCCCCAAAACAAAACCTTTTAAAGAATCTAAAAATATCCCAGCCTGGGACAAACCTTAAAATTTGTCGCTCAATTAGCAGTTCATCTGTCCAGATAATACGCTCATTTAGCGTTCTGGGATTTTCCCGAAACTCTGTTAAATCGAGCACGGATGAATAATGGAATCTTCCAGACAGGGGTCATAAAGGATCGATTCCAAGGAAGACCCATCTCCATCACATTCTTTGATAACTTACTGCAGACATTACCGAGGTGATACTCCGTTCTCGCAGAAACAAACGCTCGGAATGGCTCTCATTCTGTGAGCCCTTCCCGTGTCGTGAGGGATGGGTCCCTCGGGTCCTCACCTTCCTTGGCCCTGTGGCTCCCGCATGAACCCACCACACATGGATCAACCGCCCACCCTGTGAAAGCCCTTCTGCAGAGAAGCAAACACACAGGGCAAGCACGAGGCAGATGCTTCTGGAAACAAGTTCTAAGATGAAGTATCTATTCCATGCAAACTTGATGCCAAATACTTTCGGTGACACCGCACATGAAGGGGAAGGTAAAAACGATTTTATATACTCAGTCGCACATCACGCGGATTCCAGAGGATGTATTTACCACACAAATATAGGTCAGACAACACAGTTGTAAATCAAGTTATTAATAGTTATTTTGCTTCCGCAAATAACCCAGTCCTAAACTGGACATTGACTTTTGTCCCAAATATCTGAGCAGCTCATCTGATCTCGAACTCCCATGTGCACCTGGCCTCACTGCCACTAGCAACCAGAGGAAGGTTTCCTTCTAAAATAGATACAAAGTCAGTGAAACAAATTCGTGTCTGGCTCATAGACAATTCGGGGCGCATGGGGCGATGTCTTCCATAAGCCAAGCCGGGAGGAGGCCACGCACTCACCAAGCTGACTGTGGGCACAGAGGAGGACGTAAGTTACAGGCGAGGCTCAGCCTTCCGGCCCCGCCTGGCCTCCCTCATTATACACCCTGCTGGGTGCACAGCGCCATCTAGTGGCCTCCTTCACTGGCTGGGAAAGAGGACACGGAAACTGCTTCACTCAATTAGTTGGCATCTTCAAGAAACGCTAGGTGCCCAGTGTGTTCAAGATACACATATGTACTGCCTGTTCTTCCTGGACCCACGTGAGCACCTGTTAACATGCATTGTCTGCATGTTTCCTCCCATCTTCATATAGAAGGTATGCTTGTGAGGCAGGGCCCAGCAGGCTTGCTTAAGATGCTAAAACCCTAGAGAGGGATAGGTTATTAAGTAAAAGGAGGGTGGGAAAAATCGATGGTACTTGTGAGGCTGTGACAGAATAGGAAATAGAGATCTTGGTCCGCCCTTAGAGATCCTGGCACTAGGCTCCTGCGATCCTTGTAATTTCCTAAACCATAAGAGCAATGGGCGTATCTTTTGTTCTGATATCTGGTCTTTTGTTGTTGTTGTTCCTGAGAAAGCACCAGGGCTTTCATAAAGGTGAAAGGATGATCTTTTGTTATAAAGTATCACCTTTTGTTACTCATTACAAGCCCCTTTCCACCACACCTGAGTTTATGTTAACGGGGTGCTTTTTGGAAAGCCACCAGGTAATCACAGGCTGGGGGCTGGCTGCCAAGGGAGCTGACCACGGGGCTATAGGTTTGGACAGGTCCAGCTCCGCTCCCTGACCTTGGGCCGGGGGAGGACACAGGGGCTGGACACTGAGCTCATCACCAGCGGCTAATGATATAATCAGTCATGTCTATGTGATGAAGCGCCAATATCAAAAATCCTAACCCCACAGGTTTTGGAGAGCTTCCACGTTGGTGCACACAGGGAGAGCTCCCAGGCTGGGCACACAGGGAGGAGCCTGGGAGGTAGTGTGCCCAGCATGGGAGCCCTGAACCCCTTCCCCATACCTTGCTCTATGCCTCTCTTCCTTCTGATGGTTCCTGAGCTGTATCCTTTATAACAAACTAGTAACCTAATAAGTAAACCGTGTGCCTGAGTTCCATGGACACTCTAGTAAATGGCTGAACCCAGTAAGGACACACCCAGCTGGTGTCAGAGAATTGCTTGGTGTGTGTGTGTGGGGAAACCCATATATCTGGAAAGTGCTGAGTCAGAGAAGAGAGGTAAAGGGAAGCTTTCTTCACAATACTACAGCTAAAAAGTCCTGAACACATGTGCGAAGGCCAAAGTTCTTACACACTTCTATATGGATGGGAACTAAAGGTCCAGCCTGTGAAGGCATTTTAAACCTGAGCCATGTTCACTGGGCAAGCCGTTTTTGTTGACCTCTGAGCAATTACCTTGTGCAGCTGTAACTCAACATTCTGCCAAAATACCTTGGACACACCAATTAATCTCTATGCTCAAAGATACCACTCATAAGTATTTAACTTTTTGAAATGTTTATTTATTTTGAGAGAGAAAGAGTGTGAGTGGGGAGGGGCAGAGAGAGGGAGAAAGAAAATCCCAAGCAGGCTCCGCGTTGTCAGTGCAGAGTCGCACAGGAGGTTCGATCCCACTGTGAGATCATGACCTGAGTTGAGATCAAATGTCGGATGCTTAACCGACTGAGCCACCCAGGTGCCCCACAACTACTTAATTTTTAATAGGTACAGTTGGATATTAGTAAGCAAAATAAGAAAATCAGGTATTACGCTGTTAGAGTATGCCTCTATTCATATTTGTGATAAAGATATTCAGAAAACCTAAAAGCCCATCACCTAACCATATCTCCAAATACAAATACAAACGACATTTCTCAATTGTGTCATTTAAAAAAAATTCAGTCAATGCTTCATTTCGGTGGTTACTATAGGCAGGTGGGATTTGAAGCAGGAAATTAAAATCCTAGAATGATGTCCAGCATATACACAGAAATACATATATAGCTTCAGCCACACACGCAACATCTCCTGACCTTTCAGCATCTACAAGAGAAACTCCTTTTTCCAATCTTTGTGGGAAATGGTACTCTCCTCTCCACCCACCTCCCATAGACAATAATTGCCATTGTCATTGCCAATAAATTGAGAAAATATATTATCAAGAAGCTGATTAATTCACCAGCAGCAAAAACGTGTGCGTGTACATGTTTCATTTCAACCATATATGTGCACCTGAGAAAAGAGCCCTTCCTACACTTTCTGCTGCTGCGCTCTGGGCAGCACTTAGTGGATATACGTGACCTCCCAAGCCCACACCGCCACTCCCATCCCCAGAGCACGTTCAGGGTCGTCCGGCAACATGAGACTGGGTCCAGTACACTCGGACAAGGTTAAAATTGAAATAGTCCTCTCAGTGTGCCGAGCCCGGACCAACTTGTTCCTTTTCATTTACAGGTGATACCTTCATTCCTTTTCTTGGGATGCCTTTCCTTCCCCTAATCCAAATGCAGGACTGTTCCCTCAGGGAGGCTGCTGGCTATTTGATCACCTCTCTGCTTCCATGAGCAGCTCTGGCATTCTCGTCTGCTAATTTAGAACTGCATCCCGAGCCCTCCCAGATCACCCAGAGCAAGTCACAGATGCAGGACTCTAGCAGACAGCTCCATAGACAAGAAAACATATGTAGATCACCGATTCTCTGCTTTCATGAAATATGTCACCTGTTTTCCTTAAAGCTACATGTAGATACACACATTCTGTCTAAAGAAGTGCTATTCTAAATAGGTATCTTTTCCTGTGCTGTTGACACGCAGTATATCCTCCCTGGTCAGGTATGCTGGGTCAGGTATGGATGTAGAATATTTTCCATTTATGATGGGTTTATCAGGATGTAACCCCATTGTAAGTCAAGGGAGATCTGTATTAAGAACTGATAGTTGAACACTTAAGAAGCAATTTCGAATCAAACCCTTCTTTGTCCAGAACCATGGCAAACAAGAATCAAGTGCAGTCATTGATGTGGGGCAGTGACAGTCCCAGGAATGGTGGACAGAGAGATGAAGAGCTTTGGCCCTTCCATTGAGAAACCAAAGACACTGGGCTGGCAGGGAGCCCCGGTCCCATCTCTGCCTGGTCTGATGCGTTCGGGTTCCTTTTGGTCCCAACTCTAGGGGAGACACTGTCCAAGGCTCCCGGGATGCTGACCAGCCCAGGGCTGCCCAGAATGCCCTCATGCTCCCCTGCCTTGAATGCAGCCAGGTTAACAATGGATGGAGAAAAGTCAGTATTCCAGGAAGGAGCTGGTGAAATCATATGTCCCGCATGGAAGGAGGGAGGATTCCCACAATTCTAAAACCTTGACACCAGAAACCAGTCAGCGATGGAATGACTCCCAGATTTATCAGCCCCTGTCCTGTCTGCACACATAGCCGGCGGGGAAGTACTCAAAAGACACTCCAGGAAGCAAATGTGTTCAAGTTCGTGGGCTCTTTCGAAACTTGAAGGCAGGGGAGCCTGGGTGACTCAGTCGGTTGAGTGTCCAGACTTTTGATTTCAGCTCAGGTCATGATCTCATGGTTTGTGAGTTTGAGCCCTGCATCGGGCTCTGTGCTGACAGCATGGAGCCTTCTTGGGATTCTCTCTGTCCCTCTCTCTCTGCCCGTCCCCTGCTCATGCTCTCTCTCAAAATAAAGAAATAAACTTTAAAAAAGCTTGAAGGCAAACACTGGAAATACACGATGCAGGTTGCTACTTGCTATTTGTACTTGCATTCTGTCTCACTGCACTCGGTTCCCTCTCCTTCCCAGTACATAAGGTGTGGCTTCCCCGGGGAACCCTCCTTCACAGTTCAGCAAAGTGAGGCCCAAAGGTGTGGGAATCCAATGTGCCACACAGTGACCTGGCGGCCTCACCAGGGCCCTGCCATCTGACCTGGGTGTCCACATGCAGTGGTGATAACCAGTGATGACTGCAATTACCAAGTGCATATTATGTGACCCCACTCTTTACATCTCTGACGACCTTAATCCTCACAATAACAACATGGACAATAACACTGATTTTGCAGTGAGACAAATAATCTCACATTCAGTGGGGTCACGGTCCACGGCTGCTGGCGGAAAAGTCCGGATGAGAAGTCTGATCTGTTTTCTTTCAGAAAGGTCGAGTGCTTGTTTGGACGACGGCGCCCTCAGCCGGGCCTGCCTGCCCTGATAGTCAAGCTCCTGGCGGTGCTCTGGCCAAAGCCACCCTCCCTCCACGCCGGCATCCTCGTTCACAGGCAGCTTCCTCCACTACCAGGGCCGAAGAAATGGTGCACATGTCACCCCTGGTGGCCAGCCCAGGGGCGGGCTCCCAGGGACCAACTCGGAATGTGGCCCAGGGCCACCAGTGGGGACAGGGGGTTAGCTGTGCAGAGCAGTCAAGGGTCACTTCCAGAAGCGAAATACTCCATCTAAGAGATGGGTGTCAGGACCTAGTCACGAGGCAAAACAAGATTCAGGAAATCCCCGGGACACGTAGGCTGGGGGTGACGCGGGGAGCCTTGGAGTAGAAGACTGGTTTGCGAAGGACTAGGCCCAGGCTGCTCATTTCATAGGTTGCTCTTGAACGTGGATCCCACTTCCTAAGGAACGTTAGCTTCTGGTACAGATACATAAGTTCTTCACTCCAATTCTGTGGGCCACGCGGCAGGTAGGTGTCCCGACCTGCCAATAGTCATCTTACGGTGTTCATTTTATGATGGTTCGAGCAAAGCTCAATCCTAAGCCGAGGCTGAATGGACAGAACCTATAGGAACATGGTAAGCCCATGATCACTCACAGCCGTGCCCACTTCCTATATGTTCCTGGAGCAGCCAGTGGCCAGGCCTACAAGTGACCCAGAATGTTGCCAGAAGTGACTTTCAGGGACCACCTCCTTCTTCTTTTTTTTTTTTAGTTTTTTTTTTTTTTTTCAGTTTATTTATTTTGAGAGAGAAAGTAAGAGCACACAAGCAGGGGAGGGGTTAGAGAGAGGAGACACAGAATCCCAAGCAGGCTCTGTGCTGTCAGCACAGAGCCCAATACAGGGCTCAAACCCATGAACTCTGAGATCATGACCTGAGCCAAGATCAGTGGGATGCTTAACTGACTGTGCCACCCAGGCGCCCCAACAAATTCCCCCTTCTTCCCGTGAGGGCCATGTGACAGCCTGGAGCATCGCAATACTCAAAGAGTATGTCACAAAGTCCAGGGCCGATCTCAGAATGAAATGTAGATAGCTCAGTGGGCAGACAGCACTACCACTACAACCAAAGCAAACAAGCAAAAGAAAAAAATAAATAAATAAATAAAGTTAAGATAATGATTAATTGCAATCACTGGACTTTGATTCCAGAGAGATTTAGTTGTTTAATCTATGTTCTTTAGAGAACTGTCAAATAGTTCTATCCTCCTGCCCTGCCTCCCCAAGAAAGGAGAGCCCCTCATTTCCCTCAGGTATTGTGCTCATTGAAATTCAAGAACTGGAATCTGATGTTGGGTGAACACCACCTAGCAAGAGTGTAAATTGTCCTTCTTTCTTGGACTGTGTCCTGCCCCGTTGTTGCAAGGAAGCATCTAGATGGCACCTAAGTATCTCTCAGGTCTGTTCAGCTTGGTGAAGCATATACGACACAGGAAAAGAATTTTCCTCTCTGGAAAAGTAACAGCCTACCCGAGGAGGGCAAGGACCTGAGCTACACATTAGAGAAAAAAAGTACGGACTCAGGGGTACAATCTCTATTTGTGCCATTAGAAGACGATTGGGGGGAAAGAAGACCAGAAACATACTCACAAAACATCACTCAACAAAAAAGGCAAAAACTAACTGCATCTTTCACCTTGGCCATTTACCGTGTTTCTTCTCCAGACCCCTGGTACAGACCCCTAATTCTTCTGTGTGATGTCATAAAGCAGGCAGAAGCCAAGCCCAAGACACTATGCAAACAGCTGGCCATTCCGGAAGGTTCTCACTTCCCGTCAATCCTAAAAATATGAGTCCAAGCACAATGGAGCTGAAGAGGGAAAATCCAGGTCACAGGCCAAAAGTCCATCACTCACGAGCACTGTGCTCTCCGAAGGGCAAATTGTTAAAGGTAAATTAGACACTGGGGAGTCTTTATTATCACATTCACCATTAACGCTCTGTTTCCATGAATTTAACTCCGTAAAGGTAAAATCCATTCGTGTGGCCAATAACTTCCTTCCTTCGTCAAGTACTGACTGAACACTTACCACACACCTGACATCGTTCCGGGTCCTGGGAATACAGATGCTAGAAAACAGACACGAGTCCCACCACCTAAGGATAAAGTCCCTTCCACCAGCGTTGGTAAAGGGTTACCGCGCGAACCCTAAGGTAGCAAGGACGGAGATGAAACTTTTTATTGCCTCTGGAAAAATAATTCCCTCCACAGAGATGCCGAATGGGCTCCAGGGCAGAGACATCGCGAAGAAAAAGCAATTGTGAGCTCCTGGTGGAAAGGGGCGCCCATTAACTGAGAGGAAGGAACCCCACCAGAGACTCAGCGTCTTGCAAGAGAGGGTAGGGACAGGCAGGGGTAACAGCGGTACAAGGTGCCGTGGGTGTCCCCAGACAGAGAGGATCTGCCTCAGCTGATGCAGTGGCCAAACCAGGAAGTGTCCCAGAGGCCAGACACTCTCCTACGACAGTTATGCCCACTCTTGGCAGAAGAGAAGGATTTTAAAACCAGATCTCTGTGTACATGCAAGACAGTCAACTAGAAGGCATTCAGCTCTAAGAAGAGCCCGATTTCCAAGGTATCAGGATGGGGAAAGTCATTCCAAGAGAAAGTACCCAGGCGATTCCAAGAAATGGCACATCTCCCAGAACCGAAATGCCCTGGAGAGAGGAGCCGGCTTTCCAGGATGTGGATGGAAACAGGGTTTAACCGGAAAGACGGGACGTTCCAGATGGGGCAGGCAGGGTCTGATTATCCAGATGTGTCCCTCTTGCACCTTGAGCGAGGGGGGAGCACCTGGGCGACTTTTGTTTGTGCTAACAGCTCTCCGGAACCCACCTGGATTCATTCTGAATCCAATTCTTTGGAGTCTCATCAGGGAATGAATGGAGATCCTGAGGACTTCTTATTCTTATGACAATGATTTCTCAATTAAGGGAAATGGAGTGGTAGCTTCCGATTAATGCCCCAGGAGAAGGATGCTCCCAGGACAGGTTCCCTGTGAACCTAGGTTTCAGGGTTTCAGGGACAGAGGGAGGCTCACAAGCTGGGCATGAGAGAGAGAGGGGGGTGGCTATGGGCTTGATTTTTACTCTCTCTCCATATGCACGTATACTGCTTCATCATCGAATATCTTACCTGGCACGCATCAGGTGCTCAGTAAATTTTAGTTGACTACCTAAAAAACTGGAGTCCCCAGCCTCCAATAAATCAAGCTGTAGAATTTTCTAGAAAGTCAGCCAGGCAGAGTTCCCAAACTCCATAGTGGCTACTGAGCCTCCAATCCTTCCCTCCCTTGGAAAAAGGCCCACCAGGCAGGTTACACACAGGCCGCCAGGTGGATAAAGGCCAGACTAATTCCAACAAGGGCTGACATGAGTCCCGGAAGGAGGGCTCTGAAGGAAGCTTACCCGGCAGGCCAGACCCGTGCCCGTGTGGGCCTCTCTGACCGAATCGGGCCTTAGGAGTCATCCCTGAGATCACAGGGATGATGGAAGGATGCAATTCCGTCCCCATCCAGGAAGTGCGTGGGGCATCTCCGCTCTGAGAAATCTCTCTCCCTTTGAAAGCACACTCTTCCTCTACCCCAGAGCCTCAGGCCTCCCCGCTCAACTGCGGGTGCAGCTGAACCTCTCAGGAGAAGACGCTGCTTCATACATCACACCTCCACCCCCATTCCCCCATGGTCTGGCACATGGAGACACTGGAACACAAAGAGCGAGGCTTGGTGGGAAGCGGGCTCTGCACTGCAGCGGGCTCCATTTCCAGATGGAAGATGAAAAGAGAGTACGTTTCTCAAGTCACGGGCTCCCTGCTCACATCTCCAAGGAGCAGACACCAAGCCCTTGACAAGGAGGGATGCAGTATTCCCTTGAACAAACACTCCTTGTCTGCTGTGTCCAATGCCCTGTGTGCTGGTCAAAGAGTAATTCAGAGAGAGAGAGAGAGAGAGAGAGAGAGAGAGCGAGCAAGCGAGCAGGGTGCGTGGGCTAGAACACGAACATTCACTGGGATTGCTCATAAACCCTGCATCACACCCATGAGCTTCAGACTATCAAGCCCACTTCACAGATGAGAAAACCAAGGCTCAGATGGGTTACAATACCCACCCTGAAGTCACACAGTTATTAACGGAGCCTCAGTTCCTACCCTAGTGAGGCTAAAAAATCCAATGTCCTCTTCGTTTTTTAGCCCCCAAGATTAAAAACGAACATGTGATCCCTTGTCTCAAGGAGCCTAGAAATAAATTGGAAAGACAGACACGTACTTGACCCAACTATGAAATAAAACCAAGTAAGATCAGTTTTCAGGAGGAAAAAACACACACACAGACAAGAGAAGATCCAAGGGTAACAACTTATTTTAATTGCCTGTAGCAATCGAAAGACCCAACCAAAAGATCAACCGAAAGACCCAATAGAATGGTCTTCCCAGACTATCTTAAGATAAAAACAAAAACAACAAAACAAACACCCAAAATGCAAAACCAAACCAAAACAAAAAAAGCCACACACAGAATGGGCAGGAGGCGCAATCAGTGGGGCATATAAAGGAGCCAGTGTCACGGTGGGTTCCCCATGTGCTCCAAGGTGGGTATAAACCATTTTGCTCCATGCAGACTCTGGCTGGTTGGGCGTCCGCAGCTGGGACTCACGACACCAAGCCCCTACATGGGAAGCATTCCCCGTGCGAAGGTGCCTTGAGCCATCTGACACCCACCATTTCCAAGAGGCCACAAACCCCCTGGGATTGTTCTTTCATACATTCAAAATACACCCCCCAGGAGGGAAGGACCAATGACCTGTGCCCCCATCTCCTCTGGTCCCTGCCCCAGGAAAGGTCAGGACTATTATTAAAGTCGCTCTTGGTCAGAATGAAATGCAGGCTTGGCAAGTATCGGTTACCACTCCCTGGCATGTCCTGCGGGGGCCACTGGGCGGGTTCCCAGCTACACTGCCAGCACCCAACTATTGAACCCACTCAGGCATCGTCAGCTCATGGCAGGATCCCGGAGAGGATTAGCCGGACATGTGCGGACAGTGCCCTCCCACAGGGGAGAATGAGGAGTCTGGAGGACCGACCCAGAGACAGGAGCACCTGGCAGCGGGGCATATAATATTAGCCGTGTCGACGAAAGTGAAACCCACAACCTTGTTCAATGACTTCTGAAGGCAGCAGGACATTCTGTCCCAAGGGACAGGTTGGGCTCACTTTTCCTTGCTCTCAATCTCCAGCCTGAGACCTTCCGTTAAAGATCGCGTTTAAAATTATATAAAGAAGAATAACTCATTCCAAAAAATGTTCACTTGGAAGAGCTGGTTAACCGAGGCTTAAAAAAATAATAATAATAAGTTAATTTAAGAGTACCTATAATAATAAGTTAATTTAGGAGCACCTGGGTGGCTCAGTCGGTTGAGCGTGTGACTCTTGAGTTCAGCTCAGGTCGTGATCCCATGGTCGTGGGATCGAGCCCTACCTCGGGCTCCTTGCTGAATGTGGAGCTTGCTTGCAATTCTTTCTCTCCCCCACAGGCGCCTGGGTGGCTCAGTTGGTTAAGCGTCCAACTTCGGCTCAGGTCACGATCTCATGGTTTGTGTGTCGGGCTCTGTGCTGACAGCTTGGAGCCTGGAGCTTCCTTCGGATTCTGTGTCTCCCCCTCTCCCTGCCCCTCCCCGCCCACACTCTGTTTCTCTCAAAAATAAACAAACATTAAAAAAATGTAAAAAAAAAAAAACATTAAAAATAGATTCTTCCTCTCCCACTGCCCTTCTCCCCGACTTGCACTCTCTTTAAAATTAAAAAAATGTTTTAAAAAATAAGTAAAGCGTAATATAGTGGAAAAGGGTATGTTAGACTTTAGGAGAGAGTGTATTCTGGTTCTCTTCCTAAAGGAGATCTAAAGATACTCTTTCATCACTGATCTTAACAATGAATTATATCTAAGTTGTATCCACCGTTTCCAAAAATGCGACGTATGCTTCCTTGGATGAAAAGGCCCATGTGTTCTATGACCAATAAATTAAAAACTCACTGCTCACCGTGGCGTCCCCTGTGCCTGATGTGGCCCGGACAGGCAACAGGTTATTTGTTGAATGAATGTAAGAAACAGGAAAGGTAAGAAGCTCAAGGAAGAAAAGCCAAGGTTGGAAGAACACAAGGACTTCAGGGATAAAACCCGCTCTTGAGCAGCGAGCATCCCTACAGCTAAGGAAACACGAAACACTAATGGGTTTAATTATCTGCTGAAAGGAAACCAGCATGAGTGGCGTGAATGGTCAGAGCATCAGGGAAGCAAACCAGAATAGCTGAGACCTGGGAAATCACAAAGAGCAACCATGAGTGTTTTGGTTCCACATGGGAACCAGGAACAGGAGGTCGGGTCTGGGCTCGCCTGCCGCTGGGAAAGGCAGCGTGAGCGGGCGGGCACCTCAATGCCTCTTTGTTCTGTGCTTCTTGTGAACACCTGAACTCTTCCAAGCGCAAAGGATAGAGCAAGCACCAGTTCAGGACAGGGGAGGCGGCTGCAGGGGTCCAACCGATTCAGCTGCTTCCGAGACCAGGAGAGTTCGGTCCCTCCCGCTACCATCAGTTTGACCCACGGAAAAATCTGAGGAGTCAGAAGGACAGGAAGGCATGAGCCGACACTGAAGGACAGAGGGCTATCTATCCCAGAGGCACAGCGGCCCCAGGGTGGGAGGCACCGATGCTAGAGCCCACCTGTCGAGGCCACATGGGCTCCACCGCCCACTGGGGGGGTGATCTGGGTGGCTTTTCTGACCTCTGGGCTTCAGTTTCCTCCCCTGTAAATATAGGATAACAACAGTGCATAGCATAGCATAGCACAGTCAAGTCGATTCACTGGTTAACAGGTTAAGAACCTGTTTTTATAACAAGAAGATCCCCTAAACATGTAAGACACAGACGGTGGAGGCAAGAAATCATGACCTTTCTGAAGGACTCTAAGCAACACTGTCATTTAAATGAATCCTGCAGAAGCAGCATTAATCCTGTGGGCAAATGCAATTATTAGACGTGGCCCGAATGCACTTCGTATTCCAAAATGCAGAAAGGTCATTTTGTGGGAGAAGGATTAGGGATGATTTTCCTCCTAGCCCTTTGGGCATCTCAGCTCTAATAAAAAGGTGAGTCGGCATGGAGGGAGAGTAAAAGAAATCAAAATTATAATCACCTTTGGTTTCGATATCCAACCAGACGATAATATTCCTTACTGTTCAGGAACAGTAATGGGAGAAAGAGAATTTTATCTTTAGGAAATGGCACTGTTTTCCTGTGAGGAAATGAGACTAAGAAAAGTTGCTTTTATGTGCCGTGCCCACACACGCATGTGTGTGAAACGGGTAGAATGTCAATGATAATTCTCATGGATAACACAGTAAATGACGAAGTAGGTAAGAAGGCGTCCAATGAACCACGACTCGAGCTTGAAGCCACATGGTCTTCTCAGCTGACTTTCTGATTTCGTCCTTTGTCATCCCAACCCAACTCTCCTGTCACCTCCAAAACGGCACCACAGGAAGGGAAGGTCTTGGTTAACCGGTCTTCATCTTCGGTCGCCTGGAATTACCAGGACCCCTCACGTGGAGGGTAGGGGTAGGAACTCAGGACCCTTCCGGAAGCCACACTCATCTGTGGCACATAAGTTCAGGAATTCCTTAACTATTAACTATTAGATACAAGGCACTATCACAGAACCTTCAGGATCAGTAAGACGTGGTTCTTACCGTCAAGAAACGCACCATCTCAGGAGAAATGGGTAAATATGGTACATAAAGTTAACATTTACAGGACAGTTTATACGTACAGGCACATGCTAGATGTTTCCCCTAAATTACCTCCAAGCATAAAGCTGCACGGACTTGGCTTTGATTCCGATTTTACCACTGCGTGACCTCTGTCGCTTCTGGGCAAGTTACCGAACATCTCCGGCTCGGGTTCCCACATGCGGCTCGGATGACTCAGTGAAAACTCAGAAGACATGCGGGAACAAGTGTGAGACTCCAACTTATCACTGTCCCCACTATCAACATATTTCACAGTAATCATGAGAGATGGGTATTTGCTATTGAAGAATCTCAACCACAAAGTGGTTACTAATTCGTCCATGGTCACAGCACCCCCTCCTCCCCCGGCAAGAAACCAGATGCAGCGAATGACTGGCCCAAAGCGTGGCCACCCCCAACATCTCTGACATTTGCCATGGCTCCCTGCAGGGGAGGAAACAAAACACAACAATCTTTCTCGACCTACTTCACCTTTTCTACTGACAATCTTTTCTAATTCGGTTTCTTACACTTGGCAAACCGATTACCCAACGAGATATAGGAGATTCTGAGAAGGCTCACTACACATCTGCTCTCCATACATACACAGTTACTGGAAAGGAAGCCAGGCCACCGCACGTAGTTCTGCACATTGAAATTGCGTGCCAACGACCATCCTTCTGGCTTATGGAAAGCCAAGAGAAGAAGCTACAGCCAGAAAAAAGCTGTGACAGGTTGGACAGGAGTGTGAAAGGCCAGGGCAGAAAGGCATCGCTCCATTCTAGGAGCTGAGTGCTGGGGTCTGGGGTCTCCACGGGAGCCGCTGGGTCCCTTGATGTAGGACTTGGGGGGCCGTGGGCAACGTTTTAAATCCATCTTTGGAGGCTTCACTGTGATGCTCACATATCCCCGTCTCCAAATGGACCGCGATCCAGAAACGAACACGCAGGCGACTGCAGGGCCCTTTGCACACGGACCCGAAACATCTCCCAGCTCCTCAGGGCACCTTTGCTCAGCTGTGCCGCTGAGAGAGAGAGGCTGCTCTGTTCAGCATCTGCAGTGAGCGGCAACAGCTGTCAGAAACAACTTGTTTAAAAAGAGAAAAAGCCAGGGCACCTGGGTGGCTCAGTTGGTTAAGCATCTGACTTCGGCTCAGGTCATGATCTCATGGCTCATGAGTTCAAGCCCCACGTCAGGGTCTGCGCTGAGGACTCAGGAGTCTGAAGCCTGCATCGGATTCTGTGTCTCCCTCTTTCTCTGCCCCTCTCCTTCTGGCGCTCTGTTTCTCTCTCTCCCAAATATAAAAATAAACATTAAAAATTTTAAAATAAAATGAGAAAAAGCCAAACTTTTAAGAACCACAATCCTTGGAAACCTAATGTTATCAAAAATACTATCAAGAAAAAGCTTGACCAGGGGCCCCTGGGGGGCTGTTGGTTAAGCATCCGACTCTTCACTTTGGCTCAGCTCATGATCTCACCGTTCATGGGATCAAGCCCCACATCGGGCTCTGTGCTGACAGTACAAAGCTTGCTTGGGATTCTCTCTCTCTCTCTCTTTCTCTGCCCCTCCCTCGCTTGCACTGTCTCAGTCTCTCTCAAAATAAAGAAAAGTCTTGACCACATTATTAAGTCCACCCAAAGGAATGGAGAGTAGGACCCCACAGGTATTATTTGCAGCAGCTGCAGGTGGACATAACCCAGCGCACCCTCACGGCTGGGCCAACAACATGTAGCGTGTGCTCGGTGGAACAGCATTCAGCCATAAAAGGAATGAAACTCGGGACACGCCAGGATGAACCCCAAAGACGCCATGCTATGTGAAATAAGCCAGGCACAAAGACAACATATTCTGTGATTCCACTTACTTGACGTAACTAGAAACTGTAGACACACAAAACTGGACAAATACCAGGAGCTGGGGGGGATTACTGCTTTGAGACGTGCAGAGTTTCCGCGTGGGGTAATAACGTTTTTGAAATAGACGCTAATAACGCCACAACACTGCGAAAATAACGCATGCCACTGACTTGTGCACTTAAAATAGTTAAAAGGATAAACTGTCTGTCCTGTTTATTTTACCTCCATAAAAACATATCTTTAAAAGCCTGTCGTGCGCAATTCTAGCTATTACAAAACCACCAACTTGTAAAGGAAAATGCATCCCTTCCCTGGAGTGTGAGGCGTTTGCAGTAACTGTCGCACAGGACTAAGCTGCTTACGTTAGGAGCAAAGCTAATAAAAACAAGAGCATTAAATCCTCTCTGCTGGAGAGAGAACAGGTCAAGGAAAGTCACAGAGAATCTTTTGTTTGACACACCAGGGCCCTTGTGAAGAACCAGGCGAGTCTACGGCGAACACATCGTGCAAATGCGAGGCCCATAATCAGAGCACCCGAGGGTCCCCTGCCCATTAAGGAAGCCAGAGAGAACAGCGCTGGATCGCTGTCCACTCTGTCACGTGGTCCCAGGGCATCTTGTTAAGAGGCACCCATGTGCCGGACCTGGTGTCAGCCGCAGAGAGGGGCTGGGGAGGCTCCGAGGTGCCTCGTAGGGCCAGCGGCAGGTTCCCACAGGCTCGCGTCTTGTGACCCCAAGCCCGGCCCCTATGGGCGGCACTGGAGCCCTGCCACAGGCAAAGCCAAGCAGGCGCACTCTGACACACCCGAACGAGGGACGTGTGTCTTTCCCTCCCCATCACAGACCTCGAGCCCCAGCCACCTCCGTCACCACCATGTGACATGAGTGTCAGGAGTCAGATACAGACACAGCATGCTTTCTGCACACACTTTTTGGCCAGTTTTCCTGTTTCTCTTATTTACAGAGCTTTCCCAACAAACTGAGGATACTAATACTCTCATGTTAAGTGCACCGCAATTATTTTTCTCCCCCAGAATGACGTGTGTACCGGTGAGTGTTTTAAATGCCGCTATGTCCCTACACAGATGAGTACTTGTAATGTCCTCAAATGTCATTGTTCCTTTACAGTTGCGCTAAGTTTTACTGAGGAAATTCTTTCTCAGCCTGAGCGCATAAAGATTCCCACTACTCTTAAGTTTTTTAAAAATGCTGTTTTCCACCTTCAGGGATTTAATTGAACTGAAATTGATGATTGAGAATAGTAAGGGGGTAGGGATCCTCCGGTCACCCCCACCCAGACCCGTGGGTCCTCGGTGATCTGCTGTGACTTCTCTGTGCTGCACTGAATGTCCATAAATGAGTGGGTCTCTTTATGAGACGTCTGTTCTGGTCCTTAGGTCTATATGTCCATGAATCAATAACACACCTTCCTAGTTGTGATGACTCCTAAAAGAAGCCTTGTTATCACCCACCCACAGTAAAGTTAGAAGCCCTCTGGGGCCGCTGGCTGGCTCAGTCGGTGGAGAGTGTGATGCGTAAGCTCAGGGTTGTAGGTTCAAGCCCCAGGTTGGGAATAGAGATCACTTAAAAATAAAATCGTAAAAATAAAAAGAAAGTTAGAAGCTACCTGTCTAGTCCTACCAAAACTCTGAAAAATTTGGTCACATCTGCATTAAATTTAAAGATAACTTTGATAACGGACACCTCTGCAAGTTAAGTCCTCTGATTTGTGATTGTGGGAGAGGGCTCCAATTATTTATGCCTTTTTCATGTCCTTCAGCAACATCTTATAATGACAAGTAATCTAGTTTAACTTACTCCTAGATACCTTTTGATTTCTGCTATTACTGTCAGTGGGATTTCTTTTTACATTACGCTTCCTGATTGATTTCTATACTTGGCACAAGATACTATGACATTGTATCTGTTGACCTCACACTGTATCTCCCAGCTTGAAGAACTCCTTCATTTTATTTTATTTATTATTTTTTAATTTTTTAATGTTTATTTATTTTTGAGAGAGAGATAGAGTGTGAGTAGGGGAGGGACGGACAGAGAGGGAGACACAGAACCCGAAGCAGGTTCCAGGCTCCGAGCTGTCAGTACAGAGCCAATGTGGGGCTCAAACTCACACACTGTGAGATCATGACCTGAGCCGACCTGAGCCGAAGTCGGATGCTTAACCGATTGAGCCACCCAGCCTGTTTTATTTTTGTTTATTTATTCATTTTGAGAGAGAGCACACTCATGCACAAGTGGGGGAGGGGCAGAGAGAGAAGGATGGAGAGAATCCCAAGCAAAGTCCACGTTCAGGGCAGAGCCCGACTTGGGGCTTGATCCCAGAACCCTGGGATCATGAACTGTGCTGAAATCAAGAGTCAGATGCTTGGGGCGCCTGGTGGCTCAGCTGGTTAAGTGTCCGACTTGGGCTCAGGTCATGATCTCACAGTTTGTGGGTTCGAGCCCTGCACTGGGCTCTGTGCTGACAGCTCAGAGCCTGGAGCCTGCTTCAGATTCTGTGTCTCCCTCTGTCTCTCTGCCCCTCCCCTACTCGAGCTTGATCTCTCTCAAAAAAATAAACATAAAGAAAAAAAGAGTCAGATGCTTAACCGACTGAGCCACCTAGGCTCCCCAGAACTCATTCATTTTAAAAGTTGATAAGTCTGTGCGGATTCTCCGTTCGGGTAATTTGCATATAGGCATGGATTTCATTGCTCTGTTTCAGTGTCTCCATTTGTTTCTTTGTTTACTGTTCTGTTGCACTAAGACCCCACTAACAAGAGGCACTTGGGTGTGATTCTGGGCTTTTATGGACATGACTCTGTTATTCCTGCGTTTATGACGGATGCTGTACATTTTTGACAAATACATTACAAACTGGTTATGGAGGTTTCTGGAAAGTACTGGTTCAGGAAGAGTTTTGTTGTTTTATCGTTTCTTTTGCATCATACGAGTAGAGAATTGTATATATTCTTGTGGTCACTGGTGAGATGCCCATCTTTTCTCCTTAACTCTCTGAATGTGTTAAAAATTCTTTATCACGTAACGATGGTAAAGCATCCTTGCACAATCATAATAAACCCAACTTGGTCCTAACGTTTGTTTGTTCGATGTTTATGACAAATGGCTAAATTTGACTGTTTTACATGGACCTTGTGGTTGTACAGTAACATGAAATATGCCTATATTTGGATTTCTTGGGCCGTCTCCCGCAAAGCCACGAGCCACTGCAAGAGGAGTGGGAGAGCTCTGGGCGCTACCTCTCCAACAATTTATACAAAGACAGCAATTATTTGCTCCTTGAAGGTTCTGTGACACTCATCTGCAAAACCCCTGAGCCCTTTCGAGAGGGGGGTATTGATTACTGACTCCATTCTTCCCGAGTTATGGCATGCCTAAGATTTTGTGTTTTGCCAAGAGTTGAAATCTGTTTCATTTTGTTTTCCTCTTTCAACTATTCTTTCTTATTTCTTCAGATTTCTCTACCTAAAACTTTTGAGTGCTATCTACACTACTCACAGAGCTATACATTTGGTCAAGTCACAGAACATTCCTCACACACCTGCAGGACAAAGTAATCTCAAGGTTCGTTTTCTTTCTGATGGTGTCAGTTTGGTCTATTTTTTTTTTAAAGACTGAATTTGTTTAGAGCAGTTTTAGGTTTACAACAAAATTCAGAGGAGGGTATGGAGTTTTCTCATAAACCCACTGCCACCTACATGCATAGCCTCCCCTATGGTCAATATCACTCACTGGGTTGGTCCATTTTTTACCGCTGATAAACCTATGCTGATAGACCATAACCACCCAAAGTCCATTGCTGACCTAGGGTTCACTCCTGGTATTGTATGTCCCACGGGCTTGCACAACTACATCCATCGTTATAATATCATACGTCTTTATGACGTCAGTATTGTTACTGCCCTTAATCTTCTCTGCTCCACCCAGTCATCTTTTTCCATCGCCATCCCTGGCAACCACTGGTCTTTCTACTGCCTCCATAGTTTCTCCTTTTCCAGAACATCGCAGAATTGGAATCCTACAGCATGTCGCCTTTTCTGACTGGCTCCTTTCACACAGTACCATGCAGGCCAGCTTCCTGTCCTTCCGTTGCTTGACAGTTCACCTCTTCTTAGTGCTGAGGAATATTCCATTGTCAGGATGAACCAGTCTATTTATCCATCCACTGAACAAAGGACGTCTTGGTTGCTTTGAAGCTTTGGTAATCATGAAAAAGGCAGCTATATGCATCCCTGGGTTGGCTTCTGTGTGGATGTTAAGTCTTCAGCTCTTCTGGGTAAACACCATGGTGCACAACTGCTGGGTCGTACAGTGGGAGTAAGCTGAGTTTTGTAAGAACTGATGAACTGCCCTCCAAAGCGTCTGTGCCATTTTGCATACCTCCCCCCACCCCCACCAAACAGTGAGCATTCCTGTTGCTCCACATCTGTGACAGCACTGGGTGTTGCAATTTTGTCTTTGTTTTTGTGACCCTTTATCCATTTAAATACTTCATATTTTCACATTTACAGGCATGAAGCTGTTCACAGTTTTCTCATTTGAACTCTCTGACATGCTCTCTTCACATTGTCTTCCTAGTTGCCGCCTTCCTCCCGAGCATCTCTACTAGAGAAATTTGCGGTTTTCGCTTGACTTTGCAGAAGACAGGCATTTCGTTTTGTTCTTACCTGTTGATACCTTCTTCACCATTCTCGTAATTTCTGATCTTAATTTTTGTAACTACTCCCTCTACATTCCTTAGCGTTATCCATCTTTCATGCTTCTAATTTCCGTTTTTCTTCCAAGATTAGAAATGGAGTCTCAAATACAACATTAGCAGCAACATACAACTTCCTACCTGCGATACACTCATTTTACGTTCAATTCTAAATGACTAACTCATATTTTCATTGTGAAAATTTTCCTCTGTAATCCAGGAGTGGAGTAATCGTGTATTTTCAAGTTTCCACACATATATTTACATGTTTTTGTTTTGAACTTTTTCTGTTGACTTCTGATTTAATCACATTGGGTCGCATGAAATAGATCGCTTAAAATTTGGTGCAGGCTTTAGGACTGCCTAAAAGCATCTGACTTCAGCTCAGGTCATGATCTTGTGGTTCGTGAGTTTGAGCCTGCTTGGGATTCCGTGTCTACTTCTCTCTCTGTCCCTCCCCCACTCTTGCTCTCTCAAAATAAACAGAGAAACATTTAAAAAAAAAAAGTTCTGGGGGTGCCTAGGTGGCTCAGTCAATTAAGCATCCGACTTTGGCTCAGATCAGGATCTCAGTGTTTATAAGATCAAGCCCCGCATCGGGCTCTGGGCTGACAGTGCAGAGCCTGCTTGGGATTTTCTTTCTCTGCCCCTCCTCTGCGCAGGTGTGCACTCTCTCTCAAAATAAATGAATAAACTTTAAAAATAAATAAATTAGCTTTTTCAGTGTAATTTTTTCCTATTTTTTTGACTAAAGCATTGACATACATTTGTATATGAACATTAATACCAAAACTTAGATTATTTCACCATAAATGAGACCACTGGTAAACCATGAAATGTAATAAATTAAAATTTTTCTACCTTTCAAAGCCAACATTAACAATACTGCTCTTCCTCATTGCAAGTTTTCTAAAGGACAACCAGAAAATTATGCTTGACACAGAAAATCCTGACTATTTTATGAATCTTCTAACACTTGAGAAAACATTTCTTTGACTTCCTATGAAATTGCCCAGCTTTTATTTTTGCTACATTTCATCCTCTTTCTGCTTAAGCAATTTAAAAAATTTGATTATTCTAATTCCTCCCAGATCTAAACCCTATAATTTATTGTTCTTAATCTAGTAATCAAAACGATGAGCCATGTGCCTTTTTCCTGATCCCTCCCCCAATCAGACTAGTTCCCCCCCCTTTTTTTTTTACTGGTCCCCTTCTTAAGGGCTGCCCACCCTGTATCACAAAGTGTGCCTCTGTAGACCCAATTTGCTTTTAATCCCTGTCCTTTTTTTCCATGATGATCCCATCAGAAATTAACAGAACTGGAACAGAAGAAATCATAGAAAGGTGGAGAATTAGCAAGAGCACAGACACACAAAACCAGCCTAAGTGAAAATACAAAAATGCCACCTGGGTGGCTCAGTTGGTTAAGCGTCTGACTTCGGCTCAGGTCATGATCTTGTGGTTCATGGGTTCGAGCCCCACGTCGGGCAATGTGCTGACAGCTCAGAGCCTGGAGCCCGCTTCAGATTCTGTGTCTCCCTGTCTTTCTGCCCCTCCCCTGCTTCTGCTCTGTCTGTCGCTCTTTCTCTATCATATAAACAAACAATAAAAAAAAATGCCAACATCAACAAGATTTCACCATGGAGGGGCCCTTGATAGGTAACATCAAGTTGCCCTTAAGTTGTATCTGGAGATAAAACGCCTATAGAATGGATTTTGAAGTTTTGCTCACTGAATGGAAATACAGGTTTCCCCGGCTACTCGGAAGTCCAGGGTTCCTATGAAACGTTTCCTAAGCTAAAACGGTGTAAAACAAAGAAGCACTTACCATTAATTTATGTGACAAACATTGTGAACGTTCCAAGGACCGAAAAATCACCTCTGCGTTCTCTGATAGCTTAAGACACATCTTGCTAATGGATGAACGAAATAAATGGAGGGAAAACACAGATGCTCACAGCTCAAGGCTCTGATGGCCGGACGCTTTAGTGCTGGGTAAAGCTTGGGGTCAAGGGGCTTGGTGTGGCCATTGTCCCACGCAACACCGGCTTTTTTTGTAAAAAAGTTAACACCGAGTCTTTTTTTGTAAAAGCGGAAATCCTCTTTGGATTGCTTTAGGTTAGCAACAACAGGCAAGGAGGTAGATCTTTCGCAAAAGCGAACCAGCATAAAACAAACTTTCCAAAAGCAGCAGACACCTGTATATGAAGTGGTCACGGCCAACCATTTTTTCTTTCTGTTTGAGAATTTGTTTTCCTTAAAGGGGAGAAGAACCAAGGTCAGAATCTTTTTCTTGTTATACGGAGCCCTGGCACATGGCCAAGTGGCAGCTGGAAGTTAGGGCATCTGGGGCACGTTTTTGTCATTTCTTACCCTGGTGGTTGGTGAGCCGGTCAGACTGCGCTGGGAAGCCAGGTCCTGCCAGGTCTCGTGGGCTGACGGGGGGGGTCTGCTCTACCTGGTCCTGCAGGAGACAGGAACACAAAGGCTTTGGTCAAAAGGAGTTCACACTAGTCCACGTCCACAATTGCCCGCACTGCCTTCTTCCTCAGTTTCTTCAATTTCTTTACCTTTCTAGTTTTAAAGGATGGTTGTTTAAAATACACTGGATGGGGCGCCTGGGGCGGGGCTCAGTCAGTTAAGCATCCGACTTCGTCTCAGGTCGTGATCTCGAGCCCCGCGTCGGGCTCTGTGCTGACAGCTCAGAGCCTGGAGCCTGTGTTGGATTCTGTGTCTCCCTCTTTCTCTGCCCCTCCCCTGCTCACACTCTCTCTCTCTCTCAAAATAAATAAACATTTTTAAAATAAAATAAAATAAAATAAAATACAATGAAATAAAATACACTGTAAAAGGGAACTTAATCATAAGAAGGGGCTACCTGCTTAGCAAGAGAGTCAGGACAGAAGTTACTCTAGGTTTCTGGCTTCAGTGGCTTTGCCTGAATAGCAACTCAAAAAGAATTATTGTCAACTGCTAGATTTAGGCAATGAATATAAATAATTAGCATTCCACGGAGCTCCCAATTACTGGTAATCAAGCCCGAGGCGGTCTGTTATCTGGTAGGAAGCCTCCAGAGGCTGCCTTATCATTGCTCCCCCCCCCCCCAAAGCAGAAGGGCTCGGTGGCATTTTTTTTTTTTTCATAATTTACTGTCAAGTTGGTTTCCATATAACACCAGTGCTCTTCCCCACAAGTGCCCTCCTCCATGACCATCCCCCCCCCTTACCCTTTCCCCCTCCCTCTTCAGCCCTCAGTTCGGTGGCATTCTTTAAGACATCAGGTTGAGGACAACAATCTTAGGCAAAAGTTAAAACAGCAGTATTATGACAAATCCATAACTCTGGCAAAACATCTTCAGAAGACTTAGAACCAAGCCGATGAAAGATGCATTAAAATGCAGGCAAAGAAAATGTGCCCTTTAAGATTGACATGGTTGTAACAAAATACTAGCAGGATTAACTTGGGGTGGAAAGAGGTCACTTTTCTCTTACAGCTTTAAGAAATTTTGGAATTTTTACAAGGCACATGCATCACCTCTGTAATTCGGTTTTAGAACTCTGTCTGCAAAAAACATCTACTGTGAGAGTAACGACATATTGGCAGAAATAACAGCCAATTCAGCAACCTCAACCCTACCTCTGCACAAGAAGGAACCCCTCGGTACTGCAGACTGCCTCGGGTGGAATGTTCCACATCATGCCCGTACCAGCCACCGTGCACGCAGAGTCTACACCGCCAGCTGGACTCCCACTTTACAGATGAGGACACTGAGGCTCAGGAAGGGTATGTCCACCTTGCTACCCCCTGCTGGGAAGTGGCAGCCCAGGGATTAGAACCCAGGCAGCGGGGCTTTCAGACCCCAAGTGCCTTCCCACAAAGGTGCCCAAGAAACTCCAAAAAGCTCGTTCATTTTGAATAAGTCGCTTTATCACCCGAGTGTTCCCCAGCAAGTGGATGTCTGTCTAGAGCCGTAGGCTGGGAGCACAGAAACGGACGGGAAATGCTCTATGCCCTCTGCTGTGTGCACACCAACACACACGTATACACACCTGGTGTGAACTCACACCCATACACACCTGGGTGTGAACCCACATGTATACACAACTGGGTGTGGTCAACGCGGTGCTGGGGGCCGCTCGATAGAGCTGGGGAGGCAGACTCGGGGGCACTAGGGAAAGTCCAGAAGGGTCAGCTCCCCGACATCTACCACTTAAAAGGAGGCGGCTCACTCCCTGGGGAGGACCCAGCCACCGTCACCCCTTCCCCCAGAAAATCTGGGGAAAACAGATCAAAACCCCAAGGTGCGAGCAGGTATTCTCACTACTTCTCTCCCTCCAAATCAAACAGCGTTCTTCTTTTTAATCATGGATATAATACGTGCTAACTATGAAAATCTAGATGCTAAAGAAGAGCACAAAGAAAAACATCTAAATGAGCCTCTCTCCTCTCAGCCATGGATGGATCCTACCAGTTTTCGATGCGTTCTTCCAGAGAAAAGACAAAATGCACACACATGGTATGTCTGTCTGCGTGCAATGTCTGAATTACTTATGGAGAGCGTATAGACGACCTTCGGATCGCATGGGGGTTACAAATGATCCCACTAAAAAACAGATTCATAATCAAAGGACACATATTACTGAATTCGAGCCTATCTTTCTGAAATTCCCCATGGCAACAAAGCATCTCCATCAGTATCTCCAAGCCCTGGACCACTCTACTAGGTGGAACGTGACTTTAGTCCTTAAAGTGATGTTAACACATACTGTCCTGGTGAGCATATGGTTAATTAAGAACGGAAGTTTCTGGGGCGCCTGGGTGGCTCAGTCGGTTAAGCGTATGACTTTGGCTCAGGTCATGATCTTGTGGTTTATGGGTTTGAGCCCAGCATCAGGCTCTGAGCTCTCACATAGACAGCTGTGCTGACAGCTGTGCTGACAGCTCAGAGCCTGGAGCCTGCTTCCGATTCTGTGTCTCCCTCTCTCTCTCTGCCCTGCCCTGTTCCTGCTCTTTCTCTCTCAAAAATAAACAAACATTAAAAAAAAGAAGAAGAAGTTTCTGATTAGAAAAGAAGAGAGGAGCTGGTTTGGAGGACCTGGAGTCTGGAGACAGGAGGAAACCTCCAGGAGCCCCGCCAAGGTGCTGAGGACAGAGCTGGGCTGTTGGGGTTAGTGCACAAGGTGGTACCTCCCACACCCCACACCCCCAAATGCAGCGAAGCCTCCCCTTCTGGGATCACCCCCAACCAAGTGCCTGCCATTTCAGCCAACATTTCTCCATCCGATCGGCTCTTTGCCATCGGGATACATATTTTTCCTTTCTTTCCCAAACTGTAAAACAAGCAGGTACATTTTGGGGAACCACAGACCAGATGTAAAATACAAATGAGCCTGAGTCCCATGACGGCAGGTAAGGTAGTGATAGCTGTCCTGTGGACCCTGGACCACTTGTGTGCACAGCCAGACGCTGTGGAAATCACACAGGGTGAACGATCAGGTGTTCTGTTGCCCTTCCCTCCCCCCACTAACATTATTAGATGCTATTTTATTTTAATTTAAAAAAATTATTTAATGTTTATTTTTGAGGGAAAGAGAGAGTGTGAGCAGGGGAGGGGCAGAGAGAGGGAGACACAGAATCCGAAGCAGGCACCAGGCTCTAAGCTGTCAGCACAGAGCCCGATGCAGGGCTCGAACCAACCAACCAACTGTGAAATCACGACCCGAGCCGAAGTCCGATGCCCAACCCACTGAGCCACTCAGGTGCCCGTACCAGATGCTATTTTAAAGACTCGGTAAATATTGTTTTCAGATTCTAACCTACTCTAGGGAACGCTTGCAGCCACTTGTAAATTTCAGAAGCATCCACCAACAATCCAAGAAACACCTCTGTTCATAAAACTCTGTCCACATTTCTGATGATTTGCATCGGGATCCCTGGAAACAGAACCACTGGGCCAAAGGTTTCACGCGTATTTTTTTTTTTTTTTTTTGGAGTCTAGAAACATATTGTCAAACTCCCGTTCGCCCAGTTTACCCTTCCACCCAAAACACAGAACTCTCTGTTTCATAATATCTGCAGCACGCTGAGACTGGTGATTTTTCTGGAATTTTTTTCTGGCCAATCCCAGAGGTAAACCGTGGCCTTGGCCTGTGGTTTTCAGCACAGGTCTTAAATACCAAAGTTGACCATTTTTCATAGCTCATTAGGCCTTTCTCTTTCTTCTCCTGGACTACCCTCTGACAGTCGGCGAGACTGAGGGCACCAGGGCTTTCCAGTCAAGCCACAGCCCGCCCGCCCACCTCCCTCAGGAGCTAAGCCCCTTGGGGCCAGTTATCTGGCGTCTCAGTCAACTGGCTCATCTGCAAAATGGGTTTATTGCCAGAAGGTTTATTTACACCCTGAAGTGCAAAGCCAGGGCCCACGGCTGGGCGAGCACCTCACAGGGTGGCCTTTGGATTCCTCCGCCCACTGGAAATTCTGGTTGATTCCTCAAACCCTTCCAGGATGAGCTCTTCATGTGGTAAGAAACACAGCTGGCTCGTATTTGTAGCAAACGCTTTTCCCATCTTGTTTGCCGTTTTAGCGATATTTTTGATTCTCAGAAGTTCAGTTCAACGTAGGCAAGTGTACTGACCTTTTCTTTTCGGTTCCTTGCTGCCAACTTGGTCACGGCCTTTGCCCTCTCGCGAGGAACCTGGAGGGCATCTGTGTATGCTTTATCTTGGTCCCTTTTCCGACGTGATGTATTCTTACCCGTCCCTGCCTCGGACATTTATTTCGGTGGAGAGGACGCAGTGAGACTGTAAACTGGCCCCCGGTTCGCTCTGCCCTTCTGCCTGAGTGGGAAGGTCACCTTCCTCCCACCTTACAATTGCCACACACGCGTGTCTGAGCCTCAGCCACTCGGATCTGCCTGGTCCTGAGCCACGGCCACACTCTCTATATCACACCTGCCTACATGTTTCCAGGGGTGCACCCTTGCCCTCCTGTTTCTTCTAGGTGAATTCCTCATGTTCTTCTTGAGTTGTTTCCAAGTTTGCTTAAATTATTAAAACTTCTCTTCTGGAGACGCCTGGGTGGCTCAGTCGATCAAGCGGCCGATTTCGGATCAGGTCATGCTCTCACGGTCTGTGACTTCGAGCCCCTCATCTGGCTCTGTGCTGACAGCTCAGAGCCCAGAGCCTGCTTCAGATTCTGTGTCTCCCTCTCTCTCTCTCTGCACCTCCCCCACTCACATTCTGTCTCTTTCTCTCTCAAAAATTAATAAACATTAAAAATATTAAAATAAAAAATTCCCTTCTGGAGCACTGACTTAAATATTAACGAGTAATTACTACCCATTAGGAACACACGTGTTGGTGGTGAACCATCTGGTGGAAATCAGACCACAAGTACTTGGGGAGAGGATAAACCAGGGGTAGGGAGTCAGCCTTCCTACGCCACCCCCAGGCCCCACCGAGCCCATCCCTCTGGGGCCACACAAGCCCCTGGGGCGTCCCCTGAGCACACTCACACCCTAGACTAACCTGACACCACTGAGACATCCGTCTAGAACACAAGTAACTTTCAAATCTTGTCGGAGGATATCCAATGAAACCTGAAGTGATAGACACCCTAACCATTTTTTGGTGTAAGTATGTGTCAACCGTGACATGAGACTTCTCCTAAAAAGAAGAAAAAGAACTTTTGTAGTTTATCTGAATTTAACCGGGCATCCTACACTTTATCTGGCAACTCTATACCTAAGGGACTGGTCGAAATCTGACGGCTCTGCACAACGAATCACAGCAGTAAGAACAAAACGTCGACGCGTGGCTCATGTGTCCATATATAAAACTCCCCGGTCAATAAAACCGGTACTTTTAAAAACTGAACAGATCGAAGCAGCTTCAGACAAGAACCCTAGTATCCCGGGTGGCAAAAACAGATGGAGGAGTATGAGAAATGGCAGCATTTGCAAAATGAAGCCAGCAGGGAAGGCTCACCGCCCCCACCACCATGGCCCGGGAAGGTCAAGGCGCAAACGTCCCTCCACTCTTCAAAGGCAAACGGTGGCACCTCGCCAGGCTCAGCGTAATGAAAACTGGGGCAGGAGTAACGAGCCTGTCACTGTGTGCCTGGGTCTCCCAGGGCTCTGTCTTTTTGTTTGTCCGGGTGGGTTTCCCATTCCAGGTCAGTGAGCCTCCCCGGAGGGTCAGGGGCCGACACTACAAAGTGTCCTCTGTGGCAGGAGGCCCCGGGGCCTGGAGGGAAGGTCCAGGATTCTCCTCTGAAGGTGGCTGCTGGCAGCCAAGGCTTCTTTAAACCCTTTACTGGCCATTTCACGGTCTGGTGCTGGGCTGACCCCCAGACCTGCCTGGCTGTGGAGACGCTTTCCAGAGTCGGAAGCTGGCGTCCAGTAGAGTGGGGCAGAAACACCACCTCCATTCGGATGAAGAAACGTGGCCTCCTGCAGCATGACTCGTGCTGAGTGACTTCATTCCAAGCCGGGGGAGGGGGGGGTATGATCAGCCTCAGCCGGCAGGCTGGTCCTAGAGCCCCCACGGGACTTGGCGACAGGGCACGGGGAGGGGGAGGATGCAACGAGGGACGGAACGTCCAGCTGGACAGTGCTGCCTTCTAGAAAGTTCCTTCATGAGCCATACTTCCGGGAGTTGCAAGAATGCCCCCCACCTTGCTCCTCTAGGCCTCTTGCTAGTATGACTCCAACTGGCTTCTGAGGACCCCTACAGCCCCTCCCGGAAATACTCTTCCTCCTTCATCAGGCTCATGCCCACTGCACACAGACAAGTGTTTAACCCCTCTCGCTCTGTTGATGGAGAACACGACGTGTTAAAGGTTCTATGTAAAAAGGGCCTCGAGCCAGGGTCCGAACCCAGTGGGCCTGGCTGTCTGTGAAGTCAGACCCCAACACAGAGCAGCACACCAGCCTCTCCAGGAGGAACTGGTGAGAAATGCAGACTCCCAGGCCCGTGGGCCCGCCAGGCCTGCACTTCAAGGGCGGGGCTGAGTCTGAGCCCCTCACCTCAGGTGATTTGCCGACACGGAATATTCCAGGGGCCGCCTTCCTGGCCTGGCTTCCCTCCAGCTCAAGTGCACAGCTCACAGCAGGTACGCCTCCCCGTCCTGCTCTGCCCGGGCATTCTTCACCATCTGGAATGTTCTCCGCATTGTCCTCCACACACCCCATCCAATCATCCTCACAGCCTCGCTGAGAAGCCACTTCCTTCTGGAGCCTTCTCTGACAGCCCAGATGAAAATGGTCCCGTACCCCTTGTCCTGCTGCACTCTTCAATTCAAAGTGGGAAGGAAGGAGGGGCTGCTGGGTGGCTCAGTCGGTTAAGCGTCTGATTTCAGCTCAGGTCATGATCTTGCGGTTCTTGAATTTGAGCTCCATGTTGGGCTCTGTGCTGACAGCTCAGAGCCTAGAGCCTGCTTCGGATTCTGTGTCTTCCTCTCTCTCTGCCCCTCCCCGGCTCATGCTCTGTCTCTCTCTGTCTCTTAAAAATAAACATTAAAAAAAAAATTTAAAAAAGGGGTGCCTGGGTGGCTCAGTCGGGTAAGACTCCGACTTCGGCTCAGGTCATGATCTCGTGGTTTGTGGGTTTGAGCCCCACGTTGGGCTCTGTGCTGACAGCTCAGAGCCTGGAGCCTGTCTTCAGATTCTGTGTCTCCCTCTCTCTCTGCAACTCCCCCTCTCATGCTGTCTCTCTCTGTATCAAAAATAAACATTAAAAAAATTTTTTTTGTAAAGAAAAAAAAAAAGAAAAAACAAAGTGGGAGAGGGCGAGTGGACCAGCATGTGCCCCTTGTCCCTGACAACCCCGGATCTGGGGCAGGGATGCCTCCACCCTCCAGGGAGGCAGTGAGGGTGAAGGCCTGGGTGGAAGGAATGTCACAGAGTGCTGTCACCAGGGCACACCCCCACCTGCCTGAGCCTGGCAGGGCACGCGTCCTGTGAGACACATCACAGCACGGCCTGGGCATACACAGGGGCTGACTCCACACGTGTCAGCGGGCCCTCGCATCCAGTGACAAGTGGGGCTTCTGATAACTGGGTGCCCATGCTGGCTGCAGAACAGCACAGATGCCCACGAGGAACACTGCCCTGGACACAGAGGTTGTTCACTGGGCGGTCTGAGCAGTTCCTTATCGGAATAAAAACACTGGACCAACGCATGCGTGCCTCAGAGAACACATGGAGGAATTCAATGAGACGGAGTGTAACAGTCAGCACAGTGCCTGCCGGGTAACAAATGAGAGCCAGACTCCGGGGTCAAATCCCAGTTTCCCACCTGCCAGTATGAGCCTTTGTGCATCTGTGTGCCTCCTTGGGTCAGACTGGCAGCTTTAGACGTTGGCTAGGAGGAATAAATTAAAGCGATGGACTTGTCCAGCAAGGACTTGTCTGGCAAGGAAAGGTTCCAGGTGTCTGTGGACAGCAGGCACCGACACAAATACTAAACAACAGGGACGAGATGTGTGTAAGAGACATCTCTCTCTAGTGGGTGTCAGGGCTATGTCCTTGGCCCTGTGCAGCCTCCAATCTTTTCAGAGACCTGACTGAAGGCACAGAAGGCGCCCTTAATTACTCTGCTAAGAGAACCGAAGATTAATACCACCCAGAACGGAACGAGGGGATTCGAAATGTCTTCACCCAGCTAGGATGCCCCATCAAAGCCTATGAGCTGCAACCCTAATGCAGACAGATTTCAAATGCCACAGGTACACTGGGGCGCCTGGCAGGCCCAGTCGGTTAAGCGTCCAACTCTTGGTTTGTGAACTCCATCTCACAGTTCATGAGTTCAAGTCCCACGTCAGGCTCTTCACTGACAGCACAGAACTTGCTTGGGATTCTCATTCTCTCTCTCTCTCTCTCTCTCAAAATAAATAAACTTAAAAAATAAAAATAAAGATAAATACTACAAGTATACCAAACCCCCCAAACAAACAGATAAAACACAAACAAGGCATGAGAACAGCACGGGCAAGGGGTAGGGGCCATCCAGGAACGCCCACCTGAGGGTGCAGTGACAACCAAGCCAGAGGGGCTTTCCCGGCCCTCCCACACCCTGCCCTGCGCTGCCCTGGCAAATGTCACTGCTGGGGCCTTGTCCCACCAAGTGGCCCCCTCCCACCCACCGCAGCCCACTGCCTGGTGAGATCGTGGGCCCCTCTCCCACTCAACAAGCCGATGTGTCTGCCCCATCAGTATGTGAAACACAATCGCCCTGGGTTTTGTCACTTGATATAAAACACGGTTAAGGTTGTAACGCAAATCAGACTCCAGTTCTAATAGGGAACATGCTGTCTTACAATCTACCATAAATTCCCTTGTGTCCAATCCCCACGCGGTCAGTGGTACACATCACTCTACGACTTCCAGACACACACAGTTAGGGGTGGTCAAGATTTCACACGTAGCCTCCCTCCAGCTACAAACGATTACCAATTTTTCTGAAAAATTACTAATTTTCCAGTAATTACTCACCACGCCAGCCCTCCTATGTAGTGAGAGTGATGCTTCCCAGCTCTATGATACTGATTCATGCTGCTGACTCAAACATAGAAACACACAGATCTACACTCATCCGGGAAACAAAACCCTCTTCTCCAAAACAGTAGGACACAAAACTTGGCAGTGACAATGCCACTATTTAGAAAACCGTTGGACTTCCATGAAAACTTCATGGCACCCAAGCACGGCAGACCTAAACAGACTGTCCCATATACACCATATTCAGACACTTCTTTCTACACAACTGTAACTCTAAGTGCCCTGATCCTTGACATTATAAAGCAAAAGTAGGGTATGAATTACCTTTTTTTTTTTTTTTTAACGTTTGTTTATTTTTGAGAAACAGAGCATGAGCAGGGGAGGGGAAGAGAGAGGGAGTTGAGTCCTCCTCCATCACCTCCACCTGCTCTACCTCCAAGACCTCCATCTTCACCTCCGCCATCACTCCCTGGAGCGTGAGAACCGCGAGAAGGGCCACTTGTGCACAGCTGATGGGCCAGCGAACCTGATGCCCATAAATGATTAGGTAACGCACGTCCAGGTCACGTGGTCCTGACTGCCTTCGAGTTTTTTCTTCCTGCAGCGAGTCCCATCAACAGCAAGACTGGTGGAGCGGCTTCTGATACTGTGTCCCAGGCAGGAGACACAGCTATAGACAGCCAGGAACCAAGCCCAGGCTGCTATGGGAAGGAGACAGGAGGAAGGTTGGCTGGCCCAGGGACAGGGGGGCAGCTATCACCCCAGGGGGTGGGGGGGCCTGGATGTCAAAGGCCGGACACCCACAATTTCACAAGGGCATGGGAGGGGGGATCTGTGTCGCAGGAGCTCTAGTGAAAGGGGGGGAGGTGAGCTCCTGATGATTCAATGACCATGACTCAGAAAAGGAGCCAAAGGCTTTGGGCGCTGCCATTCCAACTGATAAGCGTGACAGTGGGGACGCTCCACAGTGGTGACAGCCCTGTGTTTCCTGTGCCCCTAATTCTACCGTCCACTCTTGCTTTCATGGAAGGCTGATGGTTCTCCAAAGTCATTCACTTGCTGACTCTAGTATAACCAGGAGCCCCTGCCCAAAGCACAGCATGGTTGTCAGGTTTTTAATGGCTATTTCAGTCTCCGGAACTCTAGAGAAGAGTCAAAGGGAAGAAGACAAAGGCCACTGCAGCTTTTCACAGGCTCTCTGGGTAGGGAGCGCTCCCCCACCCCGGCGGGGGTTGCTGGTTCCCACCCACACATGCCATCTGCCCAGGTGGGGATGTCAGGGCGCCAGGCACCCCCTCCCCTCCTGGGGGGGAGCCGAGGAGTAGAGTAGATGAGCACTCTAGTGATGACTGGGTCACCTGGTGCTGCGTGGCTGCCCACATATTACCTAAGACAGAGGAGCAAATGTGCGTTCTGTGTGTGGTGTGAAACAGGAAGTACAGGGACACCTGGGGGCTCAGTCGGTTGAGCATCTGACTTTAGCTCAGGTCATGACCTCACAGTTCATGAGTTGGAGCCCCGCGTCGGGCTCTGTGCTGACAGCGTGGAACCTGCTTGGGATTCCCCCTCTCTCTGCCCCTCGCCCACTCACATGCTCTCTCTCAAAAATAATAAACATTAAAAAAAAAATAGAAAGCACTGAAGGCCTCCCCATTTATTAAAGCATCTCTACACCAGGCACACAACGTGCCCTTTTGTCCCCAACCAGCCCCCAAAGGGAGGCAATACCACGGTGGCCCATTTACAGGATGACTTAGGGGAGGTCTGGCTGGTCGCCAAGGCAGCTCACCCGACAACACACCGCTTTCTGCGGCACACGCGGTTTGTCCTCTGGGACCCTCTCACCTCCCTTGTGAAAAGGAAAATGAACAGGGACCAAAATATCCGTAGGCACTAATACAGCATGAATTTGCTAGAATGGTCAGCTAGGGGCACCTCAACCATCGTCAAGGTCTACAGTGACTCAGTGGCCTGGGAAGTGAGACAATATGGAAACCTCTGAGCTGCTAATAAGGCTGCCAGTCCCAGCCCTCACGCTGCTTCTCGGGGATCGGGCAACATGCAACACGGGGAACAAGAACGGTCTGATAACCAAACCACGGACTTCCCAGTGGAATAAAATTGTTGTGATTCTGCCCCAGCCAACTCTGGCCAGCCAGGACTCCAAGTTCTGGAAGAGAGGCATCACTCCAGGTGTCCCACCTGCTGTCCCCACCCCTCCCCTGAGCACACATAGACCGTATGTGTTGAGGTTCAAGGGACCAGGCCAAGAGGTCACGTAAGAGCTGAACCCCTCCCGGAGGCCAAAGCGACGTCAACCAAAGGACGGAGCAAGGTGCTAACAAAAGGTGGTGTGGTGCCCTAATGCCAGCACAGCTCTGACGCTGGGGCGTCCTGGTTCAAAGTCCCAGGGACCTGGCCGTGGCAACCATCCCTCAGCATCTCAGGGCTTGAGCTGCCTCGTCTGCAGTGTGGATCACGATCCTGAGGCTTCCCCAGCGGGGTGCACAAAACCTCTGTGGACAAGCGACCCCGACTTGCTTGGCTCGAAGCCCCCAGCCTGCTCTGGGCCACACCACAGCAGCCCCTGCAACACCTGCACTCATGCCCAGGCAGCAAACCCTGTGCCGCGCTGTCACAACGCTCAACGGGGTCGGGTCTATCCACACACAGTGGGTACACGGCCCAACCACACTGCGTGCCCCCAGTTAGCAGAAAGAGGTGAGGCATTTCTTCCTTGAACGCTTCAGTGCTCAATTTCAAAACTGGAAAGGGCTTTCATTTGCCCTGCTTGACCAGGAAAAAGCCCCAGGGTTTCAAATGATGTAATCCTTGGTGGCTCTTCCTCATTCCTGCGTCCCCCTGGCAGGCTGGCGGCAGAGGGCCAGGGGTGACGGCAGCCCGAGGCCAGGAATCTGGGGGCGGAATGAGGTAAGCTGGGGCTGGTGCAGAGTTCCAGCCCGGGGTTCACGCCACCCCTGAACCGGGTGTGCTACTCGTCAGGGGTCAGATGCGAGAGCAGGGAAGGCCAGAAAGAAGCTTCCAGAAGCAGGCTGATGGGCGTGGCTGTCAAGTCGGGGCGCCGCTCCCGAGGGGCATCTTCCACGATCTTCCAGAATCTTCTACGATTCTAAGCAAACAAACTCACCCTCGGCACCTGTTTCCTCATGTATAAAGGGAGGTCTTTGGATCACATCATCTCTTATCATTTCTCTTCGGCTCCTAAGCTGATTCTGCGCGCTATCTAACGCCGTGGGAGCCCGATGTTGTCCCAGAACCAGGGTGAAAATATGCCACCTGCCAAGATGGGAGTGTCAGGATGGAAGGGACCCTCTCTCCTTGAATAACTACAACACTGAGTTTTCATGCATGTGGACCACAGGCAGCACAGGACCGTATCCCTGCCAGACACACAAGCAGGATCAGCCTGACCAGTGCCCTACTCGCTGCCCGGAGAGCACCCGAGCTGCAGCACAAGGAAGGGGGTTCCATACAGCATCTGGGCTCCTTCTAGGAGACAGAACTCAGGGTTCAGGGAGGCCCCGGGGACCTGCACGGGCCACCAGGCAAGTTGTCTGCTGAGTATTTATTGGCCAGTGCAGGCGTGTCAGGAAACTGTCGACCAGGGAAAGTACCACCAGAAAGGAGCAGGCAGAAGGGGGCACCTGAGGGGCTCAGACGGTCAAGTGTCCGACTTCATCTCAGGTCATGACCTCCCAGTTCATGAGTTTGAGCCCTGGATCAGGCTTGCTGCTGTCAGCGATGAGACTACTTGGGCTTCTCTCCCCGTCTCTCTCTCTGCACTCCCTCATTTGTGCTCTCTCTCTCTCAAAAATAAACATTAAAAAAAAAAAAAGAAATTTCCCCACCCCATATTTAAACCAACCCAGGGGCACCCGGGTGGCTTAGTTTGGTTGAGTGTGTGACTCTTGATTTCAGCTCAGGTCATGATCCCCAGGTCGTTGGATCAAGCCCCATGTCAGGCTCTGCGCTGGGCATGGAGCCCACTTAAGACTTAAGACTCTCTCTCTCCCTCTGCTCCTTTCCTGCTCTCTCTCGCTTGCTCTCTCTAAAAAATAAAATAAAATGAACGAAATTTAAAACAACACAAAAACAAAAACCCCGGCCCACAGCCATGTACGGTTCACCACGTCTGACACCCAATCCAACACCAGCAGGTGTGAAGAGAAAGACGGGCCCGTCACGGGAGATGTCAACCGAGAGAAAGAGACCAATGACCTCTACGACAACACCAGGTGGCAGGGACACTCAAAGGGCCCCGAGAGATATGCTCTGCGTGTGCCAGAGGGGGCAGCAAGTGCCATCCTGACAGGGACCAAATCCAGCCTCCAGAGGTGAACCCCCCCGCCCCCAGAATAGGACGTCCTCCTCCCCAGGGCTGCTCCCTCTCCGCCGACGCCCAACGGCAGTGGTCTGGGAGTCCTGGGGCAGGACAGCCCCCATACAGACACAGGAACTGTCCAGAACAAAGCACCCAGAGGAAACACAAGGGTGGAACTCCCCCAAATCTAGCCCTACGTGGGTGGCGGGGAGGGGGCTCAAGTTTGGGACCAGACAGAGCAAGGCTGGACCCAGATCCTTCCACTTTCCAGTCGTCTGACCTGAACAAGATTAAGTCAACAGAAGTCTCCGGGCCCGAGGGTCCCCACAGGCAGACCCGGGTAACACTTCAGAGGGCCTGCTGGGGAGACGGGGTCAGGCGAGGTACACAAAACTCCAACACAGACCCCAACAAGGTGACACCCCACTCTGCTACAGCTCGGAAGGGGTCGGGCACAGCCCGCGGAGTTGAACTCACCCCTGCACACCTGGAAAACAGTTCTCAGTGACAAGGCCCAGTGGGTGAGAGCATGGATGTAGGGCCGGCCAGCCTCCGTCACAGAAGGTCTGGCTGCCAGTTCTGTGGCTCGAGTCCTGTGAGCGAAGGTCTTACGCTCAGGAGAAGACGGAATCGTGCGTGCACGCGTGCACGTGTGCGGAAATACAGGCGCCACAACTTCAGAATGAGCACGGCCACAGATAATCTACAGACGTTGCAAGAGCCCAGCCTTTGCCATAAAACATTTCTTCTCCCAAAGGCTCCCCGTGAGGTCATGTTTGCCATGTGTATTCAGCAGGTCCCCAGAGAGACTGCCCTCCTGCGCCGGTGAACCCGCAGCAGGTGTGACGGAGCTGCTTGCTGGCACCTGTACCCAACATCTCCTGTCTAAAGCGGGTTCCTGGCCTGACGGATGCCCAGGTCCATTTAAAATACGATACATGGGGGCGCCGGGGGGGCGGGGGCTCACTCGGTTACGTGTACGACTCTTGATTTCGGCTCAGCTCATAAGCTCACGGTTCATGGATTCGGGCTCTGCGCTGACAGTTTGGAGCCTGCCTGGGATTCTCTCTCTCCCTCTCTCTCTCTCTCTCTCTGCCCCTCCTCTACTTACGTTCTCTCTCGCATGCTCAAATACTAATAAATAAACATTAAATAAATAAATAAAAATAAAATAAAATAAAATAAAACTAATACACAGACTCGTTAACCCTGCCCCTGGCACTAGTCCTTAGGAGAGCCGTGAAGGAAATCAAGGAGGTCCCAACATCACATGACCCTGTTCGAACCACACTCAAAAAAGAGTTTCCAGGAACCAAGCAGGTCCAGTCCCGGCTGCCCCAGGGCAGACCCCTCCCACACCAAGGAAGACTCGGGCCCTAGGGGGCCCAGCGAGACGCAGACACCCAGGTCACCTGCACAAATGTCACACAGCCCAGCAGGCCCAGTGCCGGGCTACCAGATGGGACGGGCTCCTGCAATGGCGTTCACTGGGTGACCGAAGCGGCCGGAAGGAGAGCACTCTGGGATCACTCAAAGGCTGGACACTTGGCTGATCAGGAGGGGAATGAATGGACAGAGGAGAGGTGAGCTCGTATAATAGGAAGGCACATAATTATACCTGAAACCTCTGTATTCCAAAATGCTGCCATGCCACTGGTCCCCAGAAATACTTCAGTGACCGCCAGCCAGCCACCCCTCAGGCAGGGGCTCGAGCCAGAAAGAAGAGTCAGCCTCCAACTCTCCCTGCCCCGCACTCCAAACTGGTCACCACATCCTGATGACGTGGCCTTCTAAATATACTTCAACAAACTCCCTTCTCGTACGGCCACTGCAGTGTCCTAGGCTCGGGCGCCCACGTCTCGCCCTGAAGCACTCACTCGGACAGTAGCTGAGAGGATGGAGCGAATCCCACGCCACGCACAGGGGCCAAGGTCGAGCCCAGGGATTCACGCGTCCGCACCCTCCATCCTCACTCCACACCTAGCATTTCAGTCTTAGAAGACCAGAGATCTAGGACCAGGTCTAAATTCACTCCAAACTAATTTGCTCATGAAGACGTGGGTTTCATATGGGCATTAACACCCAGTTCACTGGGAGCCTCAAATACACCACGCCCATCCTGGAAATCACCCAGGGAAGTTGTGAAAGCAGACAGAGGCTTTTCAAAACAACGAGAAGATGTCTGTGATTAATGATGAACGTCTTTAGACTCATTGAGACTGTAAAATCTTAACCAGCATGGCACAGTTCTGGGCCATCTGATCACAAGGCCTCGGAGAATCTGCTACCTGACCGCTTGGTCACCTAAGGAACAGAGAAATACAGCCAGTCTTCAAAGAGACCCACCTGTTCAACAAGCGTCTACCGAACACCTATTCTGTGACCAGCACGTGAGCCCTTAAGGCATAGGTTCTGCCCTCTGTGCTTTATATGTTATCTGGACAACAATATGGAATGTAAGCAACTATCATAACAGGCAACATACTAATGTGTAATTTAAGAGGATGGCCCCTGGAATAATACAAGGAAAGCGTTAAGCAGGGTAAGAGGGGGTGGGGGGGGAGCTGCAAGTTAAAACAGGAGAGGTGGTCTCACTGAAAAGGGAAGGGGAGGAACGAGGCCCATGGGGCTCCAAAGGGGCAACAGCAAGGCTCTCGGTCCAGACAGACGTGGCAGACTGTGTTAAGGCAACTTGAATGTCTTCACCTTGATGGTGACAAATCTGGACAATTACACCACAGGCAGCCGGCTTCACTGCGAAACAAGCATCCAACCCAGCCCCTTCCATTTGTTTTAAATTTCTTTAATCTTTATTTGTGAGAGAAAGAGAGACACAGAGACAGAGCGTGAGTAGGGGAGGAACAGAGAGAGAGGGAGAGACAGAATCCGAAGACAGGCTCCAGGCTCTGAGCTGTCAGCACAGAGCCCGATGCAGGGCTCGAACTCACAAACTGCGAGTTCATGACCTGAGCCGAAGTTGGACGCTTAACCGACAGAGCCGCCCAGGTGCCCCTCAGCTTCTTGCATTTCTAACCCACATTGGAATTTTCTACCAATGACGAAAGGTCGTTTTTCCTAGGAGTTTATGCTCCTTTTATGGTTTATTTTCTATTTTTTAAGCCCCACTACCACGTGATCAAATTCCAGTCCTTTCACTGTGAGCGGGCTCCCAGGTACCTAGAAAGAGCTGGCGGAGACCCCCTTCTCCTGCCTGTCCCCCAGCCAGTGCCACGGGGGAGCTGAAAAGCTTTTGCAGAACCACGGCAGCTGGGGCGAGCTGCAGGCACAGGCGGGGAAGCCACCTGCAGAAAACGAAACGCCAGGTTTCCCAGCGCTTTTCCAGAAAACCTAACCAACCACACGCAAAGCGACAAAGTTCGGTAAGAAGAGATGCGAAAACATCAGCCAAGTGTTTATTTTTTTTCCTTAAAGATCAATTCTAGGAAAAGTTTGCAGAGGTTGAGAATAATGCTAACCTTCAATTAACAGCAACTTTAAACACTTTTCTTTTTGGTGTCCTCCTCCTTAATAAAAAATAGTGACCATCTTTTTTTTTTTTAAGTTATTTATTCACTGTGAGAGACGGGCGCACGCAAGCGGGGGAGGGGCAGAGAGAGGGGGACAGGGGATCCGTAGCAGGCTCCATGCTGTCAGTGCAGAGCCTGACGCAGGACTCAATCTCACAAACCCTGAGATCAGGGCCTGAGCCGAAATCAAGAATCCGACACTTAACCAACTGAGCCACCCAGGTGCCCCAATGACAAGATTCAACCAATAGTCATGTTCTCGGGGTTTCCCTCAAATCTGCATAAATATTTAACATGTTCTGGGGAAGGGCCAGGGTGAGTATTCACTGCATGATGAAGACATGACTGTGGAGAGTGGACCCTCTTTCCATTAAGAGCAGAGGAGCGGGCCCTGTTTGCCACCACTCGCCAAATGAGGCCCAGGGTGCAGAGGACACTTTGCCCAGGGAGGAAAAATCACTAGTAACAATAAAGGGATCCACGCATGCTACTCAGAAATCCAGTATGAACTCAATACCATACAGGAATAATTTAAACCTACCTGAAAGAACAAACCCTTAAATAGGAAATTAAACAGTTTCAAAAGCTCATGTTTCCACTATTCCATGTGCTGTATTAAAAAGGAAGAATTTTGGGGCGCCTGGGTGGCTCAGTCAGTTAAGGGGCCAACTTCGGCTCAGGTCATGATCTCACGGTTGGTGAGTTCGAGCCCCGCGTTGGGCTCTGTGCTGATAGCTTAGAGCCTGGAGCCTGCTTCAAAGTCTGTGTCTCCCTCTCTCTCTGCCCCTCCCCCGCTTATTCACTCTCTTAAAATAAACAAACAAACAAACATTTTAAAAAAGGCGGGGGGGGGGGGAATTTTGGGACACCTGGGTGGCTCGGTTAAGCATCCCACTTCGGCTCAGGTTGTGATCTCATGTTTCGTGAGTTCGAGCTCAGAGCCTGCTTGGGATTCTGTGTCCCCATCTCTCTCTCTGCACCTCACCTGCTCACGCTCTCACTCTCAAGAAAAGAAAGAAACGAAAGAAAAAAAAAAAGAAGAAGAATTTTAAGGTTCTTTTCTCTCCCAAAATGCATCATTAAAAACAAAACCAAAACTGTCACAATTATCTGAATTCTGTCAACTCACTTACTGCTTGTTTACAAGAGATAATCGCTCCGTGGCTGGCAGGCTAACAGGCCTACAGGAAACATCCAACAGTTTGTGTCTTCGCTGCTGAACGAGCACCCAAAGCTGCCAGCAAAACTGCCCCCACGAACACTGCCTTCCCCCAGGCGAGAGGAAGGAGAGATGTCGTGCGTCCCCACAGAGTTTCACAAAGCGTGTGACCCTGAACACCTCCTCGAATGCCATGACGGTAACAGGTCCCCATGGGTGAACCTGTCCCGGGTGTCATCAGAGAACACAGCTGCCTCGGCGCCTGTACCAAACCATCTGCCAAACAGGCCACAGATGCAGGTGACAAGCCAGCTTTGTGCTCCAGCCTGAGATGGTCACCGTGCGGGAACAGGAGAAACCGAGTCCTCCGCCCGGTAGCCAGAACCTGCTTTCGAAACCCTGATCTGATCTTGTGGAAGCCCCTCTATTGAAGATTCAACACCGCAATCCACACCCACTCTGGGGACACGCCAAGATTCTCCACTGGGGCCCAGGAGCAGGGCAAGGCCGAACCAATGGTGGGAACGCGGCATGGGTGCACAGCGGGTGACACTGGTAATGATTCCACAGCAGCGGGTGGACTCGGGGTCTGCGATGGGCAGGCCAGGACACCCATCGACCTCCCCTGGGAGGCCGGGCTACCAACCCTGCAGACAGGGAGCATTAACTCAACATCAGGGAAACATCTGATGGAAGATGAGGCCGAGCGGACAGGTGCAGGGGCGTGGTGCACCGAGGACCGGCAGGAGAGGAAAGCTGCGGCCGGAGCAGGCAGAACCCCCAGGCCAAAGGGACAACACGGGCAGCAGTCCATCCAGTGGACACCAGACACGAGCAGCCAGGACATGCAAGTGCAGGAAGGAGAACCGTCCACACCCAAGACAGGGCCTGCCTTGTGACAGGCAGCAGGTGTGCTGGGTGAATAGATTGATGAGCGGCTGGCTGACATCCAGAGCCAGGCCGCCCCGATTCCTGGCTTCACCATCCCATCCTACACCCACCCTTCCCCCTTCTTGCTGTGCTGCCCACCCACCCCCGCCCTATCTGGCTGTGGCACCCCACATGCCCATTCTCCAGCCATGGGCAAGGTGAGGCCCAAGGGGTGAGGCCACAAGGTTCTGACCCCTGAGTTGGCTGGCAGCCCAACGGCCCACCCACCATGGAGGGTCCAAGCAGAGAGTGAACACGACTCCTGTGCTCTCAAAGAGCCACAGGTGGGGAGGACAGACAAAGGCAGGTGCCCCGGCGCAGGAGAGGGCATCCGGGCCGAAGCCAGAGGAACCAACTTGTGCAAAGCCCGGAAGGTAGAGACAGTGAGACAGAGTCGGAGAAAGGGTCAGGGGAGGCCACGGGTGCCTCTGGTGACAGACATCCAGAGAGCCCAGCTGGGTGGGCAGTGGTCAGAGGACAGACGCAGGCTGAGGATGCTGGCCCTGTCCTCCTCTCCAGGCCCTCGCACCTGCCTCCCAGTCAGGATGGGGTGGACGCAGCCAGCCCTGGTTTGGGACTGATAAGACGAAAGTACCTGCCAATACCAGGCCCCAAAGACGTATTTAAAGAAAATCAATCCGTCCACAAGGCTGGAAAGAAAACCACACCCATTTATGCAAAATGCACCTGTGTTTGGAAGGGTCCCGAAGGTAAGTTGAGGAAGATGTAACTTACAAATATATTTCGCTGAACTTTTTGGGTCTCTTTGGAAAGGATCAGCGGTTACGGGGAAGCAAACTCCACTTTTATGAAATGGGGAGCCAAGGGGCCCAATGAATGCGACCTCAGAAACCCTAAGTTGACCCAGAGTGCCGAGGGCTGAGACCTGCTTGGTCCCTGAAGCACTTCTGATTTAGTCGGTTCCCAGGGAGGCCGAGGCTGGCCTGGGAAGCAGTCACACACAGGTTTGCAGACCTCCCCTGAGACCACGCTCCTCAGATGCAAGCGCACGACTTTACAACATGTCATGTTCTTCTCTGGGCAGAGAGGAAGCGACGGGCGCTTTCCTGGCAGCTGCCTAGTGTGGGATCGCAGAAATACTGGCACAGAAATGGAGCGGAATAGACAGCCAGAGAGCAGGAACCCACGTTCACTCCCAGCGTCAGCGTCGCTGAGAGGAGTGGGGTGTAGCCCGTGCCCTCTAAGGGGACCCGTCCTTTTACACAGAGCCCGAGAGGCCCAGCTGCTGTCCTGTGAGTCCAGAGGTGAAGTGTAACCATCAGAGAAGGCAGGTCTGCCCGGCTTCCGGATGAGCTCACTGTCCCCATAACTGGCAGAGACTGTGGTGGGGCCGTCAGGACAGACCGCTGCTCGAGGCAAAGCCTAGGAGGCGGGAGGTGAGTCCCACCTGAGAGCCCAGAGAGAAACCCCTAAAGTGAAAGCCGGAAGTCTCAGAGCCCAGACAGCAGTTGGCCACGGGCCAGGCCGTTCACAGATCAGGCACAGGAGAAAGGTGGGTGTGTCCTCCCTCGGTCCTCCATTGATAAGAATGAGGGATTCCAGTGAATTCCGGTCCTCCACTGATAAGAATGAAGGATTCCAGTGAATTCCGGAAGTCCGTCAACAGACAGATCTCATGCATCCAAGGCCAGAAAGGACAGGAGGCGCAAACCACACACACATGACCTTGACCTCCCGAGGTATCTGGGCCGCCACTTCTCAATCCACCTGTGTGGGGAAGAGCAGTGTTTGCAGATGCTAGTGTTAACAGTCCGCTCGGGACGACTGGTCTATATAAAACGTGATAAAGATGAAGGAAAACATGAAATAAAGCAAAAAAAGACCCACCCACATTTTTTAATCACTAAATTCAACATTCAAATTGCTGTAATACTTCTAAGCCTGTTTTCTCAGTGTCTCTACTGCTCGTGGACGTGGAAGGACCATGACCCCCTGGGGGTCGCCCAGAGACATGCTTCTTCCCAGAGAAAGGCCCACCTTGGGCACAAGTGACTGATGGGAGAGAGTAAGATCCTTCCTCCACCCCACCCCCCCAGCTCTGATGACTTCCTCTCAGAAGGAAAGACAAAACAAGAACACGGAAACAGGAAAAAGGGCCAGAAATCACGACGAAGGAAGGCCCCTCAAGAAGCCGAGGAGCATATGGGCCCCAGGACACAGAACTTCAGCACTCAAGGGCAAGACGGGTCGCTTACGAGGGAGACACCTGACTCGTGTGCGTCACCCACGAGCACAGTAGGCCCCTGTCCAGCTCTGAGCACCCGCGACATTTCTCCAGAAGCCGCGTCCGCCGCCTCCCTGCCCACCTGGCTCCCGGCTCACGCTGCCAACCCAACGGCACACACCGGCAGGCTACGCTGTGGCCGTTACGGGCACGTCACACACACTGAGCCTGTAGAGCTCAAGAGGCAGCCAACGTGGGCTAACAAATACCTTCTGGACGTGATTCCACAATGACCCAGAGGCAGAGGCTAAAGGGAACGCTGATCACAGAAGTTCGGTCTCCATAGGATGGAAAGTTGAAAGAACACGGGTTTCTGGTGGGGACTGAACCACCGTGGCAATGAGCAGGAAAACAGAAGCGGGATACGGGGTCTATGACGAAACGGGCGTTTCTCGAAAGGAGGGCAAATTCACAGCTCCTGTTCCCCCAGGGCCATGGACCTTCCTGGAGCAGACATTAATTCCCCCCGGCCTCTCCATCACTCAATCGGCCTGCGGGCAGGCACCAAACACAGTGTCAAGGAGCAGGAAGGCAGAGTAGAGAAGGACTGGGGTCCACGGCCCTACCCTGGTCATTCAGACATAAGCTGCATGACCCTGAAATTACCTGCTTCTGCAAGCTTTGATCCCCATGAGACAAGGAATAGATAAAATAACACATGCACTGTCCTTCCCATGGTATCAGACACAATAAAAACAACACATAGAAAGCACTCAATAAATACAGCTATTTTTTAGAATTATTTTACAATTGTTCTTGCTCTCAAACTATCCAGAAGAAATCGAAGACGTCAAGCCCACAGCAAAGGGAATGACCTTATGTGAGAAGATGACTTGTAGGCAATAAAATCAGCACTCAAGAGTAGAACAAGCCTGTCTCTCTCTCTCTCTAATCAAAAATAGATACTTGCAGGGGCGCCTGGGGGGCTCAGTCAGTTGAGCCTCCGACTTCAGCTCAGGTGATGATCTTGCGGTTGGGGAGTTTGAGCCCCGCGTCACTCTGTGCTGTTGACATGGAGCCTACTTGTTTCGGATCCTCTGTCCCCCTCTCTCTCTCTCTCTCTCTGCCCCTTACCAGCTCATTCTCTCGCTCTCTTTCTCTCTGTCTCAAAATAAATAAATAAACTTTAAAAAACTAGGGGCCCCTCAGTGGCTCAGTTGGTCTGACTGCGGGTCAGGTCATGATCTTGCGGTATGTGGGTTTGAGCCCCATTTTGGGCTCTGTGCTGACAGCTCAGAGCCTGGAGCCTGTCTTCGGATTCTGTGTCTCCCTCTCTCTCTGCTCCTCCCCTAGCTCATGCTCTGTCTCTCTCTCTCAAAAATAAACAACCATTAATTAAAAAAATAAAATAAAATTAAAATAAATAAAAATAAAAATATATATACTTTATAATTTTTTATTTATGCTTATTTACCTATTTATAGCATTTCACTGGTTTTCAGACACTTCCTCATGTTGACGTTTTGAAACACAAACATCTTCCAATTGATTCATACTTATGGATTATCCTTGGTCATCTTTCTCTTTATTTTGACTGGAAAGATGTCATTAAGTTGACCCTTTCTCTCACGGCATTTTAGGATCAAAGACATAATAAATGTGAAATCCCAGGGTACACACTCAATGTGTCATCACAGAAGCTCCTAGAATTAAACCCAGGTTGCCCTGAAAATACCTTCCCTCGTGGGTCTCAGAGACATGAATACGCTCTGGTAGCAACAGAACGTTAAGAAAAACGAACCTCTGTTACTCGGCAGAGGGTACTACTGGCCTCTCTCCACTGGTGCTACGGTCATCTGGAAGGGGGAAGTCATGACAGGGAACATCCAAGTCCTTGGATGACGGCCAGCACACTGTCAGTGACTCGGTTTTCCCATCTTTAAAATAGGTGGCACAAAGGTCCTACCTCACAGGGTTGGTGGACAGTTAAATGGGAGAAACCAAGACAGGTGCACAGAAGGGCTGTGCCTTTTCCCTGCTACCCCCCCACCCCCCACCCCCCCCCACATACCGCCGTCTGTGAAGTCCTGAGCTCTGGGCTGTAGGACATCCACGGTACACATCTGGAAATGACACACCCACCCGCATGGCTTTGCACCTGTCTGTCACACCACGGTGGGGATCTGTGCAGACCGTGCTGGCATCTGGGGGTCCCAACCCCCAGCCATGCTCTGTCTGTGACCAAATTAGCCACTGCTACTCCCAGCGTTTAAAGGAAAGGGTTTTCAACGGATTCTGAAGGTTACAGAAAGTATAAACGCATGTGCTATTTACCAGCATGTCATTCACTAAGTACAGTTCCAATGCATTAAACCAGCTCAGTGCCGTTCGCCAGATCAGGGAGAAAATGTAAATGCTGTCTATGTTTTAAGTGATTATCCTGCAATCATTTCAAAGACTTGAAAAGAGTATAATCTCAAATTTACATACATATCACGAAAGCACTTAAAAATTCTATGTCTAGAGAAGATAGGTACACTCTTTTTTTTTCAAGTTTATTTTGAGAGAGAGAGAGAATCTTGAGAGAGAGAGAGAACATGAGCATCCAAGTACAAGTTGGGGAGGGGCAGAGAGAGAGAGAGCCAGAGACAAAGAGAGAGGGAGAGAGAGAGAAACCCAAGTGGGATCCTCGATGTCAGCACAGAGCCCAACTTGGGGCTTGAACCCACAGACTGTGAGATCATGACCTGAGCTGAAATCAAGAGTCAGACACTTCACTGACTGAGCCGCCCAGACGTCCCCAAAATCAAAACTTTAAATGATTTGCAAAACCACTTATAGGTAAACATCCTATCTGCTGGGATGCGGTCTGAAATAAAGATAAGCGATGGGACAAATGATCTCTGTGTAAGAGCCACTATGAGTGGAAAGTACCAGCCACAAATTTCTTGGACAACATGGAGTCCAATAAAAATGTCCTCTTCTGTAAGATTAACTGAAGAAGGGGCACCTGACTGGCTCGGTCGGTTAAGCATCCAACTTCGGCTCAGGTCATGATCTCGATGTTCATGAGTTCGAGCCCCACGTCAGGCTCAGAGCTGACACTGCAGAGCCTGCTTGGGATCCTCTGTCCCTCTCTCTCTCTGCCTCTCCCCAGTCTGTGCGGTCTTTTTCAAAACTAAACATTGTTTTATAAAACGAAGAAGCTGCAGAATCCCTCTCCACTTAAAAAAAAAAAATTAAAAACCGGTGACAGACTATGGGAATGGAATTCACTTCTAGGGACGGATCCCAAATCAAGACTACAGGGATGATGTCACCCCCTGCAGCCCCTCTAGACACTGCCAGCAGATGGAGGCATCAGTGTCCCCAGATGTCTGCGGACCCAGCCATCCTCGGGCTGAGTCTCAGCCCCACAGCCCCAACCACAAGCAGATGAACCAGTGGACACAAGGAGGCCCCGCTGGTAGCCACCGTCCGTCCTTGGCACTCGTGGTGAGCCCTTGCCGTCAGACGACAGGAGTTGGCAAACCTCTCCGGTGAAGGGCCAGACACTACTCAGCTCTGCTGGGGAGCCCGAGAGCAGACGAGATGTCAACAAGTGAGCGTAGCCGTGTTCCCGTAACACTTCATTTACAAAAGCAGTCAGGGGGCCGGACTGGCCCATGGCCATTGTCTGCCAGCTCCCGCGCCAGAAGGGAAGGTTCTGGGCCCAAAGGCTCGGGGCCACGGAACTGAAATGGAGCCAGAGGAGCAACTCACAGCCACAACCGGTGGCTGGGACAGAACGTAGGCGGTGACCCAGCAGACGGACGGTGGCGGAGGAGCCACCAGCAGGTGTGGGGTTCTGACCTCCAACCCAGCAGGTGTCTGCGAGACAGATTACGAGGACACTTTCTCAGATGTCTGACGTCGAACACAAGCATCTGTGTCTTCAACTCAGAAGTCAAGAATGACAATCATAGAAGTAAAGCTACAATGCTCAGAATAAATATTTGGAAGTTCGACCATAAGCCCGATCGTCTGTATCGTGTTTACATTCACGCATTTTGGTGCCAGAGCACAGCTCAACTGCACTACACTGCCTACTTTTCCCATTCTTGGTAAGGACAATAAATGTTGCTTTCGATTTTAGCGTACAGATAAAATGCACCTTGAAAAAGGTGCATGATCCCTTTCTCAAAACCCTGGGGGCTAGAAGTAGGTGGGAATTAAGAAATTTTTGGATTTGAAGGGCTCCTGGTGGCTCAAGTGTCAGAGTCTTGATTTAGACACAGGTCGTGATCCCAGGGTTGTGGGATTGGGCCCCGAGTTGGGCTCCACACTGATAGTGCAGAGCCTGCTTAAGATTCTCCCTCTCCTCTCTCTCAGCCCCTCCCCAGCTCGCGCTCGCTCTCTAAAAAAATTTAAAAAAGAATTTTCTGCAATTGAGAAAGATAAGGCAAGGTCCAGGGTGGCCCAGGAACATAACCATTATGCACCTGCAGGCCCCAGCTCTGAATAAGTCAAGTCGGATTCTACTGTGATGTGAGAAACAAGAATGCTTCTCAGTTTAGAGCTTTGGGGGTTTTGTTTATTACTTTTTCATGTTTATTTATTTTTTTCATGTTTATTTTTTTTCATGTTTATTTTTGAGAGAGACAGACACACAGCATGAGCAGGGGAGGGGCAGAGAGGGGGAGACACAGAATCTGAACAGACTCCAGGCTCCGAGCTGTCAGCACAGAGCCTGATGCGGGGCTCAAACCCAGAAACCTCGAGATCATGACCCCGAAGTCAGACGCTTAACTGACTGAGCCACCCAGGCAGCCCGAGCTTTGGGGGTTATAAAATTGCAGTCCATGGGCTGCAGGAGTCCATTTACAACCCCTGCCCCCAGACCCCCTATTCCTACTTGGCCAAAGTCTAACCTCCTCCACCGCCTCCCCAGGCCAGGATTTTCCTCCCTCCATTCTCTTGCCCAGTCCTGCCTGGGCGCCACCTGCAGCTCTGGGCACTTCCTCCGGGGAGGCCTCCCTGACCTTCTCTCTCCCCCGCCGGCTTATTTTATTTGCCTCAGAATTAGTCATCATTCACAAGCATCTTATCTGCCATCTGTCCCGTGTCTGCCTCCCCAACGAGGACTCAGAAGATCAGGGAATTTGCCTGCCTCATGCAAAGCCACCCCCCTGGCTCAGACACTGTGTCTGGTACAGTCAGTTACCAAGGAATTAAAGGTGACTACCCTGGGCTGGGTATCCCAGACGCACTCACCCCCATGCTGGGCAATTTCGGTGCATTTGCTCCAATCCCCACACAACCTGGACACAATTAACCCTTTTTAGCCAGAAGGGAAACCGAGGCACAGGAATGTTAAAGATTCCCCCCCCCCAAAGGCCACAGAATGACAACAATATCATCTTTTAAAGGAAAACTCTAAGTCTTAAAAGTGAAGTTGTTTGCCCCCTAATCCACCAGCCCTGAGGCCGCTAAAGCGGAAAGCATGATAATTTAATGCACACGCTAATTTGGGTGCTTCCATGTCCATAAAAAAACTCTATATCTCGGCAACTCACTGACGGAAGCCCGTGTCTAATCCAAGCCCCAGCAGATACTGAACAGCTCGAATCGGAAAACCATGGGTAGGCTGATGATCTTAAGAAATTCTTCTCCGTGAAGACTTGGGAGATTTCTCTAAATTGCTATAATTGCAGATTGCTCAAGACTGGAACTCACTGTAAATCATCCATTTTCTGAGAAATTCTGGAACGGTCATCTGAGTTTCCAGGAATAGCGGACGCAGGCTGCCAAGTCTGGCTGCCGCATTTTTAATGAGTGGCGGACCGTGCCATCCAGCGCCACCGCACGGCATGATTGACCATTTCCACAAGGGGTGACAGAACATCGCTGGGGCTGCCCCCCCCAGCTTCCTAGGTCATGCAGAACTGCCCTGGGCATCCGGGGTGGCAATGACAAACAGCCAGTGCACCTGTGGAGGAAGGCGTGACTTTTACTGGTCTGAAAACGGTGGTAGGGGGGGAGGGAGGCAAGAGGGCCTTTGTACCATCGCCCGTCCCTCCATCAGGTGCACTGGCTGAGAGAGGACACTTCTCCACCAGCTGGAGAGGACACTTCTCCACCAGCCTTCAGGAGGACTCCCCTGGGGACAGTTTTCCATGTGGTGCACTGATCTTTTCCATTTGGGAGTAACAGTGTGAAGTGCAAGGCAGCAGACCAGATGATGGGTACAGTCTGCACCCAGACAACCGGCCACAGCGAAGTGGCCACAGGAGAACTGAACCCATGACCCACGGATGCAGTGAGGAGCTCTAACCAAAAGGGTGAGGCCTCTTTTTTATTTTTTAAGTTTATTTTTTTATGGGGGGGGGCGGGCAGAGAGAGAGGGAGAGAAGACAGCATCAGGCCAATGTGGGGCTCGAACTCATGAACTGTGAGACCATGACCTGGGCCGAAATCAAGAGTCTGACCCTTAAGTGACTGAGCCCCCAGGCGCCCCGAGGCCTCACTTAGGAACTAGCAAGCAACCATGCAGAGGCCTTAAGCGGAGCACATGTCACAGTTCTGCTAGGTGCTGGCCCTCCTTTCTGGCTTCTAATTCGTCCTGGTCTCGTCCCCAATTCAGTAGCTACCACAAATGGTGCTCCTAACTTTCAGCATCTCTTGGAAGGTTCGCTTCACTTTGATACCAAAAACAAAAACAAAAACAAAACAGGGGTACCCGGGTGGCTCAGTCGGTTAAGCGTCCGACTTCAGCTCAGGTCACACTCTCGCAGTTCGTGGGTTCAAGCCCCGTGTCGGGCTCTGGGCTGACAGCTCGGAACCTGGAGCCTGCTTCACATTCTGTGTCTCCCTCTCTCTTTGCCTCTCCCCGCTCATTCTCTCTCCCTCTCCCTCTCTCTCTCTCTCTCTCAAAAAGAAATAAACATTAAAAAAAATTTTTTTTCATTAAAAGGAAAGCTCCCTGCAGCCATGATGCACACACAAATTCTCTCATCACAGTCGCTAAAAAGCGACTTGACAGATCGAGGGAGGGAAAAACGAGTGCAGAGAAGTGCAAAACTCTGATCAAAGGTACAGCATGCAGAAGGGCCTCGAAACTAGGGAGCTGGAGGCCGAGAGAGAGAGGGTGCGGGTGCCTGATGTGCTGAAGGACCAGTAAAGATGAACCAGGCTCCATTCCTTCAAGGACAGCCCTCCGCACTGTCAAGTCAAAGCTCAAACAAAAACGTGGTTCAGAAAATGGAGGCGCCCGGGTGGCTCCATCAGTTGAGCATCTGACTCTTCATTTCGGCTCAGATCACGATCCCAGGGTCATGGGATGGAGCCCCGCATCGGGCTCTGTGCAGATAGCAAAGAGCCTGCTTGGGACTGACTCTCTCTCTCCTCTCCCTGCCGCTCCCCTGCTCATGCTCTGTGTCTCTCAAAATAAATAAAGTTTAAAAAAAAAAAAAAAGGAAGAAATAAAATGCGGTTCAGAAGATGAAGGAAATTTACGGAGGGAATTCACCGACCAGCCCGTGAAGAGGAGCCCAGGAAAGCGGAGGAGCAGGTATGAACTTGTCCTCACGAACCCCCATCTGATGCTTGCGGGCGGGGTACAAAAGAGCCAGTCTAGGGGGAGGACTCCATCCCCCCTTAAAGGGCAAGCGGCAGCCGGGCCAGGACACCGTCCCCATCCCCCGTCTTGCCCCAGTGCTCATGTCTCTGCCCGAACATCCCCGCAACCGCCCTGCCAACTTGCCACCTGGGGGTTCTGGGCCCCACAGATGACCACACAGCGCCTGCTTCATCCCAAGCGCCTCCTCCCACGCATCGGAGGCAGGACTGCACTGCAGCGACGACCCTTTTTGAACACGGAGGCCACGGCCAAGGAGGACACGTGGCACAATCTTCCAGTGAGACCCCCCGGACCGTCTGCAGGACACGCCAATAACCCCAGTGCAGACGTTCCCCTCAGTGACCCGGTGTCGTTATTAAGCACACGGGGGCCATGGCCCTCGGCCAGCACCACCCGCTAGCGCCCCCTACCTGGTAGTATGGACGGTGCACGAAGGAATCCGGGCAGCCAGCTAGAGCCATGGGCTCCTTCCTCCAGCTACACGTACTGTTCTGCAGCACCTGCAAGGAAGACGGACCGTGAGAAGAAGCCAGACGGGGCGCAACAGTCACAACGCGCAACTTGTTCAAGAGCGACGCATCTGAGGGGCACCTGGGGGGCTCAGTCGGTTGAGCGCCCGACTTCGGCTCAGGTCACGATCGCACAGCTTGTGAGTTCAAGCCCCGCGTCGGGCTCTGCGCTGACAGCTCGGGGCCTGGAGCCTGCTTCGGATTCTGTGTCTCCCTCTCTCTCGGCCCCTCCCCTGCTTGCGCTGTCTCAAAAATAAACATTAAAAAAAAAAAAAGCGACGCATCTAAGCCAGTGGCCCGTGGACACACTCCCGCGGTCAGGGACTTGGTGAGGATGTCTACACAAGGCGTCCCTGCTTTTCTTCTCACACAAAGACTGGCACCAGCTATAGAAGCCTGGGACGCCTGTCCGCGTGGTCACAGGGTATACGGGGTGCAGGGGCCCTCAGAGGGGTGAGGGCCTCCTTGGGAGCTCCCAGCGACCACTGGGCTCCTTTTCTCATGACAGACATCGGTGCCCCTGAAGACTTTATCTTACTGTGGGGGGAATACGGATTTAGCCTAATTCCAATCAAGCACTGAGGAGGCTGTGTGTGGTTGGGGTCTCCTCAGTACCGCCTGCGTGTACGCCGACTCTCTCGGCCGCAGCCGAGATCAAGGCACTGTATGGGCATCGGACGCCCCTTATTGGATCCACACTCTCCCTGGAGGCCACAGTTCTGACTACAGTCTCTGACCATGACATTCATGGAAATGGACTTCTGAACACACACACATAAGTCTCTCCTCACTTCTACGTGAGCTACGGATACTATGAGCTGTATTAAAAGCCCATGGAGGGGCCCCTGGGCGGCTCAGTCGGTTAAGCATCCGACTGTTGGTTTCAGCTCAGGTCACGATCTGGCAGTTCGAGGGATCGAGCCCCGCATCAGGCTCCATGCTGACAGCACAGAGCCTGCTTGGGATTCTCTCTCTCCCTCTCTCTCTGCTCCTCAGCTCGTGCTCTCTCTCTAAATAAATAAACATAAAAATTGTGTTTTTTTTTAATGCACATTGGCTCCTACAGTGAGCTCCTAATAAGCACAAAACACAGATCCTGTTGTTCTCTGTGTTAATCTGCTGTGGTACAAACCACACACCTGACACACACAAAAAAGACAGTGAGTCTCCCAGCTGAGTCTGACAAAGGTCCCCTCCCCTCTGACTCAGAGGATGGGGGGAGGGGGCTGGGGTTTGGGGCAACCAGCAGCTTGCCCTGGACTGGGAATGGATCACCCCCCTTTGCCTCTGAAGACACACACAAAAAAGCGAAGGCCAAACTTCCGTGAAGTGACAGTCTCCAAGATCCTTCCTTCTAAATCTCAGCAGTCACCAGAAAGCAGGGGGCAGATTCCAGGAACAGAGAGGAACCAGGGGCAATGTCTTCTCATTTTGAAACCATCGGACATGGAAAACATTTTCAGGAATGGCAGCAATTAATGCTCTCCACCATAATCGATCCCAGAGGCGCCCTGGACCTGTTCGGCCCAGGCATCCTGAGCAATTCATTCACAATCCCTGGCCGTGAGAGGCTTTCTCGGTCCTCCGCGTTTTGTGGCTGTCGTTCCCTGTTCCGCCATCAGCTAACTTACTAAGCCCTGTAGGACGGAACTCAGGGATCACCTCCTCCAGGAAGCCCCCTCAGACTGCCTCTCGCCAATCGACACTGCCCCAAGATGGCTCTGTCAGTGCCCACTGGGCCCTCGGCATCTGGATCCAAGCAGGTTTCACAAAGGGGGCTCTGGAGATCATCAGTGTCACTCCCGTTAGAGCAGGAAGAAAACAGAACAACTCCAGGACGGTCACCCCACCATGTCTGGGAGCCACCTCCAAAACAACCACCCCCTCTCCTATGGTGTCCCCAGAGGAGGCCCAGGGACAGGCAGGTGTCCTGCTGTTCTTGAACATAGGATCCCCTCTGAGGCTGTCTTTCGGAGGAGTGAGAACAGCAAACAGTAACAAGAATTCCTACAACAAGGCAGCAAGGAAATGGAGCTTAAAACACACTTTCGGGGGGGAGCCCTGGGGGGCTCAGTCGGTTAAGCAACTGACTCTGGATTTCGGCTCAGGTCATGATCTCACAGTTCATGAGATCGAGCTCGCCTCGGGCTCTGCGCTGACAATGCAGAGCCCACCTGGGATTCTTTCTCTCTCCCTGCCTCTCTGTTCCTACCCTGCTTTTGCATGTGCGCTCTCTCTCTCTCTCTCTCTCTCCTCTCTCTCAAAATAAATAAATAAACTTAAAAATGAGAATAAACTTAAAAATGTTTATGCTCATACACTCAGGGCGTGGAAGGTCCCATTTCCCTGAAGTCATTTTACTATGAGAAAAATAAAGACTATTTAGACAGCGGCTCATTTCTCTCAATGAAAGAAGAATGGAAGACACAGGACAGGCAAGAAGCTGCCCAGGACAAGACAAACCGATGCTGGGAGCAATCAAATCAGAATCAATACCGCAAACAATACAGTCCGTGGACGCGAAATCCCAGGATCATGGATAACAGCCCCTGGAGAGAATGAGCCAAACAGAGTGGTATCCTGTCCCGCAGTTCAGCGCAAAACTCGGGGTGCAGAGAACGGCTCCCGGCTGCGAAGGGAACACCACCTGTACCAGCGGAGCTCGACCCCGCACCTCTCACACATCTGCGGCAGAGTGAAGATTCTCCAACCAGTCTCAGTTTTTCAGAATTCACAAATGAAAGACAGAAGCTTCCCAGAGGAATCTGGAAAGACTCTGGTGGCGCATAAAAGTCAGGACGTTCATTCTACCAACCAAAATAGCAACAAAATTGAGACACCTGGGTGGTTCAGTCAGTTAAGCATCTACCTCTTGGTTGGCTCAGGTCATGATCTCGCGGTTTTGTGAGTTCAAGCCCCGCACTGGCTCTGTGCTGACAGCATGGAGCCTGCTTGGGGTTCTCTCTCTTTCTCCCTTTCTGTGCCCCTCCCTCAAAATAAATAAACTTAAAAAAAAATAGCAGAAAACAGTGGGACACCTGGGTGGCTCAGTTGGTTGATTAGGCTCTTGATTTCAGCTCAGGTCATGATCTCACGGTTTCGTGAGTTCCAGCCCCACATCAGGCTCTGCACTGACAGCACAAGCCTGCTTGGGATTCTCTCTCCCTCTCTCTCTTTGTCCCTTCCCCTCTCGCGCTGTCTCTGTCTCTCTGAAAACAAATAAACTTTAAAAAACAAAAAGGAAAATATTCAAAGGTAAGACCCAGTTACAGGCTGAGCCATGTCATCCCCCAAATTCAGAAGTTGAAGTCCTAATACCCAGGACACACAATGGGGCTGTATTTGGAGGTGGAGGCCTTCAAAGATGTGATTAGGTCAAAATGAGGTGTTAGTGTGGGCCCTGAGTCAACCTAAGAGGAGGTAAGGACACAGACACACAGAGGGATGACCATAGGAAGACATGGGGAGAATGTGGCTGTCTACACTCCCAAGGAGAGGGGCCTCAGGAGGTAACAGCCCTGTCCACCTCTTGATCTCAGACTTGGACCTCCAGAGCCAAGAGAAAACAAATTTCTGTTATTTGAGCTGCCCCGTCTGTACAACTCTGTTATGATGGTCCTAGAAAACTAATACAGACCCAAGATATGAAAACACTACTAAATTATTATTTCAACCCAAAGGAACAGAAGTGCCCTAGGTCTGTAACATTTACTACCAGGCAATTACGTTTTCTTCAAGTGTTTAGGATCCTTTCAACCACCTGCACAGAAACTAGAGAATGGCCCGTAAGAGGCCGCTGGGATGAAGGGAACAGGGCAGGAGCAATGGAACTGCTAACAAGATGGTGGGAGGGCCCCATGCTGTAACCTGTCACTCCCTGCATGGGCAGGGCTGTGGCTGGTCACCTCCCTCCCGCCTTGGGCAAGGCCAGTAGACCCCAAGCCTGCAAACCTATCCGGCCCGTAAGTCAACCTGGTCCCCATGGAAGTGAGTATCATGTGTCTGTGTGTCCGGGCTCGAGCACCCAGCCATTTAACCCCACACCAACCCAGCGGCTGTTCTGAAAGTACTCTATGGAAGTGGTTGACCTCTGCAATCACTGGACTTTTAGGCAAAGGTGATTACCCTCCATACAAAAGGTGGGCCTTAACGCAATTAGTTGAAGGCCTTAACAGCAAAGACTGAGGTTTCCCAAAGAAGATGGGACTTGGCCTCAAGACTGCAGCAACTACTGAGTTTCCAGACTGCCAGCCTGCCCCATGGATTTCAGACTTGTCAGCCCCCAACAATCAGGTCATCCAATTCCTTAAAATATGTACGTACACTTACGTGTTCTGTTTCTTGGGAGAACCTCGGTGTATATGCCCCAGCCAACCACAGCCAGATCCCAGGATCACATGGGGTGTCTCCTGTAGGGCTCCCCAGTGAGTCTGGTGACTCTGTGTGGACAACCTCCCAGCCCCTGGCCCTTCTCCAAACACATCCTCTACCTTCTTCAGCCTGCAGCCTCCCTTTCCTGAGCACGCTACTTTTCTCCCCTTGACCCACATCCCTGCGGGCCTGGGGGAGGGGTTAACATCCTCCTGGCCCCTTAAGGACCCTCTCTGCACCCATACTAATGGCTGCCCCATTGCCCCACACCTCCTGCTACTGCTTCCCACACTGCTTCCCACACTCCTTGCGGCTCACTCCTTGCTCACTCCTTGCGTGCTGCCTTGCCCCGCCTTGCCCCGCCTTCCATGCCTCCGGGACTCTTGGACGTGTTCACCACACAGAGACACGTTACTTTCCCCCGAAGCTTCAAATGTAATGGGTGTTGGAGTGCCAGAAATATCACATAAGCATGCCAATTTTATTACCTAAATACGATCATTGAAAGTATTTACCACATAAGATTGCTTCTCAGCCAGATAATATACACCCCATGAGCCCCGTAGAGTAGCTCCCTTTGGGACAAGAAAACTATAGTTCAATACAGTAAGAAGATCAGAGTAACTCTAATCTCAAATAAAGTGTATCAAACTCAGAGCTCTCATCAGACTTAATGGTGAAAGATGGAAAGCTTTTCCTCTAAGATCAGAAACAAGGTGAGAATGTCAGTTTTTGCGTCTTCTACTCAACACAGCATTGGAAGTTCTACCTAGAGCAATACGACAAGAAAAAGAAATAAAAGGCATCCAAATTGGAAAGGAACTAATACAATCTCTGTTCACAGATGACACGATCCTATCCATAGAAATCCCTAAAAATTACTAGGACACACACATAATTAGAGTTAACAAATGCATCAAAGTTACAGGATGTAAGATCAACACACTAAAATCAGTTGTGCTTCTATACCCCAACAACAATAAATCTGAAAAGGAAATTAAGAAAACAAATCCATTTAAAACACCATGAAGAATAACAATTAAGAATATATTTACCTAAGGAGGCAAAAGACTTGTGTACTGAAAATTACAAACGTTGCTATAAGAATATAAAGAAAATATAAATATGGAAAACATCCTGTGTTCATGGCTTGGAATATTTAATAGTGTTAAGATGATGGTAACACCTGAGCAATCTACAGATTCAATGCCATCCCTCACAAATTCCCACCAGTGTTTTTTTGCACAAATTGATAAAACCTTCCTGGAATTCATATTAAGTCTCAAAGGACCCCAAATAGCCACACGCAAAAAAATCTTGAAAAGAAAGGACAAAGTTGGAGGACTCATATTTCCTGATTTCAAAACCTACTAAAAAACTATGGTGATAAAGACAGTGTGAAGTGGCATAAGGGCAGACAGACAGACTAATGGAATAGAACAGGGCCCACAGAAATCAACCCTCACATATGATGGTGGGTTGATCTTCAACAAAGATGTCAGGGCCATTCAATGGGGAAAGGACAGTCTCTTCAACAATCGGTTTTGGAAAACCATCCAAGAGCAAAAGGATGCGGTTGAACTCCTATCTTACACTACCAATGGATCAAAGACCTAAGCACAGGGGTTAAAACTATAAAACTCTTATAAGAAAACATAGGAAAAAGTCTTCATGATGCTGAATTTGACAAGGACTTCCTGATAGGACAACAAATGCACAGGCAACAAAGAAAGACAAACTGAGCTTCAACAAAATTAAAAACGTTTGTGGCAAGAATACAATCAAGAGACTGCAAAAACCCACAGAATAAAGGACAGGGGCGGCTGGGTGGCCCAGTCGGGTAAGCATCCGACTTCGGCTCGGGTCATGATCTCACAGTTCATGGGTTCAAGCCCTCCATTGGGCTCTGTGCTGACAGCTAGCTCAGAGCCTGGAGCCTGTCTTCGGATTCTGTGTCTCCCTCTCTCTCTGACGCTGCTCATGCTGTCTCTCTCTCTCTCTCTCTCAAAAATAAATAAAAACATTAAAAAAAATTTTAAAAGGACAAAAATAGTTGCAAATCATTTACTTGATAAGGGATCAATATCCAGCATATATAAAGAACACCTACAATGCAACAGTGAGAAAACAGACCACCAATTTTAAAAATGGCCTTGACTAGACGTTTCTCCAGGGAAGATATAAAAATGACCAGTAAACACATGAAAAGATGCTCAACATCACTAGTCATTAGGGAAATGTAAATCACACCACCGTGAGATACCACAGAAAATAACAAGCATTGACAAGGATACAGAGAAAGTGAAACCCTTCTCTGCTGCTGGCAAGCATATAAAATGGAGCAGCCTCTGTGGAAAACAGTAAAACAACTCTTCAAAGAAATCAAATAGGGAATTAATGTATTCCAGAAATTCTATTTCTAGGCATAAGCCTCCCAAAGAAGTGAAAGCAAGGACTCAAAAAAAGTACTTGTACACCCGTGTTCATAGCAGCATTGTTACAATAACCAAAGAGTGTAAACAACCCAAGTGACCATCAACAGATGAATGGATAAGCAAAAGGTAGCATATCCATACAGTAGAAAATTATTTCAGCCTTGAAAAGGAACGCAAGTCTGACATATGCTACAACAGGATGAGCCTTGAAGACATTATGCTACATGAATTAAATCAGGCACCAAAGGACTAACATTGTAAGACCTCGCTTACATGAGGCAGTCTAAAAACAGAAAGTAGAAGTTAGCAAGGGCTGGGGAGAAGGCAGTGGGGGAGGTTGTTTAATGGGTACAGAGTTTCTGTTTAGGACAATGAAAAAGTTCTGGAAATAGATAGCCATGATGGTTAGACAACATTGTGAATGTACGTAATTCCACTGAACTGCACACTTAAAAATGACTAAAATAGGAAATTTTATGTTTTATATATTTTATCCTCTTTATTTAATGTTTTTAAATTTTTTATAAGTTTATTTATTTATTTTGAGAGAGAGAAGGATAAGTGAGAGACGGTCAGAGAGGAGAGCCAGAATCCCAAGCAGGCTCTACAACATCAGTGCAAAGCCTGATGCGGGGCCTGATCTCACAAACTGTGAGATCATGACTTGAGCCAAGATGAAGAGTCGGATGCTTAACCAACTATGCCACCCAGGTGCCCGTCTGCTTTTTTTAAACATTGGAAAGATGGTTATTCAATGAGCTTCCTTTAACAAAATTAAAAACTTATAAATTTTTTTAAATACAAGCATGAGACTCAGCAGAATTTCTTAGGATGCTAAAACTTGAAGATGGATAAATCAAGGATTGTAAATATCACTTCTGCACAAACTTCTTAAATTTTTTTTAATGTTTGTTTATTTTTGAGAGAGAGACAGAGTACGAGGGGGAGGGGCAGAGAGAGAGGGAGACATAGAATTCGAAGCAGGCTCCAGGCTCTGAGCTGTCAGCATAGAGTCCAGCACAGGGCTCGAACTCATGAACCGCGAGATCATGACCTGAGCCAAAGTCAGATGCCCAACTGGCTGAGCCCCCCAGGGACCCCACATGCTCCACATTTGAGTCATCAACTGATTTATCAAAATGATGTGCTTTGTACAGATACTGAGGAAAAGTCTCCTAGGCTGGTTTCTACTGCAGCTTTAGATCTATAACAAAAAACGGCATTCTCAAGAACTATTGTAGAATGGCTAAGAAATTGTCTTGTCTTCCTTTGATTAAAGAGGCTTATGGCTACATTCATCTCACGGTGTTGATTCCATATGTCCTTTTAATTATGAATCTGTCCTTTGCCAGAATCCCATTATAAATAATATATTGGACTCCATCCATTTTAATAGGTTTTTGAACTTGTGATAAAAGTTTAAATAATCTTCACCATGAAGCCTGAACTTTCTTCCTTATTAGACTATAGTTCAGAAAAATAGTTCGAGCAGAGCCAAAAGCCTGCTGATTCTAGAGTCAACATTTTTCTCAACAATGTCAATATTTACACTTCTGGGTCCAGCAGCTGAACTTGAACATGCCTTTGTTCTTTTCGTTTCATGTTTATTTTTTTTTCCATTTTAAGGGTGACTTCTGCTAAATTACAATGACACCACCACCCTAAAACTTTTAAATGTTGCACCCAGAAACACTTTTTCTAAGAATACCGGGCATTCCTCACTGAAACTCTGGAGACCAGCAGGCATATATATGTCTTTGTCATCACAGCCTACTGGGAATTATGTTTGTGGCAGATTTCAAGCGTCCAGCGACCCTTCCCATCAGGGGACTCTGTGTGCCCCAGATGTCAACCGTGACGCCGTGAGGCTCAGTGAAGGACCCTGCATCTCATGACCTGCCTGGCTCGTATCACTTGGCAGTGTGCTCAGTGCGGGGTCAGGATCCATGTGACCCGCTCTCATTTCTTCTTCTGTTCTGTTTTCCTTACCGAACGCGCTGTGCATGACCTACCAGCTTGATGTCAGGCGCGGCGATGGGATACAACCCACAGTTTGAAAGTAGGATCAGGTTTAAGTTCAAACTTGGCGCCTCTGCCTCTCGCCTGCAAGCTCCCCAGCTTCTGTGGCACGCACCTGCTGCTCGCACCCGTCTCCTTACTGGTCAGCCCCAGACGTGGCAAACACCCAGTGTGTCTCCTCCTCTGACCTACTTAGAGAAACACAACTCCCTTGCCTAATGCAACCAGCCACCTCCAAGACCCTGAAGTCACCTACAGGGTGGCTTCCGTGTGACATGGAGGACAGCACACAGTGGGGGACTCTTTCCGTCTTCTCTTGACCACGGATCCGAAATGTGCATTCCACCCTGCTGGGGAAGTCCAGGAGGTCTCCGTAGGGGATTTACTTTGTTCTCTGCAGCATGTCTGTTTCCTACTTTCTCCTCACCGCCCCCTCTCCCAGGCCACTCAGGTGACAGCCAGCTGGCAGTGCCAACTTGTCGCCCTGCGGCCCTGCCCCACAGCCACAGCCAGCACCTGACACCAATCCTACGGCACTTGTTAGATCGTTGCTAAATGCCTTCTTGTTCAAGAACTTGGTCTCGTTCCCTGCTCCGCCGAGGACAGCAGGGGGGACTCCAACCAGACGAACGAGCGTAATAACTGCCGATGGACAGGCTATGTGAGAACATGTAATTTAGAAGTAAAACCAAATAAATAAAGAAATGAAAACAAAATTAAGAAAAAGAAGCTTCAAGTCTTAAAATGAGTCATGGACGGGGAACCTGGGAGGCTCGGTCAGTTAAGCATCCGACTCTTGATCTCAGCTCAGGACATGATCTCGTGGTTCGTGAGCTCAAGCCCCGTGTGGGGTTCTGCACTGACAGCAAAGAGCCTGCTTGGGATTCTCTCTCTCTCTCTCTCTCTCTGCTCCTCCCCGATTCCCTTTTTCTCTATCTCTCAAAATAAACTAAAAAATTTTTTAAAAAAGAAAAGAAATTTGTACGGGGCACCTGGGTGGCTCAGTTGGTTGAGCAACTGACTTCAGCTCAGGGCCCTATCTCGCGGTTCATAGATTCGAGCCCCACGTCAGGCTCTGTGCTGACAGCTCAGAGCCTGGAGCCTGCTGTGTCTCCCTCTATGTGCTGCTCCCCTGCTCGTGCTCTGTTTCTCCCTCTTTCTCTCCCTCTCTCCTCCTTCAAAAATAAACATTTAAAAAAATTTAAAAAAGAGAAATTTGGAAACTTTAATGAAATCTGAACTTTTATTAAAAATGTATAGCAAATATCAGAATAATCTTAAAAAAAATCCTTAGGGTAGAAAACACTGAAGATAAAATGGACTGAAGCCCACACTCCTTCCACCTTCACCCCAACATATAAAGAAAGCCATGGATTTGGATGTTCTTACTCTGTTATTTCAATTTGTCAAGACAAAAAAAAAAAAAAAAGAGAGAGAGAGAGAGAAAGAAAAAGATTCTCAAGTGCATGCTGAGACCAGGCAGTGGCCTAGGTAGGGATACATATTTATGTGTGCAAACACACACACACACACACACACACATACACACACACATACACACACGCTCTAGTATCATTCCTGCGGTTGACAAGAGTGAAATGGAGTGCAGTGGTCAACGTCCTGGGGCCAGTGATAGGAGGGGACAGAGGAAGTAACAGAGGTCAGTCCAGAAGTGCACGCCCACGTCCAGAAGTTGTTAAATTGTGGTCCCAGATACCACCCGGCCCCTGCTCAAACATGAATCCTGCAGCCCAGACGTGGACCCGCTAAATCAGAAACGGGGGGTGAGCCCCAGGGGGCTCTGTGTCTCTGGCCAAGCCCCAACCACGGGTAACCTTGGGCACCTGGGCTGCACCCCAGACCAGCGAGAATAAAATCTTGGGGACGCAGGCATGGTTTTAAGCTCCCCAGTGTTTCCAAAGCTGAGAACCATTACTCTTCTCTCTTTGGTTTACACTACTGTGAATACATTTTTATGACAGAAAGGATTAAAGCCTTGAAGATTCCCATCTTCCTTTCCAGAAACTGGGGGGTAAACAATACAATCAGTTCCTCAAAATGTGGCCCCTGAATCCTGAGGGTCAGATTCCCGGCCGGAAGCTATACCTGGTACGTTCTCTGCCTTTTACAAATCTATCCCCTTTTTCCATGGAAATAGAACCCACTTTAGAATGCCGATCGATAGGTGAAAGGGGGAGACGCGGCAGCCCAGAGCTACCTTAACTGCCGGCAGGAGAGAATGTCGTCATCACCACAAACTGTGTGCTTTTAGGTAGAAGGGTCTGGTTGTGACCGTACGTGGGAGAAGGACCTTTGGCTTTATACTCTTGGCCTTCAGTAAGAGACTCGTTTGGAATATTCTAGTCGAGAGTCCACAGTACCTTATGCCCAAGTGTTCTGCTCAGCCTCCTAACAGAACACGAGCTGGAATCCTCCAAAAAGCAGCCCGGAGACACGACTTCTGTCCCCACTGGACAGGCCAGGAGCCTGAGCAGAAGCAGCTTGCCTCCAGTCACCCATGCCAGCCAACTGTGTGCTCAGACCGTGAGATCCGCTCTGCCCAAATCCAGACACCAGATGCGGAGTGCCCAGGGATGGGGTCCAGTCCACGCGAGCCACACGAGGCTGGTGGTGGCACTCACCTGCAATTTCCAGCAGCCCCAGCCTGCAGGCACGGGGGTCTGTGAGCAGGGCCTCCTCTCTGCTGGCTAACGCACAGGTGTACAGTCATGTGCAGAGCGCAAGAAGGGACAGGACTGCTAACCCAGCTCCTGAAGGCTCCCGGAAGGAATGACCCCGAGGACCTGGGGTATGTGTCGCTGGAGGACATCAGGAAACAGACAAGCCACAGAGAATAGCTCAGATGACACACAGGACAGCAGCCTCCCGACCTCCATCAGAAACGCATTGCCACGGACAACAGTGCCCTCCGGACAGTGAAAACAGGACCGAGAGGGTCCTTGAGAAGGCCCACGCTTCCCAGAAGCGGTGGGACATCTGCCCCGGGAGGGGTGAGCATCAGCAGACGGCGAGAGGGGACCACATTCGCACAGAGCCCCAGACAACTCTGACACCCGTGAGGGACCATCCCCACGTCACAGATGGGGACGCCTGCTCGGAGGTGATGGGACAGCGTGGTTGGAGCTCGTGGTCAGGGGGAGCCCGTGGAATCAGAACCGGCAGCAGGCGTAGGAGCTGGAGGAAAGGACTGATCTCCTCGGGGGAGGGCATCCGACCTGTGATTAGCGAGACACCAGGGGGAGAAGAAAGCCCGTCGCTAATTTTAAATTTAAAATGTGGACTATTTACACAAAAACCTAAAAGTGAGATCCTTTTAAAAGAACTTGCTTTCCAGGGCACGTGGGGGGGCTCAGTCGGTTAAGCGTCCGACTTCGGCTCAGGTCATGATCTCACAGTTTGAGCCCTGCGTCAGGCTCTGTGCTGATGGCGTGGAGTCTGCTTGGGACTCCCCCCTCCCCCCCCCCCGGGTTTCTCCCCAGTTCATGCTCTCTCCTTCAAAATTAAGAACTAAAAATAAACTTTAAAAATAAAAAAAGTTAAAGTCCTTCCTGATGAATAATCGCAACATTCTGTCCTTCGGTATGACCTGAGTAACTCGCTGCCGCGGTAAAGACACCGCCAAGGTCAGGTGACAAGCCACCGCCAAGGTCAGGTGACAAGCCACGTAGTGAAGCAGCGTCTTTTCTCATATTCTGAGGACTGCAGGCCCTCCCCACAAGCCGCCCTGGGCCCAGGCCCCTGTCAGCCCACGATCCCTGCACCCCCGCTCCGTCCCCCCACCCTATTTCAGCCCCCGTCAGCCCGTGATCCCTGCACCCCCGCTTCGATCCCTGCACCTTCGCTCCGTCCTCTGCCACCATGACTCTTTCTGTGCATTCCTTGCATTAGGAAAAACAGAAGGGAGGGAAGGCCTCTGTCTGTCATTCCTCCCTCAGCTTTGCTGTCCATCTGCGAACCTCGATAAAACAGATCCCAAACCCGCTGCCCTCACCCCCTCAAATCCATGCAGCAGCCAAAGCCCCGAGCTCTCCTGTGAAGCCCTCTCGAAAGTCCTCCAAACACCTCTCCTCACCTGGCTCCTCCCCTGCTCCCCTGAGCTCCACCTGCAAACCCCAGAGCCCAGAGATACCCCCGCATGGGTCTCGACCCATCAAAACCTGAGTGCCTGTCCCAGAACATCAGCCCCTGACACCGGGCTTATTAACAGAGTCCCCCACCCCACAGCCACTCAGTCCTCCTGTCCCGCTGCCACACGGCCCCTGCCTCTCTGCTGCTTCCCAAGCACCCAACCAAGAGCTTGTCCTGGCCCCCCACCCTTTGCCCCCAGTCCATCTTCGGTACCCCACAGTCATCCCAACAGAAGTGTGGTTCTCGACTCCATTCTCATGTTAGAAGGAGTCATCGTCTAAAATCCTGGCCCCAGGGCCCCCCACCACAGCCCAGTGAACTAACACCGTAAAGAACCGTCCAGGTAACGTGCAGGGTATGGCCAGAGGGAAAGGTGGGGAAATAAGATGCGCGCTACCCCCAGTCCCCCAAGGATCTGCCGGGTACCTCGGCCCTCCACCCTCCTTACTGATCCCAATCTACGTTAGCTGGACACAAAGGTACATCTTTTTTCCAGGGAAGTCAGAAACGATCTGAACACTCTAAACGTCCATCCGTTACAAGGATGCCAATGTGTGTGGTAACTCCATAAACACCACATCCGTGTGCATGTGTCACGCAACGTGTGTGGGTGTCCAATTCGATTCCACTCGAACACTGCTACGAAATTATATGGGAAAACACTTCCAACGTGTCATGACTTCTACGACTACACGCCATGCTCTCCACTCCCCAAATCCGCCCGGCCGTCCCAGTCCTCGTGCTCTTGAACCTGCATTCATGCAGAATCCAGGCTCCAGGCTTCCCACATCCTGCACAGCCACAGGCTGGACGCAGTGCCCATGAACACCTCCTGGGACGCTACCTCGCCTACGTGCCCCTGCTTGGTCTCCACAGCGGTGACCTCCCCACACTGAGACCTCTAAGTACTAGGGACCATCACCCAGTCCTCAGACCCCCTCCCGGCCTCCCTCCAGAGAGAGCACCTTCCTCTCCATCCCTGTAACTATCCCCTTGTGTCTCTTCCAGGACATGGCACCCAACTCCCACCAGCATACACCCCACTCCTGTCCGCTGCTGCTCGGCTGTCCCCGCACTCCTCGAGGCCTCTGGACCCACATGTCCACCCTCGGAGGCCCCCTCCGCTTCTCCAAATCAGTGCAGGCAAATGCCCTCCGCCTACTGGCTCAGGCAGAGATCATGCATCACCTGTGACCCCGCTCTCTCTTCCACATGCCTGCCCCCCAGACCTCAACTGCTGCCCCCACGACCATGTCTGGTCCAAGCACTGGGTTCCCATTCCCAGCTGCTTGGCTGCAGACTTCCAACAGAGAAGCCGGGGTGGGCCTCTTAAAGTCAAGATCCCCCCACGCCGCACTGCCCTCCACTTCCACACTGCCAGGAACCCCAAAAGAGCTCTGACAGGGCAGAGACATTGGGAGGGAGGAGGCAGAGGGCACCAGGGGAAGAGGAAGAAGAACAGGCCACAGAGCAGGTCAAACTGAGTCTGGAAGGCACTTCATCTCACTTCCACCCCCTGCGCCGCGTGGCTCCGTGAAGCCGTGAAGGAGAACTGGAGGAAAACAAAACCATCCGGGGCACATAAAACCCACCTATGTCACCAGGAGATCCCTCCAGCTTCTGAGAACGTGACAGGAAGGTCAGGACAGGCACCAGCTTTCGGCTCAGATTCTTGTGACCTCGTCGGAAGCAAGAGCCACGGCGGAGTGGAGCCAAGGCCGGGGTCTGGCCCCACGCCCACTAGCTCATGGCCCGCGGGTGGGCCCAGGGTCCCTCCCCACCCGCCAGGTGGGGGTGAGATGCACCTGCCCGACACGGCCCACGTGCTCCTGACCCCTGAGCCTCTTCCCTCTCGGTCTTTCTGTCCAAGCTGCCAGTCCATCTGGGACACAGCAGGTCACCGGCTGGCTTTCTACACAACTTCTCTGAGACAAAGCCTCCATTTACCCCTGTTAAAAATCCTTCCTTCTGGTCTAGACACCATCAAGCCCCGAATATTATACAGTAAAACCTTGGACTGCGAGGAACATGTCCTGCGAAGAGTTCCGCAAGATGAGCAAATGTTTCTAGCAAATTTTAATTTGATAAATAAGCGATGTCTTGCGATACAAGTCGTACGTGACGCCGAATGTCACGTGATCACAACTGAGCCAATGGTTCTTGAAATTCATTTCAATATACGAGCACTTTGGATGATAAGCGTGTTTCCAGAATGAATTATGCTCACACACCAAGGATTTCCTGTAAGAGAATGTATCTCCTTAAGGGTTTGACCTGGACGAGATGAGCTAAATACGTCTCATAGGGGGATGGAGGCTTCCAATCTCTGCAGGCAGATATGAATGACACTGTTAAATGCAGGGCGAGGAGCGGAGTGCCGAACAAACCCACCTGGACGCCCGCCAACCCTTGACAGAGCCTTGATGGCAAGTGGGGACACGCCTGCCTCTGGGACCAGGAGGGACAGCACGTACCTCGCTGTAAATCACCAGGTGGGGGCCACGTGTCATGTAGACAGATATTAATGAGGCCACACCAAAAAGGGAAGGGGCTGAGCTTGGGTGAGTGGTGGAAACTGGGGAGATGGGGAGAGAGGAGGTGGGGCGGAAAGCACAGACATGGGGGAACGGAGGCTGGTCCAGGCAGAAATATAACCATATCCGCTCTGGCCACACAGACCCTGAGGGAGAACAGCTCTGGTCTCGTGGACAAGGTGAGACCCACCCCCCCCCAAAGGGAAAAAGCTATTAAGGCATTTCTTTTGCAACCACGATGGGAAGTCCTGACTCCTGCTTCAGGAAGACATGAGAAAACAGAATGTCTTCTTTAGAAACTCTGCTTTTTTTGCCTAAAAAAAAGGTCAAAATGGGTCTCTACAACATAGATGACCCTAAAAATTGTTCAAACTGCAAAGTTCTAGAGGTTTACAAACACATTAATCTCTTTCCCATGCAACCTGGATTTTTATCACAAAATTCTTTAGGGCCTAATCATAAAATGGAATTTCAAAATTGTTCTGTTAAAAAAAAAAAAGATTTGTATCTATTCTGGCCACACTAGTCTTACGCTATGGGAGTCACAATAACGAACCACAAAGGGGCACTTGGGTGGCTTGGTTGAGTGTCCAACTCTCGATTTCGTCTCAGGTCATGCTCTTAGGGTTCATGAGTTTGAGCCCTGCTTCAGGCTCTGTGTTGTCTGTCTGCTCGGGACTTTCTCTCTCCACCCCTCCCTCCTCTCTCTCTCTCTCAAAATAAATAAATATACTTAAAAAGTAACAAATCACCAAGAGTTTTTCTTCTGAAGTTTGCAATTGGCAGGATCTGTCATTTTTGAAGCAACGTGTTCCCCCACTGGCCCTAAAATCCACGATAACTAAGAAAGCAATCGTCTGTGGAGGGAGCCCCCCACATCCATCACACTCCCTCCAGACCCGCAGACGTCAACTTGCTTGTCCACCAAGTGATTCAATAAAAGAAGCCCCGACAGGACGAAGAGCACGTCTGGAAAGCCACCCTCCTCTCTCCGTCCCCCGGCCCATCTTCGGGACCCAGATCTGTTTGGATGGAGCCATTCGATCAGCGGGTACTTGTTACCGTAAATCCCATCATGCATTCACGTGTCACTACATCCCCCAGTCTGCCTTTCATCAAGACTGTGAACGCAGAAAAAAGGAACCCCTCCCTCTCGACTCAGAACATTGTGCGGCAGCTCACTGGCCCGGCCACTCCGTCAGTAATCACGCCGCCAGCCTGCCCCCACTCGCAGAAGAAACAAGGAACTTCTACTGTTTGACAGCTGGAATGTCTGGGCCATGGATCACACACAGGAGCACGTGAGGGCCCTGTGGCAGCTACCTGCGGGGAAGCGGCCTGCAAAGAGCTCCCTGTACTACCCCAGAAATCAAGCTCTCTCACAGGTGCCAAGGCACAGAGTCCTCAGCACAACTTCTAAGACGGCCATGGGCATGGCCTGGTCAATGCTGCTCTCAGCTTCCTATGTGAAGCTACTTGGAAAGTTGAATGAGCTACCATGTCTGGATAAAGACTGAAGAGCAAAAAAGAGATTTCCTCCTTGCTTCTTTTCTCTTTTCTACGAAGCAGATGTGCATGGGAAGGTCTCCGTCTTCTCTTTTCTATGGAAGCAGGTGCGCACAGGAAGGTCTCCAGTCTTCTCTTTTCTGCTGCAGCAGGTGCGCATGGGAAGGTCTCCGTCTTCTCTTTTCTACGGAAGCAGGTGTGCATGGGAAGGTCTCTGTCTTCTCTTTTCTACGGAAGCAGATGCGCACAGGAAGGTCTCCAGTCTTCTCTT